>OZ023262.1:92070975-93270975 GCA_964006375.1 Tillus elongatus
AGAGCACGATGATGTTAATCACACGCTATTTAAGTGCGATAGACGGAAAGCTGTTCGGCAGAGAATCACAGATTTAACGGTGTTATCGCCCACTACTGGAAACATGATGTCACACCTAGCACTGTCGCAAAAATCATGGAACAATGTGTATACTACAATTAGAGAAATAATAGAGCAAAAGAGAAAGACTTAGTAACAAATCCAAATACCGTTATTTCCGAACCACTAATCTCACAAAGATAGTAATGACGATTAGGATGTAGGGAAATGGCAACGCAAACAGAAGTTATAAGCAATAAGATACGGCTTTGAAGTTATCCGGCAGCTAACCCCTGAAATTGCATTATCTGCTTATCTGCAGTTTCAGGGTTCCACTTGTACTGGTGAGCTTGCTGGTAACGTCCCTTTGAAAAAAGCTATCCTGGAAACTCTCAAAGCAAAAACTTTCCAGCAAAATTCAATGTAATTGTTATAGTAACGACTACGATGTTTTAAAAATTAGCTGTCAAAATTTGATATACAAAAGCTGAATTGTGACAGAACTGGGAATTTTTCAAAACGCCATGCCTCAGAAAAAGCTAGAAAGTTTCGCTCAGTTATCAAGTATTTATTTTTGAAAAGGTTATCGGGAGTAGTATAGTAACGTCGGTTCTGTGACACTTGGATGGCCACATACCATCCGAAGCATCCATGACCTCTGTCAGGGTCACCTTCTTCAGTTCTTTCAAGGTCATTGGTGAAGAAGTGATTGCCAATGACCAGAAGCTATTTTTGATCGTCACAGACCTTTAGGTCTTTTCAAGGTCATTGGTGAAGAAGTGAAGAACAACAACAACAACAACAACAACAATGACCAGAAGCTTTTTTTATCTTTTGTACCTGGCTTAGCGAGCCGTGTATTTACACATGTTACCTTGTTGAATTGTGAACGCTGGAGCTTCACCTTTTTTAAACATGTATGTGTATGCATTACGTTAGATATTTATCTAGTTTTATGTTACGTAAAAGCGTTGTTGAGGAATAAAATAAAACACTGATTAAGTGTAACTATTCATTTTTATTTATTTATTTTTTTATTTTTTTCAATAGGAGCAATAAGTTGTTATTGTATTTTAGTTTTAGAAACTTCCTGTGGAACCTAAACCATTTATGCCTCGAGACGTTGGTGGTAATTCTTCAACTTCTTCGATTCGAGGATGATGTATCTTTTCTAATATGAGTTGTGCGATTCTGCGTCCAACATGGATAAATATTTCAGAACTTGAATTATTTATAATAAGCACTTGAACTTCCCCTCTATAATCTGGGTCTATTACACCAGCTCCGATATCAATGCCTACTAAGGCTAGTCCTGACCGAGGTGCTATCCTTCCATAACATCCTTCTGGTATTTGAATGGCTACACCTGTACTTATCAGTCTTCTTTTCTGGGGTGCAATTACATAGAAGTTGGCACTTTTAAGATCAATGCCTGCTGCATTTTGTGATCCCCTCGATAAAGAGACAGCAAGATTAGCTAACCTTTTGTACTTCAGTACAGGTTCTAATTCTGAAAATAGTGTGTACAATGTACAATTTTTCAGTTTTTATTTTTAATATTACAAATTAACATAACATAACATAAGCAGTTTTAATATTACAAATTAACGTATCATAAACATTTTTACAAGGTCTTTTATAATTAAAAGTGAGGAGGATGAGTCTTTAACATCGTCATCGGCTACATTGATATCTTCTAAGTTAAATCTAAACTTTTTAACAAGTCGTTCTAGTGTTCTGAGCTCTTGCTCAGAATCTACCTTAAGTCTATAATATTTTACTGGTAAATTATCAAAATTTTTTTAAAATTTCAGTTTTCAGTGATAAAAGCTTAATCACAATTAAGCATATCTATATATTTTCTATAGAAATAATTGTTTCTATCAAAATATATTGTCTCATAATGTATTGTATGAATTTGTGAATTAGCACATTTTTTACATAGTTTAATTACAATTTTTAATTCTTTACTTAACCATATATTACAAAGAGTTTTTAACGATTCTATTACAACAATATTTTTACATTTAATACATTTCATGATTTTTCTATAATTTGTATCAAACAAACTTTTAATCAGCTTTGTCTCTGAGGTTGAATTTGAGCTGCTACCTAAAATGGTAATATAGATTAACTAAAAATAACCCCATGGTAAAGTATCAGTATGGATGTAATTTATATTTCGTTTGTCATCAAATGGACTTAACCCAATTTTATTTTGTTTAACAGTAAAAACTTCATGTTTTGTTGATCTAATAATATTTTGAGACACTTCTGTTACTTTATTGGTAAATAAACAATTATAATAATCATCAAAGGTTATCGTGTTTAAAGCAGATTTTTTAATACCTTTTGCTTTTTTAACTAGGGTCTCTTGATTTTCTAGTTGTTCTTCTTGAATTTTGATTGTATACATTTTAGACCTTAAGCCAATAAAATGAGTTGGAATTCTTCCGTTATTTTCATCTTTCATAAGTCCAATAACCTTTTTGTTTTTTAATGGAATGTTATAAACATTATTTGCGGGGTAAGAGGAGGTGTCAAATTTTGAAATGTCTTCTTTTACATGTTCATAAATATCATCAACAAAAATTTGATAAATTAAGCTGTCTGTGTCCGTGTATAATAACTTAGCTCTGTTACCAAATTTTTTGTGAATATAATTATAATGAAAGTCGTAAAGTATAATTTTTGAAATATCTAATATTGCCATACCTACATAAATAGGTTTATTGTATTTGATTTTCAGTCTGTTCATTTCAATAATTACCATCTTATTATCAATATTAGTATCATTACCGAAAATTTCACAGCTATGAAAATTGGGTTGAGAAATATAATGTCTTGCACCAAACCGACCTGACCACTTAGTCACTAGTTTTATATCCTTATATTTTTTTACATTTTCTATAGTTTTTCCAAATACAGAATTATTCATTAATTTATAGAATTCTTGTTCAAATTTATTTTTGCTTTGTTTCCTAAAATAAGTGTTTAAATCAATATAACTTTTTAACCACGCTGACTGTTTGAATTTAAGACATCTATGTATATTTTTTAATTTTAACCCTAAATCTAATGCTTGCTTTAAATTTCTGTAATGAATTACATATTTGTTTTTATCAAAAAAAGTAGTCATTAGTTTTTTATTTTTTGTTTGTGAACTTGGTGGCACCAGATGTTCAGCACACAAGGGTAAGTCTTTGTGTGTTTCAAATAGTTCTTTTGGATAATGAAGGTCAACTTCAAGAATATAACCATATTCACTATCATCTGGAAGATTAAGAATATTTTCTTCATAAATTTTTTCACCTGTCACCCATTCAAACTGTCCATTGGGCAATGGGCAGCTCATAGCTGCTCCATAGAGGTTATTAACATCAAAATACATAATATATGAAGAAGGTTTTTGAGGATTAAAATTTCTTTTCATGTATTTATTGTTTGCTTCAGCATATCTGTTTGAACATTGAGATATTCCACCTCTGATACCTTTTTCAATAAAATTAATCATGTCTACGTCTTTTAAAAGTTCCAACTGAACATTGGTATGTTTTAACATAGCATCAAAGGCTAATCCAGGTGCTGTAAAATAATGAAGACTATCTAATTGATAAGCTTTCATACATGTTTTTCTAAAATTTTCAAAAACGTCTGCAAGCAGTAAAACATCTGTCTTTAAATATAACTCTGCGTAATCTTTTAAGGTTTGAATGTTGAAAGCTTTCCAGACAGTGCAAGCATGCTGATATTCCTCTTGTGAAATAGAATTATTATTTAAATTACTGTGAAAAGATTCAAGAGGTGGTAAGCAAGTGTCCTCTAATTTTGACCAGGAATCAATGTATTCGTATGGAAAAACCCCTTTACGCGTAACTAATTTAAATTGATCTTTTTCCTTATAAAACTTGTTTGTAATCATCTTTTGATTGTCCTCTAAATATGATGATAATTTTTCAAGACTGCATGCCATGAACCTGTACGAGTCTAAAAATCTGAAACTTATCTTAGTATTCTGAATGTATTTGCTAAAAGAAATATATTTTTCTTTATTGATCGGTAATAAACTGATATTGCCTTTAATTTCAGTACTTAAAGCTTTAATTATAAAATGACTATCATAACCAGATAAATTGTGAAATATGACTGGAATAAAATGAGGTATTTTATAATTTAAATTACAGCAATTATGTGCGGGACCTCTGTATTTCCCTGTAAGATGACAGTGATCTTTAACTTTAGTTTCATCAGAGAAAAAAGTTTTTGAGCATATATGACAAATATTTGATAAATTAAATTGATTTAGTTCTTCAGAAGATAAAGGTTCTAATGGAGCAATGTTTGATAACAAAGAATTTATTTTAAAAGCTATTTTTTCAAGTTCTTTTACGAACCAGCTTATGCAATCCTTTCCAGTTTTAATAGCAAATTTAGATAGTGAATCGTCATAAGTACATTTAAGATAATAAGCAATGCTGAATGGTTCATGTTTTTGATATTTAGTACTTTTATTTGAAATTTGTGGATCATTATATTTGTTTAGAATACTTTCAAGATCTGCATATATAACAAAGGGGACAGGTTCCTTATGTGTAAAGTTTTTAAATTTAACATCTTCTTTTTCTTTAGGAAGGACAACTTTTGTCTTGTTAAATTGTTTACAATCAATTGCATGCTTCTCCAATTTATCTTTTGTAAGAAAATAATTTAGACAACGTTCACAAAACCATTTCTTATGTTGTTTCTGACCTATTTGGTTATGTACTAATCGTGATAAATTTTTTATGTACGTGAAATGAAATAAAGGTTGATGGTTTTCTTTGAGTTTTTTTGTTGACTGCTGTTGATATTTGTTATCATCATTGTAATTAAAATTATTATTATTATTATTACAAGGAATCATAAGTAAATTAATAACTGGAGAATAATTAGTTTTGCTTAAACATAATGGTAGTACTTCTTTTTTATCAATAGTAAATACATTTATAGCTAATTGGTTCATCTCTTCAAATTTTGAAATATCTTTTAAGCGTATAGGAAAAGTTATATTATTATATTTTAAAACTCTACTAAAATGGGGGTATGAATTAATACGAGAGCTATTTTTGTCTATAGCTGCAGGATATAAAGCACATACTACGGACCACAAAAAGCAATATTTATCATTGTTGTTAATATTAATTACTGCTTTACTTTTTTCAATAAAAGAAGGCAATTTAGCATAAGTTGAAATACCACTACTAAGGGGGATGTACTTGTTAATATTTACTTTTAAATGTATAATTTTATTAAGTGCCCAACCGCTATCACGTTCTTGAAATTCTTCTAATTCTGTTAAAATTTTATTAGAGACATGTTTTTCGTACCAACTTTTTATATTTGTAGCACTGTCAATCACATGATTTCTTGTTGTAAAATGTTTAAAATCTAATTCTTCTGTTTGGGGTTTTATAAAAAGTCCTGTAAAAATTACATTTACTTTAAGTAAAGACTGCTGTAACTCTTTTTTTATATTTTTAACAAAAGATCGAAAAGCTTTTTTAAAAAAGATTATGGGATCTTTCACTTTTAAATTTATAATTATACCTGTTCTTATTCTGTTATTAAAACATGATTCAGTGTCTTGCCAGATTACTTCTTTTGTTGCGTTTTTAACTTTATGCAAATTATTTTTAAAATTTTGTAAATAATTTTTTAATATTGAAAGATCTGATTCAACTTTAAAGACATTTTTTATACATGTAGCCCTATTTTTTAAACATTTCTTTACTATTAATATAGTTTTTTTTAAATAACTTATATATTTACAGAGCTCTTCTTTTGTTTTAATTAATCTATGTACCATTTCAATTTTCTTACAAACTTCATTGGATAATTCATCAATAAACTTGGAACTCATTTTACAAATTACACAAAATAAATGATATTAAATTTTAAGTAAATACATATATTTCATAAAAGTAGATTTTAAAAATTATATTTTTAAAATAATTAGAAATTGAGTCATAGGCTACATCTCTGAAACAAATATCATGTTTCAACCATTATATAACGTTATGTTTTTTTATTATTTAGTACAGTAAATTCTCTTTTTAAATAATTTAGTCTTATAAACAATTACAATTAATAAAAGTTCTTTAGGTTTCATTTCCTAATTATTTTGAAAAAATGAATAGTTAACTTAAAAAAAAATATATAAGTATATTATTATTATTGATTAAATCATGTTACATTTAAATTTCTTAATGTAAAATTAATCTGAAAAAAATAAAAGAAAAATTTTGAAGTAAAAATACCATTCAGAAATAAAACTTAAAACTTACGTGTGTTTGATTCCATCGTGTGAAGACTTTGCTTAATAACTGATGGTTAAAGAAAAGACCACAAGGTTTTATAGAATGTTGTACTTATTATCAGCAAGTATATTTTAGAATACAAATTGAACCGTGACGATACTGAATAAGTTTCTCATTAAATTATTACATTGTAAGCTGTTTACAGAAAACAATTTCATTTTTATCAATAAAAAAAATGTTATTTATATTGTTATAATCAATAATTGCAACATTAGTCTAGATTCAGTCAGTTAATAATCCCATTACCTTAATTATAATGTAGATTGCAACAATGTTGTAAGTTAAATTTAAAACCATTATACAATCTTTCTTAATTAAAATATAGATTGCAGTTGCAACAATGTTATAAGTTAAAGTTCAAAATCATTATACAATCTTTCTTAAAACATTAAAGATGACCTGCATATCTATATTATTCTTAAAATAGTTCTTTATCCATTTTTGTAAACAACTTATTACTATAAAACACCATTTATGTTTTTCACAAATCAGTTGCAATTTAACGTCTTAATACCAGTAATACTAATATATTATTTTTGTAAAATGGCTAACGTTCCTACAACCATAGCTATCATAACTGAAAGTAAGTCGGTTCTACCATTAAAGGATTTGTATGTGGCGGTAAAGCAAGTGTTTCAGTAAGTATCTTTTTATTAATATATAAAACTTGATTTCTTTTTTCAATTGTTGTTAATTTAAGACTTTTACGTTGCTTCATCGTTTTAGAAATTGTTTTTTAAATGTATAGGTATGGTGTAAAAGAACTACAATTGAAGGGGGATAAGATACTAGTTCATCTAACATACTCACCGAAAACTGAAACTTTAAAAAAAAAATTTGGTAATTTACCAGTAAAATATTATAGACTTAAGGTAGATTCTGAGCAAGAGCTCAGAACACTAGAGCGACTTGTTAAAAAGTTTAGATTTAACTTAGAAGATATCAATGTAGTCGATGAGGGTGTTGTAACCAAAAAAAGACGTCTAAGTGAGGAGGATGAGTTTTCAACGTTGTCATCGTCTAAGAAAAGAATAGCCATGGAAAATCTAGCTGAACTAATTCCTCCAATATCAAATTTGGAGGAAAACTGTTTAACCTCATATACTCAAGACGAAGAAGAAGAAGCATTTTCAATGTAGTTATTATTATAACTTATATTTAAAAATAATTAATGAGGTAAAATAAAAAAATAAATTAATATATTATGTTCTTTATTTCCTAATATACAAATTCCAATAATGTAGCAGAAATACATTCTCTAAAGCACAGTTTAGTAAATTATTTTGATGCATTTTACAATGATGTGATTTTAAAATTTTTCTAAGTTCATCGAAAGACAAGCAGTCCTCTGTTAAATCTATTATTTCATTTGAAATACACTTTTGCAGCCAAAATTTCTTCGTCAAACCTTTCACAAGAACAACAGTGTTTTCCGTAATGAAACTTTTTATAAAATGAATTAGTTCTTCGTAATGTAAATAATTAACACTGTTGCTGTTCCACGCTAATCCATGTAAATTATATGTGAGCCACCATATATGTTTCTGTATTCCGTTATTAAATAATTTCTCATCCATTGGAAAATTTAAAATTTTGTGTGTAAACTGTCCAGTTTCAACATTTAGAATTGCAATCTCCTTACACATAAAAGACATTCCACATCCATGTTCAAAACCTTGAATATCTACGATGTACATTTTTTCTCTTTATCGATTGCACTGTTTACTATTTAGAGAACTTTAACTGAATTTGTAAGTGGATTGTACTTCACCAAGCGATCATGAATAATGAGACAATATGCACGAGTGTTTGGAGGAATATTTTTAGTTGTTTCAAATTCTAATCTTATATCAACAGCACCCCCCTTTACCGTTTCATTTTGATGACTACAATCAATCACAACTACAGGAGCCTTTTCTATATATACGTCTGGTGGGAGGCAAGGTTCACTCTGATTCTTATAATAAAATGATCTTTGAAACTGTGAATACATTTCGTACAGAATTGCCCACTGTTGTTTTTCAATATTAACGTTTAAATTATCATAAGGAGAAACCTCTGAGTTTAAATGTAATTTGATATTTGATAAGTTACAATGATCATAGTGACTTGCATTTTTTGTATGTACATTTTTTCTATCTGTTTGCATCCCAAATAAAATCATTCGGGGTTTTTCTAGCTGACTACTTGTTTTTATAGACCATGAGTGTCTCATCGTTTCAGGTAACATAGGGTATTCTTGAAGTTCCCAACTTCTAAAGGGTACATTAAGGTCTCTATTATTTTCAATATGTCTTAACAGTTTTAATTTTTCTTTATCTGATACTGTTATATGTGGAACTTTCCACGCAACCTTATTTAAAACAATTTTAGGTTTTTCTGTATCAACACTTGTTACAATAGCATTACTGTCTGTACTGCTCCGTATAATAACAAGCTCTTGACGAATATTTGCAACAACTTTTTGAAAATCTTCAGCAAATCCTAGTAACATGCTTAACGGTAAACACACCATAAAATTTCCTTCTTTGTCAACAAGATCAGGATTTTTTAAAGGAGACCAACCTGCATTTAGTAATCGTGAACCTACATTAATATTGTATGATGCATACCCTTTCATTGTAGAGGATACACCAGGATTTCTGTTACGATCTATTATAGTACCTCCAAGTTCATATCTTATTTCATCAAATAAAAAAGATATACCATTGTTTACAAATTCTAAGGTTGCACTAGCTTTATCATTATCATCTGTTAATTGTCCTTCAATTATCAGGAAACTTTGCGAAGGTAAAGTGATTAAATCTTGTGCCTGTATAGGTATTCTAATCTCATCATTGTGATTTAATGAGGTAGCTGAATACGGTAGATATGTATGAAACTCTGAATTTGAAATCGAATCGTCTACAAAAACTGATTCACCAACGTTTAAAATATTATAGTTCATTTTTTGATTGATAAATACACACACACTTTAAAAACTTCGTCTTCAGACTTCCAAAAAACCTTCTAACTTTTTTACTTATTTTGAACGATTTTAAATCCTAAACTTTCTAAAAACTGTTTATTGTGTAATGTTAGCCTTCGAACACACTTTTGTTGACTAATGTTTTTTTCAGTTCCTGTATTATTTATACCTGAATATTCTTTTACGTTATATATAAACACCATTTTCAAATCAATTTTTTCAAATGTAGTCTTACTGTGACTACTTCTCTTTTAAAATTGACTAAATTACCTCCTTGATCAAGTATTTTAAGTATAATTTCACTGATAGATCTTGTATTTATAGGTAAATAGATAACATTGCTTGGATGCTCTACGATTTTATAACCAGGTGGAACTGTTGGATAAAACATATGTATTATATGCATTAGTTTGTTGTTGCTATAGGAATTTGTTATTAAATTACAGTCTACACATATAGCATTAACTTTAAATATATCTATGGGATGGTCAGAAATATGTTTGATATTTTTAGATAATTTTTTTCTATTAAAACCTAATAGTCCTGCAATTGAATTTTCCTTAGTAAAATCGATCTCATTAATCCATTGTATTTCACATTTCAGTGTGTTTAAATTCGATGATATTTTTAGTTGATTACGTTCATAGGGTTCCACTTCTTTTGATAACACATTATGAGTAATGTCGAGAGCTAACTTTTCTTTTAATAAATAATCATTAATATATTTTTCAATATCTTCTATTTCATATGAACCTCCAGGAAGAACTATTTCCTTTAATTTGTTATCCTCATAATAGTAAAATCTATTATTTGTCTCATCAACATTTGGTATAGTGTTGTAGGTAACAAAGTCTATTAAACCAAGAACATACATACCGTCATTGTCTAAGGTAATCGATGGATGTATACTCGTGGTAAGGATTGAATCCCTACCTGATAATAAAAAAGTGTAAGACATGTTAGCGTGTTCACTTCGTACTAACAAATAATATACATTTATGTAAACATTTATTTATTTATTATATAAAAAATGTAGGCATAGGTGACCACAATTAAATGTATTATAAGATTGGTAAGAATAATGATTATATTTGATATCAGGTTTACCAGTTGAAGAATTAAAGTAACGAATTACTTCTAAAGGAGGTTTTAAATTTCCATAACTGTCAAAATAACTTATAAAATTTCCTTTTTTAAAATAGGCTGTCCAATGTGTGCCGGGACCATCTTGATCATCTAAATTAATTATTCCACTTTCATTCTTACGTATCTTTTTTGGTAAACTGTTTCTCATAAATATTCCACGAAAGAATGCTATTTTTAAAATTTTAATATAGTGTTTAAGGTCTATGTTAGTCAATGGACGTTTAGGTAAGACTACAGGCAATTTTTTTTTTTTAAAAAAAGACCTAAACCAGACTTGTAAGGTTTTAAGTATAAACCTTTACCATGCAAAGCAATAGATTCCATTGTTTTATTATGACGTTGTGATTCTTCTAATTGTCGCTGTGCAGATTTAGCATCGTTAACTGCTTTTGCTATTCCTGCTGCACCACCTGACAATGCCCCCAATGCAGATAGCCCAGCAAAGATGGGAATAAGAGGTAGAATACCACCTGTCTTTGGAATATTTATTATACGGGTAGGTCTTATATTCTTTTTTTTAATTTTTGAAACTGCTTTTATTGCAACAGAGATAGCATTGCCAATGTTTTTAGGTTTAACCTGTCTTAGATTCTTTCTAATTCGTTTTGTCACTTCTCTAAAGCTAATAGACTTTTCAGCTTTACCTTTTGATTTTGTTTTTAATTTTTTTGACTTTCTTTTTGTTGAAGCCATTATATGAAAATTATAGTTGTTATCTTCGAAGAAGTAGTAACAAGACTAACCAGACTTGCTAAAATTAATCTGTTTTAAAATATTTGGTTTGAGGTTCATTATTTGCATCATCATCATCATCATCATCATCATCATATCCAGTATCTATTTTTCTTTTAAGTGATGCTGGTTCATCAAACCTTGCTCGTTTAAATGGTATTTCATTATCATCAATGTTAGTGTCATTATTCAATTCATCAGTATTATTATTTTGCATAACATTTTGCTTCCTTTTTCTAGTAGTTAAAGTAGGTCTTTTATTGAGAAATTTATCATCAAAGTTGTTTACATCTTTTTTAGTTTCATTTAGCTTCCTTTTTCTCATAATTAATAAGTTTGCTATTTTAGCATTAGTTTTATCATTTTTTTGATCTAAATCCTTATTTGTATTACTTCTTTTTTGTTTATCACTATATAATTTTTTTGAATTTATTTTTTTGGTTCTACGAACTAATAAATTAGATTTATAAACATCTATATTTTTTAAAGAATTATCAACTATGCCCTTAATTCTCTCTAATGACTTTAAACAATTATTTAATACTTTGGGGCAATTATAATTCGTATTATAACCCATACCTAATTTTACTTTAGCTTTCATAGCACCTGCAACACCTAATGCAGCCATTTTTTCACCCACGGAAGCATTTTTGTCTTTAAATCTTTGCAGTGCTATATCAGCTAATTTTCTATCAGCTTCATGTCTTAAAGATACATCTTTTGTATTATGATATGCAATATCATGTTCCATGCAACCAGCATCAAGTCCATTGATGGGACGGTCAACTCTTTGTAAACGCTTTTGCAACTTAGTTCCCGGACCACAATAATTGTAACCAGGTATGTGTAACTCAAATGGTAATTTATTTATTGCATCATTTAATAAACCATTCCCAACATAATACTTCATTTTACATATAAAATTAAGCGGTAACCTTAATTAGTGACAGTCTGTTGTTAATTGTATCACTTCTAAAATGACTATGAAGTTTGTTAAACAAAAAACAAGATTAAATATTGAAAATCATGATTTACATATAAATACCAATTCTAAACATGGAAAACTATTTCCACACAGTATAAGGTGCATTATTGTAGGACCATCAACATGTGGTAAAACAAATGTAATGTTAAGTTTAATTGAACATCCGAATGGTTTAAAATTTGAAAACATTTACTTATATACAAGATCTTTACATCAACCCAAGTATTTGTATTTAGAGGAATTACTAAAACCTATCAAAGAAATAGGTTATTATGCTTTTAAAAGTAGTGAAAATATTGTAGATGCTAACAAGGCTAAACCAAATTCTTTATTTATTTTTGATGATGTAGCTTGTACAAATCAAGACGTGATGCGAGAATATTTTAGTATGGGAAGGCATAACCAAATTGAAGTTTTTTATCTGTGTCAAACGTATGTGAAAGTACCAAAGCATTTAATTAGGGATAATGCAAACGTATTAATAATTTTTAGACAAGATGATATAAACTTAAAACACATATATGATGAACATATAGGTTCAGATATGAGTTTTCAAACATTTAAATTACTTTGTGCTAACTGTTGGAAACATCCTTTTGGATTTTTAAGTATCTTTAAAGATAGCAAAGCAAATGAAGGCAGATATCGACAAGGATTTGATAATTTTATATTTTTATAAATAATATAATTCCTAATAGAAGAGAAACAGTTATAAAGCTGATACAAAACTGATTAGACCTGTTACCAACCTGATCAAAGCTGTTCATTAGCATAATATTAAAATGGATCTTAAATCAAAGGTCATAAAGCAGAGACTTATTGCAAAACGTAAAGTTGTTAAAAATAAACTCGATTTACTAAAACATGGAGAACTTATACAAGAAAAAATGTTTTCACCAATTACAAAACATTTAAAAAACATTGAAGATAAATTAACAACAGATAAAAATAAAGGAAATGTGGTTAATATTTCAGAAAAAAGTTTTTTAGGAACAACAGATTTTGAAGATATAAAAAAGCCATCTACTTCTAAGTCAACACCAAAACCAAAGACATCTGAAGCTAAGGAATTTTATGATTTAAAAAAATCATTAATAGATGAAATAAATGTAGGTGAAGATACTGAAAATATAGAGAGTGTATCTCAGCAGAATTTCAAGGAAAAAGTTAATCAAACTGTTCCAGAGGTATTAAATAAAACAAATGAATCTTTTGAAGACTACATAGATCAGTATGATCCCTTACCTCGCTATTATATAACTGCCATGATAAATGATGATAAAAATGAATTTGATCATAAATATGGTGTTCGTTATAACTCTAAAACAGAAAAATTTTATATTGGAGATTCTCAGTTAAACTTTTTAGGATCTAATATTATAGTTAAAAATAAAACTTATAGGGGTACACATGGCTTATATGAGCTTTTATTTAAAAAATATCCTCAAAATTTTACAGATCAAGATGAAGTTGCATATAAAGACATTGTTTTGAAAACAAACGCTCATAGACGTTATTATCATCCCAAGAAACAAGTTGATGGAAGCAAATTAGACAAATATAAGAAAATAATATCCAATTTAACAACTAAAACGACAGGTGATGGTATGCTCATGACCGTTACCAATAATAAAACAGATTTCGTGTATTGGGATAATCCAAACGAACTCGTTGAGAGGTTACGTTTGTTGCTGGCGTCAAAGCAGGCAGGTCATACGGGTCATGCTAATGAAATAAATTCAATTATTGAGGAGCTGCGAGAATCAAACATTATAGAATAACCATAAAAATTATGAAAGAAATGAATAAGAAGCGTCAAGTCGTTGAAGAGATCCATAAACCGAACAGAATTAATTTCAAAAGACGTAAAGTTATAATTCGAGGTCTTAATGATTTGCTTCAGGCTGATTTGGCAGATATGATTAAATATGCTAAAGAAAACAACGGATATAAATATATATTGATCGTTATTAATTGTTTTTCTAAATTTGTTTGGGCAGCACCATTAAAAAATAAAACTAGTTTAGAAGTTTCACAAGTTATGGAAAAAATTCTCAGAGAACAAAGTCATGTAAACAATTTGCAAACTGATTTAGGAGGTGAATTCTGGTCAAAAAATTTTAAGGAATTAACTAAAAAATATAAAATTAATCACTACAGTTCCTTTAGTGAGAAAAAAGCATCAATTGTAGAGAGGGTTATTAGAACGTTGAAGAATATAATGTGGAAAGAATTTAGCATGCAAGGGAATTATGGTTGGCTTAATCTTTTACCTAAAATAGTTAAGATATATAATAACAGAAGACATCGAACTATAGGCATGAAACCATCTCAAGTTACCAAGAAAAATGAACAAGAATTGTTAGCAAAAGTATATAACCGAATTAAAATAGTTAATACAAATACAAAGTTTCATGTTGGAGACTATGTTAGAATCTCTAAAATTAGAGGAATTTTTGATAAACACTATATGCCTAACTGGTCCACTGAAATATTTAGGATAAGAAAAGTTCAACTCACTAACCCAATTACATATTTATTAAGAGATATGGAACATAAAGATATTAAAGGTGGTTTCTATAAAGAACAATTACAAAGAGTAAAATATCATAATATTTATTTAGTGGAAAGAGTATTAAAACAGAAAGGAAATGAAATATTTGTTAAATGGTTAGGTTTCAGTAACAAACATAACAGTTGGATAAATAAAAATGACACGGTGTAAAATATTATTAATTTAATGAAATAAAAATTTTAAAATAATTACCATGTATTTATTTTCCTACTCTCAGTACATAAACATTTATTACAAAAAATATATAAAAATTAAACATACACAAAGCAAAATGTTTTTGGTATTATTTGATAAAAATCGGATATCACTTCTAGTTCTTCTATTGATCTTAATTTTCTTTGACGAAAAAATAACCCCCTATTTCCCACTAGCTCCAGTATATCATAGTGTCCGCAATACATTTTAGTTATCCTTGGTGTAATAGGGTAATAATTCAAATAATGTCCGATTACATAACCAATTGTGTTGTTATTTAAATTTCTAATTGGTGTATTCAGCTTAAAATTTGTTCCATTAAAATAAAATGCTGGATATTCTTGTAATGTTATGCTGTCTTCAGTTTTTTCTAGCAAATAAAATTTTCCATGTTCCACAGTAAAATAATAACTTTGCACTAAAATAGAAGGAGGTTCAATTATATCAACTGTACTTGCATGTACTTCTTTCACATATAAAAAATCTCCATAAGCAATTAACATAGAAATAATAAGAGAAATAAAGAATTGATTCATCTTAAAAAAACTTTAAAGATGTTTATAATCACAAACAGATAAAAGTATACTGATCTGTTACAACTTGTTTAAAATTTATTTTATATTATAGATAAATTGAAAAAAATAAAATTTATGAAACATTTCTCCTACTCCAATCTCGTCCGACCCCCACCAATTTAGCTAACCTATATAAGAAATTTTAGGGTATCTAAAATTTAAGTTAAATAAATCTGCATAATGTCTTTTCAAAAACAAAATAGTCAGTGGGATACTGTTTTTAGTGAACAATATAGATTTCTTAAATTGACATCTGTAAGACCAACACGTAAAATAATACCTAAAAGTGTAAAAGGTTTGAATATAACTAACACAAGTGAAAAAAATATAATCCTCTTTAATCTAGATTATTACAAAACACATGAAAAAATCTTGGATATATAATTTAGTTACACTCAACATTTAAATCAGTTATACTGGGTTTATCTTAAAGGTTTAAGGTCTAGAAGCTAAGTAAAATAATGAACGAGAAAAGTATATATAAACTGGTAGAAATTTTTAACACGTTAAAAAAAGAAATGGAAAAAGATTTGAAATCTTGTCATTGTGAAAAGGAAAAAAATGTACTTAAATGTTTTCAAAATAAATACAAATTAGCAGCAGGAAAATGTTATGATTTTCTTAATAGAAAAGGAATCACTCATCAACAGCTAGAAAAATATTTAGTAGATCTAGGTTTAAAATATTATATAGAAATAACAAGTGACAAAGAAAAACAAGAACAGAAGATTGAAGATAGAGATGAAGGAGATTTAGGTTTAAAATGCGATTGCTTTAAATAATACATTTTACTTATATTGTAAATAAAATAATGTGCATTGACTATAAATGGTTTATACATTATTAAGATAACAATGTCAGTGTCAGTTCGAGTAAAATTTAAATATAATAGGTGTGATGGAAAACTAATATACCTAATACACTATACATTACATGTCATTTTAAAACAGTTAGTGAACGTGGATACAAAGAAAAACATTCTTAGTTAACATACAAAAAATTGTATCATGAACAACAGACCAATTCAAGAAAATGTTATTAGCAGTTGTGCTGAAAACAACAGAACCTATAATTTAAATGGAGGTAACAGATATATTTGCGTACAATGTGGGAGATTATATGAAGCATTTATAAAACCAGCTAAAGAAAAATGTTACCGCTGTATGAGACGTGATAATGAAGAAGTAGCAAATATTTGGTTAAAAGGTCAACAAGAAATCTATAAATCTATTAGAAAATGATACACTGCACATTAATCTTTATTACATATATATCAATTAATGCAATGTTTATTATTTAATAAAGTTATACAAACAGTAAATGATAATACTTATATTTATTTACTAAACATTATTTAAGATTAAATTTTATGAATGTCAAAGGTTAACAAATATAATCTAACACATATTACGCTAATTAAAAATACATACATACATGTTTAAAAAAGGTGAAGCTCCAGCGTTCACAATTCAACAAGGTAACATGTGTAAATACACGGCTCGCTAAGCCAGGTACAAAAGATAAAAAAAGCTTCTGGTCATTGTTGTTGTTGTTGTTGTTGTTGTTGTTCTTCACTTCTTCACCAATGACCTTGAAAAGACCTAAAGGTCTGTGACGATCAAAAATAGCTTCTGGTCATTGGCAATCACTTCTTCACCAATGACCTTGAAAGAACTGAAGAAGGTGACCCTGACAGAGGTCATGGATGCTTCGGATGGTATGTGGCCATCCAAGTGTCACAGAACCGACGTTACTATACTACTGGGTTGTTTTCGTTAAGTGCTGTCGGGTTGTCATTTTCACAAAAGTATGTCTGGTCTTTTAGATTCCTACACTTTTCGTTTCTGTAAGCGTAGTGTTTGCTGCTAAGGATTAGGTACTTGGTTCTAGGGACAATCATTCTGAAGGTATATGGATTTTTAGGGACTGGTAATGCATACAATTGATAATAAATATAATCTGATTTGTCTACTAAGGGTATATCTATTTGGAATATAATTTTAAAATCAATTTGAACGGTTTTTATGTTAAATATTTTTTCGTAAAGTGAAATGTCGGATTTTGTTATTAATCTTGATTTTGAGATATGGTTTTCAATATTTTCTAATTCTTTTGATATAAATTTTGGTTTCAGTATTGACGTATGATACGTGTTCAATTTTGAAAAAGTAATTGCATTTTCTGTTGTTAATATCATGTTTAGTACATTATTTAACAAATAACTGATTTGAGTGAGTAATTCCAAATGTTTTACTCTATCAAAATTTGTTAGTTGGTCGCTTTTTAGACTATCTATTGTATATTCCAAATCGTTTATTCTCGCTACTATGGCTTCTTGGTTATGGTTCAGGTTGTCTATTGTTTTATTGAACTCTGTTATAGCATCTATCATTAGGGATGTTTGTGAACTAAAAAGCTGATGTACTTGATTTTGATCTTTCTTCAAAATTTCAAGAGCTTTATATATTCTGTCGCCGTCATCTGCATCTAAGTTCCCAGTTGTTGATTTGAATATCGATCCTAGTCCGTTTATTATACCTCTTTTGTTCCTAATCGTTCTTGGAAATATTCGACAAAATGTGTCATCAATATTGCTGATGGTGAAATTGATTGTTAAAATAAAATTTTTATATTCTAACTTGTATTCTGCATTCATTACGCTTATTATGTTGTCAAAGTAAGTTTTTAGTCTGTTAAAGTCGTCGTATAGTTGTCTTAGGTCATGTATATGAATCATTCTCCATTTATCGTTTTCTGAAAAGGCTTGTCCCAGTTTGCGTGGCAGTATGCCTGGATTGTCTGTTAGGTCTTCTAATTGTGGTTTTACTCTGGTGAAGAGAATGAACCTGCAAGGCGAAGATTGCGTAAATTGGTGATCGTCTGTTTGTCAAGTTTGTCGTTTAGTATTATGGCTTTATTAGTCCGTTTCTTACGTCATGTCTCGTTTGTCGATTATCCGAATATCTAGGTTCGACTTAGCTAGGTGATATAATCGTACTGTTTGTTTAATCTATTTAGTTGGAACGAGTTATTTTTTTCGTTATTGCAATATTGGCAAGCTCTAATAAAAGCTTTTATTTTTTGTTTCATTTTTGGAAAATTAAATTTAGTTTTCATCCTTAAATATGTTTCTTTAGCATTTATGTGATTTAATTTACTTCCGTGAAATAATCCGATTGCGTCCTTAATTTCATTGTCGTTTATATGTATGATTTTCTCTCGTTTATTTATATTATTTAATCTTGATTGAGTTTTATTATTTACGGGATTTATTTCCGACTTGTAAACCTTATCGTGTGAGAATTTCTTTTCGTTATTGATTTTTGATTTTATTATTTGTGAAATTTGTTCCTTACCTATTTGCCGATGGTCGTCCTGTACCTGAATTAAATTATTACTTAACTTATCATTTTGCGTGGTGCCTGTATATTTTATTTTGTTCGGAATAACCGCCCTGTAACAAGGTGCTTTTGTATTTGGTATAAACTCTTCGATTTTAACGGGTTGGTCGATTTTATTGTGTTCTTTGCACATCGAATATACATATTTCATTATACTGTCTGCATTGCTCGCTTCTTGTCGAGGCTTGTGCAAGACATCTAACCTAATTTTATCTGTAATATTTTTTTGTACACTCCCCGTATAATTATTATTATAATTCTGGTGATAGTAAGAATTATTTAATATCATATTCGCTTTATTTTCAATTTGATCCGTTATATCTTTTTGTATCGTCCTCGTATCACTCACATTTTTATTTCGACGATATTCATATGTGTTTAATGAAACTTGATCCCGTTTACCTTTATTGTGGGTAAACATTTCTCCTAGGTCATTTGTTACTTGTTGTAACCTTCCATCGTCATCGTTTAATGGCTGATTACGCTTTCCTAGTTCGAGTTCAAGTGCAATAATGCTTCTGTCTATTGTATTACTTACGTTAAGGTGATTCATTTCATCATTTGCTTTGATGAGCCTACTTATCCGATTGTTATTGCTACTACTATTACTACCCATCTTATCTTCATGATCCCTTGTATTAGGGAAGTTTATCTTAATGCTTCAATTTTTTAAATTGAGTCTCTGGTTTTTAAAATCAATGTTCGCTTGATTTTTTATCAAAAAGTCAATTCCAATAAGAGCTACGAAATTTTTGTTAAATTCGAATAGGCAAAACTCTTGCTCACTGTCCGTTAGTGAGTTTAAAATTATTCTGGCTCGATTATTATGGCTGGAATAACCATGAGCACTTTTAATTAAAAACGGGTGATTGTAAACCTTATTATAAAAGTTGTTATATGCTATGGACGGGTTTAAAAGGCTCTTAGTACTACCGGAGTCGAGCAGTATTTTTCCGGGTAGTTCTTTTATTATTACGTAGGGTAATTGGGATATTGTGTTAAAATTATTAATATCTATTACGGTTCTGTTTTTGAGCTCCCTGCTATCGGAAAATTTTGATGCTGTGCATCGTATAATTCAGAGGGTGATTGTTCATTATATGTTACGTCATAATTTAATTCTTCTGGTAAGAAATGTTGTCTTCTTTCTAATTCATTGAAAGGAAAAGAATTATTCGTTTCGTTATAGTTTATTTCTTCTGGTATGAAATTTTGTCTTTTTTGAAAATTGTTGGAAGGAAAATTGTTTCGTCTATTTTGTGAGGGTTGTTGTCGGCTGAAATTAGTATGTCTCGTGTTGTTACTGCCGACATCCATAGCCTGTGGATATCTTCTAGTATTGTCATTAGGGTTATACGTCGGTCTTCTCATTGAGAATTGATTTGAAGGGTTCCCCTGAAATTGTGGGTGAGACATTTGGGGTCTGTTTGAATTATAGTTAAAAGGTGCACGATAATTTTGTTGTTGGAAGGGTTTTTGAAATTGAATATTGTTAAAATTTGGGGTATTTCTTTGGAAAACTGGTTTTTGTTGTTTGTCGTGCCTGTTATTGTTATTATTGTTGAAATTTTACCGTTGTAATAATCTGTCCCTATATTCATAATTTTCCTCGGAAAATATAAATTTTAAAGCTTGTTCTATGCTGTCTGGTCGAGTGGATCTGACCACCATACCGAGAGGGTTTTTTAATCCACCGATAAACGCTTTCAGTGTTTGTTGTCTGTACATGTTTTGTTTTAATACTAAAATTCCCTCGTTACGTTCATTAGATATTAAATTAGAGATGAGTAATTGTTCAATGTGTCTGCAACGATTACTGAACGCTAAGGCATCCTCGTTATGTCTCTGTTTCAGTGTCAATAATTCGCCTAGTAAGCTGATTTCATCACGCTGGTCGGTGAAGTTCTCAACAATTGCCCGTCTTAAGTCTACCCATGTGTTTATAATTTTAGTGTTAATAATTAACCTGGCTTGTGCAATTAGTTTCGTTTGAATATAATTTAATAGAAAATGGTTTAGATATAAATTTGGATTATCTGCATCATAGAATTGGTTCATTACTAGATCACAAGCTTTTAAGAAGTTCCCTACATTTTCAGGTTGTCCGTTAAATTCGGGGATTGCTTTAAGGTAAAACTCTTGGAATTGATTTGCCATATTTAAATTGTTTCTAGAATTATTTATATCGGGTTGTTCTACAATATCAATTTCGCTAATGCTAATATTTCTTAATCTATATTCCAAATGTTCTAAATTATCAATATCGCTATCAGACATATCATATTATCAATATATGAGGAAATACAGTATATATATAGGAAATAAAGGAAGCAAACAACTCACAGAATCGATGCTATTGCTGCTGTCTTCATGACGTCTCTCTTGATCGGTTCTTTGGCTGTTAAGCGTTGAAACGCAAAGAATCAATATACTTTTGGTTCTTCAGCACTATCCTACCGACTGCGCCAGTTAACTTCCTTGTTAACACACTTGACTTTTTAAAAGAATTTATTGATTATAGTTACATAAAATACTTATGAATAATAATAAAAATGATAAATATAAATTATGACAATTTAAAAGAGACTCCAGCAATAACAATGTAGGAATGTTCGTCTGTGGTCTGGTAACTTCCATATATAGTCTCTGGTGGGGCGTGGACCGAGAGGCGGTTTCCACCTAAGTTGCAGTCTTGAAGGTGATCCTAGCAGGTGGCTGGTTGCTGAATTGAAGGTCTAGTTGTTTACCCATTTATGAATAGTCTATTCTTCTTATTGCGCTGCTTTTAATTAACCCATTCGTCAGCGACCTTGGGTGTTGAATCGGGATCTGTACTTCTTATATACATTGTATGAGTTGGCTATTGTTATCTCGCAACCTTCTGCGTAGGAGACAAGCACGCTACCAATGTGCTATCTAAGGATGCGTTAACTAATACTTTGTTTACACGATACTTGGCAGGAGCTTCATGCCCGGGATATTTTATATTATATTCAAAGTATACATAATAATTAATTACAGAATTAGGAAAGTTGCCATTGAAACACATTCAATGATTGTTTCGATCTTATGTGACGTGTTATGTTTAAACTTACAGATAAAAAAGAAACTATTTTAAAAGCGGTTTAATAGAGACTTGACTTGATTTTGTTTACATTTACACTATATTATGCTACACTTTAAGTCTAAAACTGTATTTGAGACCGTTCATTAAGCGACAAATATAGTGTATTTTAAAAATTGTTTGCATCTCCCAGTTGAATAATAGTAGGGTACTTGGCAAAGTTATAATTTCATGTCGTCTGTCATTTGCGATATTTGTGGCCAAGATTTCACAATTGTTGGTTCGGGTAGTATGTTTTAAGCTGTTATTTATTTTGTTTCGTTACTTTGATGTGTGGTTTATACCTGTTGTATGGCTCAATCTACGCATGACAGTTAACTACTCTGTCTGTCAGGCATTTGACTTTAACCGCTAAGTCGTTTCAACGCATGTCTTTCAGATTTAATTTTTAATTTGGAAAAAACTTTAAATATTGTTAACTAAATTACTAAAATTTACAAGATACGTTTATTTGCTGTTTTTTAAATATTTTTGTATATGTTTGGAGGAAAAAAAGTCCATTATAACTGACATATGAACCAGGCAAGTTCATATGTCAGCTATAATGGACTTAATACAATGAAGATATGAGCCAAGTTTCATTCAAATCAGTTGAGTATTTTTTGAGTTCTCGCTCGGATACATACATAATACATACATACATACATACATATATATATATATATATATATATATATATATATATATATATATATATATATATATATATATATATATATATATATATGTATGTATGTATGTATGTATATATGTATATATATATGTATGTATGTATGTATATATATATATATATATATATATATATATATATATATATATATATATATATATATATATATATTTAAACTCAAACGGATCCTGGATTTGGGTTCTAGGGACTCTAATTCACGCCTATATGAAAAAAATTTCTGAAAGTCTTACCATCGTTAACTCTCTACCAGAAAATTTAAAGTCGTTGTTTTTCTTGGAAAACTATGATGTGAGTCGATTGAAATGTAACTCACATTATTAGTGGTTTCCTTTCTGTGGATGCCAAATTCGAAGGTGTCTCTATTTTTGATGACTAATACATCAAACATTGATAATTTGTTATTAATTTATATTTCATGGGTGAATTTAATGGATTCAAATTTACTGTTTAAATTGTCAATACAAACATCTACTTTGTAGGTATACATGTGTATTAAATATTGCAAAAACATCGTCCACATAACTAAAGCATAGTAGATTGCGTTTGCTAGGTCCATTTCACATCTACTAATGAAAAAGTCTACAATTGATGGGAAAAAGAGGTTGTCCATTCCTGTGTAATGGGTTTGTTAAAAAAAAATTTTTTATTAAATTGAAAAATATTCTGCTTCATGCAATGGCACTCTTGTATCATGTACTGCTCAGCATATTTGGGTTAATAAGCATCATGTACAGAAAGAAGATATCAAGTTCAAAAATATCAAGCTGTCGCGACAGTTAGATGTTTACAAAAGTATATATATATATATATATATATATATATATATATATATATATATATATATATATATATATATGTATATATATATGTATATATATATATATATATATATATATATATATATATATATATATATATATATATATATATATATATATATATATACAGGGTGAGCCACGGTGGATGGAGTATTAAAAGTATATGGAGAATGAATCAACCGATTGCTCTGAAATTTTGGTTACGGATGTAATGGCGTATGATCTCTCGACCTAAAATATTTTTGAAAATGCAGTGTTGCCACATATACGTAAAACTGGCAACATCTTCGTAATTTTAAATGGAACACCCTATATATTTTTGCTTTTTTTGAATTGTCGTCTCTTTTTGAGTAACTTTTGTTGATATTTTCCTATACCTATCTCAAGTCGTTTTCGAGATAATAATTATTTTCTGAATTTATTACCAAAAATTTGACTTTCATTAAATCGTGTTTTCTCCTACCGACGAAGCGATTTAAAGATAATTTTTTAGCTACGGTTAGGCAAGGTCTAGGGGCATCTCCTCCATTAATCAAATCTTTAGAATATCATACAGGGTGAGTTAGAGAACGCTTTCTATAAGTGACTCGGAGAAATGCACGAAAGTCATTTTTTTTAAATAGAACGCCCTGTATATTTTCAAATTTTTTGGATCGTCTTCTCTTTTTGAGTAACTTTTGTTAATATTTCCCTATACCTATCTCAAGGCGTTTTCGATTTATGGTCACTTTTCTCTAACCTATCCAAGATTATTGGTCTTTTTGTATATCATAATGGGTGGGCCATGAAATTTCTATTTTGTCAATTTGACATGACAACAGACATGCTGTTTATCTAAATAAATTTGACTTTAGTTATATTTACATTCAATTTGAATAGCTATAGCACAAATATGGCAGAAAATAATTATACAAACACAGTTTTAATGGATTTGTTTATTATTCATGGACAGTGCAATAAGATTATCAGCAGAACTTGTAGAAGATTTAATGATAAATATCCGAATTTGCCGCAGATGAATAACAGAAAGTTTCTACGAATTCATAGGAATTTTATAAAATCTGGTGCGTCGTTAAGAGATGCAAGAAATCTACCCAAACCTGTGACATCTGACGAGGTAAATGAAATCAATGTGCTAGCGTATTTTCATGCGAATCCCCAGTATTCCATACGTTGTGCTGAACTGGATTTAGGATTGCCATATTCATCCATTCGAAGAATACTAGTAAATCATAAAATGCATAATTATAAATTTACAAGAGTTCAATTTCTCACGCCTCAGGATTATCTACAGAGAATAGAGTTGTGTGAAATGTTAGTTGTGCGTATGCAAGAGGACCCCAATTTTTTAAAGAAAATGATATGGACTGATGAATCCAAATTTTCTAGGGAGGGGATTTGTAACACACGAAATCGTCACTATTGGGCCACAGACAACCCCCACGTTACTAGAGAGGCTGGTTTTCAAGTCAAATTTAGTTTAAATGTTTTTTGTATGTTATTGGATGACAAAATAAAATATTACATATATGACGAAAAATTGAATTCCAGAAAATATTTAGATATAATTAGAACAATTGTGGAAGGCTTCCTTGATAATCTGTCAATTGAAACATATAGAACTTGTTGGTATCAACTCGACGGGGCTCCTGCACATTGTACATCCGAAATTAATATGGAGTTGGACCGGCTTTTCGATGACCGTTGGATCAGACGTTTGGGACCGTGTAACTGGCCTGCGAGGTCCCCTGACCTTACCCCGTTAGATTTTTATCTTTGGGGTATTCTTAAATATCGAGTTTTTAAAACTCCAGTCCACAACAGGGCAGAATTAGAACGTCGAGTGATTCAAGAGATTGAAAACTTGGACCCCGCTGAAATAAGAGCTGCTACAACAAACGCCGTGCATCATCGTATACAAAAGTGTCTGGAAGTTAACGGTCAACATTTCGAACAATTATTATAGTTTTAAGATTTTTATACATATTTATTACTGTCATTGGTATTATTTGTTATTGCTACTTGGCCTTTTTTACGATTATCGCTGATTAGGTATTAGTTTTTCCAAATACTGATAGTGTTATTGTTCTCATAACGACGAACCAAAATTTATAAAATTCCTATGAATTCGTAGAAACTTTCTGTTATTCATCTGCGGCAAATTCGGATATTTCTCATTAAATCTTCTACAAGTTCTGCTGATAATCTTATTGCACTGTTCATGAATAAAAAACAAATCCATTAAAACTGTGTTTGTATAATTATTTTATGTCATGTTTGTGCTATAGCTATTCAAATTCAATGTAAATATCACTAACGTCAAATTTATTTAGATAAACAGCATGTCTGTTGTCATGACAAAGTGACAAAATAGAAATTTCATGGGCCACCCATTATGATATACAAAAAGACCAATAATCTTGGATAGGTTAGAGAAAAGTGACCATAAATCGAAAACGCCTTGAGATGGGTATAGGGAAATATTAACAAAAGTTACTCAAAAAGAGAAGACGATCCAAAAAGTGTGAAAATATACAGGGCGTTCTATTTAAAAAAAATGACTTTCGTGCATTTCTCCGAGTCACTTATAGAAAGCGTTCTCTAACTCACCCTGTATGATATTCTAAAGATTTGATTAATGGAGGAGATGCCCCTAGACCTTGCCTAACCGTAGCTAAAAAATTATCTTTAAATCGCTTCGTCGGTAGGAGAAAACACGATTTAATGAAAGTCAAATTTTTGGTAATAAATTCAGAAAATAATTATTATCTCGAAAACGACTTGAGATAGGTATAGGAAAATATCAACAAAAGTTACTCAAAAAGAGACGACAATTCAAAAAATGCAAAAATATATAGGGTGTTCCATTTAAAATTACGAAGATGTTGCCAGTTTTACGTATATGTGGCAACACTGCATTTTCAAAAATATTTTAGGTCGAGAGATCATACTCCGTTACATCCGTAAACAAAATTTCAAAGCAATCGGTTGATTCGTTCTCTATATACTTTTAATACTCCATCCACCGTGGCTCACCCTGTATATATATATATATAAATGGGGTATACCCGGTCAATCACAAAGTTGAGGCTAAATCATGTACGGTTCCTGCACACCTCCATAAAATAGGTACTGTAGAAAGCCCAAAATGTTCCTGTGATAGCGAATTCGTTGCAAACTTAAATCACCTTATATTTGCCTGTGAAAATTATTGTTTACCTAGACAGTTACTTCTGGAGAACCTAATAAACCTCGGCACTGAACTTCCGACATGCATTGTCACATTGCTAGCACAAGGAACCAAAAATATATATAGGATCTTAGTTAATGTTTTAAACCAGGCAGCGATAACTTTATAAAAGTGAAATCGAACATTATAACTCAAATATAAGACAAAACTAATCCCATAAAACACACATTTAGAATTAGGTGTTAGTTTAAATTAGTTTAAGATAGAATAAATTTGTTTAATTACTTTATTTAAGTCTAGTTAAGCTACTTGCGAAATCTTATACATTTTTGTGCTAGTAATAAGTTTTCCTTATGTCTTTCCATTTGTTTCTACCCTTTCTTATAGCAGCCACGTCTTGTTTGTTCTCCCAAAAGTAGCACTGATTGGCTCCGGGCTTGAAGCACTGTATCCTTGTGTTTTCCAGATTAAAAATATATAAAAAAATATTAAGAAACAAAAAATAATAATAGAAAGAAATAAATTAAAAAATATATTAAATAAATAAATAAATAAATAAACAAATAAAATAAATAAATATATAAAATATATATGTGTGCATATGTATAATGGTACACATGTATTTATAAATTGTTCACAAACAGCCTAACTTATAAATTAACTCATTTCACAGATCTACTCTCTTCTATAATATGTAGTATTATCTATCTTCTAATCTCTAACCACTATGCCATTTAAATCCCACGGATCTTACCATTTTCAAAAGTGATATAAAAATAAGCCTGTGGCTAATGGAACCTGTTTTCCAAAGCCATCCCCTACACGCACACACACACAGATATATATATATATATATATATATATATATATATATATATATATATATATATATATATATATATATATATATATATATATATATCGTTGGAAATTTAAACCAAAATATTTCGATGATGGTACGGTTCTATGTAGTACATTCTTCGAACTGTTATCTCAATAATCAGTGTATCATCCTTAGAAGGAATATTTGATAACGACACACAGTTTTACATAAGCAGGTATGCAATTCTAATTACAGGGATTTAAGACTCAACACTCGGGGTCTGTCTATATACTTTTGTAGACGACTCTGTTCGCAACTAACATACGAATGGGAGTTCTAGTTTTTATTAGCCTGGGTTATTCATCCATCTGAAGACGTTAACTTTGTTAGCGAAAGGATCGTTCGGTCTAAAAACGGTATTGCAATGAATTGGGTTCTGCAAATTGTACTTATCAGTGCTTATTACATGCTTCAATCTTCACTCATTAGAGGCTGTTACTTAACCAACATAAATTCAATTATTTCTATTGTAAATTGTGACATCCAATATTTCGTTCTTTTTTGTCATAAAATTAAGTTGAAAATATTTTATATAGCACTGATTTTAATTGACACCTTTCTTAATTAAGATCACAATAACAGCATAATTTCTATGTCAATGTCAATGAATACCTATTTGATTCATTTATGCTTTTACATGTCATTGTACTAACCCATAACAATCTAATAATTCAATACAATATTTCATATCTAATCTATAAATAAATAGTATTGTGTCCTATTTTGTGGTTATTATTGCACAAAATGTCTCTATCACTCGTTCCTAAGTAAATTCTAAACTTGTTACTCATAAAATATCCAGAGTGTAAAGGTTTGGCACTCTGCTCAAAATTTTAAGTGTACCAACGGTACTGGTATGCCTTAAGAATAACAAGATATCGCTATCGATACTGTAAATATCAAGCGTCCAAAAGATATGAGCTTTTAGTCAGACACAACACTAGAAGGGTAAGTAATTGGTCTAGAATAATTAATAAAATACCATCCGTTTAAAAATAAATTTAGCCAACGAAATTTTAAAGCCTCAACTTAATAAACACCAAGAAAAGACGTCAGAACCTCGGTGGTTCAGGGGTAAGAACGTGTGCTTCTGAACCGAAGGGTACTGGGTTCGATCCCAGCATTCTCCTTTCACCTTTTCAGTACAAACTGTAACATTAACATCAATCGAGGTTCTGGCATTGTATTTGAGCAAGTTAAATGTCTGCACGTTCCCCCCTTCGAAGGGGGCATAAAGCCGTCGGTCCCGTGTCCATGCGATGTTGGGCACGTTAAAGATCCCTACCCTCCTTACAGAAAGGCAGGGGTTCGGCAAAATTTCCAGGATAGTGAGGTGAAACTGCTGCCTGGCGTCGGTGATTGGCCAGAGTCGCGGAAATAGACCGACGTTAAAGAAAAGAAAAAGAAGAAAAGACGCTTCCAATATTTTTATTTAAAAATAGCAAATTCTCACATGCATCTGAGAGTGATAAGGGGGCTAACAGTGCACCTCAATAATGTCTGTAACCTGAACCTCTCTATACGGTAGCTCTGGAGGGTAAGTGTAAGGCTTTCTAAGTATTAGTTCAAGAAACAATTTCTGCATGATTCCAGGCTCCTTGGATCGCAGTTACAAGCTTCACTCTACGCAATTATTTTTTATTCTATATGAGTTTTTACAAGTGCATTGTATAATAATAATTGCTACAGCAAAGTAAACTTCTTAAAATGCTGAACACATCCTAGCCTTTTTGCCATTTTATTAATATGATATTTTAGCATAGGTTTCCGTCAATTCTTACTTTCAGGTATTTTATAGTGCCCGTCCTGCCAATTTGCCAGCAATCATCCTGTCTTAAAATGCAGTTTTTGTACCGTGGCGTATGTATAGGAAGGGTCAACAATGCCATGAATATTGTCTTTATCTTATTTACATAAGTCGATTTATGTATCTTCACTCTTTATCTTATGAAAACCAATTGCCATCTTACCCAGGGGTTGTCCTGATAAAAAGTACCTACTCTATAGTCTAAGCGGCCTATTATATTCTCTGCGTGGGGTATCGGTAACACAAATATACTAGGTGACCCAAGCCATAGATAGATGCTCCATAGTAGGTGCAGTAAGGTGAGTCTTTCATGACAATTCGGTACATGTGAGATACAAATCTACCGTTGTTAAATCCTATTCTAGTAATCCTAGTTAATTTTTTTCTTGGGATAAATCTTATGGTGATATCGACATTTTACTGTAATATTCATAAATATCAATTAAAAGAATCACCACAGCGCAAAAAATTCGCTAAAAACAAAAAATTCAAAACAAGGAATTGTCGCGTTGGTGTTATAAAAATGTGTCACATTAGCCATCAAAGTTAATAAGCCAGCCACGGATTCCAATCAAAATCGAATGTACCATCCTTAATGCAAAGGTAATGCCAATAAATTATATACAGGATACCATGAAATGCGTTGGTCAGACATTTATAGTTATTAACGTTTTCCAATTGAAAATTCCATGTAAAAGAATTTGGAGTCGATATCACTTCCGGTTTAACATGAAGCAGCGATCAACTTTTTTATTTTAAATGGAACACATGTATATTTTTACATATTTGCATTGTATGTAAAATTCTGTGTACACAAACGTCAAGTATCTTTATATACCTTTAATTGTTTCAAAGCTATTGTGATTTTTTAAAAGGTTTATTCATTTGCATTGAAATATTGAAGTCATTAGTTTTTATTTATTTTTCATAATTAACAAGTGTTAGTCGTTAGTACAGATATTAGGTTTTTAGAATGTATAAGGATAATTAATCTCATTTATACAATATGTTCAGAAGTTAATGGCGAATCAGGAATATTTTTAAAAGCAAACTCATTTGTCCCATGAAACAACTAAATATTTTTACATATTTGAATAAAAAATTTAATTTTACCTCGATTAGATATTGCATACTCTATACCTATCTGCGATAGTTTTCCTGTTATTATCGTTTTATTTCTTACAAAGAGAAAATAGTAAGTGGTTATGGCAATAGTAGTGTTGACAGTGTCGGTTATAATGAGTTTGTTATAATGTAATAAGTGAACAAATAAAAACTAAATTATTAGAACATTTTTTGTTATTAGGTTGTTTAAAAACATACAAACAAAACACGGTTCTTTCCATAATTATAAATAACGAGACAATATCAAACAAAGAAACAATATTATGTATACGATAATAAAAGGCAAGAATTAGATCAGGTAAAGACAAATAGAATAATAGGGAACATTATAAGTGTTCTATATGACACCCCCGCTGTGGAATACATTTGAGTATTCTTAGTTTAGACTCATTTACAGATCCTCTTCGTATTTCATTAGGATATAATAATAAACAATATCAAAAACAGAAACAATACTATGTATACGATAATAAAAGGCAATAATTAGATTAGGTAAATACAAATAGAATAAGAGGGAATATTATAAGTGTTCTATATGACATCCCCGCTGTGGAATACATTTGAGTATTCTTAGTTTAGACTCATTTACGGATCCTCTTCGTATTTTATTAGGATCTAATAATAAACAATATCAAAAAATGAAACAATATTATCTATACGATAATAAAAGGCAAAAATTTGATTAGGTAAATACAAATAGAATAATAGGGAACATTATAGGTGTTCTATATGACATCCCCGCTGTGGAATATATTTGAGTATTCTTAGTTTAGACTCATTTACAGATCCTTTATTTTATTTTATTTTATTTTATTAGGATATAATGTGTTAAATGCCGTCCTTACTCGATTTAATTAATCTTGGCTACTTTCTACAGGTCTGGAGTAATCCCTGCCACTTATATGTCCCGCACAAATAGAAGTCTTAGGGGGTGAGATCTGGTGAGCATGCAGGTCATTTGTATTGATCCAGTTGTTTTGAAACTTATGTGTCAGCTCTTGACGAACTACTCTAGTATAGTGGGCAGGCGCACCATCTTGCTGATACCAACAACTATTACGTAAATCTCCTGGTAGGCTATGGATGAAACTTACTACTGTATGCCTAAAAATCTGTAAATATTTCTGGGAAGTAAGGTTTTTATTGTAAGTTTCATAATGGAGCTTTTAATTTTGGATAATGCAGAATACATTAAAACTAAATAGTTCTTGGAAATTCCTTTGCCTAGTAACATCCGGATTTTCTCTATCACAAGAATGATTATTTCGACAATTTACCATTCCTTCCCTGGTGAATTTAGACTCGTCACTCCAGACTATTGTTGACAGTGGCCATCTAGAAGTCTTGATTGATCTTGGCATTATTGAAGCCTTGTAAGTTCATCTCCCCTATTGGAGGGCATGTACCGGAATCTCCGAATAAGGATGCATTTCATGTTGTTTCAGGATTCGTTGAATTGACATTCCTGAAGTGGGAATCTTGGGTAGCAGCCGATATAAAGCTATGCAGCTAAGCCTGAAAATAACCCAAAACATTTACCTGATTTAGCCCATCACTTTGTAGAGTCGCCCTACGTCGCTTGATACTGCCGGTTTCCAAAAAAAAGGGGAATCCAGTCTTCTAAATTTATTTATGTTCACTACTGGTAAATTCGGACACCTTTGGTTAAATATCCTGCAGGTTCTGGCTACAATTTTGCTACAGTCACCATGAATATAAAATAAATTTAAAATATAAATTTAGAATATTCACTATTTTCCATTTTATAGCAATTAGATAATGCACCTTATACAAACAGCAATATCATTAATAACAGTGCTCAATCGATTCTTTACGCACTTTTGACAAATAATGACAAGAGCTTTTTTATATTTTTAAGATAGTTGTCAAACTCATGGCCTACGTTCTGAATGCGGATTCTTATTTACTATTTGTGATATATCCCTCAATGTATACTTCTTAAAAACAAATACTCCTTTTTTTAAGACATCTAAAGTGACTTATTTTCCTACAGTGCTCCTGTTGAATCATTTTAATATTGGCATTATAGAATTTAGTTGTGAGACCTTCTTCTTCTCTTTTAGTTAAAAACACGTTAATAACAAGAAAACTATCGCAAATATGTGTAGGGTATGCTACAAATAGTCAACGAAGAATTGAATTCTCTATTTAAATATGTAAAAAAACAGGGTATTCTATTTAAAAAAAAGAGTTTTTGCCTTTTGAAATTTTCCTGAATCGCCATTAAATTTGGAACATACTGTATAAATGAGATCACTTATACTTATCCATTCTAAAAACCCAATACCTGTAATAGCGACTAACAAAATTTTACTTCTTAAATAATAAAGAAGTTCGGGGCCCAGCAGGTGCGTTATGGTAGTTAATTTTTATCAAATGCTTCAAACTTGGATAACTCAACTTTAGATAAACTTAGAAAGTTGAGTTTTGGTATGTAGTAAGGCCTTACTCCAGGAAACGTATCTGCCAAATTCTATTAAAATTTCTTTCTAATTTCCGGAGAAAAAATTTTTTTCGAAAGGAAACGTAATAACATATCAAAATTGAAACTAACCCCAGATATGGGTTCTAGGGGTCCTAGTTCGCGCTCATTTGAAAAATTTCTTGCAAAGTCTTACCATCGATACCCCTCTGTTAGTGATTTGTTAAAATAAAAATTTACTAAAATTCATGACAACGAATGGTTCCAATATTTCAATGCAAATGGATAAACATTTAAGAAAATCAGAATAACTTTGAAACAATTGAATAGATAAGGAGACACAACATTTTACGTAAAATCCAAATATGTAAAAATATACAGGTGCTCTATTTAAAATGACAAAGTTGATCGCTTCTTCCAGTTAAACTGGAAGTTATATCGACTCCAAATTATTTTACGTGGAAAGGGCGTTATGTCTTATATATAAACGCAAATTTTTAAAATTGAAATAGGTTAATAACTAGAAAAACGTCTAACCAACGCACTTCGTGGTGCTGCTATATATATATATATATATATATATATATATATATATATATATATATATATATATATATATATATATATATATATATATATATATATATAGCTAGATACATTATCGCAACAATTAGAACCGTAGACCGGTTTCGCTCTCATTAGAGCTCTTCAGTACTGCATACTAATTGTAGAATAAATACACCTAAAGTAATACGGCTATAGTATAGCCAGCCTTTCAACACTAAGTGAGTGGTGGACGTGCCGCCATCTAGTTGCGGAACCAAGTAGTATGTTGTCACGCCAGCTCCAAATAACACAAAGTGTTAAAAAATAGAGACTGTATACAACTAACAATTTAGAAAATTGTCAGCCCTGGCCCATTTCTACCCCAATATAGGAAACAAAGCATGTACGTTTAGATGCATTCTCGCAACAAATATATATATATATATATATATATATATATATATATATATATATATATATATATATATATATATATATATATATATATATATATATATAGTTATTTCGGTTCCAAATAGATCCTACCATCATCTATTTTCGGGTCAGCATCGCCGAACCCAAGATCTGCATATTCATGCAGGTGCGTGTCCAGTACATTCGATAACATTCAGGACGAATGATCACAGAATACCGCTAGACAACTCCACAATGTTGTCAGTCATCACACAACTTTGCAATTCATGGTGCAAAGTTTGGATTATTGCGACGTAGCAACGGCAAGGCAAAATAAATTTGACTAATCAAGTTTATCTAAATATCTAAATATTGCTACTTTATTAGTACTCCAGTAAAACGGCTGGGGGTGTGGTTAAAATTAATTCAGAAAAGTGGGCCCAAAATAACGAAACCTTGAGTAACGCTACTCTAAAGAAAACATCATCAAATCAAGGCAATGTATGAAAGTTCTCAGCAAAAGTTAGTTTATATTTAGTTCTAGGAGCAAGAGAAGAGAGAGATAGTAAATATTAAAGTTTATTTGCATCAGTTTGATATATACCCCACTGGTTAAACTTGGGCCATAGAGTGAAATTTATTACCCCACACTATTAACTGCTCATACTAAATCAAAACGTATGTTACGCAGAATTTATATTGTAATCAAACTTCCTGTATAAACACAGGTATCTATGCATGAATATTTCAAGAGCTTCACCATCGCCGTGGTCTGGTTTACATGTGATTATACAGCCCGATACAACCACTAGATAAAGGAGTCATGTGTCTGTTATGAATTTATTTTCTACGCTGATTACAAAACATCACGAAATATATTACGAACAGTTAGGAAACCAAACGGAGAATAAGATATAAATTCAACAAAATTTTGTTGTTCCTGTAGCATAATTTTGAGCAATGAATTATGGATATGCCTATGGGGTCAGATGAGGTTTGAGGGTTAGCTGAATGAAATTAATCTCGACAAGTCCATCTGCAGATTTAATAAGGGTTTTAAGCACCTTTATTAAAACATTGTGAGATATATTGCAGAATGCCATCTCGTACGTAACTAGTAACTATGTGGTCACAGCTTTGATAAACACGAAAAATTTTACCTGTGCTAAAGAGTTATTTGGAACAATTTGCACCTTTGTATCAATCATAGAAAATAATGTGGCCTAATGACGTCATTGCTTCTGTCCATTGACACACTTTCTACTCTGTGGCTCGAAACTGCAAATGATTGACACCTTAAAGTTACTTGGACTCTCAATAAGCAATGTCATTTGTCCTTGAAGTCCATATATATATATATATATATATATATATATATATATATATATATATATATATATATATATATATATATATATATATATATATATATATATATATATGGTGGCGCATTGAATACGAAACAGACCGATTTGCGTCCAGAGAAATTTTTTTTAAGAAACGCTGAAACACGTCAATTTTAATATTGAGGGGGACATGTTTTGACATAAAACTCAACTTTGTCAAATGAAACCCTTAAGGGTGGTGATAACAACCCTTATATTTTAAATAGGGAACATGGGTCGTGTGTTACATCGTTTGAAAGCTCTTTCTTTTCTGAATTCAGCACACTAACTTTTTTGGCAGTTTTATCAACTGGTTTAAGAATTATTCACAGTTGAAGATGCAAAAACGCATTTCACTCATTCCGATAAGAAATGTGCTGATAGTCAATGTTTTGTTGGTTTGTAAACAAAAAATTGACTATCAGAATATTTCTTATCGGAATGAGAGAAATGCGGTTTGTTATTTCAGTTTATCGGTCGGTTTGATACTTGATAGTACTACCGAAAATTAATTTCACAATGGTATTATCGAGGTCTAGATGACTGAGATTTGTGTGATATAGCAATTCTGCATGAAAGTGCAATCTTCCCACTTAAATTGGAAATTCGAAGTAACTAAAAAAGTCTGTGGCCAATGAGACTACAAGCTCGAGGCCAAACCACTCTTCACATACACACACAATGGTGTATTCTGTAGAAGAAAGAGTTGAAATAATTACTCTTTTTTTTTAAACAATGACTGTGCTAACTGTACCACAAATTTGTTTAGTAAACGACATCCGAACAGACATGTTAACAGATAAGAAATTTTGGAGTTAATGCAAAGTTTCGACAAAGTGGTTCAGTAGCCAACAAAAAAACGGGATCCTGAACGTGAGTTTCCGGTTAGAAATGAGACTACTGAGATTGAAGTTTTAGGACAAATTGCTGCAGACCCAACTTTGAGCACGAGAAAATTGGCCACTGTTTCAAACATCAAAAGAAGAACTATTCAGCGAATATTGAAGCATCTTAAATTTCACCCGTATTTTTTTTGTACAACAACTGAATGAAGATGATTTTGACCGACGGCTGGGGTTTGTGAAGTTATGACTGCACGAATAGCTGATAACGGGAACTTTCTGTTCAATATCTGTTTTTCAGACGAGTGTACGTTTTTATTAAGCTCTAGAGTCAATCGTCATAATTGTCGTTATTGGGCAGATAATAATCCAATAAATTTTCACGATGTCCACACTTAAACTCCACAGAAATTGAATGTATAGACTGGCATTTTTGGAGACCGTTTAACTGGACCAATTTTTCTTGATGGCAATTTGAGTGGCGAAACGTATTTGGAGTTATTAGAAGATATCGTTTACTGTCTACTAATTGACATTGTTGAAAATGATGATCGCTATCAAGAAAATCAATTAGTGTTTCAACAAGATGGAGCTCTTCATTTTCCCGCATTTTTCACGAGGTGTTAGGGAGTTTTTGAACAAAGTTTTCAGGAAAATGGATTGGGCGTAGAGGTGCTATTGGGTGGGCCCCTAGATCACCGGATTTAACTCCTTTAGACTTCTTTCTATGGGGCCATTTAAAAAGTAGAATATACGCAACAGAACTGAAGTCTCAGGAAGAAGTACGACGACGCGTTGTTGAAGGAAGTCGTCTAATAACTCCGCAAATGCTCCAGAATATCAGAGCTCGTTTTGAACAAAATTTGTACTTTTTTTATGGAAGCTGGTGGTCAACAATTTGAACACTTACTTAACTGAATAAACATTACTGAACTTTTGGTTTTGTTTTTTATTTTTTTTTAACGAAAAATTGACTAACTAGTGCATTGCTTACCCCACGAATGAAATACGTTCTTGCAATTCCAACTGTGAATAATTTTTAAACGAGTTGATAAAACTTCCAAAAAAAGTAGTGGGCTGAATTCATAAAAGGAGGAGCTTTCAAATGATGTACCACTCGACCCATGTTCCCTATTTAAAATATAAGGGTTGTTATCACCAGCCTTATGGGGTTGATGTGATAAGGTTGAGTTTTATGTCAAAACATGTCCCCCTAAATATTAAAATTGAAGTGTTTCAGCGTTTCTTAAAAAAATAATTTCTGGGCGCAAATCGGTCTGTTTCGTTTTCAATGCGCCAGCCTATATATATATATATATATATATATATATATATATATATATATATATATATATATATATATATATATATATATAGATAGATATATACTTGAACAGATCTGATAAAATTCTTCTTTTCCAATTAAAGTTACACCTAAAGTGGGTATTAAGTAAATAATGGCGTAGGCGAGGTTTTTGTTTCACTCAGGTACAATATTTTATAACTGCATTTAGGCTCTATTTCAATTGCAGTGCTCTAGATGTGGCTTTGGTCTGCATTATTTGCGTTTAACTGATTTTTTAAACCAGTTGCTTTATTGTTTTAACATAACTGCCTGGTTAGTTATTTTGTAATGTGAAATGGCAGGTGTGTTACATTTTTGATACCGATTTTTAAATCATCTAACTTGTCATAATTCAATTACAAATACAAACTAAGCTATATTTTACTGCGTTTAATAAATGGAGACGTTTATCAGAAGTATCACACTTTGATCATATAACAGCATACTTTAAAAAAGTCTCTTCGGTTTTCCAGCGAACCCGTTACTCCCATGAGCTCGTTATTTATTAGTTTGTTTATCGTATGGCACACATAACATAACAATATCGTGTAAGTCAATGGTACAGCATATAGCACAATGTAGAACATAAGAATATAACATAATTTACAACTGAATGTCCAAATTATTTATATAATCAGTTGAGACCGGTGTCGCCGTCAGGAAATCACCCAAATGACCCCCATATGCCCTCAGGTTGCAATGCTCCGTGATGTCGCGGATCATCTGTCTTTCAGTGTCGCAGTCACACTGTGGGGAAGGTATTATGTTTCACTTGTAGAAGGCATCGGCACATCTGCCATGGTTGGTTCTAATCCGGTTAAGTGTTGTCCATCTCTTGCGTGGTAACTCGAACCCGGCTGGAGTAGTTGTTATGCACGGCATGTTGTGAAGTTTCGGTTGGACTGCATCGTTGCAATTCCGCCTTCACTCGTTCATTAGATTGAAGTCATCGGCCACTAGGTCTTCAGCTGTTCTTATTGTAGGGTTTCTCGAGCGTAGCCTATTCCTTCCTATGTCATCGATACCTGTGTTTATTGGTAGTTGTGGGTTTTGAAGAATCTTGTTTTACTCCCTGACAAGTGCAGCGGATCTCCGTATCGTTGGGGTTGGAATGTGGCTCAGAACTGGTAGCCAGTAACCTGCTGTAGATCTAATTGTGCCCGAGATTAAGCGCATCGTATGGTTCAATTGGACGTCGATCATTTTAACATGTGGGATGTTTTCTCCGGCGTAGGGTAAACGAGCCCTAAGGCGAAGCATCGAAGCATGGCAGCAGAGGAACACCATTAAGTGCCGCATAGTTTTTGTATGGTGTTATTTCTAGTTTTGCGTTTTGAGGCAGAGGTGTTGTTTAAATGATACAGTTCTATCAAGAGTTACTCCTAAGTATTTAGCATATCGGTTATGGTGAAACAGCCTGTCACCGAAGTACACGTTGAGTTCTCTATTGGCCATGCGGTGGTTTAGGTGAAAGCATGCCACCTCCGTCTTGCCTGCACTAGGTTGTAGTCTCCAGTTGCGGAAGTATTTCCATAGGGTGTCCAAATCGTCAGTTAGCGTTTCCTCCGTTTCTTCCATTGATTTGTTTCTGGCTGTTATTGCCCAGTCATCAGCATAGCTAAATTTTCTGGATCTTGTTGAGAGAATATCGGCGAGGTAACAGTTGAACAAAAGTGGAGCCAGAACACAGCCCTGAGGTAGACCGTTATTAAGTTTCTTCCGATCGCTCACAGCATTTCCCATTACGACCGGGAACCACCTATTGCTGAGCATGTTATCGATTAGTCCCACAGTTTTTTTGCAGGGTATTTGACGAAGGAGTTTGTAGAGCAGTCTTTGTTTCCAAACGGTGTCATATGCCGCAGTTAGGTCTATGAATGCGACATATGTTTTTAGCTGTATCTGGTACCCGGCCTCTATATGGGCTGTAAGTGACAGGACCCGGTCGGTGCAGCCTGCGCCGCCTGAACCCAGCCTGCTCAACTGGTATGCTTTCTAGGATCTTTGGGCTTATTTTGTTGTACAAAAGCCGTTCTAATAGTTTGTAACTAGCACTTAGGAGCGCGATGGGATGATAGCTCGACGATTCCTCTGGCCTGTCGTTTGGATTTTCCTGCTTTAGTATCGCTATTATTTTTGTTTGTTTCAATAAGCAAGGGATAATTCCTGTATTTAGAATGTTATATATATATATATATATATATATATATATATATATATATATATATATATATATATATATATATATATATATATATATATATACACTTTATTTGTTTATTTGTTTGCTGTACGTTTGTGATTTCTTATTGGTTTCGGTCGACTGCAGTTTCGAACCGTCCCGGTTCATCATCAGCACGCTACTGACTGTTGTCGCTCCTGTGTGGTCTACGTCTGAGATTGTACGTGGCGCCTGCGCCGTGAGCTTCTATTGGTCGGTTTACTGTTCTCTGATTGGTTGTGCCTTCGGACTGTGTCGTGTGTATCGGTCTTCTGTCTTTGTCACTGTGGTTTGATAATTTGTCTATTTGTATGGCCTTTACTAAGTTTTGTTTAAATGTTTGTATTTGGATTTGTTCTGAAATTAATTGTTTCTTATTGTTTGTTTGTTGAATGTAGCATTGTTCCCAGATTTCCATTTTTTTTTGTGGTATTTAACATGTTTCATTAGTTGTAATTGGGTGATGTATGGTTTTTGGTGTTTTGTGTTGTGAATATGTGTAGCTACGTTTGATTTGTAGCTACGTATGTGGATTTTATCTAATGCTGTTATATGTTCCCTGAATCTTGTTTCTATTGATTTTTTTGTCATGCCTATATATTTTTAGTGAATTTTCGTAGAAAAAATTCACTAATGGGGAGATCCCGACTTTTGAATTTTGAAAAAATTTTTGCAAATGAGCGCGAACTAGGACCCCTATAAACCATATCCGGGGTCAGTTTCAATTTTTATATGTTTATATATATATATATATATATATATATATATATATATATATATATATATATATATATATATATATATATATATATATATATGTATCACACCGATAACTCAAAAAATAATGGGCCGATTTTGATAAAATTTGGCATGTACCTTTCTTTTGCTAATAGCTTGGATAAGTTCGTTAGTCAGGAAAATCGGACGAGGTTTTCCGGGAAAATTTTGAGTTTTCATTCGAAAAAAATTCATATCTCAAAAAGTAATAAGCCGATTTTAATAAAATTTGGCACATACCGTACCTTTGTAAATGTCTTTGATATGTTTGTTAGTCAAGAAAATCAGACGAGGTTTTCTGGGAAAATTTTGAGTTTTCATTTGAAAAACATTCATATATCAAAAAGTAATGAGCCGATTTTAATAAAATTTGGCATGTACCTTCCTTTTGTAAATGGCTTTGAGAAGTTCGTTATTTAGAAAAATTGGACGAGGTTTTCCGGGAAAATTTTGAGTTTTCATTTGAAAAAAATTTTTATCTTAAAAAATATAAAATCTATGATAACCAAATTTGGTAGGTAGGTTTACGATATAAAAAGTAAACTATACACTAAAATTTAGATTTCTATGTTACAAGAAAAAAAAGTTATAATAAAATATTTTGTGCCAGATCATTTCTATGAAAATTCACTACCATAACGCACTTGCTGCGTCCAGACTTTTTCTGTTATTTATTGCATGTGTTACATTATATTTGATATATTCCGTTTAATTCATGTTCATTCATACATGAATTTAACGGAATATATCAAATAGAATGTAACACATACAATAAAAAATATATAGGAATGACAAAAAAATCAATAGAAACAAGATACAGGGAACATATAACACCATTTTATTTTACTTTAATACACCATTTAGAACCTGGGGATTTTTCCCGGCGTGTAGAATTCTGCGATTGATATCTTTTGAAAAGTCATGAAGATGAAAATTTCTCAAGAAAAACTATATGGTGCGATGAGTCAAAATAGTCAAAATAGTCACAACAGTCACTATTGGTCGGACGAAAATCCTCACATTACTAGAGAACTAAATTTCCAGGACTGTTGGAATTTTAATGTATTTTGCCCTGAACATTTATGATGAGAACTTAACAGGTTGGTACCAATAATATTAAGCAATACTGAATTTCATTTGCGTATTAGTACATTGTGTTATTAAAATATTTATTTGAGTCAATAAAACTAAATTTGAAAATATGACCCTTTCGGCAGGAAGATGGAGCTCCACCACACAACTCACAGATAGTAAGCGACATACTCCAGGAAACATTTGGAAACAGATGGATAGCTAACGGTGGTGCTCATCGTTGGCCGGCCCGCTCACCACACTTGCCTTCACTAGTTGTTACTATCTGGGCGTGCATTAAGAACAAAGTTTACCAGGAACCACCTACTACAAACAAGATATGATAGCTACGGTATTAGAGGCCTTCAACGCAATGGAGCAAGACTACCTTTCTCAAGCCACGGATACCATCATTAAAAGAGCCATCAAATGCCTCCAAGTGAACGGTACAAATTTGGAACATTTATTGTGAAGTGATAACACACAAATCTCTTTGTTCCCTAATAACTTTTATGAAATTTTGGACGAACCACTCCATTCTTAGACATTTTTTAGAAGTATTCTGATCATGTAACGAGCTGATCTGTGTTTATCTGGAAATCTCTTTGCAACCACACGACATGTTCTGTTAATAATTCGATTATACTCTTAGTAAACAAAAGTTATATTCAAAAGTCGCCGCATATTTTACTTATGTTGGAAGATGGCGTTTAAAATTTTCATCTCCTAGGCAACCTGATAAACTGACTAATAACTATTTATTATCGCAAAGAATGTTTAAATATCTTTAAATCCCTGCGACTTATGTATAGGGAATGCTGATACAAATCGAAAGAACAATAAAGTACATGAATTAACGTTATAAAATATAGGGTGTTCTTTTTAAAATAAGATAGTTATTAGGTTTGAAAGTTGTCACGATTAACCGGTCTATTTCGAACACCCTGTCTAACTTGTACTAGCTTTAGTAAATTTAAAATATTTTTTTTGAATTTTGTAATTTGCATTTTAAAATTTCAACACTTCAGATTGAAAAGTAAGATAGATACATGTGTGTAAATATGACAATGTTTTTTTAAGAAATTTTTGAAAAAAGTCAAATATCTAGTAAATGGTTAGGAAAAATGACATAATATGTTAATAAAACCTACCATAAAATTTGATGGGCAATCTAGATCCATAATAAAATATACCATCTTCCATTTGTAATAAGAAAATTGACGTCTACTTCCGGTATAACCGGAAGTCCCATACTAACGTCAATATTTTCAGTGAACTGTAAATTTCGAGAAACCCACGTGCGTGAATTTTCAGAATTTAATTGTGAGCCCTACTCCAGAAACGGCAAATGGAAGGTCTACGTGGGATATTCTGTCAAAAATACACATGTATGTGGTACTTTCCGAGCCAATAGAAATAACAACCCTAAAGATGTCTGTTCAAAAATCTTGAGGAAAGGCCAGATATATGGTCAAGAAAATTCCTCTGGTATAAGGGTCCCCCAATGGCATGACACGCGATCGGTTCTGTGTGTCTCAACATTTAGTTAGTCCCTACTGTCGAGCAGAATAAGAAAGGTGGAATCGTCAGGAAGCCAAAAGCCGTAATCGATTATAATAAGGCTAAAAAAGGTGTAGATATGTCGGACCAGATAGATGTCTTCTTATGACATTTGCCTTCGTAAAACAATTAAATGGTATAAAAAAGTCATTTTTGAGGTGATCCTCGGAAGAATCGGTGACCTAAAGTATAGTGAAATTTATTTTTAGGACACTTTAATATTGGTGCTAAAGTAATGAAAATTCAGATCAGGAACAACTCATGGTGTTATAATATCATATATTTTAAATTGACCTAATGAATAAGCACTTTATATTTATTGCATATAACATTTATTGTTTTAATAACTAATAAAATATATAAACAACCATAATTTAATCTACACTTTAATATTGACGTACGTGTTTATTGTTTTATAAAGTATAGTTAGCTGTTTAATCATTTATACACTAAAAATTAATATTTATTTCATCACGAAATGCCATAAAATAATATAAATATGTGAAACTAGGTTTACCGCTAACCGAACATACATTGTATGCATACTGATAATAACCAATATTTTAATTATTAGTTTTGGTGTAGTTTTTTTATTGCTCAAACGCAATGCTTATTGTTTGTTTTTTGATAAATCCTCATTAGGAAAATTAGTTATAATGGACTTAATTTCCGAGGCCATAAAATAATACCATACACACAACACACATAAAAATCTGGAAGCAGCAAGTGAATTCTGGTAGCGAATTTTCATAGAAATGATCTACATTAATTTAGTACAGTTTGGAGGACACAATTAATCGAAATCCATTTTTCAGATTTGAGGATCGTTTCGCTAACAAAGTTAGCATCAACAGAGGGATTTTATTAAGGCAACTACGGTGAACTTTTCCTAAGCACACCATGTTAATATTGAAAATGTCAAAAGGGGGTTTATGTTCAGTAAGTGCGGGAGAATTTTGAAAAGCGTTTTTCTTGAGAACGGCTAATTTAATCGCTATGCAACAAGATAAACTGTTTTGTAGATTTTAGGGGATTTTTTTTTTTTCGACAACGCCAACTTTATTAGCGAAATGATCGTTGGGTCTGAAAATTATATTATGATGAACTGGGTTTTCAAAATTATATCTCAGCTTCCAGTCTCCACTCAGTGATCTACACTATTTTACGAAAATTATATATCTATATAAACTATGAAACATGAAATATGGCCAGGACGATCCTACAATTTAGCTCTCCTTACCAGTCAGATTTTTGCGCATATCAATTTATGAGTTTGAGTTTAGGCGGTCTCTCCAGTTAGTTCCATTTAAAAGACTCAATTAATACTTATTATTATTATACGTGTCCCATTTTATAGCAAATTAAAAATATTGTTCATGAGAATTATATCTGTGATTAGCAGGCACTGTATAAAACAGTATATAAGTATATATATATATATATATATATATATATATATATATATATATATATATATATATATATATATATATACTTTTAAGGGCAGTTGCGACCAAAAATTTGAGGGCTATATTTTAAAGAAAGTCACTCTGTACTAAATACTCGATATATCTTGCCTGAGTTCCAGGCATCCTCAGGGGCACTGAAATAATATGTAACAATGAACACTTACAGCATGCAACTAATCGAAAAGCAAAGCCAGAAACATCAAAACAGAGAATTTATGCCACAAGAACCTGCAAAAAAGAGGAAGTGTAACAACGATTTTAAAAAGTACATGTAACTTTACGCAAACATCTGTACGTTAAAAACTTTCAAAACTAGTCATGAAAGAGCATAAAACTTAACAAGGTTAAAATATTTAAAAAGCTTGGAAAAAATTCACGTATAGAAATTGGACACCTAACCACATTCTTTCATGTTAGACACCGACCATAGACATCAGTGACAACTGCAAACCAAGAAACATTCAATGATCATAGACTATTGTTACTCTATTGGTGAAAATTATAATTTATTTTCTTATTCTAAATTATAGAACCGGCCAACATAGAGGCGCCATCAGACCTGTCATATAGTATTACATAACTATATATGTTACTCAAATTTTGAATATCTGATTTGGAATGCATAGTGCCATTTTCACGAATATGGCACATTTGCAGAAGGGAACGTTTTTTTAGTGAATTTTCTTAAAAAAAATTCACAAATGAGGAGATCCCGACTTTTGAATTTTGAAAAAATTTCTTCAAATTAGCGCTAATTAGGCCCCCAGAACACATATCCGGGGTCAGTTTCAATTTTTATATGTTTATATATATATATATATATATATATATATATATATATATATATATATATATATATATATATATATATATATATATCACACCGATAACTCAAAAAATAATTGACCGACTTTGATTAAATTTGGTTAATAAATTCCTTTTGCAAATGGCTTGGATAAGTTCGTTAGCCAGGAAAATCTGCCAAGGTTTTCCCGAAAAATGTTGTATTTTCTTTCGAAAAAATTTATATCTCTGGAATTAACAAAGTAAGGGCAACCACGCGGGTTTACGTTCTTATGCGTAAGTTACTCACCAAAATTTAGCCCTGTAGCTCAAAACACAAAAAAGTTAGAGGCAATTAAAGAAAAATAAATTAGGGTTTTCCTCAAAACGTCAAAGTTGCGATTTAAAATGTCAAAATTGGCAACATTTAGGCAAAGAAATTGAATCTAATACGGGATATGGAAATAAAATGTTTTAAGAAGGATGTTTTATAAACCCTGAACTCTTAGTTTCAACTGTCATTGTCCTTCATTTTACTAAAATATTTCCAGAAAATTCATTTCAAATAGACCCTTTCTCTGATGCTTGGCAGTAGTCTTAGCTATAGAGTTTATCGTTTAATGGCATATAATTTTTGTCGAATTTTCGTAAAAAATCAATAAAGCTCAATATATCCGTTATTATACAAGATATGAAAAAAAGTTGTATATATTAATTATAGGGTGTCTTGAGCTACATCTTAAAAAATATTTCTACAATCACAGGGTGGCCCATAAGTCGTTGGTGATACAAATTTTCTTTTTTTTTAATCAAACACGCCTTATGTTATTGCATTTTTGCATTTTCCATCAAAATATAATGCATGTTTGTAAGAAAAAAATTCTGGACGTAGCAAGTGCGTTATGGTAGCGAACTTTATTTGTTTATATAGAAATCATTGTTTGTGAAATTTTTGTAAAATTTTGGTAATTAGTACCTAATGTTTAATAAGTTATTGTAAAGGAAAATCGGGCCAGTTTTTCGGGGATATTTTAAGTTAGTTTTCGAAAAATATTTGCCCTTTTTCCAACAACAAAGTTATTTTGATAAAATGTGGTACATTGTTCTCACTATAGAGGTTACACTGGTAACCAAATTTGATGCCTGCTTTACTTAAAAAAAAAGATATATTTATTATAAAAAACATTTTTATGAAAATTCACTACCATAACGCACTTGCTGCGTCCAGAGTTTTTTTTAGATTGGTTTCTCTATCCAATATTTGGACGTTATCAAAATCTATGTTATGACCCAATGTTGAGTCATGATGTGCTAATGCACATCTGTCAGGCCTAAGTCTGGAGTCATTCCTATGCTGACTAATCCTCCTACCAACAGACTGTGAGGTCTGACCAACATAAGAAAGAGAACAATTTTTACAGTTCAACTTATAGACCACATCACGTTGTTTATTAACCGGAATTTTGTCCTTGTTGTTAGTGAAAAAGTTTTTGTTGGTCAAAACATTATATTTAGTCACTTTGTTGTCTGTAAAATTCTTGAAAAACTTCAAAAGTCTGTGTGTTACTCCTCCAATGTAAGGTAACACCGCATACTTGATATTTAAACGTGGGTCAGGGTTGTCCCTAATTTGTAACGACTGTTACTCCTTCCTTCAATTATATATATATATATATATAGATATATATATATATATATATATATATATATATATATATATATATATATATATATATATATATATATATATATATATATATATATATATATATATATTGAGATGTTGAAGTCTACGAACGCTAAAGTGTAAGATTTTTACTCCGATAGTCAAGTCAGCTTGACCGCATCGAGTAGAGTATACGGTCAACAAAATATTTAAATAGTGATAGCATTAGCATAGCATTTTGCATAAATAAAGAAACAATTAAATATCAAAGTTACTGTAAGTAAATTGGGTTTAAAAGTATTGGTTGGAAGTTATGGGGATCGTAACGTAATGGTGAATATCGCATGCAGTGTATTTGCTGCTAAGACAAAAGACAAACTACTAATACTGTGACCTACTCTCCAATCGCTGCCTAGGCAACACGTTAAATAGTAGAGTGTAGGGAGTCTACTATTAATATCTCGGGAATGAAGCCCATGCCGAATATCATCTAAGCAAAACGCTGGTTAACGTATGCTTGGATAGCTCAGTGGTAACCGACATCTTCTACGCATATGGTTTTGTGATCAATTCCGCCTTGATTAATATATGGTTTTTGTGTTCTTTTATTTTGACATTTGGTGGAGCAACAGTGTACAGATTTCACATGTTTTGAACAAGATCCCATTCTTGTTTAAAACACCTGAATAACATTGTCTCCATTGACTATGAAATTATAATTCTCAGCAAGTAGGTATAGCATCAAATTCTTGGCATCAGAATATTCCGGCTTAGCCACATACACAAAATAAAACGTTTATGAAAAGAGCGTGCTCACCATCCCGGTCATCTGTAGAAAGGTTTAATTACCCAAAATTCAGGGTGGAAGGGGAATTCCTGATATAGTTATGCGGCATCACGAAGAAGTCCAGAACTTAACAGAGCACTCCTACGAGAAAGCTGACACGAGCATACTGCACAGGGCTGTAGTACTAGAGGACAAAAATTTTAACACCTTCAGCACTACGGGACAAGTGTCGATTCCCTCTTAGACCTTCTCACTAATGAACTGCAGGTGACACAATGTAAAAGAACACCCCTGCATGGAAAGTACCGATATACAATGGCAAGCAAGTGTATGGGCATTGAAGCGCAACTATGGCATATCTGAGATACGGTTATCTCTTTGTCGAAACGGGGAAAAGGGATTTTTATCAGCCATCCAAGATCAGGTAATCCCAGCAAAACCATAGCGAACGAGATAACAAATGTGAGGTATGGAGAGCAAGGGGACTTGCTGGACCACCCGATGCCGGGTGTTGGCACCAGAATTATACTTGGAGAGGCACAATAGAATAGGTAAGACAATGCATCAGGGCCTTCGAAACAAGTACATGGGGTTCGTGAAGACTGTTCCCTATTAACCATCACCTGTATATGAAAATCTTACATACGTTATACTGGAATAAAAAATATATCACGCACAGAGCGATTTCCAACAACATGGCTGATAGCGTACTTATCTGCAAAGAAGAGCGGAAGACCGTTATGATAGACATCGCAGTCAACTAACAACATAAAGAAGGTTTATGCAGACAAAATAAATATTTACTTGCCAATGAAATACGGCAGATGTGGGACATAAAAAGTGTCACTTTGGTACCTATTGTCATCGGTCCTACCAGGGAAATAACGAAAAAATTAAAAAATAATTTGGGCAATTTTAGTTTGGAGGAAGATCTATATATATATATATATATATATATATATATATATATATATATATATATATATATATATATATATATATATATATATATATAATCATGCAGAAACCTATACTGTTAGGCACATTCAGTCCAATTATTATTTTGGCTATAACTCCGAAAGTAATGCTACCCTATTCAGTAATGGTACTCCTCTTCCTCTCCTGTTAACATCTCTTATTCCAGTCTTTATTAATTTAATTTCCTTTTAATTTTCCTCTCGTTGCTTGACATATCATTATTTATATACACAATCGCATTTTTGTAATTTTTCAATTTATTTTTATTCCTCATAATTTCTATTTTCTCCTTTATTTTGTAGAGTTCAACACGACAAACTTTTTCACTGAGTTTTCGAGCTTGTTTTATTTCCACTTCTATATTTAAATTTCGTTTTTAAAAATTACACATGTTCCCTCTCAAAATGTTTGCATAACTTGTGTTCAGCTTTAGCCCCTGTATAACTTTATTCTCACTTTTCTGTCGTCTTTGAGAATGCTTAATTTCTTTAAGTTAATTTTCTTTAAGAAAATTCACTAGTGAAGAGTTCTCGACTTATGAACAATTTCTTTAAATGAGCGCGAACTAGGCCCCCTGGAACCCACATCCAGTGTCAATTTTAGTTTTATATATTCATATATATATATATATATATATATATATATATATATATATATATATATATATATATATATAATACATTTTTGAGTACTAAAAATTTGTAAAGGGGGTTTCCAAAAATACTATAATGGAAATAATTTCCAAAACGGCGGACATCCGCTTACACCGTAAATAGATATAAACATCGTTGGCAACTCCGCTTGCTCTCCATACATCTGACTTTTTATCTCGTCAAGCTGTTCAGCAAGAATTGCCTTCGCTATGGTTTTGATGGGATTACCTGATCTTGGATGGCTGATAAAAATCCCTTCGTTTCGACAAAGATATAACCGTATCTCAGATATGCCATAGAGGCACTTCAATGCCCACGCACATGCTTGCAATTGTATCTCGGTGCTTTCCGTGCAGAGGTGTTCTTTTACATTGTGTCACCTGCAGTTCAATAGTGAGAAAGTCTAAGAGGGAATTGACACTTTTGTCCCGTAGTTGTGAAGGTGTTTGTCCTCTAGTACTACAGCCGTGTGCAGTATGCTCGTGTCAGCTTTCTCGTAGAAGTACTCTCTTAACTTCTGAAGTTTTTCATGGTGCGACACAACTATATCAGGAATTCTCCTCTCACCCTGAATTTGGGGTAATTAAACTTTTCTACAGATTACTGGGGATGGCAAGCACGCTGTTTTCAAAAATTTTTTCTTTAGTATTATTACTCTTATTATTATTATTACGTTCACACACTGTATCTCTTTTAATGTTGAGCAAAGTAAGTGTGGTTAAACTGGAATATTCTGATGCCAAGAATTTGATGCTCTACCTACCATTATTTTTGAAACACCCTACGTAAAGAAACTACATCCTTATAAATAATGTAGATAACTGCACCGAGTGAAAATTTTATTTTTCAATGGCTGTCACATGTGAAGTTGAATTTCCTGTTAAGTTAACGAAGTAAGTTTTAGATGGATTAACGGCTACACAACACCTGTATTATAAACGATTTAGTTTTGGCTGAAACGTCTGAACTTGTGGTATATTGCCCCTGACTCACGCATGAAAATTAGTGTTTTCAGTTTGGCAGATGGATTAGATGGAGATATAGGCTAGATATATGGGCTGAGTTTTCCAAGCTCTTATCAAAGTTGAAAGATATATCACCGACCGCTCATACGAGCCATAAATGAATATTCTATAAAGGTGGAACTTTTGCGAAACTTCAAAGGCACGGCCTAAAAGTAACCTGCATTATTGCTTTAAGGAAATGTCTTTGAAAAAAGCATACCACATTCAGTGACATTACCAGAATTACAAAGGGTAACAAAGATTAGTGTAACCGATAAAATATATGTTGAGAGTATCTACTGATCCAGATATAGGATGCCTCCGATGTAAATAATGGTACATAAGGCAGTATAAATTTTAAGGGCGAATATATATGGCTTATGTACACTCGTCTAAATTCAAGTATTTATAATATGTATATAAATATATATATATATATATATATATATATATATATATATATATATATATATATATATATATATATATATTAGAAAGTACGGCAACTGTGGATCAGTATAGCATATTTGATAAACACGTTCCCTATAAGAGAATACCAGATACCAGGTTTCCGGTATGGTTCACAGCCAAACTCATTAAGTTGTTTAAAAGTAAGGACTACTACTGGTCTAAGTATAAAAAGACCCGTTCGGTTTATCATCTCGAATGTTTCAAAATATACGTAAAGAAGTCAAAAGCAAAACAGAGACAGCGCATAAGAACTATACTTCTAAAGTACAGGGACAACTCGTAGCGAGTCCTTCTTCATTTTGGTCGTATATACACAATAGGAGGAAATCTTCAAGGATTCCTAGTCTTATGTCCTTAAATGGGATACCACTGGATACACCATAGACAATAGTAGACGGTTTTGCCACACATTTTGACTCTGTTTATGTTCCACCCTCTGGTCGTGGGCCAATGACCGAATCCTACTCGTATTTACATTTAAATTTCACATCAGTACCTAAGGATGAGATTTTTAAAGCCCTAAAGCGTGTTAAGCCGAAACTTACAATTGGCCCTGACGGAGTCCCTTCGTTTATAGCAAGGGATTGTGCGGCCGTGCTGAGTCACCCCTTATGCTTGATTTTTAACAAAACCTTGAAGACACACACATATCCTGATGTGTGGAAGATAGCCAGAGTGGTTCCGATATTTAAGTCGGATTGTCGTTCCAAGATTGATAATTATAGGCCCATATCGATTCTTTCAATATTTTCAAAAGTATTGGAGTCTATGTTTTAGGGGCACATATACAATAACTTAAAGAACAGGATATCAACCAAGCAGCATGGTTTTGTTGCTGGGCGCTCAACTGTGACTAACTTGTTGTTCACTCAGTACATAGCCGAGTCAATTGACGCAGGTAAACAGTCGGATGTTATATATACGGATATATCAAAAGCATTTGACAGAGTTAATCATTCTGTTCTACTGTCCAAGTTGTCAGCTATCGGTTTCGCTGAGGATCTAGTTCAACTTTTCTACTCATATTTGACCAACCGTGTACATTATGTAGAATATATGGGAATAAAATCCAAACACTATACTCCTGTGTCAGGCGTACCACAAGGTTCGAACCTGGGTCCCCTACTATTTATTATTTTCATTAACAACCTCTGTGATCGTATATCTTCTGAGTGTTTACTGTATGCTGACGACTTAAAAAATTTTCGTCGGATAGACTCACTACGGGACTGTCTTGTGTTGCAGTATGATTTGGTTGCTCTTCAGAATTGGTGTCATAAAAATATGCTAGAACTCAATATAAGTAAATGTACCGCAGTGACCTATTCTAGGAGGGTTACCAATATGAATTTTAATTATAATTTACATGGGAGTGTTTTGCATAAGAGTGATAACATGAGAGATTTGGGTGTTGTTTTTGACCGAAAACTTTGTTTTGACTTTCATATTCAGGCATCAGTATCAGAAGCTATGAGGTCTCTAGGTTTTGTCATCAGAGTCTGTAGGGATTTCAGTGGAACCGAGTGCATAAAAGTGTTGTAGCACATTGGTGAGAGCTAGGCTTGAATACGCTAGTCAAGTTTGGTCCCCTTTATACCAATGCTATAAAGATGCCATCGAAAGGGTTCAGAAAATATACCTCAAGCATATATCTTACAGGTTGGATGCTGTCTATCCATCGCGGGGCACACCGTATCAGCAATTTCTTGACAGATTTAACGTGACTTCTCTGGAGGACAGAATCGTTTGCTCTGTGGTTGGTTTTCTACAGAAATTGTTGTGTAATAGGGTTGATTCGCCTAAGCTGCTATCACAGATCAATTTGAGGGTGCCGACTGTGTGGACGAGGAACAGTAACTTTTTTAGTTTGCCCACGGCCAGAACGGACATGATGCTCAAATCGCCGATGTATCAGATGTGCAAGTTTGCTAATCAAGTTTGCATTGTCAGTGGTGCTGGCATTATATGTGATAGCGCATCTGAGGTGTCGGCACATATAATGTGCAATATCCATCTGTTTTTCTCCATGTAGTTTACTGTACTGATTCTCTTTCTATTTTCTTTTGTAACTGTTAGTTAAGTACCCTATTTTATGGATTTTTTCTGTTTGGTTGTAATTGATTATATATATATATATATATATATATATATATATATATATATATATATATATATATATATATATATATATATATATATATATATATATAAGCAAAATGGTTAGCAATTGTCACTTCAGAAATTTACAAGACTGTCACCTAGAAATATTCTTTATTGTTTCACAAGCCTAGTTTCCGCAGTTTCTTGACCGCTTCATCAGGGCATGACAATGTGAGGTTATTGTGAAAGTACTTACATCAATCACCATTCACGTGGACCATCACACGAGGAAGGGCGACCGCTCACTCGATCGTTCGCTACAATGCAAACGAACATACATTTGGCCCCCACACTGGCATGCGGTCAGTCTACATAACAAATCAAAAATATGGTGTCGGCTTCGAACTGCTGCAAACTTTCGCCTGATTTCTGATAGCGACTTTTTAGCCTAGTATGATACAGCTGTTGTAAATGCTGGTCTCCAAATCTCATTTGTAGGTAATACCGAATGCTGTCGAAACTGTTCTGTTCTTCCCTGTGAACTCCTAGAAGCAGATCTAGGGCTCCTCCGCTGAGATCTACAATTATGAACGAGGTCGCTTTCTCTCTCTCGCTCCAACCATTTGCTGTCGCAGCGGCTTCGAACTGGCGCAGGTAAATACTCCATGGGACTACACATCAAACGTGAGGACCTTTAGTCTTACGACCGGGCTATCTTCCAGTCTGATGTTTCCCTTGGCTAGGGTTTCATACTTCTTTTCTAGTGATTGCATTTTCTCCTCTACCTCCTCTTGTATCTCTTGAACACTCGCCGGCTTGTCATGTATATTGTCGGTGATACCCCTTGCTCGACCTTCTACTTGTTGGAAGATGTCATCTTTTCCCTGATTTATACGTTTGTCCACACATGAAGTAGTATTCTCAATTCTGCTGGCTTGTTCTTGCAAAATTTTCTGTTTCTTAATCTTTTTTCTCATTTTTTTTGCTTCTTCAACTCTTTTCTTTTTGACTTCTTCATCTCTTTTTTCTGAGTTCTTCGTCCCCCTTTCTCATTTCTTCCTTTGCTTCTTCATCTCTTTTTCTCAGTTCCTCGCTTGCCTCTTCATCTCCTTTTCTCAGCTCTTCTTTCGCTTTTTCCACTATTTTTCTCATTTCGTCTCTTGCTGTTTCATCCCCTTTTCTCGTGCAAATTCGTCACTCTTTTTAGCTTCTTCGTCAATTTTTTAAATAATTTCCAACAGCTGAGTGTCCATATTGGCTGTTGTGCAACGTGTCTTAGGCATAGACGTACTTAAAGCTGGCACACAGTTTGTTGTGTCCAGAAAAATAGAACCAGTTATCGGTTACTTCCAACACTAATCTTCCTGATATTTCAGACATTTATACGTGGCTCAACAAATACTCTGGAAAATATCTTCTTTAGCAGCTTTAAAATCCCACTTCTGACACCAGTTGTTACGTTCATTGGGGTACTGGATTTGTTGACTAACAAAACAAAGCTTTTCAAACTACAAATTTTTATAACCAACTAATTTTCCAACACCACCATCAACTAAAATATTTTTATCTATTACTAAATGTCCATAGAACTATCTTTCACTATACGCATTATATGCTCGCTTATTATACACCAACCCTAATTCACTACTGACTCTCTTTATCTTCCGCTCGCCTATTTATATTGTTCATAGGGTGGTTATAGACCTTTCTACCTTGTTCAATATCTGTCATTTCTAGTTCATTCGCGAAACATAACTCTGGAGTATTCGCTATTACCAACACACTTTACAACTTGCCTGTGACCGTAGAAGTAACAAAGTTCATAAAGTTTATTTTCATAGAGACGGATGTAACAATATGTCTTTTTTAGTGAGAGCAGGCAACAAATTTGGTTACCAGTATAACATATATAGTAGAAATAATGTACCACATTTCATTAAAATAGCTTTGTTGTTTCAAAAAGTATAAACATTTTCCGAAAATAAACTTTAAAAGTCCCAGAAAAACTGGTCCGATTTTCCTGGCCAGCGAAGCGATTTACACACCTGACAAGATACATTCATTCATAAACAGCTTTAGGACCAAAATTAAAAAACAAAATTATGACAATTTCTTTTACAAAAATTCACAATTTTTTTTTTACATAAATTTCCTTCAGTAATGTTACACTAAATTACATTTTCCACAAAAATTCGACAACTTTTTTTCACAATAACATACTAAACATTTATTGCTCATTACCAACATATCACAAAAATCTTACGAAAAATGATTTGTACGGAAACAGTAAAAACATTTCTTCGAAAACATTTCAAATTCAGCCACTATTTGAGAGTGCCTGTATACGGCAGCTCGATTTTTTCGACGAGTAATACAAACCAAAAGCTCATTTTTTCGACGAGTAATACAAACACTTTCTGAGTGCGTCATTTCCATGGGGCTTTGCTATCTATTGATAAAAACGCGTTATCACAATATGTCACATGTGTGTGAAATATGTGCCAAAAACGTGAAAAGTTGCAAAACAATTGAAATGATTCAAAAACTATGACCGATATTTTTTTCCTTACAAACATGCATTATAATTTGATGGAAAGCACAAAAATGCAATAACATAAGGTGTGTTCTATTAAAAAAATAAAGCGTATATCACCAACGACTTATGGGCCAACCTGTGATTGTCAAGATAGGTTTATAAGATACAGCTCAAGACGCCCTATAATTGACGTATATACTTAGACTTTATTACCAGTATAACATATATAGTAAAAATAATGTGCCATGTTTTATCAAAATAACTTTATTGTTTGAAAAAGTACAAAAACTCATAAATAATAAAAACAAAAGCATTTAGCGAGCAATCGAAATAGCTCGAAAACGATGAATACTATCAATTTTTTTCCTTTAAAACATGCGTTTTAATTCAATGTAAAATACAACATGAAATAAAACATGGGGTGTGCGATAAAAACAAAAGAAAATTTATATCACCAATGATTCATCGGCCACCCTGTGATTATAAAACTAATTTTGTAAGATACAGCTCAAGACACCCTATAATTAACGTATACAATTTTTTCTCGTATTTTGTAGAATAAGGGATATATTGAGCTATACCGTATAAATGCATCACCCTATATATGCAGGTTCTAGGGTGAAAAGATCGCTCTCATTTAAACAAATCTTCTCAAAAATCAAAAGTCGCGGTCTCGTCAATAGCTAATTTCTTCTGCGAAAATTCGCTAAAAATTACAGACTAGGGGAAAGGAGGGTAAGACGAGTTCGTCATCTTAGCCGCCCTGTTTATAAATAGTTCAAATTAAGGTTTTGTGTTTAATTTTCAGTAATTATCATGGATAACATTTATTAAAGAAAGAGAAATAGGCAGAGCTGGTCTAAAAAAGCAATGGCCGAAGCTGTTAGGGAAGTGAAAAGAGGTGCGGCTGTAAATGCTACATCAAAAACATTCAACCTGCCTCTAGCTACTTGCGGCGTTATGCCAAAAAAATATTCTGAAAGGTGAGTAGATCTAAGTATGCACATATGATATTGAGTACAATCCAAAGGAGTAATGTCACACTGAACATTGCAAAATCATGAATGAGTTACGATCTCTTTAGAATTTTTTTTCTTTCTAGACTCTTCCAATTAGTGCTGGACGATTCAAATGTACATTCACCAATGAGCAGCTGGAAAAGCTCAGGCAATATGCGGAGGATATGAACAGAAGGGCCTTTGGCTTAACGAGAGAAGAGTTTTCAAACATAGTTTTTGATTTCGCCGAAACCCTGAACACTTCGCACCGCTTCAATCAGGAAACGAAGAGAGCTGGAAAATATATTTCATTAAGTCATTTATGACAAAGTTCCAGTTTTCTCTAAGAAAATCGGAAGCCACATCGGCAGGAAGGTTGGCTGCTTTCAATAGAACAAATGTGGAAACATTTTTTAATCTTTTTCAAGAAATATTGGCAAGTAAAGACTACCAACCTCATCAAATTTTCAATGTGGGTGAGACCAGCTGCCCTACTGTCCATACCAAGACAACCAATGTTTTGAGTCCAACTGGAAGCCGTCGACTTATAAAAATATATTCTTCTGAAAAGGGTACCAACGTCAGTGTGACATGCTGCTTCAGTGGGTCATTACGTCCCCCTCTTTTTCATTTTCCCAAGGGTACGGATGCAGCAGTATTTTTTGAGCAATGTACCACCGGGCTCTTCAGCTGTATGTAATGAGTCAGGGTGGATGAACGCGGAGGCTTTTATCGAATGGTTGAAATATTTTATAAATAATGTCAGACCTTCTAAAGAGAATCCCATTCTTCTGTTAATGGATAACCACTCGTCCCACGTTACTTTCAAGCGGTCAATATATGCAGAGAAAATCATATTACAGTACTAGGTTTTCCTCCTCTCACAAGTCACCGCATGCAGCACATCATCTGACTCGTCCATATCGATTAGTTATATGAAAGAAGATGATGATAATGATTTCACAGAAGATCAAAAAGACATTTGCTTGATTTGTAATGATGCAGGAAAAAAAGAGCTTTGGTATGCTTGCTCTCTCTGTCAGAAGTGGGCTCATGCTGCGTGTACTGAGCTCACTTCGGCAGAAGCAAAGCGGAAAGCGTATATTTGTGGTTTCTGTGACGCGAATTAAACTTTTTCTTAGAAAGTATTCTGTTATTTATCGCCCTTCGTCATCTTACCCGCATAGTAAAGTCATCTTACCTGCATGTGCGGGTAAGATGACTAATTTGACATCAAGCTATAAAAATGAAAATAACTTAGTAGGTAGTTTCTTCGAATACTTTAACAGCATAAATACTAGTTGGAGCAAAAACAATAAAGGTTTCTCTAAAATAGAAAACAGAGCGTTTGGGTAAGACCACAAGGAGAAAAAAAATATTTGAGCTTACTATCGTCATCTTACCCTCCTTTCTCATATACAATGTAACTAAATTACTGCCAAGGTAATACCGAAAGGGTCTGTTTCAAAGGATTTTAGTAAAATGGAGAGGAATGATGGTTGAAGCTGAAACTGGAGGCCTTGTAAGACAAGTTTCTTGCAACATTTTCTCTACATAATCCGTATTCGTTCCTTGCCTAAATGTTTCCAATTCTGACGATTTAAATCACGAATTTGACGTTTTAAGAAGAAAAACTATAAAATTTTCAAAGTAATTTTTTGTATTCATTGACCTTTTGTCGCCGAAAAACTTAATCTTGGTCTGTAAGATACAACAGATTTTGTTATCCACACAACATATTTTGATCTTATGCGTTTTTCTGGTCATCAGTTACACCAAATTTTTCTTTCAGTAAATGCCTGTAACTTTGTATTTCGGATATATATATATATATATATATATATATATATATATATATATATATATATATATATATATATATATATATATATATATATATATATATATATATATCATCAATCAGCCCTATGCGTCCACTGCTGGACATAGGCCTCCCCTAGTTGAGTCCATTCGTTTCTGTCTTGAGCGCTACGAATCCAAGTTTTTGTAATTTTTGTAATGTCGTCTGTCCAGCGAGTTGGTGGTCTTCCTCTGTCTCTTTTATCGGATCTGGGTCTCCATTCAAGTAATAGTTTTGTCCACCTGTCATCTTGCATGCGAGCCACATGTCCCGTCCACTTCCATTTGAGTTTTGCCACATGTACGACCACATCAGTCACACCTGTTCTTCTGCGTAATTCTTCATTTCTAATGTGGTCACGTAACGAAACGCCAAGCATCGACCGCTTCATCTTGCGCTGTGCTACTTTAAGTTTCTTAGCAGAAGCGCCGTAGGTCATAACCGGTAGAACACATTGGTGGAACCTTTTTCTTTTCAAGCATATTGGAAGGTCGCCTCTGAAAACGTCTCCAAGTTTGCCGTAAGCCGCCCAGGAGAGTATACCTTTTCTGTTTATCTCGCATGTTTGGTTGGCTTTGGATATGCTTATCTCGTGGCCCAAATATGTGTATTTATCTACCCATTTCACCTCAGAGTTTTCAATAATTAGGTTGTTACTAGGCACGAGGTTTGTCATAAATGTTGTTTTTCCGATGTTCATTTTTAGACCTGCTGTTGCACAGGCCTCCTGAAGTTCCTGCAGCATCGCTCTAATATCTTCCAAGTTGTCAGCCAGTAAGACAATGTCGTCTGCAAACTGTAAGTTTGACAGACTTTGACCGTCTATTCTTAGACCTTTCTGGTCCCAATCTAGCTACTTGAACACATATTTCAGGACGGTGATAAACAGTTTTGGAGACATCGTATCTCCCTGGCGTACTCCTTTCCCAATTTTTATAGGGTTCGTGTTTTAATGTAGTTTTACCACAAGAGTAGCATTTCTATATATATATATATATATATATATATATATATATATATATATATATATATATATATATATATATATATATATATATATGTATATATATATATATATATATATATATATATATATATATATATATACATATATATATATATATATATATATATATATATATATATATATATATATATATATATTGTAAATTAGTTTGGTGTAGCGATAGTCAATACGTCGGAACCCTTATGGAAATCCACAAAAGCAAGGACAAGATGTATGCCATATTCGATAGTTTTTTCAATCACTGTTTTGACGCTCTGGAGATGATCATTGATTCCAAACCCACTTCGAAAACCAGCTTGTTCCACTGGCTGGACGAAGTCCAACTTCTTTTCAAGTCGTGTGGTAATTATTTTAGTAAATAATTTGTAGAGGTGGCTAAGTAGACTTATCGGCCTGTCATTTTTTAGGTTCGAGATGTCTCCCTTCTTGTGGACCAGTATTACGATGGTGTTGTGCCACTTTTCTGGTATCGTACTATTGAAGAGGCAAAGGTTGAAAGAGATTTGATTTTTTGGAGCAAGCAAGGGCCACCAATCTTTATCGCATCGGAAACCACGCAGTCTTCTCCGGGCGATTTTCGATTTTTCATCTATTTCAGGGCTAGTTTAATATCATCTAGTGATATTTCCATCAGTATTTCCGAGCCTTGGTTAACCACACCTTTTTTACGGGTTACTATGTCAGATTCTGGATGTAGACTTATATCACTATGGCTTTTATATAGCATTCCATAAAACTCTTCCACTATATTTATAATATCTTTCCTGTTCGTTGATGTGTGCCCTTGTGCATTTTTAAGTTTTATTATTTGTCTCGTTCCACTGTCAAACTTTCTACGTAGAACTTTCATACCCTTGTTGTTCTCTATGGTATCTTTGATTTGGTTGTGTCTAAAAGCTCTTACGTCGCGTCGTATGCCTTTTGAAATTTGTTTATTTATTTATCTTAATTCTTCTTCACACGCATAGCTTTTTGACCTCATATCCCTATTTTTTTCTATGAGCAGTTTGGTCTCCCTGCTTAGTTTTTCTTCTCTTTCATTTGTTGAGCAGTGCTGACTTTGGGCTTCAGTTATTGTGGTTGTGATGATATGATTCAGTTTGATGATGTCGTTACCAATGGTGTGTTCTATTTCAGCCTTGGTTAATTAAGTGGTGATCCATTGTTTAAAGCTATTTACATCTGCTGGATTTATTAGTAAATTTGATTTATTGCTCTTTTGGATCATTTTTTGTCGTTCTTTGCAAATGTCAATAGCTACTTTTGCTCGAACAAGCATGTGGTCGCTCCCAGTAGCAAACCTATTTATTTATCGATATATTATATATATATATATATATATATATATATATATATATATATATATATATATATATATATATATATATATATATATATATTTATTTATTTATTTATTTATTTATTTGTGTGTGTGTATATGTATAGATAAACATATAAAACTGACCCCGATTATGGGTTGTTAGTTAGCCTAGTTCACGCTCATTTGAAGAAATGTTTCAAAATTTGAAAGTCGAGATCTCCTCATTTGTGAATTCTTTTAACAAAATTTACTGAAATAGTTTTTTTCCAGGATATGGCAGCTATCCCACGATTTCTCTACAAATATATATATATATATATATATATATATATATATATATATATATATATATATATATATATATATATATATATATATATATAGATAGATGTCTTGTATAAGCTTTATATTTTTTACGTAAAAATCTTTATTTAACCTTGTGAAATTCAACCCTAATATTTATCAGGAAAATTATCCAGCGTGACAAGTTTTCTAACCGTAAGGGGCACGTTATCCATGTGATTGCATTTTGTACTCAAGCTTCTTGAAATTCAGCAGCTTTACGTTTTCAGAATTCACAACGGGCCAATTTTTATTGGACTCTAAGTGACAAGATTGGTGGCTATGAATCGGTCATTAACAGCTTCCAAATCATAGAATCGTCGTGAAATATGCATGAGCTTCCACAACCAGCTTCAGATTGTCGCATCCAGAAAATCATTCACTTCATCGATTAAAGATTAGGACGCTCTGAATTTCTCTCTTCGTTTTCGGCTGGAAATGTTTGATATTCGTTGTGTATATTTCTTAGTGAACACGACCTAGAACACGTATCTTGATATGAATTTGCAGGACAATTTCACCTTATTATGGTCGTTATTACACGCTAGATAAACGTTATCGAGATTCATAAATGGCTGGTTCATTTTCAAACTTGCTACCGCTTATCTTAACTGCCATAATGTACTTTTTCTCGAATGTACTCCCAAAGCAAAAATTACATCATTATGTTTAAATTGTTCACGTCATTACGAGATGACGCTATATTGGTTGTGATTTCCTACAGACCTTTCGTTTATGTAAGTTCGTATATGTAAATATAACTTTTTGTGGAAGCGTATAATAGGAAAAAAAACTCCTTGAGGCAATTTGTGTTTATAACTGCTGTTTACAAGGAACGTATGTGTTTGTGTTCGGATGTATGCTATATTTTGCTGTTATAGTTGCCGTGACATACATTTGAAATATATTTATATAACCTTAACTCGCACTCTATTTGTTGGTGGCTTTCGAGTGAATATAAAAGACTTGGGATGGCACAAACAATTTGTTCACCCACCACATAATTTTGTAATGCGATTGAAGGCTGCTAGTAAATTTAAAATTAAATTGGGAGACCTGTATATATATATATATATATATATATATATATATATATATATATATATATATATATATATATATATATATATATATATATATATGTCGTCGTCAACTTCCATCATCTAGAAGAAGTAGAACGAAGAACTGTGGCGTGATATATTTTTTATATAAAAACCTTTATTTGCAGATATTGTGTTATTTTCCATTTTACTTCATTATGCTTGTTAAGCGTTTCTGTTGTAAATGCTAAAGCAGGTATAGCGGACATTCAGATTGGTTTTAGACGTGCTTGCTATAACATCGTTTAGTTCAACTAGTAATCTTGATACCTTTCTCATTAAATAAACTTGTAATTATTAGTCTAATACATTTGCTTTTTTGGCTGCCCTTAATTCAAGTTACTTAACTATATATATATATATATATATATATATATATATATATATATATATATATATATATATATATATATATATATATATATATATATATATATATATATATATATATATATATATATATATATATATATATATATATATATATATATATATATATATATATATATATATATATATATATATATATTGAGATGGTTTATAAGGGGGGTCACAGAGAAAATATCCACACGTATATACATTTAAATAATAATTACACACTACAAGCCAACAAAAAGATTTAAATATACCCTACACGGACCACACAGACATGAACACCGTATAACCTAAGGAAAACATATTGGATGGTATACAAAACGCACATATGTATATATGGATTGAAAAATAAAATCAGAATTTGATAGATATATACAAATGATTGTAATATAGCTTGTAAGGCAAGAAATGTATATGTAAAGTGAAAGGTGAAGCACAGAACTAAGAAATAAGGATTGAAATAGGGTATTAGCTCAACATAAGTGCGGTAAAAGAATGATAAACACAAACAAGAATCAGAGACGTGAATGAGTTCGAAAAGACAACAGCGGTGTACGGGTAGTTTAAGAGGATTTGATGTATGATAGCTTGTAAGAAATAGTTTGTAGGATTTGTTATACAGACGTTTGATTTTCACCTCTCAAGTTGACAATATATTTAGGTTAAGGATAATTGTCAGCAGAGAAAAATTAAATCTTGAAAACAATGCTTGCGAAGGATCCGTAGAGATTGAAGAAATGAAAAAGCATTGTTAAGAAAAGACAGAATGTAACAGATTTTAGGGTGGCGAAGACAAGAGAACCGTAGTAACGGTCGTTTAGGAAGAAAAACAATAACGAATTTTTAGAAAGCGGAAAGAGAAGCAGATTTAGGGGGAAATTATCAATTTTAAGTTAAAACTTCATGAAAAGACAAGAAAAAACAGTATAGCAGTAGCCGAAAGACGAATACAGCAAGCGATATTGGCCGTCTACTAAGATGAAACAAAGAGTAAGTCGTTCAAATAGTTACTTACAATGTCACAACGGGCCATAACTGTTCTCTGTAGAGGCAACCACATGAATAGAAGTATATAGTATATTTAGAAATTATAGACGCATATTAACAAATTAGATACATTAAAAAACATTTAATTCACATACGTCAAAATCGACAATTTTCGAGTAAATTTTAAAGCAGAATAAAGAAAGAGCAGTGCCACTTATCGTCCTAAAGAACAGAGCTCTGACAATCAAATTTTACATTTGCGTTTCTACTATCAGACTTACCTTACACAGCAGAATCTAGATCTGTATGTTAAAAAAGAAAAAAGTTATAGGCATTCAAAGAAAAAAATTTTGGGTGCCACTGGGTATCAGAGGAAAGCACAAGAACAAAATATTTTGTGTGATTAATAAAACCAATTGAATAGTACATCCAACGGTTTGGTTTTCTTTGCGCAAAAACGTCAAGAAGTAGCAGAAAAAATATTTTGAAAATTTGATAATTTAGCTTCTTCAAACGTCAAAATCGCAATTTGAAACGTCAAAATTTCCCATTTTCAGACAACAAATTTAAAGCAAATATGGATTATGTGAAAAAAATCTCTTATTAAGTGGGTTTTACAAAGCCTTAAGTTTCAGCTTCAACCATCACTGTCCTTCATTTTACTAAAATGTTTTCGGAAAATCCATTTCAATAGACCCTCTTTCTGATGCTTCGGCAGTAGTTTCCACCATAGAGTTTATGGTTTAATAGTCTATATTTTAGCAAATTCTCGTAGAAAAAAATTCGTTAGTAAGAAGAACGCGACTTATGAATTTTAAAAAGATTTCTTCAAATGAACGCAAACTAGAACCCCTAAAACCCATATAGGGGGTCAGTTTCAGTTTCCGCCTGTTTACACATATACAGGGTGACGCATTTCTGGGCAAAGCTCAATATATCCGTTAGATATGATGAAAAAGTATATACGTTAAATATAGGGTGTCACGAGCTCTATGTTATAAACATATTTTGACAATTACAGGCTGGCCCATAAGTGGTTGGTGATACACCCTTTATTTTTTTAATAGAACAACCCGTATGTTATTTCTTTCCTCCCTCAGGGCCCGTCCGCGGCTTAGCCGCCCCGATAGCACTGCAACCTTTGGCTTATTGTGCATCCCTTATGTTATTGCATTTTTGTGTTCTCCATCAAATTATAATGCATGTTTGTAAGGAAAAAATATAGTGCCGTTCAACGTTTTTGAGTTATTTCAATTCTTCTGCAACTTTTCACGTGTTTGGCATATATTTCACACGCATATCACAAATTGTGATAGTGCCTTTTTAGTGAATTTTTATTTTTAAAAAAATTCACTAATAGGGAGGTATCGATGGTGAGACTTTGCAAAAATTTTGTCAACTGAGCGCAAATTCAGACCCCTAGAACCCATATCCGGGGTCAGTTTCAAAGTTTCAATTTTTATATGTTTATATATATATATATATATATATATATATATATATATATATATATATATATATATATATATATATATATATATATATATATATATATATGTATCCAACCGCTAACTCAAAAAATAACTAACCGATTTTGATGAAACTAATCAAGTGCCTTTCTTTTATTAATGACTTGGATGAGTTCGTTAGCCAAGAAAATTAAACAAGGTTTTCCGGAAAAATTTTGAGTTTTCTTTCGAAATTTTTTTTTTCTCCGACAATTACAAATCTATTTTAATGAGATTCGGTGCATATATAGCCTCAAGTAAGACATTACTACATACCAAAGATTACCATTCTAGATTTATAGAAAATTGAGTTATTTAAATTTGGAGTTTTCTTTCGAAAAAATTTTTTTCTCCAAAAATTACAAAGCTATTTTAATAAGATTTAATGGATATGTTGCCTTGAGAAAGACCTTACCCAGCACTAAAATTCAACTGTCTAAGTTTACACAAAATTAAGTTTAAAATTTGAAGGATTTAATAAAAATTCCCTGGCCCTTAAGCTGTTTATAAATAATTATATATTGTCAGGTGTGTAAATAGCTTAAAGAGGTTCGTTGGCCAGGAAAATCGGACCAGATTTTCTGGAAGTTATAAAGTTTATTATCCGAAAGTCTTTGTACTTTTTGAAACAACAGAGGTATTTTAATGAAATATGGTAAATTGTTAGTGCAATATAGGTTATACTATCAACCAAATGTCCTTCTTGTAAAAAACATATATATTTTCCAGTAAAAATATTTTTAAGAAAATTTGCTACCATAAGGCAATTGCTGCGTCCCGAACTTTTTTTACTCCTTTAATAACGTACCACAACATAGTATTTTTATTACATATATAAGAAAAAAAAATAGTTACTTGTAACTCGCAAAAAATTTGTTAATCTAATTAGGCTATGGTTCACGATAACGTCAAATTTTTCATTCGTTCACTCTAGTAGGGCGATTGAATGCTTCACACTAGAACCCATATCCGGGACCAGCGTCAACAATTATAGGCTGGCCCATAAGTCGTTGGTGATTCAAGTTTTCTTTTTTAGTGAATTTTCTTAAAAAAATTCACTAATGGGGAGATCCGTGTTTATATATATATATATATATATTCGTTAGCCAGGAAAATCTAAACTGGTTTTCGGGGAAAATTGTAGGTTTTCTTTCGGCAAAAAATTTTATCTCAAAAAATGAAAAAGGTATGGTGACCAAATTTGGTACGTAGATTTACGATATTAAAAAGAAACTATACACCAAAATGTATATTTCTATATTACAGGAAACAAAAGTTCTAAAAAAATATATGGTGCCAGATCATTTCTATGAAAATTCACTACCATAATGCATTTGCTGCGTCCAGACTTTTATACCATTTTGCTGTTCTCTAAAATTTTACAATTTTAGATAACATCTTCAGGGCTCCACGGATAATTATTATTTCAAAATATAAGCTATTTTCAACAACTTTACACCATTATCTATCTAATCTGTGGTTTCACAATTAGTTTTAACTTCGTTATTCAGTTCACAGCACATAGTGCTTTACTCTGTGGTTCTCAGTAGTTTATAGGTTAAGTATAATGACATGCTAGTGCCAGTGTCAGTTGGTTTTCTGTAAATGTCAGTTGTAGAGAGATTCTTTGTGTTATAGCAATGCTTTCATAGTAAAGTTATTGTGCAGGTGCAGCAACACAAGATAAACATTAAGGTAGCAACTACTTATATTAAAACGCTCGTTCTACCGACTGTGCTTTAATTAAACAGCTATTATGAGTTCTCGAGGCACTAGAAGTAAAACTGTTTGTCTCATAATCAGTGCTCCTTCTGAACTACAATTTACTGTTTTACTAACGATTGAGGGCATTTTATGGTGCTACCTTCTGATTCCTAATGACCTAAAGTTTCAACAGTGTGGACAAGATCCCAGTGTTTTACGCATTTGTCAGATATTATGTGATAAAGTTTTTAATTTCTGAAATACCTCATCAATACCACAGTATCAACAAATCACATAATAAAATTGACTCAAGATTTTCGTAACAAAGATTTAAGTCTGATTAGGTATTCTAAGCAGAAGAGAAATGACAATAACGACCACAAATAACAGATTTTTGAGGATGAAATAATACTTTTTGACATTAATACTTGTAAATGCTAACCATTTCTTATGTGCACTTGTGAGAAAAAGCGTAAAATACCAAAACGGTAAAGGCTTACTTTCCGAACACCTGTTCGATTTTAATGAAATTTTGTATATATGCGTGCTTTAGGGCGTAGATGACGAAAATCACAATAAAAATAAGACATAAGCAAATTTTTGGAGTTATTTGGAAATGATTGTAGGAAAAATGTAAGTTGTACTCACTTTTGCGACATGTTTTACACATTTTCGGGCTCGTTTGTTTTATATCAAGCTTAAGAAGTGTGTATTCCACTATCATAATTCATTTTCACATAGTTAATTAGGGTGTTTCCTCTAAAGTGCACATTATAACTTTTTGAATACACTGACTTAAACATTTGTATACAGGGATTATCGATAAATTCCTCTTTAATGAAGATATTTTCAAGATGGCGGCACTTCCGGTTATATCGGAAGTGAGTACCAACTTCGTTATTTTGGATGGAAACTCATATTTTTTATTAGGTTTTCAAATTGCTGGAGTATTTTTGAAAGGAACCTCTCATTAGCTTTTCCTATACCTAAGTTCAACCATTTTCGAAATATTTAGACTTTTTTGAAAATATTAGAGTTTGCAGATTCCTTTTCAAAAATCGATAACTTCCTCGTTTTGTAATATTTTCAAATACAATTTGACAATTTCAAAGAGGAATGTTGGATCTTTCTTTTAGTCTAATCAGAATTGCACAAAATTTCATCTAACCTCAAAAATTTTAACATGCGTTTGGGAAACGTTAAATACTCAATTGTGTCAAATAAAATGATCCATTTTTTCCTTTGCCAAATAGAGGAACATTAAATTCTCAATCAATCTGTATTAGCATTCCCTATAACGAGCCCTATACTTATATGTTATAGTTCTAAAGTAATTTTCGTTTTTTGATAGTATTGCAGGAAATTCATCACCAGCTTTAAAACTGCTCGCGTATATGAATCGTCGTTTCCTTGGAAATGAGAACTGTCATAACTTTAACTAACAAATTTCGTCTTTATGATAATTACTGTTTGTATGCTTCGATATATAGAAATAAAAATGGAGGTTCAAAGTTATTCACACCAAGATATGATAATTTTTTTCTGTATTGATGGAAGTTAACCAACAGTAATAAATTGTAACAGAAAACACTTGAACACTGAGATAATGGTGAAATATTCAGATGATTAATAAATTGAAAGTGTTCTATGTCTTGTCCATTATTTTCTAAACATTTCAGAATTCTGGTATGAACTTGTGTTGTTGTTGCTCTTCGAATTTGTTCTGGATGCAACCCCTTAATGTTGTGGTCACTCGCCGCATCAATTCTCCTTTGCTATGAACTGGAGTAGGGTACACAATATTTTTTATGTGTCTCCATACATACAAATCTAGTGGCGTCAGACCAGGAGATCTTGAAGGCCATGTTAAGGGACCATATCGTCCAAAACAAAAGTATCCGTTAATTGCTGGCCGACTTGATACGTGGAATGTGCTGGCGCACCATCCATCTTATATCAACAGTTACTCAGCACATTCAATGTCAAATTATCGCAAAACTCATACACCACTCCTCTCAACAATCTCAAATATCTCTCACTTGTTACATTTTCGTCGTCAATATCGTAGGCAATCTATCCATGACTATACAGAACACATTAAAACTAAATGTATGTTAAAAATGTCCTTCTCTGGTGAATCGTGAATTATTCTGTGCCAAAAAATGTAGATTCCGTCGATTAATGATTCCTTCTCTGCTAAATTTTGATTCGCCGGTCCAAATTTTTTGTAGGAAACAAGGTTTTCCTGTGTTCTTATTAAAATACTTTCACAATATTCGATTCTTCGATTATCATCACCAGGTATTAGTGAATGTACTGTTATAATGGGATATGGATGCATTCTATTTTTCTTCAAAATACTGTGCACAGATTTCGCTGAGGGATCCAGATTTATTGCGGCTGTTCGGATTGACCCATGCGGATGTGTATGAAAATGTCCCAGCACAGTAATCTTAATGTTTTTTTCCCTTGTTACGGGTTTACTTCTCTCTCTCTTGTTGCTTTTGCCTGTCCAAACTGTACGAAATTCGTTTTCAATCTTCCGAACTTCCATCTATTCAAGGGTGACAAGTGAGGATATTTTTCGTTGAATGAACGGAATGTTATCTTTTTTTTATATATTTCAACAATACACCACAAGGGCTTACAGCCTTAATACTATCGTACCGTGGGTGTCGACAAGGAGGAAAGAGGCAACTTGTTAATTATGGACTTGAAGGTTTGGAGGTTCGGGGGAGAAGGAGAAATATGTGCCGGCAAGGAATTCCACAACTTGGAAGTGCTCGAGACAACAAAAGAGCGGGCATAACAAGATGTTCTATGTCTGGTGACCTGGACAGTAAAAGGGTGCATTCGCTCAGTTCCCCTGGTAGATCTGATGGGGGCAGCAGGTGGAGGAACTATGGAAGAAAGCTCCTCTGAGCAGTGCCCGTGCACATATCTATAAAAGAAAGAGAGGTCACCAACGGCACGTCGGTGAGCAAGGAATGACAGCCTTTTCGTGAGAATAGGGTCATCGATGAGACATATAGCTCTCTTCTGAATGGAGTCCAGGATAGCGAGTGCAGAAGCGGCAGCTGCACCCCAGAAGTGGGAGCAGTATTCGAGGTTTGGTCTTATTTGTGAAGTTTATAAGGTATAGAGATTAGCTGGTGAAAAGTATTTGCGAGCTCGGAAGAGGAAATCTAATTTCTTAGCAGCCGCTTCTGCAATTGATGTGACATGTTGGTGCCAATTGAGATATCGATCCACAGAAATGCCAACAAGTGAAAATTACTCATTACCTTTAATAACTTGGTTGTTAATTGTGATGGGTCTAGGGCTGGTGTATCTCATCAGAAATAAAGCAAGACTGTGATTTGGTGGGGTTGAATTATACAAGATTTTCGCTTCCACAGTCTAATATTTTTGAAGATCCACGAAGACAGAACCCTTCATGAGTGTGCGATCCTCATCTAATTGGGCTAAAGAGACAGGCTTAGAATATTGTATATTTGAGTGGAGGGTGCTGTCGTCCGCGTAACTGTGAACTGGGTTGGATGTGCTAGAGAGGAGGCCACTGATATGGAGAAGAAACAAAGTAGGGGCTAAAGCTGAACCTTGACGAACGCCTGCATTAATTGGATACAGTTTAGAGGAATGGCCATCCACGACAACAGAAATGCTCCGGTTGTAGAGGAAATTTGCTGTCCAGGTACAGAGTTTTGGTGGTAGGCCATAGGCCGGTAGATTATTAAGCAGCGCTGCGCGCCAGACCAGGTCGAATGCTTTGGATATATCTAGAGCAACAATCTGGGATTCACCGTGTAGTTCCATAGACTTGTTGCAAGAATGAGTGACAAAGGAAAGGTGGTCGGCAGTTGATCTGCGCTGACGGAATCCATACTGCCTGTGGTGGATTAGATTGTTTTTTTTTTTTTTCAATAAATTTTAGTAATTCGGTGTTTATATACTTTTCTATCACTTTAGAGACGACTGAAAGCAGATAAATAGGCCTGTAGTTACTAGGAAGCGCTTTGAATTCTTTCTTGGGGGCGGGTTGTACTGCAGTTTTCCAGTTACTAGGGAATATGCATCTACTGTAAGATGTCTGAAACCGACGAGTCAGGACAGGAGCATTTTTTGAGAACAACTGCTGCTTGTAAATGCCAATCATTTCTTTTGTGCACTTGTGAGAAGCAGCGTAAAATACCAAAACGGTAAAGGTTTATTTTCTGAACACCTGTTCGATTTTCATGAAATTTTGTATATAGGCGTGTTTTAGGGCGTAGATGACGAAAATTACAACAAAAATGAGGCCAGAAGAAAACTTTTGTGTTATTTGGAAATGTTTGTAGGAAACGTAAATTGTACTAACTTTTGCGACATGTTTTTGTCCTATTTTACACAGTTTCGGGGTCTTTCGTTTGATATCAAGCTAAAGAAGTGTGTATTAAACTATTATATTTCATTTACACATAGTTAATGCACGCCTTATATAATATAAAATTATATTTTTTGCAATAATGTCAAACTTCAAAATGTAGGACATTGAAAAGTTGCTTTATATGTCAAATGTCAATGTTAACTTAGGATCGATTTTACGATGAAAGGGAGGCAAATTTACAGAGACCTATAAACAGTATAGGTGATGTATTAGCCATGTCAAAATGAATTATAATAGTGGGATACCCCCTTATTCAGCTTGATATAAAACGAACGACACCCAAAAATGTGTGAGATATGACAAAAACATCTGAGCAGGTAGCAGTTCCATTGTTTTCGACATATACAGAAAACCCACTCAAACAGACCACCTTATTCCGCTCAAGTCATGCCACCACATCTCACACAAGTTAGCTTCAATCAGATTCCTGGTCGGCAGTCTGTTCAGAGTCCCACTGTCGGGGACGCATTTCATTAAAGAATTGAACCTCATCAAGCAGCTCGCAGTCAACAACGAGTATCCAGTCAATATCGTCGATAGAATGGTCAGTAAAAAGAGCCGTCAGCTCTTAATAGAACATAGCACCAGTTTACCTCTCACCCAGCCACAGGGAGTCTCATATTTTCCATCCACGTTTTGTGGTCCAGTGTCCAACACTATAGTTAAAGCCCTCAAGAGAGACAATGTGAAGTTTTCATTTAAATCCATGAACACAGTTAGTAATATGTTCATCCATAACAAGGACAAGATCCCAGACCTTATGAAGTTAGGTGTTTATCGTTTAACATGTGGTGTCGCCGATTGCAATGCTGTTTACACCGGGAGAACAGCAAGATCATTAAACACCAGGGTGTCAGAACACCTCAGAAGCAGAAATCAGGTCAACAATGACACGTCAGTCTTTGGTAGTCATTTAAGAGAGAGTGGTCACTGCTTCTATAAGAACACTGATGCCAAGATGTTACATCCCTCAAGTTTTGGAGTAGAACAATTCATCTTAGAAGAAATGGAGATTTTCAAACATGTCAAATGTTCCAACAACGAAGTTTTGAACCTGTCCAACACCGACATTTCGAATTTTCCTTCACTGTATAATCATTTATTGAACTAATGTTACCAGTAGTCTATGGTTCTTCTATGGCCAAATATGACGTATACGAAGATGGCTGTTCTGTGGCCCCCCTCCTCTCCACATTTTGTCACTGGCATGTCCGCTATTCTGTCCATGTTTTTGGTTCGCTGTTTTGCCGTCTAACCTGCGCCATCTGCTATTCTTGATTTTTCATAAATGGCCGACGTTCACTCTCGTCTTGTGGTTAAATTGCCGTTTTATGTTGATTGGATGACACCATGAATCGATTTTCCGGCATATTCGGGTGCGTTGTTGTTGGACCGCTGGTACAATAGATGAAAATTGCAACCTTGTCAACCTGTGTATAGTTTTATATCTAATTTTTCAAGAATTAGAAAGTAAGTATTGATGCCATTTTGTTTTTCTTCTATCACTTCTTTAAAGGAGTGTTTCAATCTCCTTAAGAGTTTTCATGGGGTTTTTGCTTGACTGTGTGGCCTCCTGTTATGTTTTCTCTGTCAGTTCACTTCACTGCTTTTCGATTTGTAGATTCAATTTGACATTTTAGCTTTTACACCAATTAGCCAGGTTTTTAGCTTTTATTCTGTCTCATAATGATAACCTTTAGCCTGCTTTGACTACATGTTTTTGTAATGTAGCTTACGTAGCTTGTTTAACTGTAGCCTGTAGTTTTTACTGTGTATTTGGCTTGTAATGTTGATTTTTTAGCCTATTTTACTGTTTGACTGTAGATTTTTAGCCTTGATGATGTATGTAAAGTCTCACTTAAGATCATTGTGCTTAAACCGGTGCAATTGCCTACCAGGAAACATTGTTTGCTGACAGACATTTTTATTGCATTTTAGATTTGCCCCTGAAGATGGCTACTAGGTAGCCGAAACGCGTAGGGTCCTTTAACAATAAATTTTGCTGTCTGGAGGAAGCCTTGTATTGAGTACCTTAATTTAAAAAAGACACTTTTGCCATTAGTTTTTATGAAAACTCACTAACATAACGCATTTGTTGCGCCCAGACTTTTTCCATGTCGACTAATGTGTGGATTTTTAAAAGTACAATCAGAACGAAAACATCGGAAGATTATCATTTTAAAAGTAAAATGCTTTTAAATGAGGGGGTATAAACTTTTTAAATCTAGGGGTCTTGAAAGGCAATCAAAATTCACCGTTACATAAATATTTGAATTTTAAGTTAGCACCGAGATAAGTGCATCTAATGAATTTAAGCTTAGAAAACTCTATTAGCGTTTACTTTATAAATAAGCTGAAACTGTTTGATATTTTAAGAATCTTGCAACATCAAATTATTCCAAAGTGCGATAAGGACCCAATTACTTTAGCAGAAGTGCCTAATTTGCTAGCGAACTTGTATTAACTGGTATCAGCTGAGAACACTTCTCGAACATTTTGCACTTTATATAATCTTAAGAAGTGCGGAATTTTGCTGACCAAATGTTTTGTCTGCGTTTCATTCATTTTTAACGAAACATCGCACTTAACTTTTTATATGAACTAATTTTGACAGTTTATTAAAACCCAGGGGAAGTTGCGACCTAGAAAGCTCACCGGTGCTTTATTAGTTAAGTTAGCGGAAACTTTGTATCTGTAAAGGCTTTCTAACTTATTTAACGAAAATCCCAATTTTAAACGTTTCGCCAGTAGAACATTTTAGTGTTTGCTTAGTTTTGAAAGTAAGCTTTTAGAGAATTCTCACAGAAAACATTCGCTTATGACGGGTGAGAACTAGACTCCTAAAGATAGTATCTAAGTTACATAATTGAACAAAGACAGATGACGTTACCTTCACTGCTATGCTATTTAAATAAATGTTAGGTAGAAATACGAACAATGGAAGTTACATCATCAGCATTGCAATATGTTAGACCCGTATAACATTGTGAAATGTACGACAGGGACGCCACCTTGATGCCGAACCAGGTAGCATATCGTCACGACTGCTCCAGTCAACACAAAATGTTGTAGATGGAGACTGCGTACAATAAACTAGCAGTAATAGCCCTGGCTCATTTCTTTCCTAATGCGTCTATAAACACTAGAATGCGACTACAAGTCTCTTGATAGCTGGTTGACGTTAGATGACACCGCTGATTTTTAAAAGCAACAAGTCGCTTGGAAGTTTGACAAGCGCATTATTTCTACACTTCGTGGCTTGCGCTTGTTGTGTAGCGTTTCCAACTGAGTTTTAACTAACCTAACATGTTTAAAACATGGATATAAATATTAAGTATTCAAAATACATATAGGACAATGGTTATAAATGAAAATTGTAAGTCAATGACTTTATTTACTCTTCATCTCGTATATGGAAAATTTGAGGTAAATGAAGCTACATAATATTATGCAGTAGTTTAAAGTATACCTTTAAACAGATGTTCAGCGTAAATTATCAAAATTTTACATTCAATATTTTGCATTGTTGATATTTATTTATTTTATTTTCAAAATGTATGATTACAGCAATAGTAAATAAGTGTTGAAAAGGGTTTAGGTGTAGCAAGTGCGTTATGGTAGCGAATTTTTGTAAAAGTATTCCAAATGGTGATAATTCAATTTCCGATTTAACTAGAACCTTCAGTTTTGATACATACCAGTAGGTAATACGGCACTTGAGCCAGACAGGAAGTGGGGGTACCCCACTCCTCCTCTCTGGGCGGAGCCGCGCCTCTTGTGGGCGTGGCCACGCCCCAAGATGGCGGAACAAAAATGGCGGACCCAAAATGGCGGAACAAAAATGGCGGAACCAAAATGGCGGAATAAAAAATGGCGGAATGAAAGATGGCGGCCTAACCTGTGATACCTTAAGCTGACATATATACCCCTGACATTATAAAAATGGCGGCTTTCGTTCTTAAAGATGGTGCCTTTCGCTTTTAAAGATGGTTGAAGACTCCATTATTTAAAGCTACGTCACCCCAACCTTTACAGCCGACAAATGAGAGTGAGGTTGATAAGCGAGAATAATGGTATAGGTCGAAGACTCCATGATTTAAAGTTACGCCCCTATTAAAACAAACCATACATAAAGCTTTTGTTATTAGACATAAGACATAATAATTAATATGTTTAATATTAGACAGACTATTAGATTTCGCATAGAAATTAGCCGAACGCCACAATTGTTATATGGGTAGGTTCTAAAAATAACACACAGAGGTCGTTGGCAAACAAAAGAAGGAAGTTCAGAAACAAAATAGACAACAGGTTCAAATAGGAAACCAAACTTAAATATCGTAGAGACAATAGAGGTCGCTGGCAAAACAAAGAAGGAAGCTCAGAAACAAAATGGACAACAGGTTCAACTCTTAAAAATAGGAACTTTTTAGCCTTATGTGTGGGCGCGGCAAGTAGTTGATTTTATTTTGAAAGAGATACAGGTTCGATTCCGGATATATGCTCCTTGCTATGGTAGCGTCAAACAAATACAAAGAGGTACTGAATAACTAAACACTAAGCTTAGAAACAATGGTTGGTTACAGGTTCAATTCCTTTCTTAGTTTTAAGCTAACCCACGTGTTTAGTGTCATGTTACTCGTCTAAGTAAGCAGAATTAAAAAATGGCAACTAAAATAAGATAAAAAACTTAAAACCCTTATCGCGGAAGATCCGTGAGATGTACGATAGAACCAATACATGCACGGTGTTAAGGAGGCCAAATTAAATTGGAATATACAATAAAATGGCCACTTCCGGTCTAAACTTTAAATCCTTATATCTTTTGAACGGAAAGTGATAGAAATGAACTGACTTTAAAAATGTATGTTTCATAACAAGCTCTACAAGAAAATGAGATAAAAAACTTTAAATCCTTATCGCGGAAGATCCGTGAGATGTACGAGAGAACCAATACATGCACGGTGTTAAGGAGGCCAAATCAAATTGGAATATACAATAAAATGGCCACTTCCGGTCTAAACTTTAAATCGTTATATCTTTTGAACGGAAAGTGATAGAAAGGAACCGACTTCAAAAATGTATGTTTCGTAACAAGGTCTACAAGAAACTGAGATAAAAAACTTCAAATCCTTATCGCGGAAGATCTGTGAGATGTACGATAGAACCAATACATGCACGGTGTTAAGGAGGCCAAATCAAAGTGGAATATACAATAAAATGACCACTTCCGGTCTAAACTTTAAATCGTTATATCTTTTGAACGGAAAGTGATAGAAAGGAACCGACTTCAAAAATGTATGTTTCGTAACAAGGTCTACAAGAAACTGAGATAAAAACTTCAAACCCTTATCTCGGAAGATCGGCGAGATGTACGATAGAACCAATACATACACGCTGTTCAGCAAAGCAAACTCTATAAGCATATTCAATAAAAATGTTACTTCCGGTAGACACTTCCGGTATAGCTATTCTTAGAGCTACATACATGTGTGACACATCAAAATAATCGTCTTGTTGAACAGAAGAAATATAATATTTAAGTAAGTTAGAACAAGCTGTATTAACACCTAAAACCAACACACACTCTCTTGTAGTAGGTATAGATGGTTCCTTCTGGAGCCACCACCGCCACTCCGCCACCGGTGGTGACGGTGGTGGTGGTGGAACTGACCAGACCCGACGACCCCCGAGCTAACCCGAGCACAAGGTGGTGGACCCGACGACCTCCGAGCTAACCCGAACACAAGGTGGCGGAGTCACTGACTAGACCCGAATATCTCCACCACCTGACTTCGGATTTAACCCGAACAAGTAGCGAACTAACCTGAGATGACGTAATCAAAAGCCAACTAACCTGTATTAGGTAAACGAGGAACCGCCATTTAAAATAACATGTGTAATTATTAGTAATAAACCACATGCCAAAGACTAACCTGGTTATTAAAATCAAATCAATTTAAAAGTATCTCATTAGAATTAATATAAAGAACGTCGTATGTAGGATGAAAATTAAGTCGATCGAATTAAATAAAGCGAAAGAAAACGTTATGATTTTAGTGCAAACGCTTAAATGTTACACCAACCACCAGCTGATTAGCCGTTATCACAAGTGTTTCCGCTTTAGGTGAATAGCCTGCCAGTAACAGTTTAAATCGTCAGTCAGGCGCGATCATGACAATTATGTGTTTAATAATTTTTTGAATCGTACCTAAAATGCATCAGATGTTTAAGTGTATTACTGGTTGATTACATTTAAATAAAACAAGGTTATTTTTTAATAGCTGGAGAGGCTATATGTCTTACATAACGCATTGCTCTTTTGGAAATCTGTTTACAGGTGTTATTAATATGGAACTAGTTATTTTGTGTAAAGCGTGAACATTGGTGTTGGTGACTTTGTATCAAAATGTGTCTAGTTTTTTGTGAAAAATCAGAACTAAAACGTTTTACGAAAATAAGCTAAGTCTGGAGGCAATGACTAAGTCTGGTGAGTTGGTCTACTAATTTTTTGAGATAGAAATGAGCTTAAAACCTGGGTACAGCAAGTGTGTTATGATAGCGAATTTTCAGATAAATTTAAATAGAAGTAAAAACCTTTTTATACTTTATCCGACGACTGTTTCACAGTTTTTGATATAGAAATGAGCTTAAAACCTGGGTACAGCAAGTGCGTTATGGTAGCGAATTTTCAGATAAATTTTCTGACGCTAAATAATCTGATACAAAATATTTTAGCATTGTTTTTGCTATATAGTTTTTATATCGCAAACTTACGAGTGTTATACAAATGAGCTTAAAACTTGAAGACAGCAAGTGCTTTATGGTAGTGAATTTTCATATAAAGCTTCTGGCACTAAATATTTGTAAATTTCCATAGAAAGCAGTTAATACAAAAATATTTTATTATAACGGAAACCTACCAAATTTGTTTATCATAACTTTTCTTGATATGATGTATAGAAAAATAACCTCGGTTCTAGGGACATCTGAAGAAATTTTTCAAAGGCTTGTTGAATTTAAAAATTTAGTTTTTAGGATTTGGAGCGAAATATTGATTATAGAAAAACTGTGTTACCTAAAAATGTTTTAAGGTTAGCGTATGCACCCAATAAATTTTTATTAGTTGGTTGAAACACTAGATGCAAAGTCAAAAGCCAACTAGCCTGTATTATGCAAACGAGTAATCACCATTTAAATGACGTGTGTAAATATGGCGGCTAGCGCATGCGTACAAGTAATTTGTTTATTAAAATCCTACGTGTTTGGTATTAAATGAATCGTCTTGATTCACATATTAAGTTAAAAGCAATAAAACTCAACACGGCAACAAAGCTCAGCTGTAAGAGTAATAATAATAATTAGATAAGTATAAAAGTTGAGAATTTCAAACGGAGCATTTAGTTGAAAACTGAAGCAGAACGAGTATAATATGGTGAACAACGGTAGAAAACGAAAATCTGCTAAAGCAGAAAATAGTGGTGGTAAAAAACTTAAAGTGCTACAAGACGTCTTACTGGGTAATGCAATAGAAAGTGTTATTCCAAAAGAAGAACCAAAAACGTTGGAAAACATGATAAGTGAACTATGTACATTATATCCAACAGCAGAGGTTGATGAACAGCAGAATCAAGCTATAGAAAATATAATTAATGCAGCATATCCAACAAACCTACAAACACCATATCAACCTACGCAAGAAGATATTTTCAATCAGAAGCTGGTAGAAATCACTAATAAAAGCATCGAGAAAAAATTGAAAACAGAAGACTGTGAACTGATGTGTCAAACAACTTTTTCTCTTACGTCGAACGGCCAGAAGCTGCTTAGCATTGGCGTTAATCCAGTTTTAAATTTTTTGCCGTTAATTAAATTATCTCAGAAGAACTGTAATATACCTGTGTTTTTTGATGTGTGGACATTTGAAGAATTTTTAAACGTATTACCTACGATAATTTACAATTTGGAAAACAAATCTATAGAAACTAGTGAAACATATACTTTAACCAAATATCTTGTTAAATCACAAAGAAAAACTGTAAGTTTTAAGCTGAAACTCTGTGGTAAGGAATATGTAATTAATTTTAACTTGTCAATTCAATCACTTAAAATACTAGAAGATATCGGTTGTGTAGCTAAAGATTTATTTTTAGAACTAAGCTGTAAAAGTTTCTTTAATTTGGAGATGTTTGCTGATGATTTAAGGACCGAATTAGCTAAATTTAGAGACATTTCCCTAATTAGATGTGCCTTTTTCGTAGCTAGAGAAAGATATAGTGATACTTTAAGCATGGTATGTGAATTTGTTACAAAATACCAACACGTACTTAATGATATTGTAAACTATCGCAAATTTTAAATGTATAAATTGTAATAAAGAAATTATGAAAAATATTCGTTTTATTGAATAATTTTTACAAGGATATGTGTCAACACTGTTTAAAAATAAAAAATCTGAGAACACTATCTACATCCTTCGGAAAAACACATTAGGACCAGATGTTTCCAACGACTAATTAACCGCTATCTACATCCTCCAGAAACTCTATAGGATGTTTCCAACGACTAATTAACCACTATCTACATCCTTCAGAAACTCTGTAGGATGTAGATAGTGGTTAACGGTTAATTTCGCAAAAAACTTGCGTCAGCTATGAGGTTTCATACACAGATCGTGAAAAAGTAACGCGGACTACTTTTTTACGATCTAAAATATTTATCCAACTCGCCAATACCTGTAAAATCCAATTCGTCTTCATAAGGTAGCTCATTTAGGTTAGGCTTATTTATTTACTTATTTATTTACTTATCTATATAGTTATTTATTTACTTCTTTATGTACTTATCTAGTCAAACGTTCCTAATATTAGTTTCTATACTCTTTCAAGATTTCCTTGTGAAAATATTTAGTTTAAAGACGTGTTATAATGTCTAAAGTGATTGTAGAAATTGAAAATCAATTGTAATACTGCTTATATTTAAGCGACTTGTCATAAATTTGTTAATAACGAAAACTTTACGTTTAGCTTTGTGTTGAGTAGGTTGTTGAAATAAAAAAAACATATATTTTACAATGTTTATTTTAATAAAAGCATATATTTTACAACGTTTGTTTTATTATAAAGTATTGTAATACAAATTATTTTATATCTTTGCTAGTTATCCATGAGTTATGAGATTTATCAAAACCAAGCCATTTCACATACGACTTGGCGCCTTTCTTTCTGATCACTCTTTCAACTAAATAATAATCAGGGGTTGCAGTCTTTTGTAGCTCCTCTTCATAAAATCCACCACTGATTGGTTTGCCTTGCATGTCTTCTATTAAATAGGTGGTTGGATTAGTGCAGTGAACTTTAGTGATTTTAAACAGCTCCGTTGACCAACGCGGTGTTGTTGTACTTAGACGTACAACATTACTCACTTTAAATTTATTTTTGTTAAACACTTTCAGATTCGAGTAAACTTGTTTCAGGATAGCTTCTTCATTTTTCTTGTTAACATCTTGAGGTTTTACACCAGTTGTTCGATGAACAGTAGCGTTGTAAGTAGCAGTGACATCAGGTAGTGTATTAACCCACTTGTAGGAGCCAATCAAGTTGAAATTTTTATATATCTTCTCTTTTAAGGTACGTATGACTCTTTCCACTATTGCAGCCTTCTTCACGTTATAAGTGCTGTAGTGATTAATGTTGTATTTTTTCATTAAGGCGTTAAATTTAGCGTTATAGAATTCTAACCCAAGATCAGACTGGATGTTAGAGGGTGCTGTACTAGTAGATAAAATATCAGCCATAGCTTTAGTCACCTCTCCAGCAGTTTTAGATTTAAGAGGGCGAGTCCACACATACTTTCAAAAACAATTAATAACCACTAAAATATACTTGTAACCAGAGTTGTCTTTGTAGTAGTCTGTAAATTCTGCTAAATCAATCTGCCACAAATCATTTAAACCTTTGATTATTGTACGTCTACGTTTAAAATTGATTCTTGCCGGTTTATATAACTCATCAATAATTTGTTTTTTGGTATCAGATGGCTCAACTGTTTTACGTCTCATGGTGATGTTCGATTTAAAAGTATCCACTTATCATGTAAATCTTTTAGTTTGCTGTCTATCTCACTTGGGCTTCTTTTTCAACTTGTTATTCTTTAACACATCAATATCTTTTAAAACTTGAGCAGCTATCGTCTTGTCTAAATTTTTCAATTTGTTTTCAAACTCGCTTTTAAGAGCAGCTAGTTCTGATTTATGCACAGCTTCAAGGGTTATAGCGACAAGACTCTGTGATACTTCATCTTTATTCTTCTTATACTCATCTGCCCACACATCGACAAATTTTCTATTCACACCATCAGCAGGCTCGATAGGATCACCTACGTTACATAATTTATGGTTTTGCACATCAAAATCACCACTTGTAGTTTTCGGAAATGTTTCTCTGTGCACAATTTTGTTTAAGAAGCTGGGAGTCTTTGCAGAACGTCCGAACTTATCGATAGACATTTTTACACTGAACTTATTTTATTTGATTCCAACTAAACTCCATTTTTCATATCCGTTTATCCACCATAACCCAAACTGCTGCCACTGCTTCCTGAACTAGATTTCTATTTATCCCTTCGATAGCACCATCGATATACTCCTTAGTCACAAACGTTTTTTAAAGTTTATTTTCAATCGTAATCACTGCTTGATTTAAATCGTCTTTAGTAGCAAACGTATTTTTCAAGTCAGCTTCAAGTTTTGAAACTGCTAGATCTATATAATCTTTTTGAAGTTTAGATATAGCGGTATCAGCCATAGCAGTAAACGTTTTCTGAAGAGGAAACACTGTTTGATGTATGTACTCCTTGATATCCTCTTTAAGACTAATTAATGTTTCATCAATGCTAGTTTTAAGCGGAAACGAGCTGTAGGCTTCATGTTTAAGATCCATATAATTTTTCATTAATTGCTCTTGCAGCTTTTGTAGTGATTGATCAACACCAGTCTTAAGTGGAAATGAGTTATAGACTTCACGTTTAAAATCATCATAGTTTTTAAATTTATGTTCAAAGTCTTTTTTTAAAGCTTTTAACTCCGGTTTATGTACAGCGTCAAGCAGTATAGCAATTTGAAGTGCTACAGCATCTTTGCTCACCTTATAATCAGCTTTAGTTTTCTGATAGTCAACTTTAGTTTTCTGATAGTCCTCTATCCATACATCAACAAATTTTTTACTTACACCATCTGTAGGTTCAACAGGGTCACCCACGTTACACAACTTATGGTTTTGCACATCAAAATCACCACTTGTAGTTTTCGGAAATGTTTCTCTGTGAATAATTCTGTTTAGATGTTTTAAATTCTTTGCAGAACGTCCGAATTTATCGATCGGCATTTTGAAAATGGTGAAAAACACACAAATCTGTTTATATAACACCCACTTCCTTCAGTTCTTCAATAATAGACTGAATTTCGTTGTTGTGTGCGTTATTACCAGCTGCTTGAGAAGCTACTAACAGTCTAAGTCTATCAACCAACTCGTTTATATCATCCCAGTATACATACTCTTTCTGTTTTTTTGTATGTAGCATGTATGGCATACCACGGCCTAAAGTTACCGAGGAAGATCGCGCTCTAGCACCTTCTTGTTTTTCTAAAATTGGTTTTATTACATGTTGATATTTGGTAGAGGTGTTTCGTAGAACGTCTTCTTTAGGATTGTTCTCTTTTCTGTGAAGACTAGTAGTTGCCATTATGTCTGCGTAGTCACGTAAAGCTTCCCGATTGTTCAAAGCACTCATATAAGGTTTTCTCAAAAATATCAATTCCAACAGATGATTAGTACCGTAATATCTTCTGTCACCAACCAGAATTTGAAAGGTTTCTCTATTTTTAAAATCTACGTTAGTAACAACAAATTTAATAGGTTTGTTTCCAAGCATCCAAGTGTTGGTAGCTTTATCATAAGTAACACCATATGTTTGATCACAGGAATGATTATCTGTAAAATATTTATCAACATAATATCTAACAACTATTGGATAGGAACTTAACATTCGTTCGTACACTGCTTTTGGTGTATTTGCAGCAGCATCTAATTTTCTATAAGCTTTAGTCGCCCACAATTCAGGTTCTGGTGCCTCCGCCTCCAATTCAAACGTTTCATCATCACTAAGGAATGGAATTTCCTCCTTTGCTGCTGTTGGTTTGACATCAACTTCAGTTTTAGTCGGTTTCTGTTCAGTTGTTTGAGTAGTAGCCAATAATGTAGCAGGTTTCTGTTGCGTTGTTTGAGTAGTAGCTAATGATGTGGTGGTTTTAGTCGGTTGGTGTTGAACAGTAGCCAATGCTGTGTTTTTCGATATATCACTCAAAGGTTTTAAGATGGGTTTATATAAACGTTGTAATGTTTCATCTGTCTCTGTTTTGCCAAGCTTCAAAGCTAAATATTTCTTTCGAATTATCTTTGATAGATCAGCTATTTTACGTTGTATATTTGGTGGTGCTACTATTTTACGGTGACGAGCAGCTTTAGATTTTTTCGACATGTTTACTCTATGTCGAACAACTTAATACTAACGTTTTCCAGTCAAGTGAGATATATAAAGTGATCAAACCCTTTGCGGTATCTTCCTTGTGTTAAATCAGAATCTTCAACGACAACCACCATATCATGTTTGTTTTGCCAGCATTCACCACAAAGGAGCTTGAACTTTTCAAAACTCATATCGGTAGTTACATGATCATCATACACATGTTTAAGATTAGTTTCATCTTGTTTAAATAAAACTATAATGTTAGCATTGTCACGCACCAATTGCTTCGGAACTTTGCTATATGTCTGACATAAGTAGAAACTGTCAATATTTTTATGTCTACCCATACAAAAATACGATTTTATTTTATCTTGCTTATCACAGGCTACATCATCAAATATAACAATTGAATTACTCTTTGCATCTGCAGGATCTAATATCTCTTCAGTAGGTATTGGGGCACTCTGGCCAGACAGTGACGACACATGTGGCTAAGTATGGGATCTGCGTTACCGACATGACAGTTGACAGTTGACAGCTGCCAGTTACCGACCCAACAGTATATAGATAGGGGGGCCCCGCCCACAAGGACTCCGTCCCTTCCAAGATGGCCGACTTCCAAGATGCCCGACTTCCAAGATTTGAGCCAGACAGTCACATGTAACATGCAAACCTTCCAAGGTGATTGACCTGTTATTTCTAGGAAACTTTGGCCAGACAGTGACGTCACACGACTTGGGCCAGACAGTCACATTCCAAAGTGTCTAACCTATTACTTCAAATTATTATATTTTGAAAAAAACCATTTGGAGCAGGTGAGTTTCGAACCCGGGGCATTCAGATGGGAGGCAACGATGCTACCCATTGAGTTAAGCAGACGCTTGTTAATTTACTGTTTTAGGCTGGTATATATATACGACTTTTAATTACAAACAAACCATACATGTAACATAATTAAAGTTTTTGTTATTATTAGACAATTAAGTGATTTACAAAATAAGAATTAATATGTGTTTATGTTATATAAATATTAACCATAAAGCAAATGACTCTGGACGTAATAATTAGATTTGTGTTTCGAGCCGCGCTTCTTGTTTTACGTCACTCCAACCTTTAGAGCCGACAAATGAGAGTGAGGTTGATAAGCGAGAATAATGGTATTGGTCGAAGACTCTATGATTTAAAGTTACGCCCCCCCATTAAAACAAACCATTCATAAAGTTTTTGTTATTAGACATAAGACATAATAATTAATATGTTTAATATTAGATAGACTATTAGATTTCGCATAGAAATTAGCCGAACGCCACAATTGTTATATGGGTAGGTTCTAAAAATAACACACAGAGGTCGTTGGCAAACAAAAGAAGGAAGCTCAGAAACAAAATAGACAACAGGTTCAAATAGGAAACCAAACATAAATATCGTAGAGACAATAGAGGTCGCTGGCAAAACAAAGAAGGAAGCTCAGAAACAAAATGGACAACAGGTTCAACTCTTAAAAATAGGAACTTTTTTAGCCTTATGTGTGGGCGCGGCAAGTAGTTGATTTTATTTTGAAAGAGATACATGTTCGATTCCTGATATATGCTCCTTGATATGGTAGCGTCAAATACAAAGAGGTACTGAATAACTAAACAGTAAGCTTAGAAACAATGGTTGGTTACAGGTTCAATTCCTTTCTTAAGCTAACCCCTCGTGTTTAGTGTCATGTTACTCGTCCAAGTAAGCATAATTAAAAAATGGCGACTAAAATAAGATAAAAAACTTAAAACCCTTATCGCGGAAGATCCGTGAGATGTACGAGAGAACCAACACATGCACGGTGTTAAGGAGGCCAAATCAAAGTGGAATATACAATAAAATGGCCACTTCCGGTCTAAACTTTAAATCCTTATATCTTTTGGACGGAAAGTGATAGAAATGAACTGTCTTTAAAAATGTATGTTTCGTAACAAGCTCTACAAGAAACTGAGATAAAAAACTTTAAACCCTTATCGCGGAAGATCGGTGAGATGTACGAGAGAACCAATACATGCACGGTGTTAAGGAGGCCAAATTAAATTGGAATATACAATAAAATGGCCACTTCCGGTCTAAACTTTAAATCGTTATATCTTTTCAACGGAAAGTGATAGAAAGGAACCGACTTCAAAAATGTATGTTTCGTAACAAGGTCTACAAGAAACTGAGATAAAAAACTTCAAATCCTTATCGCGGAAGATCGGTGAGATGTACGATAGAACCAATACATGCACGGTGTTAAGGAGGCCAAATCAAATTGGAATATACAATAAAATGGTCACTTCCGGTCTAAACTTTAAATCGTTATATCTTTTGAACGGAAAGTGATAGAAAGGAACCGACTTCAAAAATGTATGTTTCGTAACAAGGTCTACAAGAAACTGAGATAAAAAACTTCAAACCCTTATCTCGGAAGATCGGCGACATGTACGATAGAACCAATACATGCACGGTGTTAAGGAGGTCAAAGCAAATTGGAATATACAATAAAATGGCCACTTCCGGTCTAAACTTTAAATCGTTATATCTTTTGAACGGAAAGTGATAGAAAGGAGCCGACTTCAAAAATGTATGTTTCGTAACAAGGTCTACAAGAAACTGAGATAAAAAACTTAAAACCCTTATCGCGGAAGATCCGTGAGATGTACTATAGAACCAATACATACACGCTGTTCAGCAAACCAATAAAATCAATAAAAATGTTACTTCAGGTTGACACTTCCGGTATAGCCAGTCTTAGAGCTACATACATGTGTGACACCTCAAAATCATCGTCTTGTTGAACAGAAGAAATATAATATTTAAGTAAGTCAGAACAAGCTGTGTTAACACCTAAAAACAACACACTCTCTCTTAGACTTAATGAAGTTACTTTCAGAGAAAATTTCAACCATACCAGAAAGAACAGTATTCAATAGCGTGTTTAAATGTTGACTACATCAAGTGATGCGTGCTACAGACAAATTTTAGTACACCCTCTTAGACTTATTGAAGTTGACGGTACAGGCAGCTGTCAAGCGTACCTAACAAACCAAAGTAAATATGTCTTGAAGAACAGTCTTCAATTACCCTAAACCAACACATCTCTATCATTTCAGAGTAATCTTAGCCATGTGACCAGTTAAACTAAATGTCTTGAAGTGTAGCTTTTATGTTTATGAGATATAAAATAAGAAAACCAAAGAGTTAATTGTCTATTAAAACAACAAGCAGAAGGGGTTGACTTGGTACCTACAGCTGCTACATACTTGGTAAAAATGGGTGCCACTAGCATTTCAGAGTAATTTTAATCACACAACACTCTAACTAACTGTCTTGAGATGTGGCTTTATGTGTTAATGGGTGGAAATAACAAAACTAAAGAGTTGATTGTCTATTACAACTGTCAGCTAAAGAAGCATTTAGGTAGCCGGAATACCGATATCCTAAATATTTCAAGAGTAATCTTAGTCATACAACACTCTTAACTAACTGTCTTGAGATGTGGCTTTATGTGTCATTGGTTGGAAAATAAGAAAACTAAAGAGTTGATTGCCTATTACAACAGTCAGCTGAAGGAACATTTGGGTTATCGGAATACCGATATGCCAAATGTTCCAACCGAAGGAGCCCACTTAGAGACATCTCCAGGGGCTCGGAATACCGATGCCCTAGAAGTGTCGGAAGCAACATTTCAATTAACACCAACAACCGCTAAATACTTGTTGGACTTTAGTATGTTTGATATTAAATTCGATTTTGCTACATAACCATTCATTTTTATGAAAAACTCAACAATTTTTATTTCTGCGTAAGCGAATTTAATCAGAAATATAGAACCAATCTTCAAGGAACCGAAGTAAAATGATAAGAACATTAAGAACAAACATTCCGATACCGAAGTGATCCTAAACACACCATATGATGCAAATTCTGTAAATCTCTTTAACAGAAGAAAAACAGAAGTGAAACACCGTAAGACAAATAGAACCGACGTACATAACAGATGTGTCTGAGGAGAAACGTATTCAGAACCTTATTGAGTTTACTAAGTTTTAAGTATACGAATAGAACAGTCTATGTACCAACCAGGACAACACAACTAACCAACCAACTGTTTTTGAGGTGTAACCTTTATGTATATAATTTAATTTTCGCTGGTGTAAAATAAATGTAAAAAGTGTTATATAGCAAAACCAAAGATTTAATTGCCTATCACAACAAGCTGACCGAACAGCTGTACCAACGGAATACCGATACCCTAAATATTTCAACGGAAGGAGCCCACTTAGAGTCACATCTAGGGGGCCGGAATTCCGGCCCCCTAGATGTGCCGGAAGCAACATCTCAACTAACACCTAGAACTGCAACATACTTGGTAAAAATGGGTGGAGCTCAGATTGTAAACGACTTGATAGGTGGTACATATGTTTGCAAAGATTTCATTCTAAATTTAGCCTGTTGGATATCCAATCATTTCTATGAAAAGTGCAACCAACCAACTAACCAACCACCCAACCAACCAACCAACGTTGAGGGGCGTAGAGATAGCAAGCTATCTACAAGTGGACCCCTCTGAACCTATGATGTTAATAATGGATTAAGAGATTGAATTGGTACGTGTTTATATTGAAGGCTTGCATGCTACGTACAAGTGTCTGAATATATGATGGTAATGATGGGTTAAGATATTTAATTGACATGTATTAAAGGCTTAGCGGTTTTCACTTGAGTCATCGTCCAGTAGGAACCAAATGTCTTCGAAAAAAACATTCTTTGCTTTTCTGAAAGGCAAGTGAGCAGCCCCCTTGTCGAACCCCTCCGAGCTAAAGGTAAACCCCACTCTGTCTTCGGGATCGACATCATGGACTATATGACTCACAATATCTTTAATACGATCTCTGACCCACTTCTCTGGATCGTTGACATCGTCAGGTATATCTTGTAGTCTAAAGCATACGCTTCGTCTATCAAGTTTAAACTTCTTATTGGAGGTCACTGTATCTTTAAGTATTTGGAATGCCATTGTTTCGTGCTACACAACTGACTGTGTTGGTTAAAGGACCGAAGTTTAGCCTCGTGTTTATTAAAGACTAAAGTTTAGCAGGTACTATTTGTTTTCACCTTCACTGTTGGCTACCGACTGAACCTTAGCGGACGCTCCTCGTCTTAATATTCGACAAAACAACACAGACAACACAACTTATTGTTTTCACCTTCACTGTTGGTTAACGACTGAACCTTAGTGGACGCTTCACGTCTTAATATTCAACAGACAACAACGACAGCTGTCATACAGCTGTCTGACATGACAGACAGCTGTCATACAGCTGTCATACAGCTGTCTAACACAGCTGTCTAACACAGCTGTCTAACACAGCTGTCTAACACAGCTGTCTAACACAGCTGTCTAACACAGCTGTCTAACACAGCTGTCTAATACAGCTGTCTAACACAGCTGTCTAATAGAGCAGACATATGTCTAACACATGTCTAGCAGATGTGTAACAGTCACTCTTTTGCGGAACATAAACTGAATGTTTTTAAGTCAAACAAGAAGAAAACAATTTAAAACACATCTACGATGACCATGAGGCAGCCTACATGGACTTTGAACAATTTTTAAAAATAGATGCGGCCAGGTTAGTTGATTAACCATCCAGGTCAGTCACAGCTGACGCTATAAATAAAAACGATGCTGGAAGCGAGTGACGTCACAAGAAACGGTGGTGCATGTGCCCAGGTTAGACCTCTAAGCTTTCCAGGTTAATACCGTTCCACCACCCCGACTCTTAGCTAACCCGACTGGTCCACCACCGTTTCTTGTGACGTCACTCGCTTCCAGCATCGTTTTTATTTATAGCGTCAGCTGTGACTGACCTGGATGGTTAATCAACTAACCTGGCCGCATCTATTTTTAAAAATTGTTCAAAGTCCATGTAGGCTGCCTCATGGTCATCGTAGATGTGTTTTAAATTGTTTTCTTCTTGTTTGACTTAAAAACATTCAGTTTATGTTCCGCAAAAGAGTGACACATCTGCTAGACATGTGTTAGACATATGTCTGCTCTATTAGACAGCTGTGTTAGACAGCTGTATTAGACAGCTGTGTTAGACAGCTGTGTTAGACAGCTGTGTTAGACAGCTGTGTTAGACAGCTGTGTTAGACAGCTGTGTTAGACAGCTGTATGGCAGCTGTATGACAGCTGTCTGTCATGTCAGACAGCTGTATGACAGCTGTCGTTGTTGTATGTTGAATATTAAGACGTGAAGCGTCCACTAAGGTTCAGTCGTTAACCAACAGTGAAGGTGAAAACAATAAGTTGTGTTGTCTGTGTTGTTTTGTCGAATATTAAGACGAGGAGCGTCCGCTAAGGTTCAGTCGGTAGCCAACAGTGAAGGTGAAAACAAATAGTACCTGCTAAACTTTAGTCTTTAATAAACACGAGGCTAAACTTCGGTCCTTTAACCAACACAGTCAGTTGTGTAGCACGAAACAATGGCATTCCAAATACTTGAAGATACAGTGACCTCCAATAAGAAGTTTAAACTTGATAGACGAAGCGTATGCTTTAGACTACAAGATATACCTGACGATGTCAACGATCCAGAGAAGTGGGTCAGAGATCGTATTAAAGATATTGTGAGTCATATAGTCCATGATGTCGATCCCGAAGACAGAGTGGGGTTTACCTTTAGCTCGGAGGGGTTCGACAAGGGGGCTGCTCACTTGCCTTTCAGAAAAGCAAAGAATGTTTTTTTCGAAGACATTTGGTTCCTACTGGACGATGACTCAAGTGAAAACCGCTAAGCCTTTAATACATGTCAATTAAATATCTTAACCCATCATTACCATCATATATTCAGACACTTGTACGTAGCATGCAAGCCTTCAATATAAACACGTACCAATTCAATCTCTTAATCCATTATTAACATCATAGGTTCAGAGGGGTCCACTTGTAGATAGCTTGCTATCTCTACGCCCCTCAACGTTGGTTGGTTGGTTGGGTGGTTGGTTAGTTGGTTGGTTGCACTTTTCATAGAAATGATTGGATATCCAACAGGCTAAATTTAGAATGAAATCTTTGCAAACATATGTACCACCTATCAAGTCGTTTACAATCTGAGCTCCACCCATTTTTACCAAGTATGTTGCAGTTCTAGGTGTTAGTTGAGATGTTGCTTCCGGCACATCTAGGGGGCCGGAATTCCGGCCCCCTAGATGTGACTCTAAGTGGGCTCCTTCCGTTGAAATATTTAGGGTATCGGTATTCCGTTGGTACAGCTGTTCGGTCAGCTTGTTGTGATAGGCAATTAAATCTTTGGTTTTGCTATATAACACTTTTTACATTTATTTTACACCAGCGAAAATTAAATTATATACATAAAGGTTACACCTCAAAAACAGTTGGTTGGTTAGTTGTGTTGTCCTGGTTGGTACATAGACTGTTCTATTCGTATACTTAAAACTTAGTAAACTCAATAAGGTTCTGAATACGTTTCTCCTCAGACACATCTGTTATGTACGTCGGTTCTATTTGTCTTACGGTGTTTCACTTCTGTTTTTCTTCTGTTAAAGAGATTTACAGAATTTGCATCATATGGTGTGTTTAGGATCACTTCGGTATCGGAATGTTTGTTCTTAATGTTCTTATCATTTTACTTCGGTTCCTTGAAGATTGGTTCTATATTTCTGATTAAATTCGCTTACGCAGAAATAAAAATTGTTGAGTTTTTCATAAAAATGAATGGTTATGTAGCAAAATCGAATTTAATATCAAACATACTAAAGTCCAACAAGTATTTAGCGGTTGTTGGTGTTAATTGAAATGTTGCTTCCGACACTTCTAGGGCATCGGTATTCCGAGCCCCTGGAGATGTCTCTAAGTGGGCTCCTTCGGTTGGAACATTTGGCATATCGGTATTCCGATAACCCAAATGTTCCTTCAGCTGACTGTTGTAATAGGCAATCAACTCTTTAGTTTTCTTATTTTCCAACCAATGACACATAAAGCCACATCTCAAGACAGTTAGTTAAGAGTGTTGTATGACTAAGATTACTCTTGAAATATTTAGGATATCGGTATTCCGGCTACCTAAATGCTTCTTTAGCTGACAGTTGTAATAGACAATCAACTCTTTAGTTTTGTTATTTCCACCCATTAACACATAAAGCCACATCTCAAGACAGTTAGTTAGAGTGTTGTGTGATTAAAATTACTCTGAAATGCTAGTGGCACCCATTTTTACCAAGTATGTAGCAGCTGTAGGTACCAAGTCAACCCCTTCTGCTTGTTGTTTTAATAGACAATTAACTCTTTGGTTTTCTTATTTTATATCTCATAAACATAAAAGCTACACTTCAAGACATTTAGTTTAACTGGTCACATGGCTAAGATTACTCTGAAATGATAGAGATGTGTTGGTTTAGGGTAATTGAAGACTGTTCTTCAAGACATATTTACTTTGGTTTGTTAGGTACGCTTGACAGCTGCCTGTACCGTCAACTTCAATAAGTCTAAGAGGGTGTACTAAAATTTGTCTGTAGCACGCATCACTTGATGTAGTCAACATTTAAACACGCTATTGAATACTGTTCTTTCTGGTATGGTTGAAATTTTCTCTGAAAGTAACTTCATTAAGTCTAAGAGAGAGTGTGTTGTTTTTAGGTGTTAACACAGCTTGTTCTGACTTACTTAAATATTATATTTCTTCTGTTCAACAAGACGATGATTTTGAGGTGTCACACATGTATGTAGCTCTAAGACTGGCTATACCGGAAGTGTCAACCTGAAGTAACATTTTTATTGATTTTATTGGTTTGCTGAACAGCGTGTATGTATTGGTTCTATAGTACATCTCACGGATCTTCCGCGATAAGGGTTTTAAGTTTTTTATCTCAGTTTCTTGTAGACCTTGTTACGAAACATACATTTTTGAAGTCGGCTCCTTTCTATCACTTTCCGTTCAAAATATATAACGATTTAAAGTTTAGACCGGAAGTGGCCATTTTATTGTATATTCCAATTTGCTTTGACCTCCTTAACACCGTGCATGTATTGGTTCTATCGTACATGTCGCCGATCTTCCGAGATAAGGGTTTGAAGTTTTTTATCTCAGTTTCTTGTAGACCTTGTTACGAAACATACATTTTTGAAGTCGGTTCCTTTCTATCACTTTCCGTTCAAAAGATATAACGATTTAAAGTTTAGACCGGAAGTGACCATTTTATTGTATATTCCAATTTGATTTGGCCTCCTTAACACCGTGCATGTATTGGTTCTATCGTACATCTCACCGATCTTCCGCGATAAGGATTTGAAGTTTTTTATCTCAGTTTCTTGTAGACCTTGTTACGAAACATACATTTTTGAAGTCGGTTCCTTTCTATCACTTTCCGTTGAAAAGATATAACGATTTAAAGTTTAGACCGGAAGTGGCCATTTTATTGTATATTCCAATTTAATTTGGCCTCCTTAACACCGTGCATGTATTGGTTCTCTCGTACATCTCACCGATCTTCCGCGATAAGGGTTTAAAGTTTTTTATCTCAGTTTCTTGTAGAGCTTGTTACGAAACATACATTTTTAAAGACAGTTCATTTCTATCACTTTCCGTCCAAAAGATATAAGGATTTAAAGTTTAGACCGGAAGTGGCCATTTTATTGTATATTCCACTTTGATTTGGCCTCCTTAACACCGTGCATGTGTTGGTTCTCTCGTACATCTCACGGATCTTCCGCGATAAGGGTTTTAAGTTTTTTATCTTATTTTAGTCGCCATTTTTTAATTCTGCTTACTTAGACGAGTAACATGACACTAAACACGAGGGGTTAGCTTAAGAAAGGAATTGAACCTGTAACCAACCATTGTTTCTAAGCTTACTGTTTAGTTATTCAGTACCTCTTTGTATTTGACGCTACCATATCAAGGAGCATATATCAGGAATCGAACCTGTATCTCTTTCAAAATAAAGTCAACTACTTGCCGCGCCCACACATAAGGCTAAAAAAGTTCCTATTTTTAAGAGTTGAACCTGTTGTCCATTTTGTTTCTGAGCTTCCTTCTTTGTTTTGCCAGCGACCTCTATTGTCTCTACGATTTATGTTTGGTTTCCTATTTGAACCTGTTGTCTATTTTGTTTCTGAACTTCCTTCTTTTGTTTGCCAACGACCTCTGTGTGTTATTTTTAGAACCTACCCATATAACAATTGTGGCGTTCGGCTAATTTCTATGCGAAATCTAATAGTCTATCTAATATTAAACATATTAATTATTATGTCTTATGTCTAATAACAAAAACTTTATGAATGGTTTGTTTTAATGGGGGGGCGTAACTTTAAATCATAGAGTCTTCGACCAATACCATTATTCTCGCTTATCAACCTCACTCTCATTTGTCGGCTCTAAAGGTTGGAGTGACGTAAAACAAGAAGCGCGGCTCGAAACACAAATCTAATTATTACGTCCAGAGTCATTTGCTTTATGGTTAATATTTATATAACATAAACACATATTAATTCTTATTTTGTAAATCACTTAATTGTCTAATAATAACAAAAACTTTAATTATGTTACATGTATGGTTTGTTTGTAATTAAAAGTCGTATATATATACCAGCCTAAAACAGTAAATTAACAAGCGTCTGCTTAGCTCAATGGGTAGCATCGTTGCCTCCCATCTGAATGCCCCGGGTTCGAAACTCAACTGCTCCAAATGGTTTTTTTCAAAATATAATAATTTGAAGTAATAGGTTAGACACTTTGGAATGTGACTGTCTGGCCCAAGTCGTGTGACGTCACTGTCTGGCCAAAGTTTCCTAGAAATAACAGGTCAATCACCTTGGAAGGTTTGCATGTTACATGTGACTGTCTGGCTCAAATCTTGGAAGTCGGGCATCTTGGAAGTCGGCCATCTTGGAAGGGACGGAGTCCTTGTGTGCGGGGCCCCCCTATCTATATACTGTTGGGTCGGTAACTGGCAGCTGTCAACTGTCAACTGTCATGTCGGTAACGCAGATCCCATACTTAACCACATGTGACGTCACTGTCTGGCCAGAGTGCCCCAATACCTACTCTCTTCGTTTTCACTATATGGATAGTATCCAACACCTTTTGTAGCATCCAACACCTCCTTTAACATACTGTATTTAGGTTGATATAAAGACTTTGAGTATACGTATACGTTTTGAAATTTTAAACCGTTGGGTTCAAACAACAAACTTAACATAACATTTGTTTTACCACATCCACTTGGACCACATATCAAACATCTAACTGTGTTTGGTAAAAGAAGTCCATGTCTTTGCTGTTTAGGTGATGGAATGGTAACAACATCATCTATGTTTGTGACTGGTAGGGTAGCTTTTGCGTGTTTAACAATACGCATCGTTAACTAAACTAAAACTTTTTACGAGTGCAACCATCTATATAAATACTCAGATTTATCATACCTCATTAGCAGTATAAATGTTGGTGTGCCAAGGTGAAGGTCTTGTTAACACAGCCATCAACAAATTACCTGTTGAGCTGCATGTTCCTGGTTATCAGTTTTGTGGTCCGGGTACTAAACTTAAAGAACGTTTAGCAAGAGGTGATCAAGGTATCAATCCTTCAGATCGTGCTTGTCGAGATCACGATATCGCATACTCTCAATCAAAACAGTTGAGTGATAGACATCGAGCTGACGAGGTGTTGGAGAACCGAGCGTGGGAGAGAGTAAAGTCGAAGGACGCAAGTTTTGGTGAAAAGTTAGCTGCTTGGGGTGTTACAAACACTATGAAAGTTAAAAGAAAGCTTGGTATGGGTTTAACCCCAAAGACAACCACCAAACGTAAACGTAGCAGTAAAAAAGTAAAATGTGGCGGTAAAATACCATTTAAAAACATACTAAATTTAATGAAAGGTGCCATAGCTGTGGGTGCGGAAGTTCCATCTGTAAAAAATTTACTACATGTAGCGAGAAAAGTAATTAAAAATGCTGGTGGTCGTAAGAAAGTCAAGACACCTAGAGTTATTCCAGTACCGAAAAGTGGAGGTTTCCTTCCACTACTACCTTTAATTTTTGGTGGTCTATCAGCGCTAGGAGCTCTAGGTGGTGGTGCTGCGGGCATTGCTAAAGCAGTTAACGATGCTAAATCAGCCAAACAAAAATTGGAAGAAGGAAAACGTCATAACCAAACGATGGAGGCTATTGCTGTTGGTCACCGAGGTAGTGGCTTGTATATGAAGAAACAGCGAAGCGGTTTCGGTTTGTATTTACATAAACCAAAAAACGTGTAAAGTGTTTACCAGCAAGACCTCTAACAAATATAGATCTTGTGAAATTTGCTGGTAAAATGAAAATTCCATATTTTAGAGGTGTATACATGCGAGATACTTTACCATCGAATGGATCACGCAAGAATGAATCATTTATCATGAATTTTCAAACAAACAAAGAGTCAGGTAGTCATTGGGTTGCAGTTAAGAAACGTGGTGACACAGCCGTGTACTTTGACTCATATGGAAACTTGAAGCCACCAATTGAACTGTTGTATTATCTTAAAAACTGTACTATATTGTATAATCATGATGTATATCAAAAGTATAATACTTATAATTGTGGCCACTTATGTTTAAAATTTTTAAATAAAAGACTTAAACAGTAGTATCTGTGTTTCAGTCATGGCGCGTACGTTTGCTTTGAAGGGTTCTACGTCCTCTTTATCGATGGAAATATTTCCACCGTTAGTATTAAAACCGCACTTTGAGTATTCGCTCGCGCTTGCAAACTTTCATACATATAACACTATACCAAACATAGAACGTGGGTGTAATAAGTTTCATTATTTTTCTGCTGTGAGTGGTAGAAAGATTCGACAAGAAATATGTATTCCAGATGGTTCATATGAAATCAGTGATATCGAGAAATACATTCAGAATGAGTTGTTACGACGTTATATTAAAGATAAACATCTGGACCCCACAGTAGAACACAACATCGATGTGGTAAAACTGTTTTCGCTAAAAGCCAACAACAACACTTTGAAATGTGAGATTACATGTCAGTATGATATAGACTTTTCTACCGATGCTTCAATAGCACCAATATTGGGATTTTCTAAACAACGTCTTGCTACAGGTAAACTTTACGTTTCCAATTTACCCGTAGAAATTGTACGAGTAAAGACGATTCGTTTGGAATGCAACATAGTAGATGGTTCTTACCACGATGGAAAACCTACACATACAGTATATGAGTTTGCTCCTATGGTAGACCCTGGTTATGCGATTGATATAAAACCATATAGTAAGGTTTTTATGCCTCTTACCACACGTATCATTTCGCATATAAATGTAAACATTATCGATCAGAATTCAGTACCTGTGAACTTTCAAGGTGAGGAGATCATTGTGATATTGGAGTTGAAAGAGACACCAACATATTATGCTGATTATAAATAGTAGTAATCAAACCGCTCCAGCTTCAGTATCTTCGCTACCTGAGTCGAAAGCGGTTCTATCTTGGGAGAACATACAGTTTCTACAATCATTGGGTTACGATGTTAAGCAAACTACATATATTCGCAGACCCTGTGCACGACGAGTCAATCAGAGGGGAAGAAATACACACATACGCTCCTCAAACCAGATCGTTTGACCATAATGATACCTGTGAGTTTGCAATCAACCAACAAGATATTTTTTACGATTGGTCTTCATCTGTTCTACTGATAAATGGTAGTATTGAGACGAGTGGTACGATTGGAACTGTAGAAGTAACGTCTAATGCAGCAGCTCATTTGTTTTCCTCTATTGCGGTTGAAATGTGTAATCAGATTATTGAACATGTGAGAAATCCTGGTATAGTTACATCAATTAGAACACTTTTGGAAGCAAACAGTGATGAAGCAAGAGCTCTGATTCCAGCGGGATGGCATCCAACCGAAAACAATGTGATGTTAAAAAATGAACGTTTTTGCTACTGCATACCTCTTAGCTACTTGTGTAATATTTTCAAAGACTATAAAAGAGTGCTTTTCAGTAAATTGCTTCTACGTCTCACTAGAGCTCAGAATGATAGAAATTGCTTTATTTTGATTGGTGCCGCAGATGCAGATAAGGCATTAAAGTTTAACATTGAGTATATGGCTCTGCAGGTGAAACATATCCACCCCAGTGAAGTTATACAGCAGCAATTATTAAAGTCGATTGTTCTAGATAAGAAAATCCTTATACCATACAGAAAATGGGAGATGTATGAATTACCAAATCTAAATAATTCAACGAAAGACTTGTGGTCTATTAAGACATCCTCAAACACTGAACGACCCAGATTTGTTATTGTGATATTCCAAACAGATCGATACAGTAACGTTAGAAAAGACATCAACGAGTTTGATCATGTGGGTATTCGAGATATAAGACTTCACTTAAATTCGAAACAAATCCCCACAGAGGGTATGAACCTAAACTTTAACCAAGCAAATTACGTCGAGGCATATAGAAACATGATTGAATTTCAACGTTCGTATGTTGGTAGAGAACCACAGCCTACCTTGGATTACAAGTCTTTCCTAAAATATCCCATGTTTGTATTTGATTGCTCCAAGTATAGCGACTCTATAAAACCTTCTACTGTGGATATCAAATTGGAAATGGAAAGTACTACCAACTTTCCCACTCACACAAAATGTTTTTGTGTAATTATACATGATTGCATCATCGAGTATGCCCCACTCTCCAACATCGTACGCTATATAATGTAGCTGTAAGGATGCTGCAATCACTTTCACGATGAGGTTCGTGGTCGTTGATACTCAGGGTTTTTGTCTGCCTGAATTTACACCTAAAGAGTTTGTGATTTATAATGGTTTCCAAACAGTGCATTGTGTTTTTAAACCGCATACACCATTACGTTTACTGTCTGCAGACATAATCAAGCAAGTGAAGTTTCTACAAACACAACACCATTGCCTTGACTATAATTGTGGTGATATTAATTTAGAAGAATTACCAAACATAATAGCAAAACATATTATAGCTCAACGTGTTGACAGAATTTATGTTAAAGGTGAAAACAAGCAAAGGTTTTTGTTACATTTACTATCAACCTGTGGTTATCAAGTGGATGTTATCAACCTGGAAACCTGTGAACGCTGTCCAACGTTAGTGCCTGATACTCCTTTGTGTATGGATCATACTTTAGGATATAATAGAAAATGTATCTGTAGCATAAATAACTGTATATCATTATTTACTTATATTGTAGGCTTAATGCCATAATAAAACAAACGTTGTAAAATATATCTGTTTTTTATTTTAAACTACTTTAAAATACATTTATTAATATTAATTTCCAACCACATTAGTCTTTCCAACATCCATCCGCTATCACCTTCAGCAAACTCTAAAGCTTTTGTGTAAATCTCCTCAGTAAATTCTTGATATATATTTTCAAAGTTAGTTGCCACTGTGATATTTTTATTTTTAGTATTAAATGACTTCATTTCTTTTTTATTTCGACTTTGGAGCACATACAAACCAAACAATTCTAGATTCATTTTAACTGTATCGTGTTTGGCTAAAGCAGCCTCCATCAAATGAAACAATTTATGCTTCACACTTTCCATGGCAAGTCGTATATCACTACCATCCATACTAATACGATAGGTAGCCATTCTGTTTTTAAAAACTTGAGTTAACATATAAACTTGTTCAACTTCCCACGGTTCACACACTTTAGATTTGTGAATTTCACTACGTAAATGTCCAGAGAAAGCACTCTTTTTCACTTGTAACGAGCACGATTCACAGTATCTCATCTTAACTATAGGTGCTTAACTAATGAGTAAAACACAGACATCTTCAGTTTATATATTTTTATTAACAAATATGTTTACGATAAATATCTACAGTGTAATATTTAAAACCAAAATACATGAGCATAAATATGGCAAGACACATAAGAAAACCAGTTGATATAAACATAGAAATATAATTTGAAGTGAACAGGTAAGAATCATTTAACACAAGAGTTCTCCAGTCAGCTGTCTCACCTCGGGTGCCATGATCAAACAAAAACATAAGTTTATAATGTACTATATCAGTCTTAATATTGGACATGTTGTATGTTGAAACTTCAATCACTTCATCGTTGTGCAGATATGTTCTTGGCAGTCCAGACCATTTGGTGCAGTCATCGAAACAGATTCGCACTTCTTTCACATTTGGTAGTTTGTAGACGTAAAACACATTTTGACACAATGCTGTCAGGATGACGAAGCTTGCTTTAAGAGGTGGTGCCATTGATGAGGTTATTGATGTCGGTTAGCACTTGTTCTTGAGCGTAATGCAAACACTCTGACATGTAATACTTGAATGTTGGAGACATGTTGTAGGGTTTTTATCACTCGGATGGTTTGCGCAGCACTCACATCTGAATTACCCAGCTCTGTTAATGTTTGAACGATGTCGCGAAGAAAGCAGTCATATATCCAAGCAAACTGTGTTTCTCTTACATACTCAAATCTTTCCTTAATGATTTCCTCATGCTCCACCAGCTTTTCTACAGTGTCTTCATTTAGATACATAACCATATGTGTAAAACAATTATTAACACATAAAACTTTTTCACTTAGCATAGTTGCAGGAGAGATTCGACAGTAGCTCGTCTGAGTTACAGCATGAGTTTGTTCATTATCTTTAAACCACTTTGCAGATAATGCACGTATGTTATCCATAAAATCGTAAAACTGCCACTCTTCCAATGCTAGATATTGATTTTCTTCATCTAGAGCCAAAGGGTTAACAAATTTCACAAGTATTGTGAACTCATTTCTTGCACTAACACCAGTCACTAATTTTACAGATCTTCTGATGTTGAAAGTTGTTTCCATCAACATCCTAGTATCATCTTGATATTTGTTAAACAATAACTTTTTCCTATGATGTTCACGGAAATCAGGACCATCGTTTTCGTCACACATTGTTTCAGCACAACAATTCCAAGCAGCTTTCATAGCTAGAAATTTTAAAATAAACTTGCTATCGTAAACTCTGATGTTAAATAGGTTTTCCCTCTCCACTTTAATTGGTTGTATTCTTCTGGTTGGTTGACTGTTAAACTTTAAAAATCTTTTACAATCACTAAACACCTTATAATATTTCGCACAACATTCCATGTTCTTTATATCACAGCTTTCTGTGTAAACTAAATATTTCTAATGGTTTCTACATCATAATAACTTTTATATTGATCTTGAGCTTCTCCAGGTAAATATTTAAAAAATGGTTTGCTTAAATGCGTACCTGGACGGTATCGAATGAGCGCTAGAGCGAAGAACTGTGTGGAGCAGTATCCAGCTAAATATATATCACATAATTCAACTATATGACCACTCTCATAGTCTTCACCTTCAGAATCGCGTTCATCTGTAAAAGCCTCGCTTTGTATTTCCAACACCAACTGTTTTAATTCACACACTTCATCGCCTATTCTATTTTTACGTCCATACCACCGCTCGTAGTTATACGCCATACTTAACAAATAAATATTTGTTTGAAATTCTCAACCTTTTATACAAAAAAATTCTAGAGTTTTATCTATTTCATACGACTTTAAGGTCATTCAGCGGAAATAAAACCACAAACAGGAAATATGAACTGCTCACAAGGTTATTTCAACAGCTGCAAGGAAACTATGTTGGCTAACAAGGTCAATTTCGGGAAATGCTAAATATAGTCATAGTTGGAAGCGATATCGCGGCTACCACTAGATGTATTGTTGCCAGATCTACTTTCAACAGATTCTTTAAATCAAACCGATTCCAATAAGACTTAAGAATATAAATTTTTTATTGTACAAATGTACAAATGTTAAATTTGGATTCTGCTTACCTAGACGAGTGATATGACACCAAACACGTATGACTTTAACCAACAAATAAAAAATTGCTTGTGCGCATGCGCTAGCCGCCATGTTTAAATGGCGGTTCCTCGTTTACCTAATACAGGTTAGTTGGCTTTTGATTACGTCATCTCAGGTTAGTTCGCTACTTGTTCGGGTTAAATCCGAAGTCAGGTGGTGGAGATATTCGGGTCTAGTCAGTGACTCCGCCACCTTGTGTTCGGGTTAGCTCGGAGGTCGTCGGGTCCACCACCTTGTGCTCGGGTTAGCTCGGGGGTCGTCGGGTCTGGTCAGTTCCACCACCACCACCGCCACCACCGGTGACGGAGTGGCGGTGGTGGCTCCAGAAGGAACCATCTATACCTACTACAAGAGAGTGTGTGTTGGTTTTAGGTGTTAATACAGCTTGTTCTAACTTACTTAAATATTATATTTCTTCTGTTCAACAAGACGATTATTTTGATGTGTCACACATGTATGTAGCTCTAAGAATAGCTATACCGGAAGTGTCTACCGGAAGTAACATTTTTATTGAATATGCTTATAGAGTTTGCTTTGCTGAACAGCGTGTATGTATTGGTTCTATCGTACATCTCACCGATCTTCCGCGATAAGGGTTTGAAGTTTTTTATCTCATTTTCTTGTAGAGCTTGTTATGAAACGATATATTTTTAAAGTCGGTTCCTTTCTATCACTTTCCGTTCAAAAGATATAACGATTTAAAGTTTAGACCGGAAGTGGTCATTTTATTGTATATTCCAATTTGATTTGGCCTCCTTAACACCGTGCATGTATTGGTTCTATCGTACATCTCACGGATCTTCCGCGATAAGGATTTGAAGTTTTTTATCTCATTTTCTTGTAGACCTTGTTACGAAACATACATTTTTGAAGTCGGTTCCTTTCTATCACTTTCCGTTCAAAAGATATAACGATTTAAAGTTTAGACCGGAAGTGGTCATTTTATTGTATATTCCAATTTGATTTGGCCTCCTTAACACCGTGCATGTATTGGTTCTCTCGTACATCTCACGGATCTTCCGCGATAAGGGTTTAAAGTTTTTTATCTCATTTTCTTGTAGACCTTGTTACGAAACAATATATTTTTAAAGATAGTTCATTTCTATCACTTTCCGTTCAAAAGATATAAGGATTTAAAATTTAGACCGGAAGTGGCCATTTTATTGTATATTCCAATTTAATTTGGCCTCCTTAACACCGTGCATGTATTGGTTCTATCGTACATCTCACGGATCTTCCGCGATAAGGGTTTTAAGTTTTTTATCTTATTTTAGTCGCCATTTTTTAATTCTGCTTACTTAGACGAGTAACATGACACTAAACACGTGGGGTTAGCTTAAAACTAAGAAAGGAATTGAACCTGTAACCAACCATTGTTTCTAAGCTTACTGTTTAGTTATTCAGTACCTCTTTGTATTTCTTTGACGCTACCATATCAAGGAGCATATATCAGGAATCGAACCTGTATCTCTTTCAAAATAAAATCAACTACTTGCCGCGCCCACACATAAGGCTAAAAAAGTTCCTATTTTTAAGAGTTGAACCTGTTGTCCATTTTGTTTCTGAGCTTCCTTCTTTGTTTTGCCAGCGACCTCTATTGTCTCTACGATATTTAAGTTTGGTTTCCTATTTGAACCTGTTGTCTATTTTGTTTCTGAACTTCCTTCTTTTATTTGCCAACGACCTCTGTGTGTTATTTTTAGAACCTACCCATATAACAATTGTGGCGTTCGGCTAATTTCTATGCGAAATCTAATAGTCTGTCTAATATTAAACATATTAATTATTATGTCTTATGTCTAATAACAAAAGCTTTATGAATGGTTTGTTTTAATGGGGGCGTAACTTTAAATCATGGAGTCCTCGACCTATACCATTATTCTCGCTTATCAACCTCACTCTCATTTGTCGGCTCTAAAGGTTGGAGTGACGTATCTTTAAATAATGGAGTCTTCAACCATCTTTAAAAGCGAAAGGCACCATCTTTAAGAACGAAAGCCGCAATTTTTATAATGTCAGGGGTATATATGTCAGCTTAAGGTATCACAGGTTAGGCCGCCATCTTTCATTCCGCAATTTTTTTATTCCGCCATTTTGGTTCCTCCGTTTTGGTTCCGCCTCTAATATTAAACATATTAATTATTATGTCTTATGTCTAATAACAAAAGCTTTATGTATGGTTTGTTTTAATGGGGGGCGTAACTTTAAATCATGGAGTCTTCGACCTATACCATTATTCTCGCTTATCAACCTCACTCTCATTTGTCGGCTCTAAAGGTTGGAGTGACGTATCTTTAAATAATGGAGTCTTCAACCATCTTTAAAAGCGAAAGGCACCATGTTTTATTCCGCCATTTTGGTTCCGCCATTTTGGTTCCGCCATTTTGGGTCCGCCATTTTGGGTCCGCCATCTTGGGGCGTGGCCACGCCCACAAGGGGTGGGGCTCCGCCCCCACTTCCTGTCTAGCCCAAGTGTCCCATAACCTACTCATACCAAAACATATACAGGGTGGCGCATTGAAAATCAAACAGACCGATTTGCGTCCAGAGAAATGTTTTTTTAAGAAACGCTGAAACACGTCAGTTTTAATATTGTGGGGGACATATTTTGACATAAAACTCAACTTTGCCACATCAACCCCTTAAGGGTGAACAACCCTTATATTTTAAATAGGGAACATAGGTCGAGTGTTACATCATTTGAAAGATCTTTCTTTTCTAAATTCAGCACACTATTTTTGTTTTTGAAATTTTATCAAAATGCAAAAACCCATTTCACTCATTTCGATAAGAAATGTGCTGATAGTCAATGTTTTGTTGGTTTGTAAACAAAAACTTGACTATAAGAACATTTCTTATCGGAACGAGAGAAATGCGGTTTATTATTTCACTTTATCGGTCGGTTTAATACTTGATAGTACTGACGAAAATTAGGTTCACAGTGGTGTATTCTGTAGAAGAAAGAGTTGAAATAATTACTCTTTTTTTCCAAAAACGATGACCGTGCCAACCATACCGCAAATTTGTTTAATGAACGACATCCGAACAGACATGTTAACAGAAAATACATTTCGGAGTAGTTGCAAAGTTTCGAGAATGTGGTTCAGTAGCCAACAAGAAACGGGATCCTAGACGTGAATTTCCGGTTAGAAATAAGACTACTGAGATTGAAGTTTTATAATAAATTGCTGCAGACCCAACTTTGAGCACGAGAAAATTGGCCACTGTTTCAAACATCAAAAGAAGAACTATTCAGCGAATATTGAAGCATCATAAATTTCACCCGTATAAAATTCATCTTGTACAACAACTGAATGAAGATGACTTTGTTCGGCGGCTGGAGTTTCGTGAAGTTATGACTACACGAATAGCTGATAACGATAACTTTTTGTTCAATATCTGTTTTTCAGACGAGTGTACGTTTTTATTCATAATTCATAATTGTCGTTATTGGGCAGATAATAATCCAAGAAATTTTCACGAAGTCCACACTCAAACTCCACAGAAATTGAATGTCTGGACTGGCATTTTTGGAGACCGTTTAATCGGAACAATTTTTCTTAATGGCAATTTGAGTGGCGAAACGTATTTGGAGTTACTAGAAGATATCGTTTACCCTCTACTAACTGACGCTGTTATGATTATGAAAATGATGATCGCTATCAAGAAAATCAATTAGTGTTTCAACAAGATGGAGCTCCTCCGCATTTATCACAACGTGTTTGGAATTTTTTGGACAGAGAGTTTCCAGAGCAATAGATTAGGCGTAGAGGTGCTATTGATCGAGATAACTGGATTTAACTACTTTAGACTTTTTTCTATGGGGCCATTTAAAGAGTAGAATTTATGCAACAGAACCGGAGTCTCTGGAAGAATTACGACGACGCATTGTTGAAGAATGAGGTCTAATAACTCCACAAATGCTCCAGAATGTCAGAGCTCGTTTTGAACAAAATTTGTACTTTTGTATGGAAGCTGGTGGTCAACAATTTGGAGACTTACTTAACTGAATAAACATCTTTTAACGTTCGGTTTTGTTTCTTTGGTTTTTTTAACGAAAAATTGGCTAATTAGTGCATTTCTTATCACAGTGAATGAAATAAGTTCTGGCAATTCTAACTGTGAATAATTTTTAAACGAGTTGATAAAACTTCCAAAAAAATTAGTGTGCTGAATTCAGAAAAGAAAGAGCTTTCAAATGATGTAACACTCGATTCAGGTTCCCCATTTAATTCAAATAAAAATTAATATTTAAATTGACGTATTTCAGTGTTTCTTTAAAAAGAAATTTCTCTGGACGCAAATCGGTCTGTTTCATTTTCAATGCGCCACCATGTATAAAAGCAGCATAGGTATTAAAGGAAAAAAATAATACAATGAGCTTCACAGGCAACGACAAATTTGTTTTAAAAAAACCATTTTTGTTATTTTGTTTCCAGAAATGGTTCTATTGAGCTGGCTAAAACTAATCGTCCAAGAGACTAATAAGAAAAAAATACCACGTTTATAATTTGGCAGGTATATTCGTTTCGTAAATAAAAATTAAATTTTCGGTAAATTTTGAGATTACCACACGGGGGCGTTTGAGAAAAAAGATTCAGAAATATACTTAGATCCTCTTCTGGATGCACAAATCACAAGAAATGTTCCGGTACCAGGAGTGAATAGGGGCGTTGGGCGGGGAAGAAGATAAAAAGGAACTGTGACCAGAAAGTGCAAAAAACCATGTTAGTTGCACCTCTATAAGCTGCCGTTATCCTATTTTGCAGCTATACCTCCTTAAAGTTCTGTTTATCCCGCCCAGAACCCCTATCTTCACTGCAGGTCCTGTACATTTCTTGCTGGTTGCTCCCAAAAAAATATTCTTGCTTACATTCTTCTTGTTTATCCATTGAGTGTCGTTGTAGGCATGCAGAAGGAGAACGGGAACCCCTGCGACAACGCAGCGAACCAAGATTTCCAATTTATATTTAAATTGCTACCCCATTTCATTTGATTAAAATATTTTTCCAAAAATGAAATTTAGGTTTCCTTGTTTGTCAGTCTTACATCGAGCGCTACAATATTTCCTCATTTTCTAAAAGTGTGGATACAGCAACAGTAAATAAGGGTTGAAAAAGGTCGAGGTGCATCAAACACATTATGGTAGGAATTTTTGTAAAACTATTTGAAATCCGATAACTCAATTTCCTATTACGCTAGAATCTTTAATCTTGAATCATAGTAACACCTATGTAAACGCAACGTGGGTACTTAATTAAAGAAAAATAACATAAGGAGCTTCGCAGGTAACTAAAAGTTGGTTTTAAAAAACTTTTTTGTTGTTATGTTTGCAAAAATTAGTTCGACTGTGTTGACTAAAACAAAACCATCCAAGTAATTAAAAGGTAAATACCTGCCATACTTATGATTTAGCAGGTACATTTCCTTTGTAAATAATATTTTTTTTCTAGAAAACTTTTGTAACTTGAATGAAATTTGTAACACAATTTTTTTAAGAGACTTGCAGTACTTACATATATCTCTACCAAATTATAAATTTCCAGCTCCATGGAAAATAGAAACTTCTTCAAATGATCGCTAACTGGGACTTCTAAAACCGGTCTCCCAGGTCCATTTAAATTTAAAGAATTAGTTTTAATAATATACCTTACTAACAGTGTACAATTTTTATGAAAATTCACTACTATAATGCACTTGCTGCGTCCCGAACATTTTTTTGTTATTAGCGAATTTTCACTAGGAAAAATTTGCAAATAGAGAGGTCACGATGAAAAGCTTTTGCAAACATTTGTTTTGATGAGCGCGAATTTGGGTCTCTAGAACCCAAAACCAAGGTCCTTTAAAATTTTTATATGTGCGGACGAGTTCGTATATCAGCTATAATGGACATTTTTTCCCCAAAAATATACAAACATATTTTTGATAACGCTATATTTTTGTAAGTCTCAGAGTAACTAGAATGAAACTTTACGTGTGGCTAGAAATGGTACAAATAAACCTATGTTGTGAATTATAAGTAATTTGGTATACAATATTTAGAGTTTTTTTTCAAATTAAAAATAAAATCCCAAGGACATGCGTTGAAACGACTTAGTGGTTAAAGTCCAATGCCTGAGAGACAGAGTAGTTAACCGCCACGCGTAGATTAATTCATACAACAGGTATAAACCATACATCAACAGTAGCCAAACTAAATAAATACCACGCATAAAACATACTACCCGAACCAACAATCGTGAAATCTCGGCCACAATTACAGAAAATGATAGATGACATGAAATTATATATTTGCGACGTGATTGTTATTTAACTGGGGGATGAAATCAATTTTTAAAATTCACTATGTTTGTAGCTTGATGAACGGCCCCAAATAAAAATGATTCTAAAATGGTTTGTTTTATTTTTAAACTTAAACATAAGACGTAATATAAGACCGAAACAGCCCTTGAATGTGTTTCGGTGGCAATCCCACTAATTCTGTAATTAACTGTTACGTACACTTTTAATATACTACCCCGGGCATCAAGCTTGAGTCAAGTATCACGTAAACAAAACGTTAGTTGACGTATCAGTAGATAGCTTAGTGGTAGAGTGCTAGGTTTCTACGCAGCAGTTTGCATGATCAAATCCAGCTCGATGAATGTATGTTTTTTTATGTTCTATTTTGACATTTGGAGAAACAGTAATGTACAGATTTCATACGTTTTGAACATTTTTGTTTAAAATGCCTGAATAACTTTGTCACCTTTGAGTCTCAAATTATATTTTTCAGCAGACATTTTGTTATTGTTGATATTAAAACAGCGGTTTGATTAGGTTGACTAAAACGAAATCATACCAGCGATTAATGAAGAAAAATAACTGCTACTTTTATAATTTGGCAGCTACTTTACTTTTTTAAATATGAGATCCATGTAAGAAATAGAGAGATCGATGGTAACACTTTTCAAAGAATTGTTAAAATGTGCGCCTATTGGACCTCTAAAATCGATCTTCGAGGACTGTGTAAGTTTAAATTATTAATTTTACTAATATGCCGTATAATAAGAGTGTACATATCTTATGAAAATTCGCTACTATAACGCACCTGCTGCGTCCTGAAATTCTTATACCATTTTGTGTTATTTTAAGTTGTTGTGACAATATATTACCTGGCTCCGCACCGAGATGGCGACCCTGTCGTACATCTCACAATGTTTTAATGGTTTTCTTTTTAAACCATTTTTCAGTTAATATAATTAATCGAGTGGAGGTTCAATCTCGTAATGGAATTCTCCTTTGAATTTTGTTCAAATACAATATCAATTGAAAGCTCAACCAAGTAAACTTATACTCGTATTTGAACAGTGAAAATAAAAGAGTTTTGAAGTTAGATGCTTTACGCCTGGGCATGTGAATGGCAGTAAATGTGCCATTTTATAGACAGTATTTAGTGCAACTGGTTCTTTATATTATTTTATTGGGAATTGGAAAATATTGTGTTACAAAATTTAAGTACGATTGAAAGTTAAATCCTGAATAGTCTTTTGATATTACAATATCAGGATTTACATACCGAACAAATTATAAACCCAACAAGTTTTTACGTATGCGTTTAATTTCGTCACTGTTGAAACGAAACTGCATATAGATTATCGCGGTTAAATATATTAGCGAAATTTGGAGAAAAAATTGACTAATGTGGAAAACGCGATATTACGATTTTGAAAATATTCTTGCAATGACCGGGAACTGGGACCCCCAGAACCCATGGTCGGGGCTAGTTTCAGTTTTTATATGTTTATATACAGTGTCTCTAAGATTAGGAGGGCCACTATGGGGATCTCCAAAACGGTAGCAGATACTTGACTTGGTTAAATAGGGAAAAAGTTTCGTACGCAAAAGCCCAATAAAATTGAGGCGAGACATCTTTAAAATTTTGATTTTTGAGATATTTTGAAAAACTTGTATTTTTGAATTTTACATTTTTTTTTTCTGGCCTTAATGGTGGACCTACACCAATACCGACGACACTTCTCCACAGCAACTTTTCATTTTTTTTAACGTAGTATCGCAAATTTTTGATCCGACGTTTCCTCTTTGCGGGACTTTTTTAAATACGGCCCTCGTTCTGTGATACCATATTATGAAAGCCCCTTTTATTACACATTTAGCAATCTGTCACACTTTGTGGTTTGGTACCATTTTAGTCGTTTTTTAGACCTTAATCAAGAACATTCCTATTACGGACCTGTACATAGCTTTTAAACTTAAGCTAAACAACTAGCTAGTTCAATTAACACTTTATGTCATTTAGGCGTTTAATAATTAAAACTCAGTGGATGAATTCAGGCAATAATTTAATGTAATAAACACAGAAGAGATAAACTTAAATTTAAAAGACGATATATGGTTTGGAAAATAAATTTATAAACTATCAAAATTTTAAATATTCGTTTCAGTTCTCCACCCAGCATAATAACCGTATATGATTTTGTAAAGTACCAATAGTACAAAAAACAGCCAAAACCTGCCCAATAAAGAATAACTAGATTAAATATACCCGTGGAGATTCTTTCTCTGGCTTCATAAATTCTGTTTGTTTTTTCTTCACTTTCTTCTGTCTGATGATGCTCAGCAGTTAAAGAAAAGAAAACCAACATTTGTGAAGCAAGAGAAGAGAAATAGTCTCCACGCCTGTATTCAGTATGGAACGGTTTCACCAAGTATAGGCAACAACAATTAATGAAGATATAAATTTATAGTCTGTTCGTATTTTTGTATGGTCATAACACATGAACGTATATGCTGTATGCCATGGTTGTAGAATTACAGAAAATATAGTAGAAAATTAATATATATATATATATATATATATATATATATATATATATATATATATATATATATATATATAAGTGGAGCATTGAAAACGAAACAGACCGAATGCGTCCAGAGAATTTTTTTTTTAAGAAACGCTGAAACACGTCAATTTTAATATTGAGGGGGGCATGTTTTGACATAAAACTCAACTTTGTCACATTAACCCCTTAAGGGTAGTGATAACAACCCTCATATTTTAAATAGGGAACATGGGTCGAGTGTTACATCATTTGAAATCTCTTTCGTTTCTGAATTCAGCACACTAATTTTTTTGCAAGTTTTATCAGCTGGTTTAAAAATTATTCACAGTTGTAGTTGCAAGACCGTATTTTATTCATTGTGATAAGAAATGCACTCATTAGTCAATCTTTCGTTAAGAAAACTAAAAAACAAAACCAAACGTTCAAAAATGTTTATTCAGTTGAGTAAGTGTTCAAATTCTTGACCACCAGCTTCCATACAAACGACAAATTTTGTTCAAAACGAGCTCTGACAATTTGAAGTATTTGTGGAGTTATTAGACGGCATTCCTCAACAATGCGTCGTCGTAATTCTTCCAGAGACTCCGGTTCTTTTGCGTAAATTCTATTCTTTAAATGGCCCTAGAGAAAGAAATCTAAAGGAGTTAAATCCGGTGATCTAGGGGGCCACTCAATAGCACCTCTACGCCCAATCCATTGGCCTGGAAACACTCTGTTCAAAAACTCCCTAACACGTTGTGATAAATGCGGAGGAACTCCATCTTGTTGAAACACTAATTGATTTTCTTCATAGCGATCATTATTTTCAACAATGTCAATTAGTAGAGGGTAAACGATATCTTCTAGTAACTCCAAATATGTTTCGCCGGTCAAATTGCCATCAAGAAAAATTGGTCCGATTAAACGGTCTCCAAAAATGCCAGTCCAGGCATTCAATTTCTGTGGAGTTTGATTGTGGACTTCATGAAAATTTTATGGATTATTATCTGCTCAATAACGACAATTATGACGATTGACTGTAGAGTTAAATAAAAACGTACACTCGTCTGAAAAACAGTTAATGAACAGAAAGTTCCTGTTATCAGATATTCGTGCAATCATAACTTCACAAAACTCCAGCCGCCGATCAAAATCATCTTCATTCAGTTCTTGTACAATATGAATTTTATACGGGTGAAATTTATGATGCTTCAATATTCGCTGAATAGTTCTTCTTTTGATGTTTGAGACAGTGGCCAATTTTCTCGTGCTCAAAGTTGAGTCTGCAGCAATTTCTCCTAAAACTGCAATTTCAGTAGTCTCATTTCTAAACGGAAATTCACGTTCAGGATCCCGTTTTTTGTTGGCTACTGAACCACTTTGTCAAAACTTTGCAACAAACTCCAAAATGTATTTTCTGTTAACATGTCTGTCGGGATGTCGTTCATTAAACAAATTTGCGGTACGGTTGGCACAGTCATCGTTTTTGAAAAAAAAGAGTTATTATTTCAACTCTTTCTTCGACAGAATACACCACTGTGTTAATTTTGGGTAGGTCCATCAAATATCAACCCGAGCGATAAACTGAAATAATAAAACGCATTTCTCTCATTCCGATAAGAAATGTTTTGATAGTCAATTTTTTGTTCACAAACCAACAAAACATTGACTATCAGCACATCTCTTATCGGGATGAGTGAAATGCGTTTTTGCATCTTCAACTGTGAATAATTTTTAAACGAGTTGGTGAAATGAAAAAAAAAATAGTGTGCTGAATTCAGAAAATAAAGAGCTTTCAAATAGTGTAACACTCGACTCATGTTCCCTATTTAAAATATAAGGGTTGTTATCACCACCCTTAAGGGATTGATGTGACAAAGTTGAGTTTTATGTCAAAACATGTCCCCCTCAATATTAAAATTGTCTTGTTTCAGCGTTTCTCAAAAAAAGTTTCATCTGGCCGCAAATCGGTCTCTTTCATTTTCAATGCGCGACCATATATATATATATATATATATATATATATATATATATATATATATATATATATATATATATATATATATATATATATATATATATAATTATTTTTAAAACTAGAAAGAGAAAAACATAAAACATATTTACACCTACGATAAGATTTTTAACGTTGTATACGCATTAGCAAATAAAAATTTCTGCATGAAGTCAAAAGAAGAATTAATTTAATTGCGTTAGTTTCTTCAATACAAGTTCTAAAATTTTTAATGTGATTAGGCCACAATGAAAGTGTAAGTACATTCTTATTTCCTTTTATTTTAGGTAATTTTATAATTTTGATTTTTTCTCCTGAATTCTTGAAAACTTATTTAAGGGATATATCATGAAATACTGTACTTGAGCAATTAAAGTTAATGTTTGAGCACAAGAATGAATCTGTTTTGTAAATAATGCATTGTAAAATTAATGTCAGTGGAAAATTTTACCGATAGTATTATCTTTATTAACTAGCTTATTTATTTTACGGTGGCAAACCTAAGTATTACATTTCAGAGTTTTTTTATAATACTGACAACACTGCTCATTTCTCAAGGCATAAATATAAGTCAATTATATGTATCCGATGCTATCGCCATCTCTAAGATAGTTGCTGCAGTTTTCATCCCCCTGCGTAATGAAATTACATTTTGTCTCAGGCAGCCGTAGAAAACTTATTATTGCATATTTAATAAAAACGTAATAAAAATAAATAAATGAGCTACACATTTAGATTTTATTGAAAAATAGAATCTCTCTCTCTCTCTCTCTCTATATATATATATATATATATATATATATATATATATATATATATATATATATATATATATATATATATATATATATATATATATATATATATGTATATATATATATATATATATATATATATATATATATATATATATATATATATATATATATATATATATATATATATATATATATCTGTGTGTGTGTCCAACCGATAACTCAACAAACACTTCACCAATCGAAAGCAAATTTGGCAATTCCTTTCACTTTGTTAATACCTTGGATGAGTTCGTTAGACAGATTTGACATTGAAATACGTTCATAAAAAACTCCGAAAAACTGTTTTAAAACGCAATATCTTTTAAATTACTAAAAGTATGCTAAGGTTACATGCACGTAAATATCGTACAAGTGGTCCCTCTCTAAGAAATTTGAACTTAATCGGTTCAGTCAATTTTGAGTTATAACCAAATAAAAATAAATAATTTACGATATAACCTGAAATTACCTCTGAATGGGTGCCTATAATGTTAGACAAGGTCAGACAGATATATCAGGGTTACGTTGCTATTATAAACAAATGCTCCAAAGTAAACTTCAATCTAACAGGCTACAAAAATATGTCACAATAAACAACCTGCGGGGTGGCGATTTGCTAAAACTCTCATTTGAATAGGAGGATATCAGAAATATATATATATATATATATATATATATATATATATATATATATATATATATATATATATATATATATATATATATATATATATATATATATAGTAGTAAATAGAAAATTTAATGAAAGTGATTCAATTTGTTTAAAGGCGATCTAGAACTACGTTTTATTATTTACAAATATTAAGCTTTCCATTCTTCAGGGTGTTTAAAAGACATCTCCCTCCCCTAGTTAAATCTGACAACGCCAGTTAGCTATTTGTCATTTGTCATTTGTTATTTTGCAAACTGACAGCAGGGATGAAGTCGAGTTTGATGTTATCTACTTCTTCTTTGTTTACTGACGTCACAAACAAAGAGGAAGAAGATAACTTTGAAATCGACTCTGTTAATACCTTAGAATTTTAGAATAAAGTACTTATTGTTTACTTTTAGTTGTCGTTTACTCTTCATGTCGTATATAGAAAATTTGAGGTAAATGTAACTGTAGGTATAATATCATGCAGTATAAACAGTTCAGTGTAAATTATAAAAAAAATTATTTCAAAATTTTGTATTGTTTATATTTATTTATTTCATTTTAAAAAAGTATGGATACAGCAAATAAATAAGTGTTGAAAAGAGATTAGATGCAGCAAATTCGTTATGGTAGCGAATTTTCGTACAAATATTCCAAATTTTGATAACTCAATTTCCCATTAAACTAGAATCTTCAGCTTTGATACATACTCAAACCTATATAAAAGCAGCGTGAGTTCAAAATTTAAAAACTAACACAATGAGCTTCACAGGCAACGATACGTTTATTTTAGAAAACCAATTTTGTCATTTTGTTTACAGAAGCTGTTTCGATTGAGTGGACTAAAACGGACAATCCAAGCGACTAATAAGGAAAGGGGGCTTTTTAGAAAAAAAATAATCAAAAATACGCTTAGATCTCCTTCTGGATGCACAAACCACAAGAAATATCTTTTGAAAACAGCCCCCAAGTCACGGGACCAGAAGTAAATAGGGTGTTGGGCGGGGAGGCAGCTAAAAAGGAAATGTGAGCAAAAAGTGCGAGACAAGCAGCTTAGTTCGGCGTCTATAAGCTGCCTTTATCCCATTTTGCAGCTATACCTCCTTAAAATTCTTTTTATGTCGCTAGGAACTCCTATATTTACCGCAGGTCCCGTAAATTTCTTGCGGGTTGTTCCCAAGAACCTTTTCTCGTTTACATTGTTCTTGCTTATGCATTGAGGGTGGTTGTAGGTATGCAGTAGGGGAAGGGGAACCCCTGCGACAAAGCAGCGAACCAACATTTTCAATTTATGTTTAAATTGTTACCCAATTTTTTTGTTTAAAATATTTTTCCAAAAATTAAATTTAGGTTGCCTTGTCAGTCTTCCATATAGAGCTTCAATATCTCATCATTTAAAAAAATGCGGATACAGCAACAGTGAATAAGTGTTGAAAAAGTCTGGGTGTAGTTAATACATTATGGTAGAGAATTTTTGTCCAAATATTTGAAATCCGATAACTCAATTTTCTATTAAGCTAGAATCTTCAATCTTGAACCATAGTTACACTTCTGTAAACGCAGCATGGGTACTTAATTAAAGTAAAATAACATAATGAGCTTCGCGGATAAATACAAGTTGGGTTTAAAAAACATTTTTTGTTGTTTTGTTTGCAAAATCTAGTTCGATTGGGTTGACTAAAACAAAAACGATCCAAGCAATTAGAAGGAAAAATACATGCCATATTTATTTATGATTTGGCAGGTACAATCCTTTTGTAGATAACTAATTTTTTTCTAGAAAACTTTTGTAACTTTAATAAAATTTGTAACATATTTTTTCAAAGAGACTTGTAAATATCAGAGTAACTGGAATGAGACTTTACATGTGGCTAGAAATAGTGCAGATAAACCTATGTTGTCAACTTTAAGTAATTTGGTACCCAATATGTAGAGTTTCTTCTAAATTAAATTTCCAGACACATGCGTTGAGACGACTTAGTGGTTAAAGTCCAATGCCTGACAGACAGAGTAGTTAATTGCCACGCGTAGATTGATTCATACAACAAGGGTTAATCACACATCAACGGTAACCAAACTAAATATATACCAGGCATAATACATACTACCCGAACCAACAATCGTGGAATCTCGGCCGCAGTTATGGAAAATGACAGACGACATGAAATTAAAAATTGGCCAAGTTACTTAACTGGAGGATTCAATCAAGTATTAAAATACATTATAATTGTAGCTTTACTAAAGGCCTCAAATACAGTCTTAGCGCATTCAAAGAGACTTGTGGTACTTACATATATCTCTACCAAATTATAATTTTCTAGCTCCATAGAAACTAACAACTTATTCGAATAATCGCTAACTGGGACCTCTAAAACGGGTCTCCCAGGTCCATTTAAATTTAAAGAATTAGTTTTAATAATATACCTTGCTAATAGTGTACAATTGTTGTGAAAATTCACTACTATAATGCACTTGCTGCGTTCCGAACATTTTTTGTGATTTGTCTAGATTATGCAGCTTTTTAAAGTGTTCTCGTATACACATTATTTCTCGAGAGGATTTAAAGAGGCTGCGATTTTCTATACTAAGGTGATACTTAAATGCCGCCGTTTGTAAAACGTGTTTTGCAGATTTTTTTTCCGACGTTCGTTTCGCTAACAAAGTTAGCGTCATCAAGGAATCAGTAAACTAAGTAAAAAAAGACTTTATTCAGTTAGTCTTTATTCACTTAGTTTACGCATCCCCTTGATGACGCTAACTTTGTTAGCGAAACGATCGTCGGGTCAAAAAACTGTACTGTGATGAATTCGGTTCTCCAAATTGCACTTAAATATGTTTCGCCTGATCCTAATGCGTCTATCATGCACTACAAGATCGAAAAGGTTTTAAATATTTTCTCTCGTAGTGGCTGTTAGAATAGGGCCATCGGTAGGTTTATATTCGCACAACGTTGCACCCCATTAAATATATGACAGTTATGCCCAATGTATCCACCAAACCTTTGTGAACTTGAGTTTCACTCATAGACTTTTTTGAATGTACTCAATCGCCACCCTCTGCTCAGCTCTATCCTTCTTCAACAAACGAATAAAAAACATACGGATCCGCACTCGTATACGTAGTTAAATATTGTTGCAAAATTTCACATGTTAGTAAGTTAAACGTTATGAAAAGTATTTCCTCAGAGTGAATTTTTACACGATATCTAATATCAGGCTGGAACGTGGTTTAAGCTTTACATCCTTCGTACTAGGTATAAAAAAGCTTTAAAATCCGTGGAGTTTATGATTGCGCTTACATTGTCTCATTCATATTCCAGGACTAAAGCATTCGGTAGGGAAACATCGAGATAATAGTTGTGTTTCAATCACGTGTAAACTCATGTGCATGACCGCCATGAGATAACACACCTAGTGCTTCATTGGTATTCAAAACCTGAGGCGAATGCCTAATCCAAAGTTTCACAAAGCAAATCTGTAGGTGTACATAGACGAGACGTGCAGAAATCATTATAGCAAAGTCAAAACAACCCACCGGAACTCACGCTATAACAAGATATCTGCGTATTTACCGGGAGATTTACCTGTGTTACATATTAGATACTCCCGAAATTAGTCATGTGCTTTAACTAACGGCTCCAAAGTATTCTAAGCTCAGCAAACAATTCAGTTTAATACTGCAACTTTTCACCCTGTTAATTCAGGACTTGCCTTGCTCGATGCCATAAGATGACACGTTAGTCTACCTATGTTTGCTTTTTGCTGCTACAGATATTTCTAATTAATGGTAAATGTCTTAACTTTTAAATAAATGATGAGCGACATTTATATCTTTGTGGTGATGGATGCAATTAAAATTTGTTTGGTTAGCGTAATATAACATGAGGAAAAACGGCATGAATATATCTTAGCGTGATTTTCAACTATATCAAAATTTTAGTGCATGACGAAAAGGTTTTGAGCGAACCGTTACTCTTGAAAATATTGTCTCAAAACAAACTAAGATAGCAAGTAAGAAGAGTACACATACATAACCAAATCAGTAACATTTTGGTGTGAAGGTATATAACTGAGTAAAAAGTCTGGACGCAGCAAATCATCATGGTAGTGAATTTTCATAAAAATGATCTACGTCTTATATATATATATATATATATATATATATATATATATATATATATATATATATATATATATATATATATATATATATATATATATATATATGTATATATACAGGGTGGTTGATCTAAATCGTCTACTAAAAGTCTGGACGCAGCAAGTGCGTTATGGAAGTGAATTTTCATAAAAATGTTTTTAATAGCAAATATTATGTATTTCTAATGCAAGCAGGCGTCAATCTGGTTACCAATTTAGCCTATAGAGTAGAAACAATGTAGCATCTTTTATAAAAATTACTTATTGTTTGAAAATGTACAATTTTTTTTTGAAAATAAACATAAAGTGTTTCCGAGAAAAATGGTTTCCTAGCCAACAAACCTTAGGTTAATAGCAAACGGAGTTTTTTAAAATTGAAACTTCACTACCAAAACGCACTTACTACGGCTCGATTTTTTTTTTTGACGAACATGCATCATATTTCGATAAAAATGAAAAAATGTAATAATATAAGGGTGTTCGAGAAAAACAATTGTAGGGATCACCAATGACTTATGGGCCGCCATGTGATTATCAAAATATTTTAATAGCATGCACCTTAGGACACCCTATAATTAACATATACAATTTTTTCTCTTTTCTATAATATAATATATAATCTTATAATAATAATTACATATATATGTAAACAGATAAAAACTGAAAGTAAACCCGGATATGTATTCTAGGGGGCCTAGTTTGCGCTCATTTGAAGAAATTTTTTTAAATTCAAAAGTCGGTGTCTGCGCATTAACGAATTTTTTCTACGAAATTAGCTAAAAATTATAGACCGTTAAGCCAAAGACAACAAAATCTACAGCCAAAGCATCAACTTAACTAAACCCACAGCCAAAGCATCAGAGATTGCAACGAATTTTCGGTAAATATTTGAGTAAAATTAAGGACAATGACAGTTGAAGCGGAAACTTAAGGGTTTGCTAAACACTCTTTTTGCGACATTTTCTTTACCTAATCTATATTTGTTTTAGTTTCTTTGCTTAAATCCCTACATCCATCCATTTTGTCTCGAACCGCGTTGTTCACTGAATTGCCTAAATATTGTTTCCAATGCCCGCAGCAACCTAGCATACAAAATCCTAGTAAAGATCTTGTAGCAGGTGTTCTGGCAAGTTATGGGCCGGTAATTCTTTGGCTAGGTCAGGCCACCTTTCTTTGGGACCAGTGCGGTTCTCCCTTCGACAAACCACTGAGGAATTTGCTCCCGATGGTTGAATCATCGGTTAAATATTCGTGCCAGCCGGCGGTGGACAGATGGAAAACTTTTTCACCAGATAGAATGAATGCCGTCCGGTCCTGGGACAGTTTAATTGGGGCAACCTCGAAGGGCTTTCGCAACCTCATCATCAGTGATTGCCGCGTACACCTTTGGTTGTTCGGCATAGCAGTAAGCCGTAAGGTGTGCCATGCCCGATGTGGCTTCTCTAAACTGGTGCCTAGCCTCATAGATCTCCCTCCAGAAACGCTCGACATGTTGGACATTTAGTTGGTCACTAACTGGTTGCCTAGGTGGTTGGAGTATGCGAGAGGGGTTTCTTTGAAAGGTTGAGTTTGCAGTTATCCCTCTTACTCGCCTCAGCAACGACTTCTAAATGTCGCCAATGCCCGTATATAATCTAAGGCGTGCTGCTTGATGTTTTGTGGCACTGCTATGCACAGTGTGTGATGTTTGTGCCTTACAACGGCTGCTGCTCGTTGCACATGCATAGTAAACGGCCTTACGGCTCTTATATATTCTATCACACACGGAATACGGGAGGTTTCCTGTCTTGATATTTTTATTTTTGTTTGCAACTGCACTATGCGTCGCTCCAACTGCAAGACACTGCGAAAAGTTTCGACACCTTCACCTGACGGCACAAGGATAGAGGAAGCCGCATAGACAGCGCAGTTGATGGTCCAGATCTCGGAATCCTCCTGAAGTTCATCATAGAGACTGGCATCCAGTTGGGCGAGCTGTTCAGCCCTAGGACTAACTCTCACCCTGAGAAAAGCCCTTAGACTCAAGTCATTCTCACTCATTCCAGCGAGGAGCGGTAGCTGTTCTGTGATTGGTCGCGGTGGTGTTGGGATCCGGGAAGATATTTTTGTGTACATTCTCCTGTGCAGATATAACGCATAATCCCGCAGATGTTGTGCGGCAAGAACATGTTCAGGATGCAAGGATATCCACAAAGCATGCAACCTTCCCGTGTATCCCCTCCTTGTAGGCGAGCTGTTGCCATAACACTACAAAAGATCGTTCCGAAGATCATCGGTCCACTCCACTCTGCTTGCGCGGTTGTTAAAAGACATCCGTCCATTGTCCTCTCCACCTTGCCTATGGTCTCCATCTGATTGAGACCGGTTACGGATGACGTTTGCACTTGTGCTACTGCAAACAAGTACAGTATTAGGTCGGCGCAGGGTGTTGGCCTGCGTCAACCCCCACAGAATTTCGAATATCCCAAAAGGGATATTCGTGCCCACAGTCACAGATTTTCTGTGATTCTGCATATATATGGGCGGTTGCGACGCTGGCTGTACCGTCTACGTCGTTCCGGATAGCGATAATTACACTACTGGCTGCAGTGCACGTATCGGCCAGACTTTAAGCTGAGTCGAGAGGAGTTTATAAAGAAATCAGGTAATCTGGATAAAGGAATACAGGACATTGGTAGAAGAGGAAGCAGGTAAGTTGGACAGCGGACAGCTGGCGTAGCTGGCTGTAACGTTTACGTCGTTACGGGTAGCGATAGCATACTGCTGGCAACAGTACACCTACCGGCGAGACGGCCCATGTATATTATTATTATTATTATTATTATTATTATTATTATTATTATTATTATTATTATTATTATTATTATTATTATTATTATTATTATTATTATTATTATTATTATTATTATTATTATTATTATTATTATTATTATTATTATTATTATTATTATTATTATTATCTTATGACAGCGAACTGTATGTAGTTCACTATTTTATGGTGACTACTTGAAGGAAATTTTGAAATGTCTCAAAGTTGTGAAACTCATAAGAATGTCTTCAAAAAATCGGATTAATTTTTCCTCTATTAGAATTTTCTATAAGAGAGTACTTACACATTATACAAGATTTGGTTAAAAAACTTGACGTACAAAATTCCGCAAAATATTTTTCATAAAAACCTTCTTAAACAATTTTTGTGAGCGAGAATTTACTAAAACATAATTTTTCACGTATTTTGTCAAAAAAGTATTCTATTAACTTCGCCAAACAATATTGTCTTTGAAGGAAATTAGCTAAAAGGTTTTTAAGATAAATTGGTGTTAGAAGAACATCTTATACATGAAAATTTGCTGATGGAATAAATTAAAATTTTTGCAGTCTGATCTGAACACATGGGTCCACAAAAAAACTTTTCTTCTACCTGATAATGCAGCAAAAAGTTAAACCGGTGGCAGGGATGAAACCACAGAAAAATACTCTAGCGCTGCAGTAAGTATGCAATGGTTTAACTAAGTTAGGGCTACAAAAACAACCTGATCTGCTATTAGAATTTGAATTAATGGCCTGAAGGTTTCTCATCTCATTAACAATTTTTTTCTATTAAAATTTGCTATAGATTCATTGCACTTACATACTCTGATAATATCATTGAAAAAAGTAAAAATTAAAAAAAAAATTAAATAGAAAAAGTTCACATACCTTTAGGATTTGAACCTGCGGGTATGCATGTGTGAGTATCTATCATAATCACGTTCTAACGAATTCGGCTATGGAGCACAGGTTTGTTGTAGTAAACCGACTATAAGCTCGCATATCAATTTATGTTTCTGGTCTATTTCAAAAGAATTGCTGGCAAATATTTTGTCAAATGAAGAAGAGTCCCAATAGAGATCCACGATTTTGTTCAAAACATTAGTTTAATACTTTTAAAGCATCATACCTAGAACCCCTGTTAATACTCTCATCTTAAATCCTCACTTTAATATTTTCTTTTAAAGAGTTATAAAATTTTTGAACCAATTTTTCTCGTATTTCTTGACCTTTTTGAGCCAAGAAAACATAGCATTTGTTTGTAATATTTAGTAGCTTTTAGCGAATTTTATAAAAAAAAATTCATGAGGAGATCGCTGCTCCTAAATTTTGAAAATATTTTTTAAATGAGCTCTAACTAGACCCCTTAGAACACTTACTGGGGTTGACTTAAATTTTTGGCGCAAAGAGATCAAGAAAGGCCAGAAAAATTACTTTCAAAATGTGCCAACTTTTGCTCTTAAAACGTTAAAGTCGATTAAAAACGTCAAAATTGGCAACATTTGGACAAAGAACCTAACGCGAATACTGGCTATGTAGAGCTATGTAGAAAAAATGTCGCAAGAAGTGTGCAGACGGTACGCCAGTGAACACCATAAAAAGTCAACTATGTACCAAAATTTAGACCTGTATGTTAAAAGAAAAAAAGGCATTAAATAAAAGGTGCCACTGATGACAAGAAAAATGCACAAAACCAAAATATTTTGTGTGTATAACAAAATCTCTCTCTCTCTCTCTCTCTCTCTCTCTCTATATATATATATATATATATATATATATATATATATATATATATATATATATATATATATAAGTTTTTCGGCGCAAAAATTCCAGAAATGCCAGAAAAATTACTTTAAAAATTTTATAGTTTTTCCTCTTGCAACGTCGACGTAGCGATTTTCAACGTCAAAATATGCCAATTTTAGGCAAAAACCTGAAACTACTACTGACTATGTACAAAAAATATCGCAAGAAGGGTGTTCTACAAATCCTTAAGTTTCAGCTTCAACCGCCATTATCCTTCATTCTACCAAAATATTTTCAGAAAATTCATTAAAAATAAAACTTTTCTTTAGTGCTTCGGCAGTAGTTTTAGGTAAGTTTAAGGTCTAATGGTCTATAATTTTTTTAAAACTTATTTTCGATTGGGAACAGTGGGAGTTTTTCATGAAGACACGGTGTGGTCGGTTGGTGGCCAAGAACGGTCCACACGGAGTTTCTCCTTTCTACGCACTTCTGTAAGGTGAGTTTTTTACAGTTTGCATTTCTAGGTCCTTTGCAACATGTTTACCTTGCACAGCACCTTAAATTTGCTTTAGGTCTCCTAACTGTATTGTGGGGTTGAGCTCACAGCATTTGTATGATGATTAGTGCATAAAGGGGTTCCTATAAGCAGGTTGCTGAAATTTTTTTCCGAACGTTGCGCTAATCTGCAATTTTGCATATAAACGTTATTAAGAGGTAGGTTCAATAAAATGTTTAAAATACACTATATTTGTAGCTTGATTATTTGTCTTGATTAAATCTTTAGACAAAAAATATAGGATATAGTAGAAAGATCAACGTTTCAGTAAGGCAATAAAAAATATTTAATAACATTTGGCTTGCATAAAGAAAATGCAACTTTTTTCCAAACAATGATTTTCAAATTGTTTGTCACAGAATTTGTTCAAAATACGCGTTGCTTAGAATGCGCATCCAAGAATACGTTTCCTAAATTTCAGGTATTTTGATTTCCAAATAAAAACCTAAATCAAACTGAAATATAATATATGACGTTCGTTAATTATTTAGTCAATCCGTAGATTAGATATTTTACAAGAGATGCAGTATTGAACGTTCAAGTTATGCAAACACAACATGCGACAGTTATATGCCCAGTTTCGCAAAGCTGGATTAAATCTTTAACGGACGGTTGGTTAATCAAGGCTTCAGATGACCATTGTGGTTTTCGCCATGACAACCAAATGTTTAGAAGCTGTGATTGGTTGTATTAAGCCTTGATTAACTAACCGGCTGTTAAATAGTCAATCGGACTTTGTGAAACGGGTCATCTGTGTGTTCATTATTTTATGTTTAATATGATAAACAAGCTCCACCCACATCTTCATAGAAACGGCAGTTTATTCTCTGTGTTTCTTCTTCTATTTAGAAAACTAATTAGCCTGACCAAATTATTAAGAGTTAGCCTGTATTTTTCTACATGCCACATCTGATCGCGAATCGGGTTACGCATCAGGTGACAACGACGCTTGACTTATTATTTAATAGTAGCAAGAAGGAGTATGTTAAGCTTAAATTTAGTTTTAGAAGGTATGTTAGTCATATTAGGCGTTATAATGGGCTGGAGAGCATATTCCCTCTTCCTACTATTAAATTATAAGTCAAGTGTCGTTGAGAACCCGATGCATAACCCGATTCGCGATGTGGCATGTAGAAAATTCCACACGATTTTCAATATTGATTTTCTAAGGCACATTTAGCACAAACTGAGATCAACGATAATATGGGTAGTTATCTCTGGCGTACACACATAGACAATGCTCACTTTAGTGAACTTTCTTTAAAAAAATCACTAATGGCGAGATCCCGACTTTTGAATTTTGAAAAAAAATCTTAAAATAATCGCGATCTAGGCCCCCTACAATACACATTTGTGGTTAGTTTCAGTTTTAATCTATTTTCATACATACAGGGTGACGCATTTTTTACGGTAAACCTCAATATATCGCCGTTATTATACAAGATACGAAAAAAAAATTATATACGTTAATTATAGCGTGTCTCGAGCTTCATCTTAAAAATTAATTTTGTAATTACAGGCTGGCCCACAAGTCTTTGGTGATACCAATTTCCTTTTTTTAAATCAAACCCGCGTTATATTATTGCATTTTTGCATGTTCCATTGAAATATAATGCATGTGTGTAAGAAAAGAAATTCGGAACGCAGCAAGCGCCTTATGGTAGTGAACTATCATTATATGCTTAAAATTTCAACCTCAATTTGCTATTAACCTAAGGTTCGTTGGCCAGGAAACCAGTTTTTTCGTGAACATTCTAAGCTTATTTTCGGAAAAGGTTTGTACATTTTCGAACAATAATGTTATATTGATGAAATATGGTACATTTATTCTACTATATAAGTTATACTGGTAACCAAATTTGATGTCTGTTTTCATTAAAAAACATATTTGCTAATAAAAAAATGCATAAAAAAAATGTTTTCGGATTTTCGTGAAAAGACTATTGGCAAATTTTTATGCAACATTTTTCTGTACGCTTTGTCGAAAAATTCTTTATGAATAATATCTTTGTAGGTGGGTAAATAGCTTGAAGGAGTTCGTTCGCCAGGATAATAGGACCAGTTTTTCCGGGAACATTTTACGTTTATTTTAGCAAAATGTTTGTACTTTTGTAAACAATCAAGTTAAGCAAATTCCTGATAAAGCAACCATTGCAAGGAAAAATCAGCCTTTAAACTAACACCATCTTGTCAAAAAGCTTTATCGTACACATCCACAATAGTAACGCCAACCATATTGTACGATTCAGAAGTGTTTACATTGTCATATGAAATTTTACTATGGAATCGAATTGTTGTTTTACCAGATTGCCATAGTGAAGACATAGCTGTTCAAAGCTATTACCGTGAAAATATCCAGAAGTTTCCAGGATCTGCCCTAATATTTACCGATGAATCCAAAACATCTGATTCCGTAGGGTGTAGTATATACTGCGAATCGACGAGATCCAGTTTCGTTTTCAAGCTACAGAAGAAAGAAAGCAGCATATATACGGCAGAAACAGTAACAGTTATCAAAGCTCTTGAAATGGCCATGGAAATAGCATCCCATTCCAAATTTATAATAATAACCGACAGCAAGTCGTTACTATTGGTTCTGAAGGAGCCCTCTAATGTATTCAAGGACCCACTTATAGGCATTATTAGATTCAATTACCTAAACTTAGTGAGGGCTGGAAAAACGGCGATATATATGTGGATAAAAGCACATGCACATATCAAGGGCAATGAAGAAGCAGATAAACTGGCAAAAAATGGAACAATAATAGGAGAGAGTTGCAATATCCTCTTAACGAGAGATCTTCTTCCTACCTGTAAACGGCACATGAGGAAAGAATGGTCAGACCAATGGAGCAAACAACAAGCCATAGTAAAAAGTAAATTTCAGCAAATATTTCCCATCTTGCCTTCTTAATCGATCTCAGAAATAGTCCCTACTAACAGAGTAATATACCTAACACTTGCTAGAATCATCGTAGGACATGGTGCCACCAAAAAGTAACTATTTAAAATGGGGTTGGCAGACAATCCACATTGTAGTTGTGATGGAACAAGTGTGTGTGATATTAATCATATCTTTTTTAATTGTAAAAAACACATCCACGCATGTAAAAATCTAGAAAAAAAATGTCTTGATCAAGGAGTTTCACTACCATTGAATATAGCATATTGGTTGCATGTAGCGTTTTATGTTAAAAAAGAAATATTGGACACACTTTTGAACTTTATTAAATGTAATAAATTACATGAGGTAATTTAGCTCAACTCAAAAAGAGATCAAATTTTGTTTTGTTTTTTAAAGTAATTTTGTTGAAGCAATTGACATGATTGTTATTAGTCATATAGTTAGAGTTTCCTTTTGTCTGCCCCTCTGCCTAACCCATCTTTACCGTGGCTCAGTCTAGTTTGTCTCAAATAAAGTCGCCTTGGTGGACCCCTAGGCGTGAAGTTTGTCTTTTTTCCTTAATTATAATCCTAGTTAAGAAGACTTAAACACATACACCTTACCCACAAAAACAAAATGTAAAGTATGATAGGCATAGTCTTTCTTCGTAAATTATTGGTTTATATAAAGTAAAGGAAATTTGAGGGTTTGTTTGCTGAGGTTGGTAGGCGATAGCATAGAGAATCCCTTTTTTTTTAATGTAAAACATCGTATTATAGGAGAGAGCTGATGCATTAGTTGCTGACGTGAAGTGACAGTGGCTAAAAGAGCTTTGCTCAAGGCCAAAACAAGTTAAAAAAACAATCAAGTTATTTGGATGAAATGGGGTACACTGTTTTATCCATATAGGTTAAACAAATTTAATGGCTGCTTTCATTAAAAATATACATATTTGATGTTAAAAACATTTTTATGAAAGTTCAATACTATAATGCGCTTGCTGCGTCCAGAGCTTTTGTTTAATGCACAATTAACTTTCATGCATTCCAAATTTTTTAACCATAGCTCTATTATCAGTTTCTAGGGGCTTTAGTTCACGTTCGTCGGAAGAAATGTTTCAAAAATGACAGATCTTTCCCTAAACGAATTTTTTCTCTGCAAATTCGCCAAAAAAATTCTTTCGACAAAAATGTAAAACAAATACTACGGGAATGTGTTACAATAATTGTTTGCAAGAATGCATTAAAAAATTTCCACGAAACTTCTCTAAAAATAATTACTTCTACAAATATGTACTCTTTTATTAGTACATTGAACCTGAAAATAGACTTTTAATCAGGTAACAGTAATACACGTCACATTGTATAAAATCTAAAGCACTACCTAAATAAAGCAGGAACATATAAAGCAAATTTAATAATTTTAAGCCAGTAGGTATTTATATTCTAACTGAATATACGAACAAAATTTAATGCTTTTAGTAAATGTACAATGTATGTATGATAGAGCCCTCACTTGCCCTGCTGTGGCTTGTTGGTAAAGACAAGGAAAATAAATATACATTATGTTGTTTAGATATATTCTATTATCCAAAACAAAAGCGTTTAAACAATGGAGATAGTAGGAATAAAATACATGTATGAATCTAAGCTATGGAAAATCTAATTACCTTTGAACATGTAAATGAAATTTTATTGTCTGAACTTTGGCACAAATTTGCCATTCTTCAATGAGTAACCAGATTTGTGGTTTCTCAAACATATTTGTTAGACTCTTTGATATGCAGATCAATTCTAAAACTTGTACCGGCAGAACTCCTATGTTAAGGCAGTACTATTACAAAGTGATCCTAATTAAATTGAAAAGTTGACCACTTTAAAAGATGTTATTATTCTTGGTAAAACTGTGGTAGGCACTGACATGTACACTTGAAGAACCCAAATCACAACACCACACCTTTTAAAGATTTGAAGATTATTTCACTAACAGTTTGTAACGCTTGTGTTTCGTTACTACTTTAATTATCCAGAATAAAACCGTAAAAGACCTATTTAATTGCCAACAATCCAATATCTGTAAGACAATTCATGTTTTGATTTCAAAGTTATTTTTTTTGAAAAGTCGCTAAATATTCAAGTACCGTAAACACCTTTGCTGCATTTTAAATGTGTACGTTAAAAGTCAAATATCTAAAGACGCAATATGGCTTTGTTAATAAATAATGCGTCGCATTTTGTGGAAGGAATAATTCCAAGAAATAAATCTCGTTGGTGGCTCTTGGAATTTTCCGTAATCGGTGATGTAAGCCAACGACGGTTTGAAAACGTTTGCGTGCAGGCAGAAAATTGACTGCAACGCCGCCGAGGGAGGTCTCGCTTTATCTCATTCGAAAAACGGAGGCTAGAAAGAGCTAGCGCACAGCTTGTAACGGTCAGAGTTAAAGATGTTTCGTGCAGCCACTAAAAAATTGCCGAGGAGGGGTCTCTGCTGAGCGTTCATAGAGTGAACACCGTCAGCTTTGGTGGCTATTAAATTATCTTAAAACGGGGTTGTAATGTGCTTTCTGTTATCTGTACTACTGGTAATTATTGTCAGTGATTATTTAAAGTAGTTTAAACGATTTTCGAGTTTAAATAAACATAGTATTCAGCCTAAAAACGGGAGTTAGGTTGTGGTTTCTTTGTTCAGACCTGTTGACTTCTTGCCGTAATTAGAAATAATTCCTGGTTATTATCGAACCTTAAGTTAATTGGTAGTGAATTTTACTGAGGTAAATTCACGTTTTTATTGCGATTCGCAAAGTTGCCATCAAACGAATTATGAACATCGACGTAGGTATCAAATGGTCTAGTAATATTGGAGCAATAACCTATACCGGCCCAATAATCTCAGATGAGAAGTCCTAGTCGTTTTCCCCAGTCTTTCCGCTCTTAATAGAGTCTGGAATCTGTGTCAGGCACTCATGATTGATCTCACCTGGAGAGAATCTTCACAGGGTCATCAGGTAAAACTTAGTGCCGGAAGATTGTTGAGTCTGACCAAATATTCTCTCTGAATCAGCAGAATTCTCATGCCAAAATCTAACATCTGAAGTTTTAATAACCTGAACTTTCAAAATCACGTAATCAAGTTTGAGCTAATCAACGTCAGAGAGGTGCTGTCAGCACAACTATATATTTCCCGTTTAATCTCTAAGGTTTTGTCAATTTTTTTGTAACTTTAAACACACAGTTTTGATTAATTTCTTTTAAATTGTAATTAGCAAATTTTGTCTGTAAAATATCTAACTTATATATTCTCTTTATTATCTCTTATTTTTTAATAATTAATATAGAAATTTCACGTAGAGAAATACTAATAGATTTTCTTTCTTTGGAGCCTCACTCAAGAACTGGCCAGTAATTCACTAGAAAACCTAGCAATTGATTGACAAAACGTCAAGTAATTTACCTAATCATTTGTGTTCGTGTTTATTTTTGAGCGATACCCTAAGTAATTAACAGTAACATTTTAGTAGTAGGCAACTATCTTTATCTTATTATTTTGACACATGTATGTAAGTTAATAATTTCTTGCTCTTGAAATTCTTGCTGTTTATCTAATTGTTATTTGTGTGCAATTAATGTTTATCTGAGATTTACCAACCATTTTTATTTCATTTGTTATATTAAAGTATATGTTTAATTGAAGAAAAATTCCTCCCCAACTTCTTATTTATTTTGGCCTCAGGGTAAACAAATTATTTCTTATTAACTATTCTCTACATATCTAAATTTATATGTTACCTAGCACTAGTCTGGAGAGCCCACAAATCTAGGACTCTGGACAGTGCGAAGAAAGCAAAGGAAGAGAACGTGAGTATCCAACTATTTAGATCTGTCAGCATACTAAAAAGTGCTGCTAATCTTAAAAAACATGATAATCTGATAGACAGCTACTTTAGGGTAGGGTGTTATAGGCAATTGTGACCTCACCATAGAGCAGATCTATATCCACCTGAGGTCAATCATATATACCACGTTTTTCGTTCTCTTAAGCTTTTTTTTCTTCGGAGGAGGTAACAAGTTACTTAGTCAAACGGTCATAGGGTCTTTAGGGCGGGGGTGGGTTGAGGTGTGTGTGCCCTATTTGGCCTAGGCGTAAGCGCCATTGGCATTGTTTGACACTAATGATATTATGTAGTTCCCTCTAGTAGTATCCGACCCTTCTGTCACGCTTTTAAAAGATGTGTTGTGGTGATTTGGGATAGCCAAGTGTACTTATCTTGATAAAATATATGCAAATTTACTTTATACAGAATATTAACGTCATTTTTTTTTCTTCTTTAACGTCGGTCTATTTCCGCATCCAATTCCAATCACCGCCGCCAGGGAGCAGTTTCTCCTCACTAACCTGGAACTTTAGCCAAAACCCTGCTTTTCTGTAAGAAGGATAGGGCTATTTAACGTGCTCAACATTGCATGGACACGGAACCGACGGTTTCACGCCCCCTCCAAAGTGCGAAACGTACAGAAATTCAATACGTTGACGATATTTTTGCTGTCTGGCCACACGGTAAAGAATCTCTAGACGAATTTCTTTCTTACCTAAATAACATTAACCAATTAAGATTCACCATGTAAATAGAAAATAAATTTTCTTTATCTTTCTTCGATGTACGCATCACTAAAAACCCAGTCAGACGATTTTATTACACTGTGTATCGAAAAACAACCCACACTAATCGTTATCCTAACGCCCAATCTCACCATCACCCATCGCTACTAAATTCTGTGGTTCGAACATTAGTAACACTATTCCTTAGACTAACGGACAACAATATTAAACAGACAGAATTAAACTTCTTAAGACAGACATTACTAGAAAACGTATACGACAACAATCATATACTACAAAACATTAGAAATGCACAACAACAAACCACTACACCACAGCAAGAACAGACAGAGTCCACACAAGAACACACAGCGTTTTTACCATACATTGGTCTCACCTACAAAATTAGCCGAATTTTTAGAACCCATAATATCAAAACCATATTCACAACAGAGCAAAAACTGTCAAATTCGATAAAAACTACATACGATTCCACGCATATCCCACGGAGTTTGCGAAATTCCTTGTTCTGACTGTTCCCAAACTTATGTAGGACAAACAAATAGACACATCCACAATAGAATATATGAACATACCCTCGCAGTTAGAAAATTCGACCCCTCATCGGCGCTGGCCATGCATTATATTTATACACGACACAAAATAGACCTCGGCAATGCCAAACAAGAGCCCCGGTTTACAACTTCAAAACCAGAATCATCCGCGAAGCAATCGAAATGGAAAAACGTCCCGATTGTTTAAATAAGAGATATGATGATCTTCGTCTTCCGATTACTTGGAAACCTATTAAATTTTCATCAGAAATGCACAAAAAGACAATAAATGTAATAGAAAATTCTATTTCCCCATTATCTGTCTCAACAAATGCCTGTAATCCTCTCAATCCTTTAAGTACCGTAACTAAAGCCCCTGAGCGTGACCCGACTACTTTCACTGATAACGAAGCAGGTAGACGAAACGATACACACAATACAAGACTTGCAACGAACTGCCAGATATCTCTTAGGCCTAGGATAGAACACACTGAGACCTTAGAGCCAATATCCGGCGAGATGTGGGGAGTAGGCAGATTGAGGCCCCGTAATGGAGCTACCACAACCCAAGCCACCTTTGTCCACAGCTCTAAGCAGTAGGCGCATTGAGGGCTTAGAGTGCACGCCCTTATATATTTCCTTTACCTCTTGAAAATGGCTCCAAAACAGGACCCGAAACGTTGAGAGTTTTAATAAATTCTGGATGCGGTTCACCCTCAGAACCAAGTATATCTCACATTAAAGACCGCGAAAATCTTTCCGAACACACACACACACATATATATATATATATATATATATATATATATATATATATATATATATATATATATATATATATATATATATATATATATATATATATATATATATATATATCGTTAGAAATTTGAACAAAAATGTTTCGATGAATAGTGTAGTAGTTCTATGTAGTCCGTTGTTTGAGCTGTTACTTTAATAATCAGTGTGTCCTTTTTAGAAGAAATATTTGATAACGACACACAGTTTTACAAAAGCAGATATGCAGTGTTAATTACCTTCGTGTACCTTCGTAAAAGACGCTGTTCGCACCTGCTTGGCAACTGACATAAATATTAGTTCTAGTCTTTATTCGCTTAGTTTATTCATCCCACTGATGACGCTTGGGTTCTCCAAGTTGTACTTCTCAGTCCTGATTACAGGCTCCAATGATTATATATATATATATATATATATATATATATATATATATATATATGTATCCAAATAGATATATAATTTAATAACATATACAGGGTAGACAACACTGTAATTCAACATCTCTTGCTCACAGTAGACCTATGGTCATTTCTCTCAGCTCAATAAATGATATAATTTTTTTACTTATGTTTAAGCAATAAAATTGATTATTTTAAAATGTAAAACCACTTTTACTGATTCAAAATAAATGAGTCTTTGTCTAAATTATTAATTAAAAGTACTACTTTACTAACTGGTTTTGTAATAAGTATATTTTAAGGTTTTACGTTAATTTCTGTTAAAATAAACCATCCACCATTACTTGATTCTATATTAAAGGTATCTTTAAGAAAACAATTAATTAAAAGTACTACTTTACTAACTGGTTTTGTAATAAGTATATTTTAAGGTTTTACGTTAATTTCTGTTAAAATAAACCATCCACCATTACTTGATTCTATATTAAAGGTATCTTTAAGAAAACAAGATTATGCATATTGTTTTAAAACTTAAAAAAAAAGATAAGAAGATCATGCTTATTCGGCCCAATCCGTCTATGTAAGTAAATCATAATTTGTGACAAGGTTCTCCTTTCGTTGCTATTGTTTTTTAAAGACATCTAAATATATTTTCCAAATACCACCTATTAATATATAATGATAATAGTAATTTATTGAACAATATACATTTTCCTCACAAAACAACTTACAAGATAAATCAAGAGCATGGTTGTTCAATAACGTTAAAAGTCACCTAAGTCGAAGACTTGTTGGTGATACTTGTAACATCATTCTCTCTAAAAATAAGCTAGTGCACATACTCTGACATTGTAACGAAATACAAACAAACACCAAAACTGCAGACGAACTCCAGGGATTCGCCGGAAATATAAAAAAGTATAATTATCCTTTTTCGACTATAGATACAATTTCTTTTCCCAAATGTTTTAAGCCACACTATGGGTATCCTACACACCCTTACACATGCGTGGGCCAACAGGTTAGGCGCTAGGCACAATAAACACAAAATATAAAGGAAAGATCACTACACCAGCATATCAACTTCTATGACCCTGTGGATTACTTCACGATACACTCCAACTATCCACTTTTTTAAACCGATTTTAAAATCTCGGAATCCATGCTGCAGGCGAATTTGGGCTGGTATAGAATTATATATTCTTACGCAAAGGTAAGCATAGGAACGCTGTGCAATAGTCTTCTTAGCTCTTTCCGTTCTAGATGCGTGAGCGCAGTGTCTCGTATTATAGTTGTGACTCAACTCCTTAAATTCACATCGATGAATATGCTGGTATACAGCAACGTTAAAATAGAAAAGCTGCCTCATACCTAGCAGTTTTGTCTCAGCGTATAAAACATCAGTAGCATATGTGTGTTCTTTACCATACATCACCTTTATGAGACAATTTTGAGCAATCTGTAATTGAGATACATGGCGCCTTGCAGCACCACCCCAAGCTATTATAGCATAGCGTAAGTGACTCTCTACTAAAGAATCATATAGAGTCCTCAGGTGTTTAATGTGTAGCATCTCTTTCAATACTCTAAATTTTATCATCACAGAGCGAATTTTTTTAGTTACCTTTAAAATGTGGTGCTCCCATTTCATGTGTGAATCTATAGTAACACCTAAATACACTGCATGCTTCACACTCTTTATCTTCATGCCATCACATACTTCCAAGGTGGTAAAAGTTGGTAAGTTTCTTTCGTAACATGAAAATGGTATATACACTGTCTTCGCCGCATTTACAGTCAACAATCGGTTTTGAAATCATTCCAGGGTGTTTCGAAAATCCGATTCAACTGTAGATTTGAGTATATCCCGTGATGCTGCGTTATAAAATATAGCAGCATCATCCGCGTATCCAACTATCTTTCCTAGCGATCTAATATAAAAAAGGTCGTTTATATAAATATTAAATAACAAGGGTCCTAGAATGGTTCGTTGCGGAACACCACAGTCCATTTTTACCACATCACTCAGAACGCCATTCACACACACCACCTGATATCTGTCAGACAGATAGCTCTGCGATAGCTGTTGTTGTCTTCTCATAAATCCCATTGTCTCCAATATTTCAAGCAATCTTGTGTGATCAACCGTATCGAATGCCTTTTTTAGGTCCACCAAGACACACAATGATAGTCTGGTCTTATCCAGACTCTGATAGATGTTAGTCGTCAGTTCAATTATGGCATCTTGCGTAGACGTTTTTGGCCTGAAGCCATACTGCCTCTCAGATAATAATCCATATTTATTTAGATAACTATCGAACCGTTTTTTTCAGGACACACTCAACGACTTTAGCAATACTGGAAATCAGTGATATCGGTCTATAGTTAGCGGTATCCAACACATCGCCTTTCTTAAATAAAGGTTTGATAACACCCATTTTAAAAGTCCTAGGGAATATGCCATCGTCTATGCACCGATTTATAATAAAAGTGTGACAATTTCATCTATTATTTCTTTCAGTGTCTCTGCCCGTATTCCGTCGTACCCGGGTGCCTTGTGGTCCTTCAGTGTCTTCACAATTGAGCTAATCTCACCCTCTTCTGTTCGCAACATCACCAATGACTGACTGGATTAAAGGAAAGAAGATATATTTTTTTAAATTTTAGCCAATCAATTATACTTATTTATTTCCTTGCGTCGAAGATTAAGCAATATGCATAAAATTAAAACACTTTCTTTTACTTAGAATCCAGTCTTTAACTCGGCTTTCTCTTAACCGGATTAAAGCGCGAGTTAAGAGCCACAGTATTCTTAATCTGCGGTTCGTTAAAAGCAGACATCCTGCATACTTTAATATTGCATTATGCTTTCGAGCTATATGGTCCCGTATTGTTAAAGCATTTCTTTTTCACAGCTTCCGCAAAAAGAATTATTAATCACGAAAGGCGTAATATTTCTCCTTACTGCTTTAATTTGTAGGTATTCTGGACAGGAAACAAGTTGGTCCCATCCGAAAATAATTAATCGCCTCGTGATAATCTAGAAAAATCAGTATCGCCTGTAATAAATCATACTTTCAATAAACTCACTAGAAAATGTTTAGTGCAGATACACACTTGAAGGAAAAAGACAGGAAAAGACAGATTACCTTGTGATATGATGAGGCCGCTCTCTCTGATCCAGTAATTAATGGATTTTGGATAGGCTTCTGAGTGGCACTCGAGCGTAATCTCCTGGCCCTCCATAGCCCCAACAAGTTGATTCTGTATCCAGATCATTGGCGGAACTAAAACAAACAAACAACGACTTGAGCCGTAATGTATATATGTATATGGTGCAGAAGTCATTTCTTGAGTAAATATATAAATAAATAACGGTCAGCGACTACGACGTGCACATGTTTCAGAGAAAATATTGTAATTTTTGTCTTGCGTCTAATATTTCTGCTATGGCATAAGTGAAAAAGTACAGCCAGCTAACTCAACAATTCGTTATTCAGAATGCCAAGGAGGTTATGTGTGCTGCAATGCAGAAACATAATTCTTCACCTGAAACTGGTGACGTGAGATTTTTTCGCGTACTCAGCGATGTGGATATCACCAGACTCTTGGCTAAAAAGCATTGTGTATTGTTGGATTTTCAAATATCAACCAAAATGCTTTACGTGCTTGATAAAAATGTTTAGTTTCAATAAATACATAATTAAAAAAGTCTGGACGCAGCAAGTGCGTTATGGTAGGTAGTTAAGTTTTCAGAAAAATGTTTTTAATGGCAAATATCTCATTTTTTAATGAAAGGCATCAAATTTGTTATAACTGATATAGTAGAAAAAATGTATCATATTTTATTAAAAACACTTTTTAAAAAGTACCACAATCTACATGGACAACGAACTTCTTTAAGCTATTTACACACCTGCCGAAATATAATTATCTATAAAAAGCCTTTAGACAAAAATTTAAGAAGTAGGTTGCATGTAAATTTGCCAACAATTTCTTTCAAGAAATTCGCCATATCCTTCTGAACATTAATTACCAACACTACACAAAAATATTACAAAAAAAGATTTCCACGGAAACCTAAAAAAAATTGACTTAATGTTTTTTATACACAAAATTGCTAAGAATTCATAAAATTCGAATTATGCCCCATCTGTAACTTATATTGAAAGAAGGGAAAATAAGTAAATTCTTTTAACTTTTCACGAAAAATTGAACCACTGGAAGTGAAGAAAAACATAAACTGAAAAATAATAGTACTTTCATGACACAGGCTGTCAGAAATAAGAAGGATATTTGTCACTTTCAGGCTTCATTTGGTAAAGACGCGGTATCACAATTTTTGATATATGCCAAAAGCGTAAGAAGTTGCAATACAGTTAAAAATGAATCAAAAATTATTAACGATGTAAATTTGTTTCTCTAATATATGCATTATAATTTGTTGGAGGATGCAAAAATGCAATAATGTATGTGGTGTTCTACTAAAAAAAATAAACCTTGTATTACCAACGACTTATGGGCCAGCCTGTAATTGTCAGAATAATTTTATTAGATATAACTCAAGACACCCTATAATTAACGTCTATAATTTTTTCTGGTATCTTTTATTATAACGGATATATTGAGGTTTACCGTAGAAATGCGTCACCCTGTATATATCCAGCCAGACAAAAACTGAAACTGGATTCTAGGGGGATAGTTCGCGCTCATGTGAAAAAATATTTTTTTAAATTAAAAAGTCGCAGAACTAACGATTTTTTTGCACGAAAATTCGCCAGAAATTATGGACTATTAAACATTAACTTGATAATTGAACCTACCACCAAAGCGTCAGAGAAAGGGTGTATGTGAAATGAAGTTTTTGCAAATAATTTAGCAAAATAAAGGACATTGGTGGGTGAAGCTAAAACCTACGGCTCTGTAAAATACATTTTCACGGCATTTCTTCTATATAGCCCATATTCGTTGTAGGTTTTTTGTCTGAAAGTTGGCAATTTCACAACATAATGAAGGAAAACTAAAATTTTCAAAGTACTTTTCCTGGTAGTTTTGGGCCATTTTGCGCCAAAAAACTTAATGTTTGTCTGTAATATACAATAGATTTTGTTATCCATTACAAATATTTTGGTCTTATGCGTTTCTATGATCACGAGTGATACCCAGTTTTTTTTTCCTTTGAATGCTGATAACTTTTTTCTCTCAACCTAGAGATCTAAATTTTGATAAATAGGTTACATTTTATAATAATAACCTGTGTACCAAATTTGGTTGAACGTTGTTATTTTTGGAGATACAAAATTGTTCTGAAAGATAACCCAAAATTTTCCTGGAAAAACTGGTCACATTTTTCTGGCTAACAAACCTATCCAAGCCACTTACTAAAAGGTATTTGCCGAATTTGATCAAAATCTGTTTTTAGTGAATTGTCGTAGAAGAGATTCACTAATCGGGAGGCCCCGACTTTTGAATTTTGAAAAAATTTCCTCAAAGAAGCGCGAACTGGGACCCCTACAACCCATATCCGGAGTCATTTTCAATTTTCATATGCTTATATATATATATATATATATATATATATATATATATATATATATATATATATATATATATATATATATATATATATATATATATATATACATACATATATATATATATATATATATATATATATATATATATATATATATATATATATATATATATATATATAGGCATTTTTTTAAGAACAAAACAAATATGTTTATCAATTTAGGCTAGTTCTAGTTTTTATGTTAAATATTGACATACATCACATAGACATTTTGAAAACCTCATCTGTCATCTGTGTTTCATTTTATTTTCAATTTGATAAAATTTTTTGATCAAAACATCATATCATAACATAGCAACAGATATTTATTTGTAGTTGTCATGATGTCGTACTAATTCAATTTTAATCTGTCTGAAAATGCTGTCAAGCAGCGAAACTATAGTCACAGAAGCATTGAAGAACATCCTAGAACTTCCAGAATTCGAAGGGCCACTTGCTCCAGTTAGCTCACGCGCTGGCTACGTCCTTCACCTACAAAAACCAACAGTGAAGCCAGAGAAGTAGTCTCCAAGTGTGTATGTAGTATGGACAAGTTTCACCAAGTAAGGGTAACAACAATCAATGAACTCAATATATCCGTTATTATACAAGATATGAAAAAATTTTTTATACATTAATTACAGGGTGTGTTGAGCTACATCCTAAAAATATTTCTACAATCACAGGGTGGCTCATAAGTCGTTGGTAATACAAATTTAATTTTTTTTTAGTCGAACACGCCTTATATTATTACATTTTTGCATTTTACATCGAAATATAATGCATGTTTTTAGGAAAAGAAATTCGGGACGAAGCACGTACGCTTGGTAACGAATTTTGATTAAATGCTTCTTATTTGAATATCTCAATTTGCTACTAACCTATAAGGTTGACCAAGAAACGAGTTTTTTTCGGAAACACTAAGTTGACTTTCGGAAATTTTTGCACATTTTCAAACAATAAAGTTATTTTGCTAAAACGTGGCACATTGTGTTTACTATATAGGTTATACTGCTAACCAACTTTGATGCCTGCTTTCTTAAAAAAAAAACACACACATATTTACTATTAAAAACATTTTAATGAAAATTCACTACCATAACACACTTGCTGCGTCCAGACTTTTTATTATATTATCAGTAACAAAAAAAAAGTGAAAAAATCTTATTTTTTTGTAAGTGAAAATCAGACAAGTACACTTGGAGAACCCAAATCACCACAACACATTTAAAAAAAATACCTTACGATCGTTTCACTAACATTGTTAGCGTCATCAGAGGATGAAAAATTATAACTTATTTAAAAACTAACATCACTTTATATACCGGATCTTAGGTAAAGGGACCGAACTGAGATGGGAAAATAAACGCAGGCAAATTCTGCAATGTATTGTATTTTTATCGCGGGACGAGGTCTGCACTCTCCCTACTAACTTAGATAAGTTAGTAGGGACAGTGCATTAAGGTGATGTTAGTTTTTAAAATAATTAGAATTTTTCATCCTCTGATGACGATAACTTGGTTAGTGAAACGATCGTCAGGTCTTATTTAAAATGTGTTGTGGTGATTTGAGTTCTCCAAGTGTACTTGTCAGTGCTCATCACAGGTTCCAATCTTAACTAAGGGAAATCAGATAAAGCTAGGCTATTTATAGCAAATTAAGGAAAAGCCTTTCTTATTTTTAGGAGTTCAATTCTAAGTACCCACTACTTCAAATTTGAAAATTTAAACCCTGTTAAAAGGAAATTTACACCAGCTCTAAAATGATGGGCTACGTAACCACACTTGTCATTTAAGATTTAAGGGGTGGATTATACCACCGCTTAAGGGTTGGTGTTGAGATGTTGATATTAAGCCTAAAAGGAAAGCAAAATCGACTTTTTCAAGCGAGTTTCATTAAAAAAATCTTGATAAGTGCCCTGTTTCGTTTTTAAGTGGCCAGGGTATACATTTTATTAAAAAGATTACCCATAAACGACAAACTCAGTTTATTCAAGCTTTTACTCACCCTGTACGCTACATCGTGTGATTAAAAAAAAACTCCTATATTTACTTATCTAAGACAAAACTTACAGTGTACAATGAGCATGATCCTCTTGCTTACAGATGGAGGAACACCATTGGAAGCTATGCATAAGTACGGGCCCATGTGCAGTCTGTTCACTTTACTTATGTTGAAAGTCGTCCCGTCCACGCTCGGCACTGCAAGACAATTCATTATTAGCTAGGCATCCATTCAAGTGTGAACAAAGATAAGGTGTGTTCTATCGAAATGCTATTAAGATCGGTATCGTGGCTGTTTACTGGGTACATTTATTATGAAAATTATTATACACCGCTATCGGAGTCTCGTTTGTGAACAGCTCCGAATAGGTTTTGTATGGCGTTCATTAAACAGATATCTATGGCTCCCTGATTACTGCAAGATCGAATGAACATTTTACGTCGACTGAATGGAGCTATAAATTGAATCACTTTACGGCAAGCGACACTGGGTTAATGAATGTTTTTTTTACCAGATCTTATAAACGTTTTATCGCTATACGAGTGTGTATCTTTATGCACCAGCCAGACATGCTATATTTATTATGTTATGACATTTCATTAGTAGGTACGTATTATCGAATTTTTCGTAAAACGAAAAATTCACTAATGAGGAGAGCTGTGTTTATATATATATATATATATATATATATATATATATATATATATATATATATATATATATATATATATATATATATATATATATTATTACACCGATAACTCAAAAAATAATGTCACGATTTTGATGAAATTTGGTAGGTATGTTCCTTTTGACTTAGATATGTTAGTTTTTCAGGAAAATTTTGGACATAATTTGCGAACATTTTTGTATGTCCAAAAACAACAAAGCTATGACAACCAACTTTGGTGTGTACGTTTCCGCTATCAAGTTTACCCTACCTGCCGAGACTAAGATTTCTGCGTTAGAAAGAAAAACAGTTATAGGCATTTAAAGAAAAAAATAATGGGCGCCACTGATATTCAAAGAAAGCACATGAACAAAATATTTTTTGTGGTTATTAAAATCAATTGAATAATACATACAACGGTTAAGTTCCCTTGAGTTCGTGTAATCTTGTATTTTGTCCTATTGTGAAAGATATTTATATAAAACTAAGCTCCCTATTTATTTCTATACTATATCAATATATATATATATATATATATATATATATATATATATATATATATATATATATATATATATATATATATATATATAAAGCATACTTCATTCTTGGGTTGAACCGTGTCCAGAATTTATTTAAACTCGACGTTTCGGCTCTGTTTTGGAGTATTTTTCAAGTGGTAAAGGAAATATGTAAGAACATGAACTGTAAGGCCTCTATCTGCCTACTGCTTAGAGTGGTGGACAAAGGTGGTTTGGGTTGTTGTAGCTCGATTGCGGGGTCTCAATCTCCCTACTCCCCAACTCTCGCCGGAGATCGTCTCTAAGTCCCAGTGTGTTCAAACCTAGGACCAGCGAATCATTGCGCATGAATATAATGCAATTTGCTATTAACCTAAGGTTGGCCAGACCACCATTGTTTTCGGGAAAATTTTAAGTTTATTTTCGAAAAATTCTTGTAGATTTTAAAACAAAAAAGTTATTTTGATGAAATAAGGTACATTTTTTTTACTATATAGGGTACATTGGTCACCAAATTTTATGCCTGCCTTCTTTAAAAAAATACCTGCTACTAAAAACATTTTTATGAAAATTCACTACCATCACGCACTTGCTGCTTCCAAACTTCTTTAAGTTTGATTAAGCACATATTATGTATACATTTTGTTAGAATTGATCAACTATTACTATTAATTTTAAGTGTTTTATATGTGTAATATTTGTTAATTTTTAGTTCCCTATATTTGTATACTGGTATTGTAATGGATATTATGATTTATAATTATGAATCTCAGTTTATATATATATATATATATATATATATATATATATATATATATATATATATATATATATATATATATATATATATTTATAGTTGGGCGCCTTTAAATTTATTTATTAATTAATTATAGGGTTCAATACTATTTAAAGTAATTTGTAACTCAAATTCTGCAAATTCTGACCTTTTAGAACAGCTATTATATATATATATATATATATATATATATATATATATATATATATATATATATATATATATATATATATATAAATGTGTGTGTGTGTGTGTAGGTAGAAATTTTGTTATCTTTCAAGAATTATTACCAATATTAAACAGATTGATATTTATATTAGGTTGAATCAATTTAGCTTTTAGTGAATTTTCGTAGAAAAAATTCACTAATGGGGAGATCCCGACTTTTGAATTTTGAAAAAATTTTTGCAAATGAGCGCGAACTAGGACCCCTAGAACCCATATCCGGGGTCAGTTTCAATTTTTATATGTTTATATATATATATATATTTATATATATATATATATATATATATATATATATATATATATATATATATATATATATATATATATATATTATATATATATATATATATATATATATATATATATATATATATATATATGTATCACACCGATAACTCAAAAAATAATGGGCCGATTTTGATAAAATTTGGCATGTACCTTTCTTTTGTAAATGGCTTGGATAAGTTCGTTAGTCAGGAAAATCGGACGAGGTTTTGCGGGAAAATTTTGAGTTTTCATTCGAAAAAAATTCTTATCTCAAAAAGTAATAAGCCGATTTTAATAAAATTTGGCATGTACCTTCGTTTTGTAAATGGCTTTGACAAGTTTGTTAGTCAGGAAAATCAGACGAGGTTTTCCGGGAAAATTTTGAGTTTTCATTCGAAAAAAATTTTTATCTCAAAGAATAATAAGCCGATTTTAATAAAATTTGGCATGTACCTCCCTTTTGTAAATGGCTTTGATAAGTTCGTTAATCAGAAAAATCGGACGAGGTTTTTTGAAAAAATTTTGAGTTTTCATTTGAAAAAAATTTTTATCTTAAAAAATAAAAAATCTATGATAACCAAATTTGGTAGGTAGGTTTACGATATAAAAAGTAAACTATACACCAAAATTTAGATTTCTATGTTACAAGAAAAAAAAGTTATAATAAAATATTTTGCGCCAGATCATTTCTATGAAAATTCACTACCATAACGCACTTGCTGCGTCCCGAGATTTTTTTATTCAATTTGTTTTCTTCTTACTTGTATCCTTGCCTTTATGTAGGCTCTGTTCTTCGGAAATTTAGTGGGATCAAGTAAAAATTCTTACCTTTAAATCTTTTACCAAAATTTTCTGTAAAGTTTTATTAAAATTATGTACCCTGATATGAAATGAAGCCACAAAAATTCAAAGTTAATAACTTAATTTCTATTAATAAGTGTTTTCTACTTAAACAAATTATAAAACAACATAAACAATTTTATCTAGCATTTAACATTTATTAGTTTCTTATTGGATCCTCTAATTTATATTGGACATTCAATTTTAATAATAACTTAAAAAATTTTAGTTTGCAGTTCGAACCGACTTTAATTAAAAATTTCTTTCTATACTTTTCTGAAAAACATATTCTGTTTCTATGGCAACGGGTTCTGTTGTTAACATGGGTGATGTTTGAATTATTACGATATTCTCGAGAGGATATCATTGCGACATCTATTGCTATTATTTTGAATCTCTTTATTTAACGGGCGAAATTCTTTTTCTTTTAGATGTTTGACTTAAATGACATTTAAGTCGTCGTAAAATTCTTATTGACAATTGTGTTACTTTTTTGAGTAGTTTCTGTTTAAAGCTAACCATTAGATTCTTTTTCAACTGTGTTATAGATACCTTGCCGTCTGTAACGGCTTCTGTTGTAACGTACTGTTTACACTCAATTATTTTCTGGAGAGGTTATTCTTTGTTGTGAAGACATGTGCACCGACGGTGCCGACTTTACACGGTACTTTTAAAACACTTAGGCTGGACATTTCACAAGTTTTATTATAATTTTTGGAGAATAATACAATGGGTGTTTTAAACGTGATGTTCGCCGGCCCTGTTCAAAACGTTCTCTCCTGGCTCATCGAAGATGCCGGATCTCGTCTTCCTTGTTCTCTGCCAATCCGGTTGCATTAATTGCAAATGTGCAAATGGTTATGTCGCCTGATCCAATGAATGCAGTTTGTTTACACACTAGTAAAAAACAATCACTTCCCTTGGAGTTCATGAATTTTTATAACTACTGCCTGATTCAAGGTTAGCAAAAAAACTATGTTCATAATAAACGGCAAGTTCAAAATTTATAATTCACTGTTTATACTCTAGTTAACCTAAAACATTGTTTATATTTTTCATATTGAAGCTTAATAAGTACAATTAGTTTTGTTATAAATAACTATTTTATTGTGACTTTCGGAAATACATAATTTTAAATTTTCAAACTACATGTCAAACTGCCTTAAGATTTTTATCATAGCAATATATATATATATATATATATATATATATATATATATATATATATATATATATATAGGTATAAAATAAGAAAAAAGACTCGGATGTGTGTTACAGCAGGCCTAGTTTGCACCCATTGCAAGGCAGGCATTCAAAAGTCCGGATCTGTTCTCGTTCCACGATCGTTCCTCTAAAATGTACAAACTGATTTTAGTGAATTTTCATTAAGAAAATTCACTAATAGAGAGGTATCGATGGTGAGACTTTTGAAAAATTTCTTCAAATGAGCGCGAATTTGGTCCTCTAGAACCCATATCCAAGGTCGGTTTTGATTTTTATATGCTTATATATATATATATATATATATATATATATATATATATATATATATATATATATATATATATATATATATATATATATATATTATATATATATATATATATATATATATATATATATATATATATATATATATATATGTATCCAACTGATAACTCAAAAAATACTTGACCGATCTTCACTAAATTTGGGGATTACCTTGATTTTGTTAATGGCTTGGATGAGTTCGAAGATGAGCACCGTAGGTTTAATTTTTTGTATAAAAAATGTAAAGGAAATTTTTAAAACGCAATATTTTTTTTGGTTTGAAGTACTGCAGTGATTCAAATGAAAATTTTCACATATAAGGAAGATGTCAAAATAAAGTTGGTAACCAAATTTCAACTTAAATGGTCCACGAGGAAATAAGTTGTTCGAAAATAAAAAATGTGTAAGAAATAAATAATGTGTAAGGAATAAATAATCTACGACATCAGTTTGAATTGCATAGGCATTTCGCACATGCAACGTTGACAAGGATAGTTAGAGTATTAATGTGTTTTTTATTACTTTAGACCCGAAAAATGTAAATCGTGGAAGCCAGACAACGGTAGTTAAATATAAATAAGCAGGGTTGTCAGATATAATAAAAATTATGTTAGTATGTAAACATATGGACCTAACATATTTTTTTTAAAATTATTAATGGCATAATTCAAACAATAATCGCGGTACAATAACCAAACATTTTGAATTACCAAATCCGTATCATATTTTAAATTAAAACGTATTTGTTACCAAATCCGTATCATATTTTAAATTAAAACGTATTTGTAATTTACAACTTTTTTTTTATTTTCTTAAGTATAATTGAAGACGGGGATGTAAGATATATGCCCGGTTTCACAAACGCTGGTTAATGTGCCGGTTAGTTAATCCTCCGTTAACGTTAATCAATGATTAAATATTGGCGAGCGTTTCACAAAGCATTTTTAACTCTCGGTTAGCTAACCGGCGATTAGTAGTTGATCCAACTTGGCAACAATGCAAATACGTCACTGCTTCGGTGTTTGACAGTTGAAAGACAGCATGACAGCATTATTTGTTATCGTTTGCGGTAACGGTGTTTTGTGAATTGTGTGATATTTGTGTGTTTAATTAATTAGTGATCAAAAAATGGATAATAAAGATAAGAAAAGGGGCAGGGGAACTAATTATTCTCCAGAGGAAAAAGAAATCCTGATGGATTTAGTGAAACTGTAAGTTTGAGTATCCTTACTACATTTATCACAGTAATTTGCCGCGAAATATAGTTGTTATATGTTATACTTTTATAATGTTTTATTCTGGCTTTGTTATTAGTTATTTATTCTAGTTTTTCCATCCTTCATATGTCCTACATCCTTTTTTCACACAAATTATAAGTTTAGAAAATGCCCTTAACCTTAAAATGTTGACCAGGATTTTATGACTACACACAAATCAAAAATGTATTCCCTTCCTGTTAAACGTTTGATATCCATAATTCACCTCCTATCCTTTCCACATCCCTTATGTGTTTTAGCTACAATAACAAGATAGAAAATAAGAGGACAGACCTTGGAACCTGCAAAGAAAAAAGTGATGCCTGGCAGCACATCACTGTCCAGTTTAATGCCCAGGTGAGAAGCGATAGCCGTTCTCAACAGCAGCTAAGGAACTTATATGACAACTTGAAAAGGAATGCTCGAAAGCAAATGGCTACAGAAAATGTAAGTCTATTTTCGGTACAGTTATCAACATATTTATTAATTACAATTTTTTTACTAACAGAGACAGCGCTATGAGGACCTAGGTGTGTCAAGAGAAGAAGTGGGAAAACTTCAAAAAGCAAGCTGCATTGGAGAAGGTAATTATATAACCTTTTTGAATAAAAAAGTATAGTAACTATGTAGTAGTTAGAGTTATTTTTGCTTATACTGTGGCATTCGATCATTGTTCGAATATAATTTTATGTTCAACCATATTTCATTATTTTTTATAATCATGCCTATATTTCTTAGATAAACACATAGGTGACATATACCCACTTACATAACACACGTGTGCTTATGGTTATAGATAAGCCATAACTAATTTATAATTTACTTGTAGAAAGAACGGCAAGAAACTGGTAGTGGTACCTGTTCTACCACTCTACCGGATGTTGGCAGTCAAGTATTGGGTTTGCTTGGGGACCAAGTAAAGCCTTTAACAAATCCTGCTGATAGTGCTGCAATATATTTTGGTAAGATCATTTGTATTCAAATGTAATATAAGTTGTTAGTAAGTAAATTATATTTTGATAAAAACCGATGTGGGATAAAAGCTTGAAGTTTTATTGTTTTTTCTAAAATAATAATCATATATACCTAATATACCTTAGAAATGTACTGTGAGATTTCCATACTTTAATGATTACATACAGTTTTTCTACTGTTCTAATTATTTTACTAGCAAGACAGGTCCTTACCTAGTTTCGTCAATAGTTGTTGATTTTATAGTTTCTAACAAAATTGTAATTTATCATCATAATACAAAACTTAAAAAAACAGCATATTATGGGCAAGAATATGTTTTTTTTTACAATGAATCAACAATAGCTAAAAGCCAATGTATTTTTGCTAATATGTAAAATGGAAGGTACCTTTGTTTTGAAATATCAAAACCACTTTTAAGGTCGGCTTTTTAGTAAATTTTTATTTTAAAAAATTCCTCAATAGAGGGATATCGATGGTGAGATTTTGCAAAAAATTTTCTAATGGGCGCGAATTAGAACCCATATCTGGGGTCAGTTTCCATTTTTATATGTTTATATATATATCCAACTGATAACTCAAAAAATAATTAACCTATTTCGAAGAAACTCGACAGGTGCCTTTTTTTTATTTATGGCTTGGATGAGTTCGTTAGCTAGGAAAATCGGTCAAGGTTTTCCGGGAAAATTTTGAGTTTTTTTTCGAAACAAATTTTTTTCTTCGATAATTACAAAGCTCTTTTAATGAAATTTCGTTAATAACTTGCCTTGGAAAATACCTTACTACATACCAAAATTCAACTGTGTAAGTTTATAGAAAATTGAGTTATTCAAATTTTACTCTACATTATCAACCTCACCATTGCTACAGTACATAATAAACTGGACACTACACTTGTCCAGCTGCTGTAGATATCATTACATGATATGTCTATAATATTTTGACAAAGCAGGCTTTCAGAAAGCACATTTTCTTTAAGTTTACACATTTGTTTTAAATACACCTTTTTTTTTCAGATATTGATCTTCCACTATTTATTGAACCCACTCCCGAACCTTATACTATTCCTGATATCAGTACTCCTGAAACTTCTGTACCCAGAAAAAAGGCTCCAAAAAAGATACTAAAAAGAAAACACACGGCTGAAGAGCTAAGAAAAATTTATTTTCGTAAAAAAATTCAAAATGCTGACTTGCAAAGAAAGCAAATGCTGCAGCAGCATAAAATACAAATGAACATTTATAGGCTACAGTTACAAAAATTAAAGCAATAAAGTCTGCTTAGTTTTAAATGGTTGTTTTCTTGAAAGATTGTTGATATTTATTTTTAATTTCCATTTATACATTTAACTTACAATAATGTGTATAACAATTTAATTTAACATTGATATGATGACACATAAATCCAACAACTCCTGTATTCCACCTTAGTTATGTATGGTATTATCATATTACATTATATGTTTTAATCAGAGAACACTTCTGAAGATAAAAAAATTATATATAAAGTAACTACAACTATATTAGATTAAATTGCAACTAAATTAGATTAAATTACAACATATTAAAGAAAAAAGAGCATGGTCTCACAAAAGCAGTAAAAATTAAGCACTGAAAGCAAAACCTATAGGATAGCAACACATTGTTTTATCTAGAAAATAAATCTTATATTTCCAGTATGTATTAGGCAGCGGACCCTAGAAATTGATTGTTTCACTTGATTTGAAGAAATTGAAAAACTAGCACATCATGTTGGAGTATATTATTTTATGAACTCAATTTATTAGCCTAATTTGCCCAATCGACTAATTTACCTTACGTAATGAAGAAAAGCGATCTTTCCCTTGGGAGATGACAAACGTTTAATAAAAATAACCAAAACGCTTGGTATAACTTCACGCAAGTATACTTTGTTAGGTTGAAACACAGTGTTTCGGTCTCACAGTTATTATTGATGAACGTAAGATACCTATATATTAAAAAGTCTAGACACAGCAACATGATCTGACAGTAAACATTTTTTTTTATTTAAAGCTTATAACTTTTGTTCTTGTAACATAAAGATCTAAATGTTGGTGTATAGTTAACTTTTTATATCGTAAACCTTAGTACCAAAATTGGTTGACATAGCTTTTTTCTTTCGGAGATACGAATTTTTTCTGAAAGAAAACCCAAAATTTTCTCAGAAAACCTGGTCCAATTTTTCTGACTAACAAACTTATCCACGCCATTTACAAAAGGAAGAAAGGAAGGTACCTGCCAAATTCTTTCAAAATGGGCCCATATTTTTTTGAGTTATTGGCGTGATATATATATATATATATATATATATATATATATATATATATATATATATATATATATATATATATATATATATATATATATATATATATATATATATATATATATATATATATATATATGTATGTATCAAAACTCAAAGGTCGTGATCTTCCCATTTGTAGATTTTTTATACAAAAATTCACTGAAATGAAGTGCATACTGAATTATTATGCACTGAAATCTCCAACTTAAATACATATACATTTGTTCATCTTTAAAATAACCAAAAAATAGCTAGGAGACTTGAAATACTGAGACTGAGCTTAAAAGTTCAGTATATCCTATGAAATTTCATCGTGTTTCCATTATTTTTACTTGTCATACCTAACCCTGTAAGTACCTTGCTATTATATAATATTATATACCATATAACTAATTATTTTGAAACACGGTGTTTACAAGTGTTCTTCTTACAGAATCATTTTGGTGTGTTGTTGTTGTACTCTCCATGCCTTGATTGAAGACATCTTGAGCAGACACAGCTTCACCAAAGACATCCTCAGGCAGTTCTTCGTCATCAAAATCAATTGCCAAGTTATGGAAAATACAGCAGGCCACTATAACTCGTAACACCTTTTCTGTCTGTAAAGCCATACCATGCTGAAGGCAAGGAAAGCGACGTTTCAGTACTCCAAAACACCGTTCAATGGTATTCCTTGTTTTGATGTGAGCTGCATTATATGCTATCTCGGCATGGGTCTGTGGTCGCAATATGGGTGTTAATAAATATCTCCTACATGGGTATCCACTATCTCCGAGCAGGAAGTTGCTCCCATATAAACCCCTCTCAAAATCAGATGGCAGTGGAGAATCGTTAAATATAGTGCTGTCATGCACTGATCCAGGCCACCTAGCAATGACATGCATTATCTGTAAATTTTTATTTATTATTATTTGTGTATTTATAGAAAAAAAGCCTTTTCGGTTTCTGAACATTTCTGAAATGTCTCCCCCAGGTGATTGTATCTTAATGTGAGTACAGTCAACTGCACCTATTACACAGGGAAATCCCGCTATTGTAAAGAAATCCAGCACTGTTTTTTGAATTTCTTCTCCTTGTGGCATCTTTATAAATCTTTCACTCATAGAAGAAATTTTAATAGTAACTTTATTAACTATTCTGCATACTGTGGCCTTCAACACATTAAAAATGTCACCAATCACCTGCTGGAAGCTCCCTGTAGCATAAAACCGCAATGTAATGAGCATTTGATTCATTGCTGTCAATGCCTTATTCCTGTTAGTTGCTGGTTCTAGGTCAGGTCCAAAAATGTGAAGCAGCTCCATAGTGGCTTCTTTAGAAAAGCGAAAACGTTGCTTAAACTCAATATCATTATATATTTCAAAGGGATTAGTTCTTTCCCTTATAAAACGAATCCTTCTTGGCGATTCTCCATCAGAAAGTGATGACAAAGATGTATCAGGCATTCTAAAATATAAAAATATATAAATAATTGTAAGAAAATGCATATATTTTAGTTAAATATATATTTCTAATCATGTTTTGTTTCATTTTTATGTATATATTTATCGAATTTTGCTTAGAAACAGACATGAAATTTTGTAAAAAGAATCTGTCAAAATTGAGTCAAAAGTGTTTACTTTTGCAATTATCTTGGTATAATTATTCATTATGAACATAATTTGATATAATTTAAGCAATTACTTACCTTATTTCTTAAAAATATGTTAAAATTGCAATAAAATTGATATTTATGTTGAAAACAGCAAACCTCAAATGTCAAATAGCAAATGACATTGCCATAGAACAACTGCTAATCGATACTTAACCATAGATTAAAGTTAATCGACCGTTAAGCAAGTTTAACGGTCGATTAAGCCTTAATCGGCCTTTGTGAAACACTTAACGGGGGATTTTGCATATTTAACGACCGATTAGTTAATCGACTGGTTAGTTAACTTTTGTTATCACTAATCGGGCTTTGTGAAATAGAAAATACATTTTAATCAGTCGATTAAGCCTTAACGGACCGTTAAATATTTAATCGAGCTTTGTGAAACTGGGCAATAATTTTCTCTGTTAGTGGCCTGGGCTGGAATAGTATACGCATGCTGGGAGAGTTTCGAACGGCATGGTATTCGTTGATATGTGGTTGGTTGCATAGGCTCGAGGTCCGTAGATAGAATCGTAAGAATCACGTTCAATTGATGTCTGGCAACAAGGTACGATCATGCTGTCACTTGTCACTTGCGATGTTTAAAATTCAACCTGTTGCCGTACAAGAAAATTCATTTCATTGCTTTTATTCGCATAATTGAGATAACTGTAAGAAATTGAGAGATATCCTACATAGATTGCATGGAATAGCCACTTTGCTGGACTACAATAGGTTGAGTTAACAGGTAACCTATACAGGACTCACTCGACATCAGTAGTGTCTAATTAAATCGAGGCACGATAACCCTCAACAAGCGGTAATGTAGACTTGCGAATTTATTTTTTTATATCTCTATATCCGATGTTTCGCATTTTACAGGGATGTAGTGTTAGGCAATTGAAGTCCTTGCTTTCACCTAAAGCGGCGTGGTGTTTGGCAATATCTAGTGTTGTGTAAATAGAGGCAATTTCTATTGTTGGGTAGCCTCTGGATGTTTTATGGTGTGTATTTCATTGTTTCTGGTTTTAAATTAATGGTCCAATTACGTATGGTACAGAGTCACAAGCATGGTATGGTAAGGAGACCATCTTTGGATTCATTTGCAGGTCGTAGTGGTAATCGATTGTCATAGTTGTACTTCCAGACAGTCGAATGTCAACCGAGAGATCCAAGGCAGGATATAGAGTTTATGGTTCAGATAAGTTGTAGCCTGTATGCTTATAAAAGACATATTACTTTTGACCCTTTTAACGGCATTTATGAATATAATAGCTTCCTTTTGACTGGTCATTAGGGTGATTAGTAGATTACGTTGCTATTAACAGACAGATAAAGGTATCTTGAGAGTTTGCAATGCTTCATGTTTATTATTTGAGCTGTCTGAAGCTTACATTGATATAATTGGTCAGAATTTTGCGTAGGTGACTCAGTAATTATCAGGATATTTTTACCAAGGTGTACAGCTTGCTTCACATACTATACAGAGTGATAATATTATTTGAGCTAGATATAGGATCTTAATACTGATATTTTTAAAGCGTATGTGAACTACACATATACACGTTTTGTGGTAGCTTCTTGATTTTAATGTAGTGATACTTTTTGCTAACTAATTATACAGCTTGTCTTGTCATTGATATCCATATAATTGATAGTAGTTTTTTATAACTGGAAACCATACAATTAGTTACAGCGTAGCATATTTTGTTAACCAGATTGGTTACGGTAGCTTAGATGACTCTCAATTTGCTTGCCCTAATATTTGAAGGTGTATATATTTATCGTTGACTCATTGTGTGACCTATTATAGTATCTGATTGTGTTTTTAATACACCAGAATGTTATTATATTTCGTTTTTGTACTTTGTGTTATATTTAGTCTGCATTTACTCTCTCATCCCCGAATCAGTGATACTGTTTTAACTAGTGTGTATTTGCTGCTATATTAGCCCTGGGATATCGGACAAGCGAGCATAAGTTTATGTGTATGTGTCATATATTATTTAGGAGGATCTAATGGTTGCATATTTATGCCACTTACATGCACCCACGGGTACTTTCCTCTTTTAGGTTAATGTAAGTTACAACATTTTAATATCCAGTCCTGCAGAGTTTTTGTCATGGGTTTGACGTCCGACGTATCTCCCAGGTTGGTTTTAGGTACAGCTACCAGTGCAGTTCAGCGAGTTCTTGATTATAGTTGGATTGCAGGTGATTAAGGAGAGGTATTGTGTGATAACATCTTACTTTAATATCCGGTACTGGGTGTAAAACAATCAAGTGGCGCCCCCTTTATCTTAACATCGTGTTTAAGGAACCCACGGCCTACTCCACTGTCTAAAGGCTGCCGGCCACCTAGAATACCGGTAACTTTACTCTATATTTCCAATAGATTATAACGTTGGTTGTGTTTGAAGTTTAATAGGTAGGTTATAGCCGAGAGGGATTATATAAACAATTTGGGCGGTCACAAAGTATGCAATGGCTGGAAATTATTTTGCGCTATGAGGAATGTCTCTGAATGTAACTCAAAGTTAATAAGATGTTCACACTTTGAAAAGTGTTAATCGATAAAACACTAGAAATCAGGTTATATTTTTGTTCCATAATTACCTCAAATATTTTGTTTTTCTACCTAGTTCAAACTATTTTCTTCATTGATATCTTCTATTCCATCTCAAACAAATCGTTTCTGTGGAGTTCGAAGTGAAATATTTCTCTAGTTTGTTTACCTCTGTCTTGTAAAATATGTTTACATTTACTGATGAAATCCAATTTCCTTTTCCGAACTTACTTTTGCATTCCTTTATAGCATATGTTATAAAACCAATTGTATTTGCAGTAATTTATAAATGCTTCTCTTCTAACATATCTGATTACACAGATAACCATGATTACATAGAAATTAAATCTACTTTGCAAAGTATACAATGGCTAGCAATGATTTACCACTATATATCATATCTCTGAATATAACCCAAAGCTTAATAAAACTGTTTCAATTTTAAAAGGCATTAAATGAGAAAATACTAGAAGTCCGATTATAGTGTTTCTTCATAATTAGTACCAATGTTTTACTTTTCTACCTGTTTCAAAATATTTTCTAACTTACAAATGCTTCTGTTATAGCTAATATGATAAATTATACGACAGTGATCACAGAAAAATATTTCCTCATACATACACATATGGTACCAGAACAGTTTCTAGGCGTGACAAACAGCTTTGCCAAGGGGTCCATTAAGTCCTGGATCAGAAACGAACATCAGGTGTACTGGGCAGACCAGGGCTCACACATGGGAAGTCAGTAATTGAGAAATCCAATTTAAAGAGAGCTGTGGAGCTGCTAAATCTTAGCAGAGGACAGCTCAGAAACACCACAAGACTCTTGACGGTACACATGGCCGTCAAGAAACACTTGCATAAAATGGGGCGCTTCCAGGGGGACCTGGCGTGCAGACACTCCCGCTAGGGGAAGGAACCAGCCCAGCACATCTTATGCGAGTGTAAAGCTCAGGACCGCAAAAGACTGCTCTACGATGAGTCTAGACCGGAGACAGGGCAATATAAAAATTCAGCTTGCCAATTACTGTGCAGACTAGTTCAAGGCGAAGTGATTTTTGGAATGTGTAAAGTAGAAAAGACAATGGGCATGCACAATAAACCAAAGGCTGCGGTGCTATGACGCAGACGACCCCTAAGGGAGAAAAAAATACATATACAACGTAGTGCATTTGACAAGGGTTTGAAAATACAAAATTCAGACTTTAATATAAATTATATCTTAACATATATTTTCCTAATTTGAAAACCATATTGCCACAGAAAACTGAAAATCATGTGGTAACACTTTTATATAGTTAGTAACAATGATCTGTTTTCTTAAATCAAAAATATTTCCTATTCTGAAAAACATAATGCCACAGAAAACTGAAAATCATGTGGTAACATTTTTAATATTTAGTAGCAATGATCTATCTGTTTTCTTAATTCAAAAATATTTAATTTATACATTATATTTGTTTTCTATGGATGTCAATATTTTGTTTATTTCATTACAACATGTGGTATAATTGCTGATGAATATTGTGCATAATTGACTGCTGAGGCCATAAAATTTTTTTTAGACATAGTAGGCAAAGTAACACAATCCATATAATGCATATGTAATATATAAAAATTCACTAAAAATTGTTCGTGTAATATTTTATATGTTTATATATTCTTCTATAATAAAAAATCAAAATCCATGTTGTTAAAAAAAGATACAAGTAAATAATTTCAAGCATTTTAAAATACTTTGGTTGCTTGTTTAGTGTCACAAATAAACTGTTTAGCTGCTATAAAGGGTAATATCATTTGCATGTCCATTTTGAGTGTACTCTACATCATTGAGTAAGAAAACAGTATTGCAAATATTAAACTTAAAATTTTTGTGCAGGAAAAAATGTAAACTGAAGAAAAAAAAGTTAATATCCATAAACTACATATTTAGAATAAAGATTAGCATAAAGTTTTCCAATAGTCCCTATTTCATTTTATAAATATTAACATATTTTTCGAAAGTAAAAATTTTTAAGAGATAAGAATTTTATAGAGCCTCGTTGATCCAGGGGTAAGAACGTGTGCCTCAGAACCAAAGGGTACTAGGTTTAATTATTATTTTTTTCGCTTTTCCACTCATATTTACAGTTCCTTTTCCTCGCCCTACACTCTTATCAACTCCTGGTCCTGTAACTTTTTTAGAGGTTGTTTATAAGAAATGTTTGTTGTGGGTTATGCACCTAGGAGAATCCTAAGCATGTTTCGGAAAAAAATTCTCAAAACCCTCCATGAGGTAAACTGCTAATTTACCAAATTTATTTTATATATATATATATATATATATATATATATATATATATATATATATATATATATATATATATATATATATTTCATTTTGTGCTGTTTAGACAAATTAAATTCCCGATTGTCACTTATTTTGTTTATTTTATTAAATTAACCCACTATAAAGATTTATCTAGAGATCTTGTATTTTATTTGTCCCTTTGGTAGTACCTTTCTTTTTATAAATCAAACATTTCAATCTTATGAAAATTCACTACCATAACGCACTTGCTGCGTCCCGAGTTTTTTAATTAACAAAGAGCTGATATATTTTGACATGTTTAAACGTAAAGAAATAAAAATTCCTCATTTCTCGACAGTGTAATATAAGGCCGCAGTCCAAAATAAATAAATAGGACTTTTCGCCATGTATTTCGGCAGGATAAGTAAAAAAAAAACTTTGTTAGAATTCCTTGAAAGCTGGAACTTCTGCAGGTAAACTTTTAGTATTTAGGTATTTCCTCGCATCGAACAGTTCCTGTTAATCTTTTATAGATTTTCAAAATGTCTGCGCAATAAAATGAAAGTGACGGTGTCATTTTGATACACGAGCATGTGTGTAATTGACGTCGAAAAACACGCACCCCGGCTCACGCAACCGCCTGTCACGCAACTGCAAGTGTTAAAATATTATCTTGTTATCACCTTTTCTGTTCGTTCATAAATTAGTCTAATAAATTACAGGATTACATTTAAATTTTAATTAAAAATAATTTTAGATGCGTAGTCCAATTCGACTGTGATTTTTATATACATTGAACATAATGCGTTTATCCCTCCAATTCGTTACAGATCTTTTCATTATATGTAGCAATCTACCTCATCGAACGTTTTAAACGGGTGTGCAAAAGCAATATAAGCGTATCCCTATTTTACTCAAGCCACATTTCTACTATTGTTTCAAATTCTAAAAATGCTTTTTCTACAAAAAGAGATAAAAGGTAGAAATTTGGCAGAAGGTATACTGACAAAATCATTTATAGTTTTGCCAATTAGTAACTATGTTATAAGTGCACTTGGAGAACCCAAATCGCCACAACACATAAAAAACTTGACGATGTTTCTCCAATCAGAGGTTCAAAACTCCAAACGTTTGACGATTACCGCTGAGTTCATATTCTGCGCAGGTACTCCGCATGGACGCTCGAGGGCGGTTCAAACAAACAAACTTTCACTGCTTTTTTACCAGAAATTCCCACTATCGGAATTCCGTTACCTGCATTTTCACGCTCTTTACCGACATCTCTCTCAAATTGGTGAATCAATAAACTGTACATTGGCAGAGGTAACGAATTCATATCAACTTTTATAATCACTATATTTAGTGATATATATATATATATATATATATATATATATATATATATATATATATATATATATATATATATATATATATATATATATATATATATACACAAAACACTATATATATATATATATATATATATATATATATATATATATATATATATATATATATATATATATATATATATATATATATATACTTTCTAAAGCGTTTAGCTGCCGCGGTTGTCTAACATTTTAGTAAATTTTCTTTAAAAAAATCACTAATGAGGAGATCGCCACTTTTGAGTTTTGAAACAATTTCTTCAAATGAGCGCTATGTAGGACCCTTAGAACCCAAATTCCAGGTCGGTTTCAGACTATATATGTTTATATATATATATATATATATATATATATATATATATATATATATATATATATCTTTTGGAATATTGCACTACACTGTACATGAACCCAACACAAGATAATAACACACAAAATGGCCAACATGACGGCGATAACATACAGACAAACATCAAATTATTAAAAAATACTTACAGGAAGATATATTATAACAAAGCCAACATATACTTCAATAGAGAATGCTTAAGGCACAAGTTAACACCAAAATACTCTTAAATCACTGTTCATAGCCATACCAATACGGCCAAATACACCCAAACACAAGCAGAAAAACTATATATCACGAACGAAATCAAACATCAATACAGCAACATAACCACATTTACAAAAAAATTATATAGGCTACATCTCTTATTAGCAAACCAGATGAAATATGTCACATGGACACAAACATACAATAATATAATGAACAACATAAAAACCGATTATAAAGACAAATTAGAGAAAATAAACAAAAAACTACACAACCTTAAAAAGAACAAACTAGATAACGTAAACATAACAACTACAACACACCACATATTTCAGGATAGATTCATAAACACAAAATTCACAAAAGAAGAAAAAGAATTAATAGAAAAAACATAAAAACCAACTTTTCAGATACAAAAAAATCAACAATAGAGAAGATAATAGTGGACACACAACACGCGATAAACTCAATAAACAGCACAAACTTAGAACCACTAAAAAACCAACTAGCAACAGAAATAAACAGAATTATTGACAAGACTAAATCAAAAAACCATACACATGAGAAAATGATCAAACAAATAAGAAACAAAGTCACATATAACAATATATAAATAGCAAAAACAGATAAAAGCGACGCACTAATAGCAATAAAAACACAGGACTATATAGAAAAAACACACTTTCATCTTAACAAACAAATGGAAGAAACTGAACGAAAACCCAACGAAAAAATTCCAAAATGAAATATTAAACATCATAAAAAAATACAAGACCATATTCAACCAAAAAACAACACATTATTATAACAACAACCCTAAAGCACCACCAATGACAGGAATAATAAAAATACACGAAACGGGATACCCAATAAGACCACTCATCAACTTCAAAGATTCAACTTCATACAAAATAGCAAAAGAAATGGACCAAGTATTAAAACAAGAAATACAACTAGAAAACAAATTTAACATAAAAAACTCCATATAACTAGTTCATAAACTAGAAAACATAAACAAAAACACAAGACTTGCCTCATTTAACATAAAAAATATGTACACCAATATACCAATTAACGAAACTACAAATATAATCGAAAATAAAATGCAAAATCACAACAAAAAACAACAAACCAGCGAAATGTTATACATATTAAAACAAAATTACCTTGAGTTCAACGAAGAATGCTACATCAAAGAAGACGGACTATCAATGGGATCTCCACAATCCAGCATCATGGCAGAAATATACGTACAACAGTTAGAAGATAAAATCAACACCATCATAAAAGAGACACACCCAAACATTAAATGGATAAGATACGTCGATGATATATTAATAATATACGACAATCAAAAAACCAACATAGACAATATCTTCCAAAAAATAAACCAAATCAACACAAACATAAAATTTACAATAGAAAAAGAATCAAACAACACCATACACTTCCTAGACTTAACACTAATCAAAAAAGAAAACCAGATTGAATACAAAATATACAGGAACCATAACTACGAACGAGAAAAGGAGTACAACATCATAATACAAATAGAAGAAAGAAATGGATACAAAAAGAAAACAATAGAAAAGCTAGTAAAACAAATCAAAAACAAACAAATCAACAAAATCGAAAACAAAACACCAGAAACAAACGCAAAATACACAACATTCACTTATAACCACCACATCAAAAAAATAACACAAACACTCAAACAATATGACTTAAAAATAAGCTAGAAAACCAATAACAAAATAATAAACAAAATAAATAAAAAAACAAGAGCACAACCCACATGAATTAAACGGAATATATCAAATAGATGGTAACACATGCAATAAAAAATTTATAGGAATGACAAAAATATCAATAGAAACAAGATCCAAGGAACATGCAACAGCATTAGATAAAATCCACATAACTAGCTACAAATCAAACGTAGCTACACACATTCACAACACAAAACACAAAAAACCACACATAACCCAATTACAACTAATGAAACATGTTAAAGACCCCAAAAAAATGGAAATCTGGGAACAATACTACATTCAACAAACAAACAATAAGAAACAATTAATGCCAGAACAAATCCAAGTACAAATATTTAAACAAAACTTAATAAAAGCCATACAAATAGACAAATTATCAAACCACAATGATCAAGACAGGATTTCGATACACATGACACAGTCCGAAGGCACAAACAATCAGAGAACAGTAAACCGACCAATAGAAGCTCACGGCGCAGGCGCCACGTACAATCTCAGACGTAGACCACACAGGAGCGATAAAAGTCAGTAGCGTGCTGATGATGAACCGGGACGGTTCGAAACTGCAGTCTACGCAAACCAATAAGAAATCACAAACGTACTGCAAACAAATTATATATATATATATATATATATATATATATATATATATATATATATATATATATATATATATATATATATATATATATATATATAGGTATATGTTTATACATTTATATGTCACACCGATAACTTGAAAAATAATAGACCGATTTTGATAAAACTTGGTGAGTACTTTCCTTTCGCAAGTGCCTTGGACAAGTTCGTTATCCAGGAAAATCGGATTAGTTTTTTCCGGCAAATTTTGCGTTTTCTTTCGGAAAATTTTTATATCTCCAGAAATAAAAAGTCAGGGCAACCATATTGGGTACGAGGGTTTATATAATAGAAAGAAAACCTGGCGCCAAAACTTGAATCTCTACGTTAAAATACAAAAACGTTATAAGCTTTTAAGTTTTTGTTCTCAAACCGTCAAAAAAGTCGCGACTCGAACCGTCAAAATTGACATGTTCTAGATAGAGTACCTAAGTGAATAGAGAAGCTATGCAGCATAAATGTCGTAAGTAGTTAAAAATCCTTACTTTTTAGCTACAATCCTAATTATACGATGTCTGGAGCTGCATCTTATAAAATTATTTTTATAATCACAGGTGGCCCATAAGTCGCTGGTCCTACAATTTTTTCCTAATCGAACACGCCTTATATTATTGAAATTTTTGCATTTTCCATCGAAAGATAATGCATGTTTGTAAGAAAATAAATTCGGGACTCAACAAGTGCGGTGTGGTTTTGATTTTTAATAAAACGTTTCTTTCGATAGCTTAATTTACTATTAACCTAAGGTTCGTTGGCCAGCAAACCAGTTTTTTGAGCATATTTTAAGTTTATTTTCGGAAGATTTTTGTACATTTTTAAAGAATAAAGTTACATTGATGAAATATGGTACATTGTTTGTCCTATATAGGTTATACTGGTAACCAAATTTTATGCAAGTTTTCTTAAAAAAATATTTATTTCCTATTAAAAACATTTTTATGAAAATTCACTACCATAACGCCCTTGCTGCGTCCCGAACTTTTTTGAATAATTTTAGGTTGTCTTTACCTGTGTGCTGATTATCATCCCACATATGTCAGGCCACACATGATCTATTTATAGTAATTGAAAATGCTATGTTTGATTTTTTTAATCAAAACTCTATCATAACAACTGGCCAGACGCTTTTTAACACATTGTTATATTCGTCATTAGTCTCAGTTGTGTCTTCAAGGTCCTACTCCTTCTTGGCAAAGCATTATCTATAGTTCTAGCTTTTAAGGGAATATATTAAAATATTAATTGAAAACTGATGTACGTACTACTTAGCGCCGTATTCAAGCATTACGGTAACGTTTTATTAAAGTAAGTCACTGCTAATATGGATAACCTTCATGAATTATCCAAGTAATACCATATGCGGAATAGATTTGATGTTTTAAGCTTTTCATATGGCTTTACGCTTAGTGAAGTGTGCAGTAAATAAGTAAAAAACTTAATTAAATTTTAATCTTAGTATATTTGCGAGACTTTTAAGGCTTGCTTAAGCTTACGCAATTTTATGAATTATAAAAGAAAATTGGTTTCTGTTTGGACTTAAATCCTTAGATAATCTTTAATACGTTGGCCCTGCATAATTAGAATACTAAACAAGTTTTGAAGGACGTCTTAGGAAGTGACGCCGTGACAGGGCTTCACGTATTGAAGTTGAGTTATTTTAGAAACTTAAAACTAAAGAATTCTTTTGGTTAGAGTTTTTGCAAATCTAAAAAAACGTGCTTTTAGCTAACGATTTTAAGACTTCTAAAATTGTTTATCAAATGGGCTTGTTGAAAACTATTAGAACTCCAATCCAATGTTAGCTTAAATCATTATATATTAACAGTGTATTGTAAAAAAAAACTCCGGACGCAGCAAGTGCGTTATTGTAGTGAATTTTGACAAAAATGTTTTTAATAGCAAATTAATGTCATTTTGTAATGAAAGCAGGCATCAAATTTAGTTACAGTATAACCTATACAGTAGAAACAATAATGTACTGTATTCCAAGATATCGTCATTGAAAAAGTACAAAACTGGTCGGATTTTTCTGGCCAACGAACCTCTTCAAGCTATTTGCCCACCTGCCAAGATTTAATTTGGCATTAGAATTTTCAAACAAAAAAACAAAGAAAATTAAATGTAATCCCTACGTTAGTCATGTATGCGATTTTAAATGTAAATATATCCAAAATTAAAGTTTTTATAAAAAACACAAAGCAGAGAGCATGCCGTTCACTTCCGAAACACAAAATACAAGCTGTTCGATTTGAAAAAAATTGAGTTACTGCGGTTTGAATTTTTCGTAAACAGCAACAATACGCCTTCAGAAACAACCCCTGCCAGGAAGTTACGAACGAACTCTATGTCTGTACAGAAGATACAATAACGGACGTCGGTGAATATCCTTCCTGTGAAGTTAGGCTAATTAATTTTCAGAAGCCTATCAATAATATTGAACAAGAGACTGTAAAAATTACCAAGACTACCGTTTCAAAATATGGCGGTGGCTCTGACGGAAATCAAGATGTCAAACAAATGCTTGGGAGAAGGAAACACAAATTATACAAGGCACATATATGATGACACTCAAATAAGATGTCAGTTGTCGATTGGTGGTAAACGATACAGTAAAGTACAAGGTTCAGTTGAGACACACCAATTGTTCTCCTTATCAAAGTTGTAAGAAGTTCCAGAAAGCAAAATTAACATAGAAGAATTGCCAGCGATGGAACTGGAAAACGTTCCTCTACACGACGTAAGCAACGCCAGAGCTCAGCTGCAGTCTCTAAAAAGTAGAATTCCCAACAAAATTTGACTCCGGTTGTACCACACAAGTAGTTGGACGATCCTGCTCTACGTCATATTAATCCTTCTAGCAGCAATATTTATTACAGTTTTTGTCAAAAGAAAATGTGCCCTGTAGAATGCTAAAAACAGAGCAGAAGCGGAAAATCCTTTAAACATTCCGAAACCCAAGGGTTCCGTCCTCTAACGGGCGGAGGAGTTAACACACAGCTTCCCACGGTAAGTTACGTAGATGATATCTTGTTACATTCTCATTAAGCAGTTCCCATCAGCAGATTCCACGAATTATACCGACCGTTGCAGAAAGTGTCAACAGTGCGAGTTCGCAAGAAGCTAGATCAGCATGTCCTCGTGACAACCTTCAACGAACACTTTTTCGATTACTATATAAAGCCATTGTTTTGGATACTATTAGTCCAGTTATATTTTAGGCTGTAACTATGTCAATTTGTTTTTAAATGGTTTAGATAGTTGAATAGAATTTAAAAAAAAGCAACCTGAGTACAAGTGTTGTTAATTCACCCTAAATTTTTGGCTCGAAACAAAAATTTCATTTGAAGTTTGGTATTTCCATAAAAAACTTCACAAGCGTCTCAGCTATAATTTTTTTTTACGGGTACAATAATATTGTCAGATAATATTTTTCTCCATAGAAACTTTAATTATGTTGCTACTAACACATTGCATATATAAATCGCTTAGATACATAAAACGTACCAAAAATATTTTCGTTTTTATATAGGGTGGCGCATTGAAAACGAAACAGACCGATTTGCGTTCAGAGAAATTTTTTATTTAAGAAACGCTAAAACACGTCAAATTTAATATTAAGGGGGACATGTTTTGACATAAAATTCAACTTTGTCACATCAACCCCTTAAGGGTGGTGATAACAGCCCTTATATTTTAAATAAAGAATATGAGTCGAGTGTTACATCATTTGAAAGCTCTTTCTTTTCTGAATTCAGCACACTGTGTTTTTGGAAGTTTTATAATCTCGTTTAAAAATTATTCACAGTTGAAGATGCAAAAACGCATTTCACTCATTCCGATAAGAAATGTGCTGATAGTCAATGTTTTGTTGGTTTATAAACAAAAAATTGACTATCAGAACATTTGAAGAGTGGAAATTAGAAAGGGCCTAAATGCCAAAATAAAAGTTTTGAGATAATAGAGAAAAACTAAATAAAAGTTAGAGAACTTTTTTAAGGAAAGCTTTATTAAGTATTATGCATTTAAACCGAAACGAAAAACCTACTTTTTAACAAAAATTTGCATACTAAACTTCTTACTACAAAAAAAACCTGTTTAAACAAGTAAAATTAGGAAAAGGCCTAAGTGCGATAACTGATTTTGAGTATAGAAACATTCATAAAATACATTTTACTTCTTTTTTGTTTGTTATTCTAAACCATTGTCTTCAATCTGAAGTAGATGTTTATAAAAACGTTGATGTTCTGGATTTTGAAGATAAGGAATCATGCTTCGAAGAGATATCTTTTTATTTTCCGACACCTTGCTTTCTGATGGCAACTTCATTATATTAGCCTGCCTAAGTCCAGCAAAAGTTTTCCCTTTCTTTAAAACATTAACTTGCATCTCTTCTTGAAGATCAGAAAATGAATAACTAAGGTTATGAATAATTATATTGGACTTAGGACCTTTCTAAGGAAAATTCTCACGCACATACAACTACCGACATATACGAGGGGCTCTTATAAAGGCAAAATTTTAATTTTGGCGCTCAGAACCTTTCATAGGACATAAAGCTGGGCACATAGAACCTTTCTATGTAAAAACTGAATTTCGGAAAAAAATGGCACTTAGGCCCTTTCTAATTTCCACTCTTCATTTCTTATCGGAATGAGAGCAATGCGGTTCATTATTTCAGTTTATCGGTCGCTTTGATACTTGATAGTACTACCGAAAATTAATTTCACAATGGTGTATTCTGTAGATAATGGAGTTCAAATAATTACTTTTTTTTTCAAAAACAATGACAGTGCCAACCGTACTGCAAATTTGTTAAATGAACGACATCCGAACAGACATGTTAAGAGAAAATACATTTTGGAGTTAGTTGCAAAGTTTCGACAAAGTGGTTCAAAAATTCTCTGGACGCAAATGTTTTTTGTAACTTTGTTTCAAGTAAGCGCAAACTAGAGTCCTTAGAGACCATATTGGAGGACAGTTTTAGACTTTATATATATATATATATATATATATATATATATATATATATATATATATATATATATATATATATATATATATATATATATATATATATATATGGACTCTAAGGGCTCTAGTTTGCGCTTACTTGAAACAAAGTTACGACAATTTTCAAGTCGTTACCTCTCTACTTCCTAAAAACTTAGTTGTTGAGTTGCTTGACAGCAGGAACCTATAAATGTACACTTTTAACATTTGGGTGTTCCCTCGTATTGAACAGTTTATGTTAATCTCTTAGAAGAAATGCTTCGAAAATTTGAAAGTTATTATATCTTCATAATCGAATTTCTTAACGAAAATTAACGAAAACACCAAACACAATCTATTATAAGCTTTCAAATTAAGAAATTACGAATTTTTTTGTGCTTAAAAATGTGTTTACACTTATTTTTATGGAGAACTAAATAAAAGCAATTTTCTTATCATAAATCAAAAACAAACTTGCAGATGTGTTATATAAAATAGCTTAGTAAAACATACGAATCAACATCTGCACTTTAATTTGTTCTAAAGGTAAATCATTCTCATTTTTCATTTATCGTTAAAGTGACACACAATTTCAAGTACGATATTTTATTTAACAATCTTGCGATATCTGCAGCATGGTTTTAATGCGGTTAAATGTCATGTTAACGTCAGAATTGTTTCATCGCTGCAGCTTGCTGACAGTTTCAGCTTTTTGCCTCCACCATCCTATGATATTATTCTGGCATAAAAGGCCTCCTCGAATGAATAGCAGTAGCCTGAGCTAGCTAGCGTTGTGAGTCAATTTCATGTTCAATATAACAATGAAGCTACTAGTATTTTCTCTTGCCATAAATCGCCATAATCTTCAGCAAACCATAGTAAACACTCTGCAGAGTTCTCATTAAGTATTCAAAAGTTGTTTCATTGAATCGGGGTATTAATATATAGCAAGTTTAATAGATGCAGAACATAAACATAACAATGGTAGTAATGTATGCATGGATGGCAACATAAACAGGGATTCGTGCAACAATACAGACATTTGAGCAGAACGAGTAGGATGATTTAGCGTCAGCCGTGGCCCGCTGAAGAGTTCCGGTCTGCGGGGCCGAGACCGACCGTTCCGCCCCCGTTCAAGTCATTTACACCTCCTTCTCGCACCATTACGTATTGCTGGCTACTGGACGCCACCATACAACTCGCCTCTCCTCGGACAGGCTATTGTTTAGTGTATTCATTAAGATTGCCGATAATCTCAGAAACCATAACTTACTAACTCCGCTGGCACCCTTGCTTGTTAATGAAGTACTTAGATAGAGCATAGCGGGAAATCCTACTATTTAAATGAGTCATAAATAAGAGATTTTGAACTAGATTGGATGAGCCGCACACTTTCTTGCGATGTTTCAGTTTATATTGCCGATTCTGGCTTGCCTCGTGAGTCTAATTTTATGGCTCGTCTTATTTACAAGGCAGTTGCTTTTGAATTTCCTGCAACTTCATGATTAACCCCGTGTTGCTTGGAGAATATTTGAAGACTGATTTACATTAGAAAATTTTTACGTTTTCTCGCTCGCTTAAATTATTACTTTAATATTTATGAAATAGTTTTTCCACTAGTAGAACCCGTTTCGTTTTAAATGATATGGTTGCAAAGTCTTGTGTGTGTGTTTCGGTTTACTGGCTGTGGCTTTGATCAGCCATTAGCACATTATGACCCTCCTTTGCTACCCTTTCCTAAAGTCGTTAGATCACCTTTACACTTTTCTTTTTATATATGAATATACATACTTAAATTTATTCTATGCTACTTCTAAATACAAGTATTCATCCTTGATTATATAGTTGTTTTTTTAAACTGTTGCAATCTTTTATTTCTCTTAAGACTTTGTTTCTTTCTCTCTCTTTTTTTTTTTGTTACAATCTTGAGACAATCTCTTGACACTTTTTTTCTCTCTTTCTTTTTTTTTTAATTAAATAAAAGGATGTGAGGAGATGGTTGACTACAGGGATACGTATACTCTACTGGGGCTCTTCAGAGCTTTCAACATCACAGACTGAGCCACTATAAGAAAGGTTTCAAACACTAGGAAAGACAATAGGAACTTATTAACTATTTAGAGGTAATATTCACTATTAACTAATTACAATTCCACTTTACAGGCTTCACTTAAAATAAGTATATCTATTATTATCTGTATTAAATTTAAGAACGGAATTAAAAGTCGCTAAGTACTGGAATAAAGAGAATACTACTTCAAAATTTCGGAAAGTTGCCGCTAGGTTTGTACCCTATACTTTGATTTTCATATTTTTGATATATTTGTTTAAAGCTTTAAATATCTCTATATCATTTCTGGCTAATAGTTGAGGTAGGTTAAATGGTTTATTTACAAGTTTTTGGATAATTAATAAAAATTCTTCTATTTCGTCCTTTCTTAATATACATGATAACATGACATGTTCGATATCTCCATATTCCATACACTCACAATGTGGACTGTCTTGTAATCTAATTTTAAACAAATAGGCTGGACATAATGCATGATTAGTTCTTAAACAACATATATATATATATATATATATATATATATATATATATATATATATATATATATATATATATATATATATATATATATATATTCCTCTTTTGAGAAGCTTCCATAATAAAACCACGGTTTGGAGGGGAGTTCCGGCTGAATACGCTTATACATTTCCCCAGCTTTATCCGATGTATATTTTATTTGCCATAGTTGTTTCTGTCTTTTTGTAATCATACTATAGTAATCTGAATATGAAGTTTTGTAGTGGTGGGTCGTTATTTAACTGTCGGTTATTTTTAAATGGTTGCCGAGCCGCAACGGTAACCATCAGTTATGGACTTAGAAATATAACAGCTTAAAATTGCGCTTTTTACACTAAACTAGAATTCGGAGTCGTATCTGTTTCAGTTCCACTGCAACTAGATTCGATGAATAAACATCGGTTTTCATCGGCAAATGTTATTTAACCATTTAACGGGATGAGCTTTGATACTGTGAATGCTAAATATGTATGGGTATACAGTATAGAGCGGACTTTACCTCATAACATTATACTTAACACGTCATTTATACTAGTGTGCTCGCTCTCGCTAACTGCTTTATGAATGTAGGATCTTCGGTACAATAAAACGGTTTAATTTAAATTTTAACTTTAACCGGTTGTTGATGGGGATACGGCATACGGACACCACTACACAGAGTTATTCTGTTAAACTGAGAAGCAGTTATTTTTGAAACAGTTGAGTTTCCCACTAGTATGTAAAGCCAAATATTTAATAATAAAAAATGTTGGGTGAAAAGAGGAATTTCTGTAAAAACGTGTTATTACTTTCACTATAGACAACGCAAAATAGAGTTATTTCACGTGAAATTAAAGTACTTATTTATTTAAATTTATATACATTACCTAAGAAAACAGTAACACGTCATTTTCGTTTGTCTGATAATAGTTATCAAATTGATAAACAAAATATATTGATACATTTTTTAATATCTATATAAATTTAAAATATAATACATTAAATGTATATATATATATATATATATATATATATATATATATATATACAGGGTGTTTCTAAATTGTTGCGAAAAATTTTACAAGGTGATTCTTTGGCGAAAAATAAGGGGTGTCTTTTTATTAAGTTTTTCTTGAAACCCCTTCTCCTCCAAGTTACAGCCCTTTGAAATTTTGGCAAAAAAATGTTTTCATTAAATTTATCCGTTATGGAATAATTTAAAAAAACGAAATTTTGCAGATGCATAAGGCTAACAAAATGGCAGTTTTAAAAGGATTTTATAACCCCATAATGTTATCACAAGAGGGTGAAAAAACCTACCCTTACATTATTTTTTATCACTACTTTTTATTGTGTTTTTTCTATTTAAAAAAAATGATTTAAAAAGTAGGAATCATTTAGCAACTTTTTGATGTCGTGAGATTTTCTTATAAAATTGTTAGTTTCATCACAAAAAATAAAATATTACTCAGATCGATGTCACATGAATTTACAGAGTGGTTGTTATTTGCTGAAAAATCAAGTACGTGGTAATAAACAATTAATACTATATATCTTCCAACTTTTTTTAAACACAAACTCAATTTTTTATACTGTTGGCTGTTATTTGCACAGTTTTTTAAAGTGGACTGATAAAGATGACCAGTGAACCGAAAATGTAACTAGAGATCTTTCTAAGAAAGAATAAAAGCATAATGTAATAACAAACCATATGCACAGAATAAAGGCAAATTTCTTCACCGAAATTTTATGAGCTGCATTATGTTATGCAGTTATTAGAATCACTCCCTCTGCCTGTGTAGTGTAGTAGTGCATAAAGCATATATTTGTTGAAGCTAGTGCTGCCTTGCAATAAAAGTTCTAACGTCTAACGTCCCAAGATGTGATAAATAATTATATTTATTGATTCTTGCTGTGGCATTGACATTTACGTAAAGACCCCTCATAAAATAAATTTGTTAGAAATGCCTAGTTTATAATTCCTAAAACATGTAATTAAATACTTATAGAAGACTCCTTTCTGATTTCTAAAACTTTCACTTCAGAGTGGCAAAAGATTTACTACACGCTTATTATAATTTCTTAACCCTTTGTTTCATTTTCATATCGACAAAATTTGAGATTTATACACTATGTGAAATAACGGGGTAAAAATACAATGCATTTATACTAGTGTGCTCGCTTTCGCTCACAGCTTTGGGAATGTAGGATACTATCGATCGACTATCCAGTTTAAAATAACAGAGAAATAACTGAAGCTGTTATTTTCAACGGTTATTATTAAATAACGTTAACGGCTTCAACGGTTAATAGAAAATTACCATTTTTCCCATCACTAAAGTTTTCTACTCTGCCTTCTCTCCCCTATCCACCGCCATCTTCGCAATTTCATCAACAGTCTCATTGTGCTGTATGCTACAATGACCCTTTAACCATGCTATAGTTACAAGTTGGCCACTATTTTTGATAGAATCTATTTTATTAACAGTCAACTGAATTACATAATTCCCAATGGGGTGAAAATACACATTCTGAATTTTCTGAATCGCACTTTTACTATCTGTTATAATTATGGCTTTGTTTATTTGTTTCTCCTCAATATATTCAAGGGCTTCATTTATTGCAATAAGTTCCGCCGTGTATATGGACATGTGTTCTTCTAGACAAATCATTTTTTGTTTATTGACAATAGGTTCGTAACAGGCATAGCCGGTTTTGCTATCCATTTTGGAACCATCTGTATATATTTCATATGTTTCCGGAAAGAGGGTTTCCAGATCAAGCCTGAACGCTATATTTCTAAGTGCCTTTGGCAGATTTTCATAGGCTTGAAAGAAAAATGTATTAATAGATCCTCTTTCAGATGGAACAACGTTGTGATCTAAATGTGGGTTTTCATGAAAAATGTTATCTGCCATATCAAGCAAATGCTCATATTCCTCTACCATTGGTATACTTTTTGCTTTTTGCCATTTCTTATGAGTTAGATCGGCGATAAATAGTTGATGTATTGTTTTTATTAATGTGGCATTTTTTGACATAGTTTTAATTAAAAATATTTCAGTGAGAATATTTCTTCTAAAACTAAGTGGCAATTTGCTTGACTCAGCTGTGACTGCACAAACTGGTGTTGATCTAAGTAAACCCAAACATTATCTCAACCACTTATTTTGCACAATGTCTAGCTTTTTGAGATGGGTATTCGCTGCTTGTTGCAAAGTCTTCAAATGCCTCTCTTATTTTCTACAAGGTGTGATGAGCCCGAGGAGAGTGAGAGCTGTGTAAGGTTTTCCTGGGATTATATCTGATGATCTATAATTATTAAATGCCCATGTTGAGGAAGTACCGGGTAAATTTTAGTCGTTAGCATATTTGCTAAGAAATTTATCTATAAAGAAGTTATCTATCGCAACGGCGTGTTTGGTTTTCTTTTATTTTTACCTTTTACGTGTTTTACTTAAATTAGAACTAGAAAGTAGGGGAATCACATAACACAAAATGAGACAAAATAACAATTCTATCTTCCAGTTCAAAACCAGGTTTAATAGTCAGGTTCGAAATAACAATACAGAACACAATAATTACGGTGACACCAACGCTAATTATTTAACCAGAAATTATTAACAAATTTCAATCCAATTGGCATATGTACTGTAAAACATTCATATAATATTGAGGACCTCGGTGGTTCAGAGGTAAGAACGTGTGCCTTTGAACCGAAGGGTACTGGGTTCGATCCCGGCGTACTCCTTTCACTTTTTCAGTACAAACTGTAAAATTAACATCAACCGAGGTTCTGGCATTGTATTTGAGCAAGTTGAATGTCTGCACGTTCCGCCCTTCGGAGGGGGCGTAAAGCCGTCGGTCCCGTGCCCATGCGATGTTGGGCACGTTAAAGATCCCTACCCTCCTTACAGAAAGACAGGGGTTCGGCAAAATTTCCAGGATAGTGAGGTGAAACTGCTCCCTGGCGTCGGTGATTGGCCATAGTCGCTGAAATAGGCCGACGTTAAAGAAACAAAAACACACACACATATAATATACCTGTAAAATAACTTTAATCAAATGAAAATGTAAAATAAAATTGAATTCTCATTTGATATTATGTAAGATCAGATATCTAAGCAAGGATTATAGATATGCAGTAAACAACTTGGAAGTCCTCGAGACAAAAGGGAGGGCATAACAAGATGTTCTATGTCTGGTGACAGTAAAAGGGTGCATTCGCTCTGTTCCCCTGATAGATCTGTTAGGGCAGCAGGTGGAGGATTTATGGAAGAAAGCTCATCTGAGCAGTGCCCATGCAGATATCTATAAAAGAAAGAGAGGTCATCAACGCTACGTCGGTGGGCAAGGGATCGCAGCCTTTGGGTGAGGGTAGGGCCACCGATGGGACGTATAGCTCTCTTCTGAATGGAGTCCAGGATAGCGAGTGTAGAAGCGGCAGCGGCACTTGAAGAATAGCAAGCTGGGCCCCAAAAATACAAGCTATGACCTTCAGTAAGACTTAATCAAGGCTTGAGTGAAGATTCAGAAGTTTACAATTCGCAAACGTCTTTTGGAGAAAGTAAGAGAATGTGTGCGACCTCAAAATAAAGAGCTTCTGATAGATAATTCGGGCAAAAAATATGCCTATTTAACAAAAGAACACTGAAGTGTTCTCAACTGAGACACAGTTTTTGGTGCAAAAGTACTGATCAAAATTCTTGCTAAAAGCTGTAGACAAAAAGTTAACTGCAGCTCACTTGGTCCAGACAACGAAACATCCAGCCAAAGAGGTGTTTTGGGACTGCTCTATATATGGGAAAACTTAGTATACCTATCAAAGGCATAATTCGTAGTGAAAAATATTAAAGACATGTTAGAAACTTGCTCGTTCAGAGAACTGGAAAAGGTAAAGCAATTGTCGAGCCAATTTTCGGGGGAGATTTAGCACCATACGATGCTTCCAGGATGGTAAATTATATCAAGGAGAAACATGTTACTGGAAACTCACCGGACATTAATCTTGTTGAGCACTTGTGATCCATATGCGAGGCCATTTTGCGAAAAGTGGATTGCGCAACAAAAAGTAAAATGATTGAGGTTGTCATTCAGGTGTAGTTTCATGATAACAGAATCAAGGAGATTTTTTTAAATTAATTGATTCCATGCGAAAATGAGTTAAAGCTGTTATAAAGGCCAAAATAATACTTAAAGATTTATAAACTAATACTGTTTGTATTTTTCATTCAATGAACGATATTTAGCGTAGATCAGCAAATTTGTAAGGAGAGTTACTTTTACATGAATTAAGTTTGAAAAGTTATCCTGACAGAGCTAAACACACCAATACTTAATAGTGGCAAAGTTGGATCGAATAGAAAAGCTGCATTATAGAGGTGTCCCAAAAGTCGCGAATTAAACGTCACACGAAGACTTGAACTTAAAGATCCAGATAATAGCACAATGCACCTCGTGGTCTTAGCACAGCACAAAAGAAAATGGTTAGATCACCACTTCATCCTGGTTTGGCAATGGAGATAAATAGCTGAGAGATCGGATGGCTATTTTGTGGCGACCTTGGCTCGAGCCAATCTGGATACTCCGCCTTTTCCAGGAAAACAAATTCCTGAATGCCACCTAAGGGCCACTTGCATTGCGGTTGCTGCAAATAACTAACATTGAAATCACCACACACTATATGGTTTTTAGATCTTAAAAGCCTCAGTAAGCATACTGGACATAATGTCATAAAAATCTGTACAGCACCGTTGTAGGGACGGTAAACACGCAGTAGAAAATAAGGTGCTTCATTATATGTAAATCTGGTGCCACAAACTTCAGTTATTATTTCTACAGATATGTCACAGATGTCTGAAACTTCTTTAGTAAAAATCTCGTTTCGCACAAATATCAATGCACCACCATGAATGTGATTCTGTCTTACAAATTCGGGAGCAATTTTATATCCAGAAGGAATAACTGTGATATCCAAATTGCGCCAATGTTGTGTTACATATAATATGTCTGGTTTTTCTGTGTGCAAGATGCCTTCAATTTAAATACCCTGTTTAAAATAGACTGTGCGTTTACATTAATGATTCGGAGTCTTTTGGTTGTGGGTGTCTAAATTAGATATAAAATCTAAGCCTCTCAAGCAACCTGTGTTGGAGTTATATGGGTTCTTTATAATTCAGTTACATACAAAATTTTGGTATGGCCCTGCAGAAATACTTTATTGCAAATTTTAAATAGAGCATTGAATTTTCAACAAAAGTTTCTCTTGATTTATTTCCATATTTGTCTTGGTTTGTCGGTAAAAAAGGGTTAGAGGCAAGTTGCAAATAATGTTAGTACGGCACCGTAGAAATGTTTCAAAATATGTAGAACATATGTCGCAAGGTGATTGAGGACCTCATAATAATCCAAAAGGTCCTATAAACACGAGTCCAAAATCCTGTGTTTTCAGCGTTCAGTGTGTTGAAAAAACACGAGTTGTAATCATTGTCTTCTGAAGCCTGTACTTGCTGACTGTGGTAATGACGTGGGAGCTAAAATCTCCACACTGTAACCTGTCCGATAATTAGTTGAGCAGTCATACGTCTGGTACTGATGTTTGGATCCGTTTCAATGAGTGCTAAAGTACATTCTTCGGTCTCAATGGCTCTGACATTATTAACACGTCTGCCACTATCTCTCGATTGTTTTCTAAAACAACTTTTAATTTTAAACGTTTATCTGATCTTTGGAAGGTTTCTTTTATCAGGTAGATGTCGATGTATAGTCTTTTTGCACCTGCTGCATTGTATTGAGCCAATTTATACATCGAATGCATAAATGCCAATTCCATATTAGTATAGATATCCATTTTCCCAAAATTTATTATATAACAGAACAGCACTTAACAAAAGTTTTTGGTATAAAAATAAGGGTATTGTTAACTATGTCAACGTTTGCAAACAAAACAAAGTAATCTCAGTTTAATAAAATATACTGTTATATTTCTAACAACGATTTAAAATGTTGACATTAGCTAACTTACTTACCTGAAAAAGTGAAATGTACCTAATTTATTAAATGAGCAAGAATATCTAACCCTTTTTTTGCCGACACACCAAGACAAATATGGAAATAGATTGGGAGAGACTTTTTGTAGAAAATTAAATGCTCTATCCAAAATTTGCAACAAAATATTTCTGCAGGGCCGTACTAATATTTTTTTATGTAACTGAATTATATCCAATTATAAAGAACCCATATAACTTCCCCACTGTTCACTTGAAATGCTAAAGGTTTGTATTAGATATGGCACCCTATGAGTGGATGTTGTGTACCAAATTTGGTTTGTCTCAATTTTATCACAATATATGAAAAATAATAGTTTTTTTAAACCTTCAACACTGTATTTCGAAAACAACACTATTTCGTGCATATATTTATAGGATCTTTTTGACTATTTTGAGATCCCCAATCACCTCATGTCGTATGTCCACATGTTATAAGATATTCTTCCCTCTAGTTTTCCTTGTGTGATTACTTGTAAGAGAAAGTATTTGTCATTACGAAAAATGTGGCCCGAATATGTTGTTTTTCTTATTTTGACGGTTGTCATCAATTTTCTGCCGTGTCCAATTCTTCTTAATACTTCTTCATTTGTGGTTCCAGCAGTCCAAGGAATTTTATGTGTGTGTCAGTACATCAACATTTCAAATGCCTCTAATCTTTTTATGGATTGTGCTTTTAATGTCCATATAACAGCTAAGACCATACATAGCATACTAGGAACATTAATCTAATGGCTAAACTCAATTTCTTATTTGTGAACATTGACCTGTATTTTACAAATTCCTTCCGGGCTATTTCTATTCTGACTTTTATCTCCTCATCTCATTCCAATTGGGAATTTATAGTTGCTCCCAGGTATTTATATTTGTCGACCCTCTAACTGTTTACCTTCTAGTGTAAGTTGTATGCTGTCAATTGGAGTTTTTGAGATGACCATGTATTTGGTTTTACCTTATGTTCATTGTTAGCCAATTTTTTTTGCTTTCCCTATTAACACTATCTAAAAGGATTTGTAGGTCCTCTATACTCTCCGCCATTATTGCGGTATCGTCTGCAAATCTTATGTTATTAATGATCCCCCCAATGCTCACCTTGCTTTCTTTCCCATGGTGCTTTCTGAAATATTGGCTGAGAATACACATTGAACAATTGTGGTGACAGCACGCAGCCTTGTCTGACTCCTCTTTGGATTTGCATTTGGTTTTTTCACTGTCATCTACCCGTATAACAGCTGTTTGGTTGTAGTATAGATTTTTGATTAGAATAATATTTCTGGAATCTAGTTTTATGTTTTTGAGTGCTTGGATAAGCTTACCGTGTTGAACTCGGTTGAACGCTTTTTGATAATCTATGTAACATATGAACACGCTTTTATTATATTCCCTGCACTTTTGCAGTAATACCGTCATCGCAAACAGCGCTTCTCTAGTTCTCATTACGCTTCTAAATCCAAACTGTGTGCTGTCCAGTTGCTCTTTACATTTTTTATATATACGTTGTTTGATAACTTTCAGTAAAACTTTCAATGTGTGTCTCATAAGGCTAATTAATCGGCAGTCATCGCACAACTTAGAACTATTTTTCTTGGGTATAGGTAATAGGACAGATTTTAACCATTCGTCTGTCTATATATATATATATATATATATATATATATATATATAAGTAGGTATAGATGGTTCCTTCTGGAGCCACCACCCGCCACACACCACCGGGCGGAGTGGCGGAACTGACCGGACCCGACCGCCCTCGAGCTAACCCGAGCACAAGGTGGCGGACCCGACCGCCCCCGAGCTAACCCGAGCACAAGGTGGCGGAGCCACTAACCAGACCCGAGCGCCTCCACCACCTGACTTCGTATTTAACCCGAACAAGTAGCGAACTAACCTGAGATGACGTAATCAAATTCAAAAGCCAGCTAACCTGTATTATGCAAACGAGGAACCGCCATTTAAAATATCATGCGTAATAAGAAGTTAATTATTAGCAATAAAATATAAACCACTTATCTAACCTGAGAAGTATTTGAAAATTCGCTAACAGAACGCACTTACTGCGTTTAGCTTATTTCTACAAAAAATTAGTAGACCAACTCACCAAACATAGTCATCGCCTTCAAACATAGGACCACACTAGCACTTAATTTTTTAAAACACCAACACCAATGTTCACGCTTTACACAAAATAACTAGTTCCATATTAATAACACCTGTAAACAGATTTACAAAAGGGCAATGCGTTATGTAAGACATATAGCCTCTCCAGCTATTAAAAAATAACCCTGTTTTATTTAAATGTAATCAAACAGTAATACACTTAAACATCTGATGCATTTTAGGTAAGAATCAAAAAATTATTAAACACATAATTATCACAACCGCACCCAGCTGATGATTTAAACTATTAATAGCGGGCTACTCACCGAAACCGGAAAGACTTGTGATAACGGTTAAAGATTTCGCATAGAAATTAGCCGAACGCCACAATTGTTATATAGGTAGGTTCTAAAAATAACACACAGAGGTCGTTGACAAACAAAATAGACAACAGGTTCAAATAGGAAACCAAACTTAAATATCGCAGAGACAATAGAGGTCGTTGGCAAACAAAAGAAAGAAGTTCAGAAACAAAATAGACAACAGGTTCAAATAGGAAACCAAACTTAAATATCGTAGAGACAATAGAGGTCGCTGGCAAAACAAAGAAGGAAGCTCAGAAACAAAATGGACAACAGGTTCAACTCTTAAAAATAGGAACTTTTTAGCCTTATGTGTGGGCGCGGCAAGTAGTTGATTTTATTTTGAAAGAGATACAGGTTCGATTCCGGATATATGCTCCTTGCTATGGTAGCGTCAAACAAATACAAAGAGGTACTGAATAACTAAACACTAAGCTTAGAAACAATGGTTGGTTACAGGTTCAATTCCTTTCTTAGTTTAAAGCTAACCCCCCCACGTGTTTAGTGGCATGTTACTCGTCTAAGTAAGCAGAAGTAAAAAATGGCGACTAAAATAAGAGAAAAAACTTAAAACCCTTATCGCGGAAGATCCGTGAGATGTACTATAGAACCAACACATGCACAGTGTTAAGGAGGCCAAACTAAATTGGAATATACAATAAAATGACCACTTCCGGTCTAAACTTTAAATCGTTATATCTTTTGAATGGAAAGTGATAGAAATGAACTGAGTTTAAAAATATATCGTTTCATAACAAGCTCTACAAGAAAATGAGATAAAAAACTTCAAATCCTTATCGCGGAAGATCGGTGAGATGTACGATAGAACCAATACATGCACGGTGTTAAGGAGGCCAAACTAAATTGGAATATACAATAAAATGACCACTTCCGGTCTAAACTATAAATCGTTATATCTTTTGAATGGAAAGTGATAGAAATGAACTGAGTTTAAAAATATATCGTTTCATAACAAACTCTACAAGAAAATGAGATAAAAAACTTCAAATCCTTATCGCGGAACATCGGTGAGATGTACGATAGAACCAATACCTGCACGGTGCTAAGGAGGCCAAACCAAATTGGAATATACAATAAAATGGTCACTTCCGGTCTAAACTTTAAATCGTTATATCTTTTGAACGGAAAGTGATAGAAAGGAACCGACTTCAAAATTGTATGTTTCGTAACAAGGTCTACAAGAAACTGAGATAAAACAACTTCAAACCCTTATCGCGGAAGATCGGCGAGATGTACGATAGAACCAATACATACACGCTGTTCAGCAAAGCAAACTCTACAAACATATTCAATAAAAATGTTACTTCCGGTAGACACTTCCGGTATAGCTATTCTTAGAGCTACATACATGTGTGACACCTCAAAATAATCGTCTTGTTGAACAGAAGAAATATAATATTTAAGTAAGTCTGAACAAGCTGTGTTAACACCTTAAAACAACACACTCTCTCTTAGACTTAATGAAGCTACTTTCAGAGAAAATTTCAACCATACCATAAAGAACACTATTCAATAGCGTATTTAAATGTTGACTACATCAAGTGATGCGTGCTACAGACAAATTTTAGTACACCCTCTTAGACTTATTGAAGTTGACGGCACAGACAGCTGTCAAGCGTACCTAACAAACCAAAGTAAATATGTCTTGAAGAACAGTCTTGAATTACCCTAAACCAACACATCTCTATCATTTCAGAGTAATCTTAACCATGTGACCAGTCAAAATCTTGAAGTGTAGCTTTTATGTATATGAGATATAAAATAAGAAAACTAAAGGTTGATTGCCTATTACAACAGTCAGCCGAAGGAACATTTTTGGGTTATCGGAATACATAAGCCAAATGTTCCAACCGAAGGAGTCCACTTAGACACATCTCCAGGGGCTCGGAATACCGATGCCCTAAAAACGGACGCAACATCTCAAGTAACACCAGCAACAGCTACATACGTATTAAACATCGGTGGAGCGCGCGGTGAAAACAACACGATATCTGGTACATATGTGTGCAAAGATTTGATATTAAAGTTGGCTTGTTGGATAACCAATCATTTTTATGAAAAATGCAACAATTTTTATTTCTGCGTAAGCGAATTTAATCAGAAATATAGAACCAACCTTCAAGAAACCGAAAAAAAGGATGAGAACATTAAGAACAAACATTCCGATACCGAAGTGATCCTAAACACACCATATGATGCAAATTCTGTAAATCTCTTTAACAGAAGAAAAACAGAAGTCAAACACCGTAAGACAAATAGAACCGACGTACATAACAGATGTGTCTGAGGAGAAACGTATTCAGAACCTTATTGAGTTTACTAAGTTTTAAGTATACGAATAGAACAGTCTATGTACCAACCAGGACAACACAACTAACCAACCAACTGTTTTTGAGGTGTAACCTTTATGTATGTAATTTAATTTTCGCTGGTGTAAAATAAATGTAAAAAGTGTTATATAGCAAAACCAAAGATTTAATTGCCTATCACAACAAGCTGACCGAACAGGGGGACCAACGGAATACCGATACCCTAAATATTTCAACCGAAGGAGTCCACTTAGAGTCATCTCCAGGGAGCCGGAATACTAGCCCCCTAGAAGTGTCGGAAACAACATTTCAAGTAACACCTAGAACTGCTACATACTTGGTAAAAATGGGTGGAGCTCAGACTGTAAACGACTTGATAGGTCGTACATATGTTTGCAAAGATTTGATTCTAAATTTAGCCTGTTGGATATCCAAACATTTCTATGAAAAACGCAACCAGCGAACTAACCAACCAACCCACGTTGAGGGGTGTAGAGATAGTAAGCTACCTACAAGTGGCCCCTCTGAATATATGTGATGTTAATGATAGAGTAAAAGATTTAATTGGCACGTGTTTGTATTGAAGGCTTGCAAGCTACGTACAAGTGTCTGAATATATGATGGTGATGACGGGTCAAGAGATTTAATTGAGCGGTTTTCACTTGAGTCATCGTCATTCGAAAAGTATCAGAACGAAAACCAGGTCCTTTGCTCTGATATATCTTACTCAGGAGGAACCAAATGTCTTCGAAAACCACATTCTTTACTTTTCTGAATAGCAAGTGAGCAACCCCCCCTTGTCGAACCCCTCCGAGCTAAAGGGAAACCCCACCCCGTCTTTAGGGATCGAGTAGTGTAAACGATGAAAAATTAGATGCAACAGAAGCCCTGGACAACTCGATGTTTATATTCGATGATGATGATGATGTAGCTTGTAACAAACAAGATAAAATAAGAGCATACTTTAGTATGGGCAGACATAAGAATATTGATTCATTCTATCTCTGTCAAACATGTACTCGAACAACCAAACATCTGGTACGTAACAACACAAATGTTGTGTTATTCAAGCAACATGAAACCAATTTAAAACATGTGTACGACAATCATATGACCACCGATATGGACTTTAAACAAGTTTAAAAATATATGCTACCATTTTTGGAAAGACAAATGATGTGCAAGACTAAAGGTTAGCAGATACTAATCGTTTTAACCTTCACTGCTGCCTACCTACTGAACCTTAGCAGATACTCCTCGTCTTAATATTCGACAGACAACACAACTTATTGTTTTCACCTTCACGTCTTAATATTCAACAGACAGCAACGACAGCTGTCTGACAGGACAGACAGCTGTCAGACAGCAACGACATCTGTCATACAGCTGTCTAACAGGTGTCATACAGCTGTCTAACAGCTGTCATACAGCTGTCTAACAGCTGTCATACAGCTGTCATACAGCTGTCCTGTCTAACAGCTGTCTAACACAGCCGTCAGACAGCTGTCTAGCAGGACAGCCGTCAGACAGCTGTCTAGCAGGACAGCTGTCTAACAGGGCAGGCATATGTCTAACACATGTCTAGCAGATGTATAACAGTCACTCTTTAGCGGAACATAAGCTGAATGTTTTTGAGTCAAACAAGAAGAAAACAATTTAAAACACATCTACGACGACCATGAGACAGCCGACATGGACTTTGAACAATTTTTAAAAATAGATGCGGCCAGGTTAGTTGATCAACCATCCAGGTCAGTCACCGCTGACCCTATAAATAAAAACGATGCTGGAAGCGAGTGACGTCACAAGAAACGGTGGTGCATGTGCCCAGGTTAGACCTCTAAGCTTTCCAGTTTAATACCGGGTCAGCTCCATGACAAGGTGGTGGACCAGTCGGGTCAGCTAAGAGTCGGGGTGGTGGAACGGTCGGGTCAGCCGGGCGACAGGAACGGTCGGGTCAGCTAGACGACGAGTGTCGCCCGGCTGACCCGACCGTTCCACCACCCCGACTCTTAGCTGACCCGACTGGTCCACCACCTTGTCATGGAGCTGACCCGGTATTAAACTGGAAAGCTTAGAGGTCGAACCTGGGCACATGCACCACCGTTTCTTGTGACGTCACTCGCTTCCAGCATCGTTTTTATTTATAGGGTCAGCGGTGACTGACCTGGATGGTTGATCAACTAACCTGGCCGCATCTATTTTTAAAAATTGTTCAAAGTCCATGTCGGCTGTCTCATGGTCGTCGTAGATGTGTTTTAAATTGTTTTCTTCTTGTTTGACTCAAAAACATTCAGCTTATGTTCCGCTAAAGAGTGACTGTTATACATCTGCTAGACATGTGTTAGACATATGCCTGCCCTGTTAGACAGCTGTCCTGCTAGACAGCTGTCTGACGGCTGTGTTAGACAGCTGTCAGACAGGACAGCTGTATGACAGCTGTATGACAGCTGTTAGACAGCTGTATGACAGCTGTTAGACAGCTGTATGACAGCTGTCTGTCCTGTCAGACAGCTGTCGTTGCTGTCTGACAGCTGTCTGTCCTGTCAGACAGCTGTCGTTGCTGTCTGTTGAATATTAAGACGTGAAGGTGAAAACAATAAGTTGTGTTGTCTGTCGAATATTAAGACGAGGAGTATCTGCTAAGGTTCAGTAGGTAGGCAGCAGTGAAGGTTAAAACGATTAGTATCTGCTAACCTTTAGTCTTGCACATCATTTGTCTTTCCAAAAATGGTAGCATATATTTTTAAACTTGTTTAAAGTCCATATCGGTGGTCATATGATTGTCGTACACATGTTTTAAATTGGTTTCATGTTGCTTGAATAACACAACATTTGTGTTGTTACGTACCAGATGTTTGGTTGTTCGAGTACATGTTTGACAGAGATAGAATGAATCAATATTCTTATGTCTGCCCATACTAAAGTATGCTCTTATTTTATCTTGTTTGTTACAAGCTACATCATCATCATCATCGAATATAAACATCGAGTTGTCCAGGGCTTCTGTTGCATCTAATTTTTCATCGTTTACACTACTCGATCCCTAAAGACGGGGTGGGGTTTCCCTTTAGCTCGGTGGGGTTCGACAAGGGGGGGTTGCTCACTTGCTATTCAGAAAAGTAAAGAATGTTGTTTTCGAAGACATTTAGTTCCTCCTGAGTAAGATATATCAGAGCAAAGGACCTGGTTTTCGTTCTGATACTTTTCGAATGACGATGACTCAAGTGAAAACCGCTCAATTAAATCTCTTGACCCGTCATCACCATCATATATTCAGACACTTGTACGTAGCTTGCAAGCCTTCAATACAAACACGTGCCAATTAAATCTTTTACTCTATCATTAACATCACATATATTCAGAGGGGCCACTTGTAGGTAGCTTACTATCTCTACACCCCTCAACGTGGGTTGGTTGGTTAGTTCGCTGGTTGCGTTTTTCATAGAAATGTTTGGATATCCAACAGGCTAAATTTAGAATCAAATCTTTGCAAACATATGTACGACCTATCAAGTCGTTTACAGTCTGAGCTCCACCCATTTTTACCAAGTATGTAGCAGTTCTAGGTGTTACTTGAAATGTTGTTTCCGACACTTCTAGGGGGCTAGTATTCCGGCTCCCTGGAGATGACTCCAAGTGGACTCCTTCGGTTGAAATATTTAGGGTATCGGTATTCCGTTGGTCCCCCTGTTCGGTCAGCTTGTTGTGATAGGCAATTAAATCTTTGGTTTTGCTATATAACACTTTTTACATTTATTTTACACCAGCGAAAATTAAATTACATACATAAAGGTTACACCTCAAAAACAGTTGGTTGGTTAGTTGTGTTGTCCTGGTTGGTACATAGACTGTTCTATTCGTATACTTAAAACTTAGTAAACTCAATAAGGTTCTGAATACGTTTCTCCTCAGACACATCTGTTATGTACGTCGGTTCTATTTGTCTTACGGTGTTTGACTTCTGTTTTTCTTCTGTTAAAGAGATTTACAGAATTTGCATCATATGGTGTGTTTAGGATCACTTCGGTATCGGAATGTTTGTTCTTAATGTTCTCATCCTTTTTTTCGGTTTCTTGAAGGTTGGTTCTATATTTCTGATTAAATTCGCTTACGCAGAAATAAAAATTGTTGCATTTTTCATAAAAATGATTGGTTATCCAACAAGCCAACTTTAATATCAAATCTTTGCACACATATGTACCAGATATCGTGTTGTTTTCACCGCGCGCTCCACCGATGTTTAATACGTATGTAGCTGTTGCTGGTGTTACTTGAGATGTTGCGTCCGTTTTTAGGGCATCGGTATTCCGAGCCCCTGGAGATGTGTCTAAGTGGACTCCTTCGGTTGGAACATTTGGCTTATGTATTCCGATAACCCAAAAATGTTCCTTCGGCTGACTGTTGTAATAGGCAATCAACCTTTAGTTTTCTTATTTTATATCTCATATACATAAAAGCTACACTTCAAGATTTTGACTGGTCACATGGTTAAGATTACTCTGAAATGATAGAGATGTGTTGGTTTAGGGTAATTCAAGACTGTTCTTCAAGACATATTTACTTTGGTTTGTTAGGTACGCTTGACAGCTGTCTGTGCCGTCAACTTCAATAAGTCTAAGAGGGTGTACTAAAATTTGTCTGTAGCACGCATCACTTGATGTAGTCAACATTTAAATACGCTATTGAATAGTGTTCTTTATGGTATGGTTGAAATTGTCTCTGAAAGTAGCTTTATTAAGTCTAAGAGAGAGTGTGTTGTTTTAAGGTGTTAACACAGCTTGTTCTGACTTACTTAAATATTATATTTCTTCTGTTCAACAAGACGATTATTTTGAGGTGTCACACATGTATGTAGCTCTAAGAATAGCTATACCGGAAGTGTCTACCGGAAGTAACATTTTTATTGAATATGTTTGTAGAGTTTGCTTTGCTGAACAGCGTGTATGTATTGGTTCTATCGTACATCTCGCCGATCTTCCGCGATAAGGGTTTGAAGTTTTTTTTATCTCAGTTTCTTGTAGACCTTGTTACGAAACATACAATTTTGAAGTCGGTTCCTTTCTATCACTTTCCGTTCAAAAGATATAACGATTTAAAGTTTAGACCGGAAGTGACCATTTTATTGTATATTCCAATTTGGTTTGGCCTCCTTAACACCGTGCAGGTATTGGTTCTATCGTACATCTCACCGATGTTCTGCGATAAGGATTTGAAGTTTTTTATCTCATTTTCTTGTAGAGTTTGTTATGAAACGATATATTTTTAAACTCAGTTCATTTCTATCACTTTCCATTCAAAAGATATAACGATTTATAGTTTAGACCGGAAGTGGTCATTTTATTGTATATTCCAATTTAGTTTGGCCTCCTTAACACCGTGCATGTATTGGTTCTATCGTACATCTCACCGATCTTCCGCAATAAGGATTTGAAGTTTTTTATCTCATTTTCTTGTAGAGCTTGTTATGAAACGATATATTTTTAAACTCAGTTCATTTCTATCACTTTCCATTCAAAAGATATAACGATTTAAAGTTTAGACCGGAAGTGGTCATTTTATTGTATATTCCAATTTAGTTTGGCCTCCTTAACACTGTGCATGTGTTGGTTCTATAGTACATCTCACGGATCTTCCGCGATAAGGGTTTTAAGTTTTTTCTCTTATTTTAGTCGCCATTTTTTACTTCTGCTTACTTAGACGAGTAACATGCCACTAAACACGTGGGGGGGTTAGCTTTAAACTAAGAAAGGAATTGAACCTGTAACCAACCATTGTTTCTAAGCTTAGTGTTTAGTTATTCAGTACCTCTTTGTATTTGTTTGACGCTACCATAGCAAGGAGCATATATCCGGAATCGAACCTGTATCTCTTTCAAAATAAAATCAACTACTTGCCGCGCCCACACATAAGGCTAAAAAGTTCCTATTTTTAAGAGTTGAACCTGTTGTCCATTTTGTTTCTGAGCTTCCTTCTTTGTTTTGCCAGCGACCTCTATTGTCTCTACGATATTTAAGTTTGGTTTCCTATTTGAACCTGTTGTCTATTTTGTTTCTGAACTTCTTTCTTTTGTTTGCCAACGACCTCTATTGTCTCTGCGATATTTAAGTTTGGTTTCCTATTTGAACCCGTTGTCCATTTTGTTTGTCAACGACCTCTGTGTGTTATTTTTAGAACCTACCTATATAACAATTGTGGCGTTCGGCTAATTTCTATGCGAAATCTTTAACCGTTATTACAAGTCTTTCCGGTTTCGGTGAGTAGCCCGCTATTAATAGTTTAAATCATCAGCTGGGTGCGGTTGTGATAATTATGTGTTTAATAATTTTTTGACTCTTACCTAAAATGCATCAGATGTTTAAGTGTATTACTGCTTGATTACATTTAAATAAAACAGGGTTATTTTTTAATAGCTGGAGAGGCTATATGTCTTACATAACGCATTGCCCTTTTGTAAATCTGTTTACAGGTGTTATTAATATGGAACTAGTTATTTTGTGTAAAGCGTGAACATTGGTGTTGGTGTTTTAAAAAATTAAGTGCTAGTGTGGTCCTATGTTTGAAGGCGATGACTATGTTTGGTGAGTTGGTCTACTAATTTTTTGTAGAAATAAGCTAAACGCAGCAAGTGCGTTCTGTTAGCGAATTTTCATATACTTCTCAGGTTAGATAAGTGGTTTATATTTTATTGCTAATAATTAACTTCTTATTACGCATGTTATTTTAAATGGCGGTTCCTCGTTTGCATAATACAGGTTAGCTGGCTTTTGAATTTGATTACGTCATCTCAGGTTAGTTCGCTACTTGTTCGGGTTAAATACGAAGTCAGGTGGTGGAGGCGCTCGGGTCTGGTTAGTGGCTCCGCCACCTTGTGCTCGGGTTAGCTCAGGGGCGGTCGGGTCCGCCACCTTGTGCTCGGGTTAGCTCGAGGGCGGTCGGGTCTGGTCAGTTCCGCCACTCCGCCCGGTGGTGTGTGGCGGGTGGTGGCTCCAGAAGGAACCATCTATACCTACTTATATATATATATATATATATATATATATATATATATATATATATATATATATATATATATATATATATATATATATATATATATATATATATATATATATATATATATATATATATATATTGTAATTTGCCTCTGATAGGAAGCGTGACCAACGCTCATTTATAAATCATTTCTCAAAATTTAAAACTCCCCATTTACGATTATTTTTTCTACGAAAATCTGCTGGAGAACAGTTGCTTTTCTTGAACCGTTCAAATCTGCAGCTTCCAGAAGACGACTGCAAGAGCTGAAAGCCAGAGAATAATTTTAACTTTAGATATAAGGCTCAGCTATTGGTAATAACTCACATCCATCTCTACATCCGCTTAAGATGAACAAAGCTATAAAAGCTGTTTTATGAGATTCAAGTTACTCTTATACTATATTATTTCGTGTCTGTGTCGGTAGTAATCTTTTGCTATCTGAAAATGCGAGAATCTCGTTCGAAGGCCGGTTTGTATTTTACATTTCAAACCAGACCAGCCATCGAACATATTAATTCTCCTTCCCAGCACTGTTTCAACCGAGCGGCTTGTTTCTGGCTTTCAGCGGAACGGTTTCGCATAGGGAATGAATGCACTTAACCAATGTACGAATGCCTGACGTTTGTTAGACCTGACTTCAAAGGATCAAAACAACCCGCTCTTAGCCAATTGGTTCGTGCTTTTATATGTATTCGGGAACAAACATTGCTCTGATCACTAATTGCAATTACATTTCCGCCAGCAGCGTTTTACATCATCACGGAAACATCCTGCGTAAATGAGTGTTAGATCTTTGAGATAAAAAATATCGATGGCTGATTCAAAATATGCGTACCATAGAGATTATATTTAGTTTTCAGCTGAACTAACACAACACCGTATAACTTTCTACCTCGTGTGGTGGTTTTGCCTTATTATACAGATTTTAAAACATGAGGAACTTTATTTAACTCTCACACGATATTATTGCTTTAGTCTTAGAGTAAAACGAACCTCTTAGGCACATAATTTATGACAGCAAGTACGTTATGTTAGCGAACATTTATAAAAAAAATTTAGTGTTTCATATGTTTTTTAAGAGACATCAAATTAGTAGGTGATAAGTATAACCTTTATAGTGAAAACCATGTACCATATTTCACTAAGGTAAATTTTGTTAAAAAAATACACACCTTCCCGAACATAAACTTATAATTTCCACCAAAAACTACTTTGAATTTCCTGGCCAGCAAACGTATCCAAGCAATTTCCACACAAACTACATCATCCAAGATACAATTATTTACAGACGATAACTCAAAAAATAATGGGCCGATGTTTATTAAATTTGGTGAATATCTTTCTTTTGCAAGTGGCTACGGTAAGTTTGTTATCCAGGTAAATCTGCCAAGAATTCTACATACATACCTCTGCAACTTCTATTAACTATGTCCTATACCTAAATAGCATAATTTCTGAGATATTGTTACTTTCCGAAGTAATATAGTCAATACCGCCGCAGATAATTCTAATTCCAATGTTTTTTAGGGCATTTGATGATCAGGTGTCTTTTTATATTCATCATGACACTCTGACAGTCTGAAAAATATACTAAAAAACGGCGATGAATATCATCAGTTGACAATATTGGTTTTGGGTGTTGAATTCTTATTTCTAGAGTAAAGCTAAACTAAATTAGATTATACACAGAGAACAGAGAAAAGAAAGCAACTTGCGATGTGAACGAGAACTGAAAAATTTAAAATAATTTTTATTATGACCTGCGTTTTGGATCAAACGTTTTGACATTCACGAATGTACTCCGGCGGCGGTCACTCTTCGTATCTCGTCTGGATCTAACTCGGTAAAAGCTTTCTTTATGCGTTGGATTAGTTCCCTCTTTAGATCGAGCATGCGGTGTCAAGTGCGGTGATCTTGCTGGCCAGTGCCGAGGACCTTTTCTTCCTAGCCATCTGTCAGTAAATATACCATTCAACTGATGATACACACCTATATTACTATTACTAATATTTATACCATGGAATTGTGCGCTGGAGCCCTGTCCATCTAGTCAACAAATGAGTAATGTATTTTCCGACAGATTGCCCACGAATGGCTTCATTACTGTTCTCAGGGTAATGAATATTTTTGTAATACCTCTATTACTGTAGCGTATTCTACTTATCATCGCGACTTATAGCAAAAGCAGGGTACTAATTTTTACTGTTGTCACTGAATTAAACTGTGTGTCAATTTCATTTTTATGGCCAGAGATTCCTACAAAATCCTACTCTTTTCTTTGACGCATTCATGTATAAATTCCAAAATAGTTCCCATTGGAGAGCTGGATAAATTATATGACTCTCAATCGCAAGGTCGTGTGTTTTATCACCCGCAGAGAAGAATATATTTTCAAAAACGAATTCAAAGACTCAGGCAGTTGCTGCGTTTTAAGGATAACACTTATATCATATATGTCTCATTAATCACCCTTACACACATCTATTAACCATATCGGTAAATATGGTTCAGTTAAATAAATAAATATAAATATCTCAGAAATTATGCCAGTTAGGTAAAATACATAATTAATAGAAGTTGCAGAGATATGTATGTGGAACGCTTTAGACTGTAAATATACAGGGCGTTCCATTTGAAAAAGTCAAACTATTCCCGCTTGAATTTCCAGATTTTGTCAGGCTATGAACGCATACCCTGTATAAAAAAACATATTTTCGTTTAAATCATTTTGCAAGACATGATCACCAGCAATCTGATGCACAAAAATCGAATTTCTAGATGCACACTCGAGAAAGATACATCAAATTATAAAAAGAGCTACTACAACGAATATTTTTCGAAAATCGCCAATATTTCAAAAACTAACAACGTTAGGTGTACAAAGTACTACATAAGATATATCCCAAATTGGATCACCATTCTGAAAATGTTAAAATAGATAGAGTGGTTCATTTAAAATAATAAAGTTGATGGCGACTTCCGGTATAACCGGAAGATAAGTGCAACTATTTTAATCTGAATAAGAATATTATGTAATGGCCAAAGACAATTTTTCAATTCTCAAATCAGATGAGAAGGTCATAAACTTCTAACAAGCGCTTCTCAGCAATCAGCCTGTGTATATATATATATATATATATATATATATATATATATATATATATATATATATATATATATATATATATATATATATATATATATATATATATATATATATATATATATATATATATATATATATATATATATATATATATATATATATATATATATATATATATATATATATATAATTCAAAAACACGTCGATTTTTATTCTCAAAAAATAACTTTTTGATATAAAAATCTTACCCATATCGTTATATAAGGGTAGCTACCCTTGCGAAATTTTGAAATTGGATGTTCGGTAGTGTGATACATTTTTTTAAGCTATTCCAATTCTCTATTCAGCAACACCAATATTTTTGCAGAAATAAAATAAAGTCAGTAATAACATTTTTATTATCAGTAACAGCTAACACAAACGAAGCCTATAAGGAATGACATAGTTTAGTCTTATCCAATCAATTGTTCGAAATGCCCGCCTTTTTGTTCTGACAATACCACAAACGGTCAACAAATTCTTGTTGGACTCTATTTATGACTTCTGGAGAAATGTTCAGTATATTCAGTTCAAATACTTTTGGATATCACATTCTTCAAATGACCGCACAGAAAAAATCTAAGACGTTAGGTCAGGTGATCTTGCTGGCCAATCGATGGCACCACGCGTGCCAATCCGTCTGTTGGGAAATTGTTGATCCAGATACTGTGGAACATTACGGGCATAATGCGTGGGTGCACCATCTTGTTGATACCACAAGTTATGAATTTCCATACCAGATTGTAAATCAGGAAATACGTTCAATAACGTTGGAATGGGATATTGCTGTAAAAATTGTAGATATCGTGGTTCATTTATAGTTCTATCAAAAACTAGAGACCAGTAATCCTACTCCTAACAATTATTGCCGAAAAATGTACATTTTGTGGATATTGTGCATATATCTGTCGCATCCATCTTGGATTTTCCCTTGCCCAATATCTGCATTTTTAACTGTTAACTTCTCCATGTAGTGTAAAAGTAGATTCCGCCCAAAACAGAATATTCGGTACTCGCAAAGAATTATCATTACATCTATCCATTAGTTTTGCACAAAACTGTATCCTTCGGTATAGATCGTCATCGTAAAATACATGCAAAAGCTCTAATTTTATTAAGCTTTTCAAGGTCTAAAACTTAATATGCCGTCTGAAATGGAAATCCTTTGCCTCGGCCAATTTGCCGAACACTACTGTGGGGATTCTCTTCCACTGACAATTAGACGTTTAATTTCACTTCTTCACTTACAGACCGGCGACCTGTTTTTGACAAATCTCCCACGCTAGATGTTTCTCGAAATCTGTTCGACTTACTGTTGATGGATTGATAGACATATCCGGATATCTAGTATTAAACAAAATACACACCCCTGCCTGATTTCGCATTATATCGCCATAATCCTCATTAGAATTTCAATTCTTTGAACTATTGATAAACGCATCTTACCACCATTGTAATAATTTATTTGAAAACGCAAAAGTTAAAAATTATACGTATTTAATTTTCACGACAACCAAGATGTAAATTTGCCACTATTATGTGTAAGTTGTATCGCAAAAAATTATCAAACTTATGCTTGATTACTTTTTTTCATACATGTCACACAGCAGTTAATTGCTATTATCAGTCGATTGTTACAGATATAATATACAACCAAATCTTTTTTTTTTCGTATAATAAGCCCAACATTTTGAACAAGGTTTACAGACTTTGATGATTGAAGTATCATATCATAGGTATCACATCAGTATCATAAGACTGGTCTATGTAATTCTTTGCAGGCTTAACTTGTGTTAGGTGTTACTGGTAATAAAAATGTTATTACCCACTTTATTTTAATCCTACCAGCTGCTAAAGGTAACTGGATTATCTCTAAAAATATATATCACACTACCCACCATTTAGTTTCAAAATTTCAAAGGGGTTGCTACTCTTTGAAGAGATATAACGATAGGGCTGATTTTTTTTTTAAAGTTAGTTTTTGAAAACAAAAATCGACCTGTTTTTGAATTTTCCTTAATCATGACCACTTTCAATTTTAGTGAAATTTTGCGTTAGTTTATAGACACAGTTTATATACATCTTTAAGAGTAAACAAATTTTTTTGCCTTAATTGTTGGAAAGGTTTGAATATACCTATTTGTAAACATGTAGATCTACGAAATATCTTATTACTTACCACGTAAAGCTTTGACATATCAACTTGTTTCAACACCTATTTTACTTAGCCCGTCTACAAAGTCAAATAGAAAAAAGTCTGGACGCGGCAAGTGCGTTATCGAAGTCAATTTTCATAAAAATATATTTAATAATAAATATTACTTTCTAATGCAAGCAGGCATCAATCTGGTTACCCGTATAACCTATATAGTAGCAGCAATGTGCCATATTTTATCAAAATAACTTATTGTTTGAAAATGTACAAATATTTTACGAAAATAAACTTAAAATGTTTCCAAGAAAACTGGTTTCCTAGCCAACAAATCTTAGGTTAATAGCAAATTGAGATATTGAAATTTGAAGCATTTAATGAAAATTCGCTACCAAAACGCACTTACTGCGTCTCGATTTATTTTCTTACAAACATGCATCATATTTCGATAAAAAATGCAAAAATGCAATAATATAAGTTTGTATAAAAGTATATATGTTCGAAAAAAAAAAAATTAGGTACCACCAATGAGTTATGGGCCACCCTGTGATTGTCACACTAATTTTATAAAATGCAGCTTAAGACACCCTATAATTAACATATACAACTTTTTCTCATATCTTGTATAATAACAGTTATATTGAGATTTACCTTAGAAATGCGTCACCTTGTATATATGTTAACTAGATAAAAACTGGAACTGGGTCGTAGGTGGCCTAGCGCTCATTTGAAGAATTCTTTTTAAAATTCAAAAGGCGCAGTCTCCTCATTAAAGAATTTTTTCTACAAAAATTAGCTAAAAATTATAGACCGTTAAACCATAAGCTTAACTAAAACTACCGCCAAGCATCAGGGAAAGGGTCTATGCGAAATTAAATTTCTGGAAACATTTTAGTAAAATGAAGGACAACGAGGGTTGAAGCGGAAAACTAAGGGTTTGAAGAACACTCTTCTTGCGGCATTTTCTTTTCATAATCAGTATTTGTTTCAGGTTATTTGCGTAAATGCTGCAAATTTTGACGTTTCAAATCGCCACATTGAGTTTTTCAGGAAAATTCCAAATTTTTGTTTCTACACCAGCCCATAACTTTTTTCTATTCAAACTTACAGACCTAAATTTTGGTACACGGTTCGCTCCTTATAAAATAAACACGCGTACCAAACTCGGTGCCCTTACTTTGTTACTTCCTTAGATATAATTTTTTTCCAAAAGAAAATACTCAATTTTCCGGGAAAACCTGCGACGATATTCCTGGCTAAAGAACTTGTCCAAGCCACTTGTAAAGGTACTCACCAAATTTTATCAAAATGGGCCCATTATTTATTGAGTTATCATTGTGATACCAATACACACACACACCCACACAATCTACACACACACAACACACATATATATATATATATATATATATATATATATATATATATATATATAATATGAAACTGACCCTGGAGATGGTTCTAGGGGGCCTAGTTCGCGCTCATTTGAAGAAATTTTTTTAAAAATTCAAAAGTCGGAATCTCCTCATTAGTGATTTTTTTGAAAGAAAATTTACTAAAAAATCATTATCCTTTGATTATCAGTTTTATAACATTTTGGTTTGGCGAATTTTTGTAGGATTAAATTATTACGTTTTATGGTTGAAAACGGTCTATTATATTCAACAAATCTTACGAGCTACAATAAGAGAGTTGTAGCGACAAGACTTTTGTTGTTAATACGAGTTTACTAACATTTTGCGTTGTCTCGATATAAAATTTTCGACATCCAACTTATTGCATTGCAAGGACCTACATAAATCCGAGATTTAAGCGATCTGATATTCAACTCCAAATCTAAAGTAAAATTTGGCGAGTAAAGTAACTTTTATAACTCTCCAGTTGCGGTGAGCTTTCGGCTAAAATAAACTACGAATTTATATGACATTAAAAAGCTTTCAAATTTTATAAAACAGCTTTTACACTGTCACTGTTCACTGGCAAGCTACACGTTTCTTTTCGCTTGGGGCGAAAACGTAAATATTGTTCTAAAATAAAATTAATTCTGAGTAGCCTCAAAACAATTGCGCAGTAGCGGTAATTGTATTTGTTGTGTGGGAGAAAGCAAATCTAACTTTTGTTGCTTTGTCTTTCAGGAATTCGTTCGTAAACTCCAAATCACAAGCTGGCTAATGGTAACCATTTGTCTACATTTGTTTGAAAATTTGGGCTTTATAAGCTATAGAGAGACACTAAGTAAATAGATTTTTAGTTTATTTACACACGCCATAAGTAAATAATTAAACTAATTAGATTTACGCTGGTTTTGTTAATTTTCTTTTAAAAAAATCCCTAATGAAAAAATCGCGAATGTTGAATTTTGAAAAAAGTTTAGCAAGTGAGCGCGAACTAGGTCCCCCACATAATACATGTGTGTGTGTGTGTGTATGTACTGAAATATTTCCGCGGTCTTTAATGTGAGACATACTTGGTTTCAGGTTAAACTGCGTCCAGCATTTATTAAAACTAGACGTTTCGGCTACTGTTTTGGAGCCTTTTTCGAGAGGTAAAGGAAATATATAAGCACATGAACTCTAAGGCCTCGATCAGCCTACTCAGGGCGGAGGACAAAGGTGGGCTGGGTTATTCTAGCTCTATTACGGGCCTGGATTTGCCTACTGCCAAAATCTCGACGGGGATCGTCTCTAAGGTCTCAGTGTGTTCAACCCTGGGCCTAAGAGAGATCTGGCAGTTCGTTGCAACTCTTGTATTGTATGTACTGTTTCGTCTACCTGCTTCGTTGTCAGTGTCATGAGTCGGGTCACGATCAACTAAGCCAGTGGCTTACGTCACGGCTCAAAGGATTAGGAGGATTGCGGGTATTTGTTGAGTCAGGTAATGCGGCAATAAAATTGTCTTAAATTTATTGCCTTTTTGTGTGTTTGTAATGAAGATATAATAGGTTTTCAAGTAATCGGGGGACGAAGGCCATCATATGACTTAATTAAACAATCGGGACGTTTTTCGATCTGGATCGCTTCGCGGATAATTCTGGTTTTGAAGTTGGAAACTGACTATTGTTTTGGCATTGTCGAAGTTTATTTTATGTCTTGTATGAATATGATTCATGGCCAGCGCCGATGAGGTGTCGGATTTTCTAACTGCGAGGATGTGTTCATATATTCTATTGTGGATGCGTCTATTTGTTGGTCCTACATAAGTACGGCAACCGCCTGAACAAGGAATTTCGTAAACTCCCTGGGATTCATTGGTGATCGTACCCTGAGGAGTTTTTTATCAGATTTGACAGGTTTTGCTTTGTTGTGAATATGGGTTATTATGGGTTCTAAAAATTCGGCTGATTTTGTCGGTGACGTCTTTAATGTATGGTAAAAACGCTGTATGCTGTTGTGTCGACTCTGTTTGTTCTTGTAGTGGTGTAGTGGTTTGTTGTTTTCCGTTTCTAATGTTTCGTAGTAAGTGATTGTTGTATCCGTTCTCTAGCAATATGGATAAATAGTTAAAAGAGGTTTATGGCCCAAAAAATCCGACCATTTTTTCAGAAATATTTAACGTTTATTTTCGGAAAATTTTTGTACCTTTTCAAACAATGTTATTTTGATGATATATAGTACATTTGTTCTTCTATATAAGTTATACCGGTATATACCGTTAATTTTGGTACAACTGATAATCAAACAAACACACAAAAACAAAGTATTCTGTGTGGATACCAAAAGCTATTGTATATTACAAAGTTCTCTTTGGCGCAAAAAGGCCAAGAAATCACAGAAAAAGTACTTTAAAAGTTTTATAATTTTTCCCCTTAAAACGTCACAGTTGCGATTTGAAACGTCAAAATTGACAACATTTAAACATAGAACCTGAAACTAACACGGGTTTTGTAGAGTAAATGTCAAAAAAAGAGTATTTTACAAACCCTTAAGTTTCAGCGACAACAATCATTGTCCCTTATTTTAGATAAATATTTCCAGAAAATACATCTTAAATAGTTCGTGAGTAGTTTTAGTTATATAGTTTATCGTTTAATGGTCTCTAATTTTATGCGAATGAAAAAATTCACTGTTGAGAAGACTTCCACAAATTTTGGAAACATTTCTCCATAAGAGCGCGAACTAGACCCCCTAGAACCCATATGCGGGGTTAGTTTCAGTTTTACTCTGTTTTGGTATATACAGCGTAACGCATTTCTTCGGTATATATCAATATATCCGTTATTATGCAAGATATGAGAAAAATTGTATACGTTAATTATAGGGTGTCTTGAGCTTCATCTTACAAAATTATTTTTACAATCACAGACTGACCCATAAGTGGTTGGTGATACAAACTATCTTTTGTTGTTTAATCTAACATGACTTAAATTATTGCATTTTCGAATTTTCCATCGAAATCTAATGCATGTTTGTGAGAAAAGACAGCGGGAGGCAGCAAGTGTGTAATGGTAGCGAATTTCTTCAAATGCTTCAAATTTCAATAGCTCAATTTGCTATTAACCTATAAGGTTCGTTTCCAAGAAAACCAGTTTTTTCGGAGACATTTGATGTTTCATCTTCGGAGAATTTTTGTTTAAGTTCTCAAACATTAAAGTTGTTATGGTGAAATATGTTAGATTATTTCTACTTTATAGGTACCCAAATTGGAAGCCTGATTTCTTAAAAAAACATATTGCCTATTAAAAATATATTTATGAAAATTCACTACCATAACGCACTTGCTGCGTCCAGACTTTTTTTAGTTTTGGTCGATTAATTTGGTCGAAACATTGTTGAATTTAGCTTTGAAGTTAAAAAACTATTTTTAAAGCAGTAGTTTTGCTCATAACTTAAGTTTGAAAAGTCTGGACGCAGCAAGTACGTTATGGCAGTGCATTTTTATAAAAATGCTTTGAATATCAAATATGTCTTTTTAATCTACAAAAATTTTAAACTTTAAACGTTGGTTTCCTAGCCAACAAACCTTAAGTTAATAGCAGGTTGAGTTATTGAAATTTGAAGCATTTAATGAAAATTTGCTACCAAAACGCACTAACTGCGTCTTGATTTTTTTTACAAACATATTTCGATAAAAAATGCAATAAAATAAGGCTGAATTGTAGGGATCACCAACGACTTATGGGCCAGCCGGTGATTGTCAAAATAACTTTATAAGATGCAGCTCAAGATACCCTATAATTAACTTATACAATTTTTCTCGTATCTTGTATAATAATAATTATATTGAGTTTTACCGTAGAAACGCGTTACCCTGTATATATGTAAGCAGATCAAAACTGAACGTTAACCCGGATATGGATTCCAGGGGGCCTAGTTTGCGCTCATTTGAAGAAATCTTTTTTAAATTCTAAAGTTGCGGTCTCCTCATTGACGAATTTTTTGTACGAAAATTAGCAAAAGATTATGGACCGTTAAGCCATAAACTTAAATAAAACTACCGCCGAAGCACCAGAGAGAAAATAACTAACCTGTTGCATACCAGCTTCTTTTGTAAAACTTCAATCCTTTATATGTGTTGATAAAACATAACAAACACTGTTTAGTCCACCCACTAACATTAATAAAGGAATAATTTGCACTTGTATATAAAAATTTCCCAAATAACAGAAATAATTTGTCGAGTGAAACAGATGAACATATAAACAATCTCATACCATACAATAAACGTCAGTTACAACGTCTAACAGACCTGCGCAATAATATAAAATGTTCTGTTGCCAAGCAACGACATACCAGATCTCATATAAGCCAGGTTTGCCATTGTCAATGAAACACAGTGATATTGAAAATAAATGTTTCAAATTTAAATAGCTCAATTTTCTTTAACCCTAGAAAACTGAATTTTGGCACATAGTTGGATCTTTCCCAAGGCAATATGTACACCATCGAAATATCTTTGTAATTTACGGAGAATAAATTTTTTTTCGAAAGAAAACTCAAATTTTTTCCGGCAAACCTTCTCCGATTTTCCTGGCTAACGAACTTATCCAAGCTATTAATAAGAGAAAGAAACTTGACGAGTTTCATCAAAATAGATAAATTATTTTTTGAGTTATCGGTTGGATACATACATACATATATATATATATATATATATATATATATATATATATATATATATATATATATATATATATATATATATATATATATATATATATAAACATATAAAATCGAAACTGACTCCAGATATGGGTTCTATGGGCCCAAATTCGCGCTCATTCGAAAAAAAATTTTGCCAAGTCTCACTATCGATACCTTTCTATTAGTGAATTTTTTAAAATAAAAATTCACTAAAAATGACGTCGACTTTCGGGGTATGTCATTTTTTAAATAATTGTACCGGTATTAAGGTAAGACTAGTAAAATAAAAAGTTAGCCCTGATTTAACTTTTAAAGAAACTTGAGTAAACTATTTAATTTTCCAAAAAACCTGATATGGCGGTTCAGGTTGAACGAAAACTTATTGTTAAAAACTATGATTATTCTATCAAATGGCTTTAAAACAGGTCAAATTCGATAAAATTGGTTAACGTGTTTCGGAGTTATCGAGCTTTTTATGCCACACGAGTCAACTCCTCCCCTACCCATTATTTTCGAAAATAGGCGAAAATATTGTATGAAATTTTTTTTAGAGTTTTAGTCCAAAACCCTTCTCGTGACTTACCCTTTAAATTGATTTTTGGAGAAAATCTGATTTCTCTATTCTGAATATGCGTCATCTAGCGGTATCATGTGAATGTGGGAAATAATTTTCGTATACTTCTAGCGGTCAGTATTGCTGGAAAAAATGTTTCTCAAAAGCTGTAAGACAAATGTTTTTCTAGATACCGCCGCTGGCCGACCTTAGCGGGACACCCCGTACAATAAATAACCTTATTATATCTTGCTGACTCGATCAAAGGGTTTCGTAAAAATGTTTAATCAAGCAAAATCTAGAATTTGCTTTCATTTCCGAGCACACGAATATCGGCTTGATATTAAAGCTAATGTATTAGCGAGCATAACCAGAGAGAAAAATTCAATACACGGTTTTCAAATATGACACACGTATATAAAATTCAACTTTGATCACTGTAAAATCAGAGTTCAATTATATCATGTGCGTTTTATTTAGATCTTTAGGTTTGGAATATCCATTAACATTAATAAATTGTTTGCTTATATGCCTTATAATATAGGGTTTGATGTGGTAGGAGCGCATTTGATATATATTTTCTATTATTTGGCTTAGAGTATGAGCTCATTCAGCCACTCTCCACACCCCAATTTTTTTCCAGCAAAGTTTGTGAATTATAAGTTTGTCATAAGCAAGGATTATGCGATTTTTACTGAATTTTCATTAGGAAAATTCACTAATAGTATCGATGGTGACACTTTCGGACAATTTTTTCAAATGAGCGCGAATTAAGGCCTGTGGAACCCATTCCCATGGTCAGTTAATATATATATATATATATATATATATATATATATATATATATATATATATATATATATATATATATATATATATATATATATATATATATGTATGTATGTATGTATGTATCCAAACGATAACTCGAAAACTACTTCACTGATTTGGACAAAATATGAGGATTACCCTTATTTTGCTAATGGCTTGGATGAGTTCGTTCATCAAATCTTAACGGCCAATTTTTCTTAATAAAAAATTCAAAAATATTTATTAAAACGCACTTAACTTTACGGACGTTTGAATTTTTAAAACAATTTATTTAATGCTTTGAACAATCAATACTTAACTACTTATTACAAAAAATGAATAATACAATATACTAAAAATATGACGATCAACCTACATGTGACCTAATGTCTAGCACGCGATGTGCAAAGTACTTAACTCGGGACAAGAATGAACGCTCTTATCCCTGTGAGCAGCCTCTTTATACACTTAACTCCAGGCGTGGCAATTATTGTCTCTGGATGAAACAAAGGATCTGCTGATGTAGATTCTCACAGTGATATTCCGTCAAACTTGCTCTTTGAGCCTGCATATTTGTTGGCTCCTTTCTGACTACGGCTGACTCAGCGGTTCTTACTGTGGGAAGGCGACTTTGTAGCATAACGGGCAATTGTTTGGGCTCTATTTAGCTCGCAATATCTCTCAAATGTGATTGAAACGAAAAATTACAACTCAAAAAAATATAGACAGACGTGGTTGTGTACCAATTTTCAAGTAGTTTTATAGAAGGAAAATAAAGTTATTCGAAATTTGTAATAAAATAATCCTCGACATCACTTCAGATCTTGTAATGCAATATCTACAATATTGGACAAAGACAGATGACGTTATCTGCAGTTATGTTATTTAAATAGATCATATATAAAAATCTAAACAAAGGAAGCTGTCGCAGGATGTCACGCGGGAGATCTTTGTGAGAGACACGACACGGACGCCATCTCGGTGCAGGACCAGGTAGTATGTTGTCACGGTAGATCTAATTTACACAAAATTTTATAAATAGAGCTGTGTAAAATGTACAAGCAACCACCAACTTTGTAAACTCTCAGCCTTGGATCATTTCTTTCCTAATACCGGGACAAAGTTTGCATCCGAAAGCGCAAAATTTTGGATGGGTCTGCACGAGAAAACAAAGTTTAATCTGCTGTTACGGGAACAATTAAAGTGAAATGATTATTTATGTGCAGAGTCAACCACAAGGAATCAATGTGTACAAAAAACAATCAATAAAGTCCTTCTAAAGCAACTAAATTTATGTATCATTCAAATACAATCATATTAGCAATTAAAATAAAAATACTGCTCTTTAAATTATGCCAAAAAGGAAGTCAAATGTATAATTTATAACTAATGCAAGGTTAAATATTTTGCAGACAAAAATTTTACAAGTGGGAATATTTAAAAATTACATACTTGAACGAAACAAACGTAACTTTTCAGCTCTGCACTGTCTTATTATTAATTAAGATATTGATGCACAAGAGGAATATTAACAAGTTTCTAATGCTTATATATGCTTTGTAATCAACAGGCACGTGCTATAGCCAACCGTCAGGGTCTTAAATATTCTTCTGCAGGTAGTCCTGACGTGGAATAGACATCAGTCCATGGACAAACGTGTAGACGTCAGTTTATGTGTGCAGATTTCCTTGACTAATATATTATAGTATAACAAAAATAATTATTTTTATTTTTATTTTATATATTAATATAAAAATGGGCAAGTTTCAAAACGTGTAACACGTTACAATTTTAGGCAGTAACGCCAGTTAGATGCTTACGAAAGTATATACATACATGCACACACACGCGCCTATATATAGTTGTTAGTTAAAATGAATTAGATGGCCTCGAAAGCTCAAGTCCATTAGCCACAGAGTTTTCTAATTCAGTTTCGAAAATACTGTCCCATCGTTCTTCGTTATCTATTATAATGAAACTTAGAAAATCAGAGAGAAGTGTGACTTTTACAGTGAAAAATGATATTCGTTATACATGTTTCCCTACACATTTATGTTTTTTTTAACATTTATCTACACATACATATATACACACATATACATATATATTTTTAATTATATTTTTTTATTTTTTTATTTCTTCTTTTTTTTTCTTTTTTTAAATTAATTATTATCATTATTAATACTTTTTTTATGATCTAAGGAATTAGACTGGCATACTTGCGCTTAGGGACCCGTTAAGGCTTAAATCACAGACTGAAATGGGCCACGGATAAAAAGGTTTGTACATTAGGACAGACATTAGGATATCTAAGACTAGTTACATGAAACTACTGCATACAAAAATCTGTACTTATCTATGCGATTAAAATCTAGTAAAATTATTATCTTTATTACTATTCTTCTTACTATTTTATCTACTTATAGTAGACATGAGTGTAAATTGGTACTTATATTATCTTAAATTTATATGTTTAAATCTATATCTTTAAAAAATTTGCAAATTGCGATATTTATGAGGTATTTATTCATGCTCAGTAAATTTGTAACATTTGTTGAAAATTCTACATATTTGTTGAGAATTGTGACAAGGTTAGATCGTTGTAGAGAGTATTTTGGGCATGAGAAAATTATGTGATTTAGGTCTCCTACCGAGTTCCCATCACAATAAGGTGTTTCTCTTAAGCCAATTTTGTTAAGATGAGCCGGGTATCTTCCATGGTTAGTTTTCAACCTAGTCAACGTAGTGTAGTAAAATCTGTTGTCGCTATGTGACTGGTTTATTTCCAGTGGAAGTGAAGTATGAATTAAGGTGTAAGGATTTGACGAGTTACTGACAAAATGTTTCCATTCTCTTTTCCATAGTAAATCGAAGTGCTGATTAACTTGTTTCTTTAAATCAGTGTAGTGTATTTTGCAATGGAATGGGGATTCTTCTCCAGCCGCTGCTTGCTTAGCCCACCTGTCTCCTTCTTTGTTGCCATCTACCGGAGTAGATTGGAATCTGCCCTCTCACCAACAGGAATATCACTTCAGAGTTTCCTGATATTCGGTAAAGTAACTCCAAAATATTAGACAGTGTAGAGTTCGTACTGTATTTCATTTTTCTATGTTTAATGGCCATTATTGGGAGTCACTTATGATCAAAGTTCTTGTGATTTTATATAGTAAAATATGTTGTCGCTGTGTGACTGGTTTATTTCCAGTGGAAGTGAAGTATGAATTAAGGTGTAAGGATTTGACGAGTTACTGACAAAATGTTTCCATTCTCTTTTCCATAGTAAATCGAAGTGCTGATTAACTTGTTTCTTTAAATCAGTGTAGTGTATTTTGCAATGGAATGGGGATTCTTCTCCAGCCGCTGCTTGCTTAGCCCACCTGTCTGCTTCTTTGTTGCCATCTACCGGAGTAGATTGGAATCTGCCCTCTCACCAACAGGAATATCACTTCAGAGTTTCCTGATATTCGGTAAAGTAACTCCAAAATATTAGACAGTGTAGAGTTCGTACTGTATTTCATTTTTCTATGTTTAATGGCCATTATTGGGAGTCACTTATGATCAAAGTTCTTGTGATTTTATATTCAGGTACCCATTCGAGTGCCATTCTTATTGCATATAATTCTGCACTATATGTTGAACAATTTTTGTTCAAATTCCAGCGTGATTTATATCCTACTGTTGGAACGTAAAATGCTGCTCCAACCTGAAATTCATTTTTGCTACCATCTGTAAAAATTTGTGTGAATTCTCCATAACGGTTTACTATATTGAAAAAAGTGATGTATTCAGTTACGCTGTGGTCAGTGTGTGTGGGAATAATTATCGTAGGATTACTTATCAGTGCTTTATAGATAAGTCGAAATGGGTAACCAAGTTCTGTTTTCTCTATATTGCTTTCGTACTGCAGTATGAAATCATATGATAACGTTAATGGTGGTTTGTTCTTCAGTCTCCAAAACCTGTTTGTTAATATTTCGACAAACAGCTGATGAATTATGTCAAGTTTGTCAGATTGTTAACTACTTAATTTTAAAATATAGTTTCCGGCAATTTGCCGCATTCTCAGATGAAATGGGGCCTCTTGAGCTTCTGCGAATACTATATTGCTTGGAGTCGATTGCGTTTCGCCTATACAATGATTTTAGCTGAATTCTTTCGATTTTAAGATTTGTTTTAGACGTTGACCCATAAACTGTACAGCCATAGTCTAGTAATGATCTGAGGTAGCACTTGTAAAAAAGTAACGCAATACTTACACCAGCGCCCCACCTATGGCCAATGATGGATCTTAATAAGTTGACCCCACGTTCGCACTTAGTTTTTAATATATTTATGTGCATGGTCCACAAAAGTTTTGTGTCAATTGTGACGCCCAGATATTTATATATGCTTACATTTTTAATTTGAAGGCCATATGACTAACATATTCAGGAAGATTTGTGCGATGTCTCGTAAAGCACATGATTGAAGTTTTCTGCGTCTGTATCTTAAAGTGTCTTTCATCCGTCCACATTTTCAAAATGTTTATAATATAACGAATTTTTGTCATGCATTGTGGATAGGAATTTTGTACACTATAAATACAAATGTCGTCTGCAAAGATATATATATATATATATATATATATATATATATATATATATATATATATATATATATATATATATATATATATAGAGAGAGAGAGAGAGAGAGTTGTCCGGTTCTGTGGAGTCCATTCTTCGACTTGTTATGTTAATAATCAGTGTTCCCCTCCTAAAAGGAATATTTATTAACAACACACAGATTTAATTACAGGGATTTAAAAATGAATAGTGGGGGCCTGTTTGTATACATTACTACGCTGTTCGCAACTGCTTTAAAACTTACATCAAAAGAGCAGCTCTAGTTTTTATTCGTTGAGTTTGTCAATTCCTCTGATGACGCTAACTTTGTTAGCGAAACGATCTCCCAGTCTAAAAACTATATTGTGATGAATTAGATTCTTCAAATTGTACTTTACAAACTGTTTTTATCAACGAAAAGATATTAGTGCCACTGTGCTAATTATAGCTTAGTAATTTTTGGAAGCAATTTTTTGTAATCCCGAACTAATTAACTATTTTCTATGAGTTAAAAAATTGTAGGGAAAATTATTATAATTAAGATAATGCATTTTTCCCTCTATTTACAGACCCATTCTTTGCACTGTGCAAATGTAAAAGTATCTTAAAATACTTTTATATTCAAATTTCCATAACCCTGTTTGATAATTGCACAGAAAAATTAAAATACGACAATAAAAAACCGTGGGCGGAAATATGCATTAAAAGGGTAAAGAAAATATTACATTCTGTTTATAGAAAGGCAGGAAAAGTAATTTAATCATTTATGGCTGGAGGGTTTTCAATCATGAGAACAAAGAGCTAAATTCTTCACGATAAAATATTATTAAATAAAAATACATCTAATAGCAGTAATTAAATAACAGTGCTTTGTATAAAAAAGAGTGCGGCATGGCAATTTTTTAAAGTTACCGAGTCATTTGTTTTGGCCAAGTAATACTGAAGGGCAGAATTATTGATACTCAAAAGTACAATCTTTATGAGCAGATGTGTAAGAGATAGTTAAGAGAACTGAGGGACTTAGAAATTTGGATATATGAAACCTATGATCGAGTAGGGGACGATGTTGTACCTTGAACACTGTTGTACCTTGATTTTGAATTTCGCGGATGTTTGTGGATGGCCGTGAGCGACAGAATCTTGAATTAGGCAACCTGCAATGTCGTCATATGTGTTTCAGTTGTTCACCGATAATCGTGTGAGTGTGCAGTGCAGTTCGGATTTTTGACTTGAAAAAGTAAGTTTTTACGCTCTGCGTTTCATACTCATATATCTTTTGTCTTTAATGTAATGAACTGGTTCTTTTTTGGGCGATGGCATACTCATTTGACTAATAACTAGTGTCAGACATGATCTATTCTTAACCTAAAATTTTCTGTAGTTTGATTATTATACACCGGACGGTGTTGTACCTTGAACATACCACATACGATGTACCTTGGATATGTTCAAGGTACATCATACGTCTTAGGTACATCGATTGTGATATGTTCAAGGTACAACACCATAAAGGTGTTTCACCATCAAATACGGTTAAGTACAAAATTATGATTCATGTTCTCTGCTTTATTGCAGTTAATGTTGCCTGGCTTCTTGTACCTCTTTTGAAAATATGCCACGCAGTCGAACAGGTGTAAAAAGAGCTGGGCCAGATCCTGAAAGACTCACAGATGCAATTAAATTAATTTATGAAAATAAAATGATATTATACAGTGCTGCAAAACATACAGTATTGGACAGAAGCACAATACGTCGACATCTTCAACATTATAAAAACGATGATGAAAACTACACCTGGCGTAACAATAATGCTACACAGCTAGTTTTCAACAAAACAGAAGAAGTTATTCTCGTGGACTATATAAAACAAGCAGCAATATTGCAGTATAGACTCACATTGAGGGATGTTCGTGAATTAGCATACAAATTTGCGGCAGAAAATCGGAAAAAATATCCTTCCAGCTGGGATAATGACAGAATGGCAGGTGAATGTTGGCTGCGCCTTTTCAGAAAGAAATATAAAGATGAGATAACCCTTCGGAAACCAGAAGCTACCAGCTTAGCAAGATCAACTGCTTTCAACCGTACCAATGTTGCACTGACATTCAAAAATTATAAAGTGGCTTTGCAAAAATGTCCCCCTTTGCCGGCAGTGAACATATGGAACTGCGATGAAACTGGGCTGTCCACAGTTCATGTTCCTCCGAAAATACTTGCTACCAAAGGATCCAAGCAAGTTGGTACAATGACGAGTGCAGAAATAGGCACAAATATCACTATGATAGCTGCAGTCAATGCTGGAGGTGGTTTTATTCCACCAATTCTTATTTTCCCAGGAGTGAATTTCAAGGAATTCATGATAACTGGAGCTCCACCAGGGACAATTGGTGGTGCAAATCAGCCTGGGTGGTCCAATGGAGCGTTATTCATTGAATTTTTCAAACACTTTTTGAAATATGTAAAGCCGCCAAAAAAATTTCCTTGCATTTTATTGATGGATAACCATGAAAGCTATATTTCAGTTCCCGTTATTCAATTAGCCAACCATATTTGGACCATTTAAGACATATTTCAACACTGCAATGAATGAATTCATGATCACTCCAAGAAATTCTGGAAAACCAGCAACAATCTATGATCTTGCTCCACTGCTGGGAAAAGCATTTCCACCAGCTTTTACACCAACAAATATTGTTCAGGGATTTCAGGTAACTGGATTCGTTCCTCTGAATGAGAATATTTTCAAGGATTTTGAATTCTCTCCAGCAGATGTCACTGATCGTCCAGACCCAACAGCAATAGTTCAAGATAATCCCCAAGATATTAGCTTTCCATCAACTTCAGTTTCATCTTTGACTCAACTTAATTTCAGTGAACCAGTTGCCTCAACTTCTGCCTTGATTTCAAAAGCCGCACCACGAAAAGTCACTCATCGAGGTCGCGAAAAAGGACGTTCTCGCATATTGACGGACACCCCCGAAAAACTCAAAATAGAATTATTAAAAGAAGCTAAACTAAATAAAACAAGAGTTCTGTCTCAGAAAACAACAACCATTTCAAAGAAAGTTGCCGCAGTTAAGCGCAAGGTATTAGTATCTTCCGATTCTTCTATGTCAGATAAGTTCTCAGTTCATGATTCTGAAGATTCTGTTGGACCCTTGGACTTCTCGGAATCAGAAGAAGCTGTTTGTAACACGAGTGCTACTGAGACATCTGGGCAGGACGGAGGATACCAAGTGGGAGATTTCATCATTTTAATATATGAAGCCCTATATTTTCCAGGTAGGATAGTGGAAACAAGCGACGAAGGAGCCATTGTAACGGCAATGGGGCCAACCCTGAATAATTGGAAATGGCCGGAAAAAGTGGACTCATTGTTCTATCCATGGGTGGACATTATTCAGAAAATTAATCCCCAAGTGAAGAAATGTTCCAAAAGAGACATCTACGAGGTTGGAGAAATAACTCAAATTTGTGAAAAATAGTTTTGTTCTCGAACTGATTTCTAACATTAATGTTCATTTTTCAAATATTTTTCAGAATAATGTTTTTGAATATGAAGTTAATTTTGCATTATAAATTGTTTTTTACATATAAGGAGGTCTAAATAAAATTTTATACCGAAAACTACTAATTTATTATATACATGTTCAAGGTACAACGGTCTTAGGTCTGAGGTACATCACTCCTGTTGTACCTTGGACACAAATACACTTTTTCAAATTAAGCTTTTTTCTCATCGACTTTAAATCTTTCTAACCTCGCAAAAAAACTATTATGTATAAAATATCGCCCCCTATCCATCGCGCCAAAAGAAGCATTTGACTAGAGTTTATTCTTCATGAAAAAATTTTTAAATCAGGAATAAGTTCAAGGTACAACATGTTCCCCTACTCACGAGAGACAAATCTTAGTTTCTACAATAAGGATAACAATAATGACAATAATGGGAGAGAAAGTCAACAAATATGTTTATTGGTGTCTTTGCACAGTTCTGCATTACACAGGTCATGTACTTAAGCCTACAAACGAAATTACAACAGTGATAACATACATCTTATTCACAAATATACATACAAATCAGCAGCATAGGTCAAAACACACAAATAAAACCTGCATGTATATACAGAAACATAAAAATATGGATAACATCCAAACAAAAACAAGATAAAAAAACAGCACCAAACAGAACAAGTCAACAAAAGTCCCGCGATACAACAATATTCATGCATGGCGTCGGAGCGTTTATTTTATGCGATAAGCAAAATATTCATCAAATGAATAAAAAGCATTGCTTATCAAAATGTTCTTAATGGCAGACTTGAATTTGTTGTAATGTAAATTTCTTATATTATGAAGGAGTTTGTTATAAAATTTCATTCCATAGTGGTGGGTTCCTTTCCTTGTTCTTTTTAAGCGCGTGAAATCGACTGCGAAGTTATCTTTATCGCGCGTAAGATGACCTCGAACGGTACTGTGCCTAGTGAAGTCTGATTCGTGGCACTTAACATATAAAAGACACTGAAAAATATAGACACAAGGTATTATAAGTATTTGAAAGCTTCTAAAGTGGCCACGGCAGTCATTTCCATACCCCAAACCACCCAGGATTCGGATTGCCTTACGTTGGGTGGCGTAAACAAATTCAGAGTGTGGTGAGTGCCCCCATACCAGAATTGCATAAGTTAAGATACTATGCACACAGCCACAGTATGCACTTTTTAAGGTGGGAGTGGAGACTTGGGCCGAAAGACTACGCAGGAGAAACATGCCACGAGATGCTCTCTGACATGCATAGATGCAATGTGAGTCCCAAATCAGCTTGCTGTCGACCATAACTCCAAGGAACACCACAGGCTCGGTGTTAGCGCCAATGACGAGATTGTGCTTTAACTAAAACAATAAAGACTCCGATTTTAGGCTGTTCAAGCTAAGCTGATTTGCCGAGAACCAATCCTGACAGACATCTTTTATTCTGCTAATGGTAGAGTGTACTGTATTGATGTTTAGATCTGAGAAAACAAAAGTCGTATCATCAGCAAATAGAACAAAATTACCCAAGTCAGTTGTTTTTGGTAGGTCGTTGATGTATGTCAAGAATAAAATAGGCCCAAGGACCGATCCCTGTGGCACACCGTATTTTAGATCTAATGTAGGTGATTTTTCACCATTAGCTGACACAAACTGAGATCGGCCTTCCAGGTATGATTTTAAAAAAGTGATCCTGTCGGTATCGAAGCCGTAGAACTGAAGCTTGCTTATTAAAATATCATGAGAGATACAATCAAATGCCTTAGACAGATCGAGAAACTGTGCATAGATATGCTCATGTGGACCTACCGGAAGAGCTGTGAGTTATATGGGACGTCTACATGGTGAGTATAGTACTGATTGCGATCAGTACAATAGGTGAGGTTCTTGTCCAAATGCACGCTGCGTTAGAGCGTGAAAATACCCAAGTACAAGATATTTCTCCTGCATAAGTGATGTTCGAAACTTGCAGAATGATAAAGGAACAATATAACACAAAACTGCACGTGGAGATAAAACTTTGCATGCGAAATCAAACCATATTATGCTTTGGAAAACCCAATTCACCACAAGATATTTTGCGGACCTGACGATCCTTTCGGTAACGAAGTTATCGTCAGAGGGACGAACAAAATAAGCGACTAATAACTAAAACTCCTTATTAGTGAATTTTCTTAAAAAAATTAACTAAAGAGGAGATCCCTACTTTTGAATTTTGAAAAAGTTGCTTCAAATGAGCGCTAATTAGGCCCCCCAGAACATATATCCGGGGTCAGTTTTAATTTTTATATGTTTATATATATATATATATATATATATATATATATATATATATATATATATATATATATATATATATATATATATATATATATATATATATATATATATATATATATATATATGTGTGTGTGTGTGTGTGTATCACACCGACAACTCAAAAAATAATGGGCCGATTTTGATTAAATTTGGTGAATAAATTCCTTTTGCAAATGGCTTGGATAAGTTTGTTAGCCAGGAAAATCTGCCCAGGTTTTTCCGGTAAATTATGTGTTTTCTTTCGAAAAAAATTTATATATCCGGAATTAACAAAGTAAGGGCAACCAAATTTGGTTTATATCCCCATAGGTAAGCTACCTATCAAAATCTAGCTATGTAGGTCGAAAGACAAAAAAGTTATAGGCATTTAAAGAGAAATAAAGTAGGGTTTTCCCCAAAACGTCAAAGTTGCGATTTAAAACGTCAAAATCGGCAACATTTAGGCAAATAACTTGAATCTAATACGGGCTATGAAAATCAAATGTCTCAAGAACGATGTTTTACAAACCCTGAAGTATTAGTTTCAACCGTCATTGTCCTTCATTTTACTAAAATGTTTCCAGAAAATTCATTTCCAATAGACCCTTTATCTGACGCTTGGCAGTAGTCTTAGCTATAGAGTTTATCGCTTAATGGTTTACAATTTTTGTCGAATTTTCGTAAAAAATCAATAAAGCTCTATATATCCGTTATTATACAAGATATGAAAAAAATTTGTATATGTTAATTATAGGGTGTCTTGAACTACATCTTAAAAAATATTTTTACAATCACAGGGTGGCCCATAAGTCGTTGGTGATACAAATGTTTTTTTTTCCAACAAACATGCCTTGTTATTGCATTTTTGCATTTTCCATCGAAATGTAATGCATGTTTGTAAGAAAAGAAATTCTGGATGCAGCAAGTGCGTTATATTTTGATCAAATGCTTCATATTTGAATAGCTCAATTTGCTATTAACTTATAAGGTTGACCAAGAAACGAGTTTTTCCGGGAACACTTTAAGTTTACTTTTGGAAATTTTTGTACATTTTCACACAATAAAGTTATTTTTATGAAACATGGCACATTGTTTTTACTATATAGGTTATACTGGTAACCAAAATTGATGCCTGCTTTCTTCAAAAGAAAACACACATATTTGCAATAAAAACATTTTTATGAAAATTCACTACCATAACGCACTTGCTGCGTCCAGAGTTTTTTATGATAATTGACAAGCAATCGCGACCGGCGTTCTCTACGAATGTATACAAACAAACCATCCCCTGTTTAATCAAAAATACCTTTATTCAAAATTCCATCACCTGTGTTTGAAAAGTCCCTGTAATTAAAATCATATTACATGCTTTTTCAAATGCGCGTCAATATCAAACGTCTTTCCAGAAAAGAGACACTGATTATGAAGATAAGAATTCAAGCAAAAAACTAGACCAAAGCGGACCTGTTTTATTCTATACATTTTTTTTTCAAATTTCTAATAACTGGTTCTGTGCAGTTTGTTGTTTAAATTGAAACCTTTTCTACTGGTGCTTAGAAAGAAGTCTTTAATGACATAAGGTCGTTTTAAAATCAGGTAATGGAATTATACAAGACAGAATAAGGAGGGGGGGGAGGGGTATATATACCTTTGCAGAGGACGCTGGCTGCGATTTCTTGTCGACTAATTAATGAATAAAAGTTCAAGTTTTCAGTCGCTTACTTTATTACATTTTCTGATTACGCTTATTTTGTTAGCAAATTCATCAGATATAAAAAATGTCTTGTGGTTAATTGAGTTCTCCAAACATCACTTGTCGATGATAATCACAAGTTTCAATCTTAACCACAGTCTTATCGTAGAATATAAAAGTTTGGAACGCAGCAAGTGCATTATGGTAGCAAATTTCCATTAAATATTTCACATTTGCATAACTCAATTACGTATAGGCATAAAAAGTTGAATTTTGTTATGTAGTAAGGTACTTCCCAAGGCAATACATCCTCAGAAACTCATCAAAGTAGATTTGTCAAAAGTCTGGAACTCCTTATTAGTGAATTTTTTCTACAAAAATTCAGTAAAATATATAGGGTGTTCTGTTTAAAATAAAAGCGTTAAAGGCAACTTCCGCTTTAACCGGAAGGGCACCCCTTTAAAACTATTTAATAGTTCTTTAGCCATATTGGCGAGATCCAAATGTTAAGAAAAAATTGAGCTAGAAGTACGAAAACTTTTCCTAACATGTTTCGTGAATCATCCTACATAAAAAAGATTCTAATAATTCTTGCTTATGACAAACTTACAATTCACAAACTATGCTAGACAAAAGTGGAGGCCTGAAGAGTGGCTGCATAAGCTCGTGTTCAAAGCCAAATGATAGAAAAAATATATTAATATTAATGTTGTGTAAGAATATCCATATCATGATTTTCATGCGAAAACATACAGCTGAGGTAGAAAATAATAGGAATTGATGTTCAAATCAGTATATCGTCGATTTGTTGTACTCAGTTTGAGTGATTTTCAGATTTCATTGTGCATTTATTAAGGCTTTGTATTAATAAATTCGTTATTACCCATTCGACCTTCTGTTTCAGAACAATAGCGACCATGTCAAATAAACCAAATCGGACGCTATAAATATGGACCGAACCACTGAATAGCCAAAGCTCCATTTATACGTTATATACAAATAATAAATAACTTTGCAGTTTTACATGGCTTTTAGCCTCATTTCATTTAAACATTAAATTTATTATGTTAAACATTAACATTTAAAGGTGGGGTGTTTTTTGCAAACATTATTGGTATTTGGTAGGTAGTTAATTTCGCTGTACTAATAAAAACAACGACTACAAAAACTTTGTTTTAACAAACTGGCTATAATATATTGCAGCGCCTAGTTATATTCACTAGAATGGAGAAATAATTTAAAAAAAACATTATTCAACAGGTTGAGTGCTGCGTTGAGAATTCTAATGTTTAAAACATCTGTAACTATAAGTGGAAAAAGAAAATGTCAATTTTTTTACCTTCATATTCCAAAAAGGTAAATAGTTGAGATCAATTAAAATAACTCAAAAACGATCAACGTTATCAATATTTTTCCACATGCATTATAATTTGGTGGAAAATTCAAAGATGCATTAAGATAAGGGTTGTTTGATTATGTACAAAAAAACAAAATTTGTATTGCCAACAACTTATGGGCACCTGTGATTATCAAGATAATTTTATAAGATGTAGCTCCAGACACACTATAATTATTAACGTATAAATTTTTCTCTTGAATCTTGTATAATAATGACTATACTGAGCTTTAGTGCATCACCTGTCTATATGTAAACAGATAAAAACTGAAACTAACTCCCGATATGGGTTCTGGGAGGCTAGCTCGTGCCCATTTAAAGAAATCTTTTCAAAATTTTAAAGTCCTGATATTCTCTTCAGCGAATCTTTTCTGCAAAAATTTGCTAAAAATTATATACTAGTAAACCATAAACTATAAAACTACTGCCGAAGTATCAGAGAAAGGGTTATTTGTAATAAAGGTTCTGTAAATATATTAGTACAATGAAGGACAATGACGGTTGAAACTGAAACTTAAGGCCTTGTTAAACATACTCTTTTGCGACATTTTATTTACATAAACCGTATTCGTTTTAGGTTTTTTGTATAAGAGTTGCCAACTGTGACGGTTCAAAATGCGATTTTGACGTTTCAAAATGGAATTTTTGACCGGTCAAAATGCGATTTTGATGTTTCAAAATGGAATTTTTGACCGGTCAAAATGCGATTTTGATGTTTTAAATGCGATTTTGACGTTTCAAAATGCGATTTTGACGTTTAAAAATGCGATTTTGACGTTTCAAAAAGGGATTTTTGACGGTTCAAAATGCGATTTTGATGTTTTAAATGCGATTTTGACGTTTCCAAATTCGATTTTGACGTTTCAAAATCCGATTTGGACGTTTTAAGAATGAAAACTATAAAATTTTCAAGGTAATTCTTCTAATATTTCTTGATCTTTTTGGGCCGAAAAATCTTTGTCAGTGATATACAAAAGATTTTGATATCCACAAAAAATATTATGGTTTTGTACGTTTCTATGGTCATCAGTAGCACACAGTGTTTTTCTTTAAATGCCCGTACGTTTTTTTCTTTTCACTTATCGAAATTTTGGTATATACTATTCGTATCCTTATTATAACGTAAAGCTGCGTACCAAATTTGGTTTCTGTAACTGTTATTTTTAAAGATACATTTTTTTTGCAAAGAAACCAACAAATTTTTCGGAAAAACTGGACCTATTTTCCCGGCTAAAGAACTTAGCCAACCCACTTATACAAGTCCGAACGCAGCAAATACGATATGGTAGTAAATTTAAATAAAAAATGTTCTTAATAGCAAATATTTTTTACTAAAAGCAGAGATCAAATTTTCTCACCAGCATGATCTAGTAGAAAAAATGTAGGTACCATAATTCATCAAAATAACTTTATTGTTTGCAGAAGTAAAACAAAAATCAGAAAATAAACTTAAAATGTTCCCGAAAAAACTGGTCGATTTTGCTGGCCAACAAACTTTTTCAAGGTATTTACTCACCTGATACGGTATAATTATTCACACAAAGCTTTTCGACGAAACTTACGAAAAAAAAACCTTGAAAATGTTCTACGGGGCCTAGTTTGCGCTCATTTAAAGGAACCCTTTCGAAATTTAAAATGAGTGACTTTTTTCCACGACAAATCACTTAAAGGTGAAAATTTGTATCTCCGACGACTTATGCGCCAGCCTGTGATTGTCGAAATAATTTTATAAGATGCAGTTCGAGACACCCTATAATTCAGGTATTCTCGTATCATTTATACTAGCGGATATAGTGACCTTTACCAGAGAAATGCGTCACCCTGTATATATGTAAAATTTAATCAAAATCGGCTTATTATTTTTTGAGTTATCGGTGTGACACACACACACAGATATATATATATATATATATATATATATATATATATATATATATATATATATATATATATATATATATATATATATATATATATATATATATCAAATAAAAATTGAAACTGACCTCGGATATATACTTCATAATTCAAAAGTCGGGATCTCCTCATTAGTGAATTTTTTTTAGAAAATTCACTAAAAAACATTGTTTTAACAAAAGAGTTACATAAACTGACTATAATCTACTGATTTTCAAAAAAATCCGAAGATCCGGTGAGAGCTCATAAATTTTAATAAAATGTATACATAATGTGTGCTTAATTGAACTTAAATCATGATTATATTTTCAGATTAAAATATTAAACACTCTGGACGCAGCAAGTGCGTTATGGTAGTAAATTTTCATAAAAATTGTTTTAATAGCAAATATGACTTTTTTAATGAGAGGAGGCATATAATTTGGTTACCAGTATAAACTACAGTGACTATGTAGGGTGAGGCGCCAAGTGTTTCTGTTAGGAGTTTCTCAATTACCGAAACGATTTTAATTCGGGAAATTCCTCTTCCTAGGTTTCCGGCCAATTAAACTATAATATTTTGTCAATTCCGGTTCTACTGGAAGTGTCCATCAACTTGGTTATTTTAAATACAATATGCCACTTTTAATAGAATTTTGAATTCTACTCGTAATTTAAGGTAGACTTTTTCTAGCATACTATATATCTACATTTACCCATTTTCAAAATATTTCGTTTTTTTTTTCGAAAATTTTTGCAGAATCGTAGTTGCATTTTATACCTGATAACTTGAAGGAAAAATAAGCTACAAAAGTTATCTTTTGCACACAACACACCACTATGCGTCCCTTCACCGCACGTATTACAGTTTTGCGTTAAAACATACAGGGTGATAAAAATTGACTTGGCAACTTGACAAAATTCAACCGATGAAAACTTGCATTTTTTGGCATTAATTGGCAATTTGAATCACTTTCGATTTACATTAGAATTCTGTATACCTAAATCCAACCGTTTTGGAGCTAAATACATATTTATTCGGATTAGGGTTAAAAACTTGTAGCAATAGTAGCCTTTGGAATTTAATTTGTCAACTAAGTGACGTTTGCATGGTAGAAGTGCATACGGTGAAGTTTGTTATCAAAATTACAAAAGAGGCACTTAATATTGAAAAAAATGGCCAATTTAGGGTATGCAAACTATGATTTCATGGAGCTATTAATTACTTATGGTGAATATCATCGAATAATTGGACGCACATGTCGTGTTTTCGCCGAAAAGTATCGAGATAGACCGTAGCCTAGTCCGGACACAGTAAAGAGATTATTGAAAAATTGTTCAAGTTACGGGAGCTTTATCCCCAAAAAAGAATAACCAAAGCCAATTGTTGATAATGATATAAACGAATCATTTTTTACGGCATTCTGTGAATGGTTGTTGTTGATAAACCGAACTCTGTTTGACAATTCCTGAGACATTAATTTGGCTCACCAGCGAAATATGACATTGACTTCGTTTACCTCATTATCAAAACTTTGATTCGATTTCTCCTTTTGGGGATAAAACTCCCGTAACATGAACAATTTTTCAATTATCTCTTTACTGTGTCCGGACTAGGCTTCGGTCTATCTGGATACTTTTAGGAGAAACACGACATGTGCGACCAATTATTCGATGACATTCACCATAAATAATTATAAGCTTCATAATATAATAGATTGTAAAGCCTAAATTGGCCGTTTCTATCACTATTAATGGCCTATTTTGTAACTGCGATAACAAACTTCACCACGTGCACTTCTAGCATGCAAACGTGACTTGGTTGACAAATTAAATTCCAAAGGCTACTATTGTTAAGTTTGGAACCCCGATTCGAATAAATATGTATTTATCTCCAAAATGGATAGGTTTGGGTATAGGGAATGCTAATTTAAATTGAAAGATATTCAAAATACCATTTAACTCAGTTAATAAAATACAGGTTCTTCCATTTGAAAAACGCAAGTTCTGATCAGTTGAATTTTGTCAAGTTGCCAAGTCAATTTCTATCACCCTGTATGTTGCGACGCAAAATTGTAATATGTGTAGTAAAGGTATCTTGTGCAAAAGCCAAATCTTGTAGCTTGTCTTTCCTTTGAGTTATCAAGTATAAAGTGCAACTATGATTTTGCACAAATTTTCGAAAAAAATGAAATATTTTGAAAATGGTTAATTTTAGACACATAGTATGCTAGTAAGGTCTACCCTAAATTACGATTAAAATTCAAAATTCTATCAAAAAGTGGCATATTGCATTTAAAATGACGAAGTTGATGGACATTTCCGCCAAACCGGAAGCAAAAATACATTAGTTTAATTGGGCTTGGCCGAATACCTAAGATTCCAATTTTTTTGAATTAAACACATCAACCCCTTAAGTGTGGTGATAACACTTATATTTTAAATAGGGAACATGGGTAGAGTGTTATATCATTTGAAAGCTCTTTCTTTCCTGAATTCAGCACACTAACTTTTTTTTGAAGTTCTATCAACTCGTTTAAAAATTATTCACAGTTCGAGGTGCAAGAACGTATTTCATTCATTGTAATAAGAAATGCACTAATTAGTCAATTTTTCGTTAAAAAAACTAAAAAACAAAACCAAGCGTTCAAAAATGTTTATTCAGTTGAGTAAGTGTCCAAATTGTTGACCGCCAGCTTCCATACAACAGTACAAATTTTGTTCAAAACGAGCTCTGACATTCTGAAGATTTGTGGAGTTATTAGACGGCATTCTTCAACAATGCGTCGTCGTAATTCTTCTGTTTCGTAAATTCTACTCTTTAACTGGCCCCATAGAAAGAAATCTAAAGGAGTTAAATCCGGTGATCCAGGGGGCCACTCAATAGCACCTCTACGCCCAATCCATTGTCCTGGAAACTTTTTGTTCAAAAACTCCCTAACACGTTGTGAGAAATGCGGAGGAGCTCCATCTTGCTGAAACACCAATTGATTTTCTTGATGGCGCTCATCATTTTCAACAATATCAATTAGTAGAGGGTAAACGATATTTTCTAGTAACTCCAAATACGTTTCGCCACACAAATTGCCATCAAGAAAAATTGGTCCGATTAAACGGTCTCCAAAAATGCCAGTCCAGGCATTCAATTTCTGTGGAGTTTGAGTGTGGACTTCGTGAAAATTTCTTGGTTTATCATCTCCTAATAACGACAATTATGACGATTGACTGTAGAGTTTAATAAAAAAGTACACTCATCTGAAAAACAGTTAATGAACAGAAAGCTCCCGTTATCAGGTACTCGTGCAGTCATAAATTCACAAAACTCCAGCCGCCGATCAAAATCGTCTTCATTCAGTTGTTGTACAAGATGGGTTTTATACGGGTGAAATTTATGATGCTTTAATATTCGCTGAACAGTTTTTTTTTATGTTTGAAACAGTGGCTAATTTTCTCGTGCTCAAAGTTAGGTCTGCAGCAATTTGTCCTAAAACTTCAATCTCGGTAGTCTCATTTCTAACCGGAAATTCACGTTCAGGATCCAGTTTTTTGTTGGCTACTGAACCACTTTGTCGAAACTTTGGAACTAACTCCAAAATGTATTTTCTGTTAACATGTCTGTTCGGATGTCGTTCACTAAACAAGTTTGCGGTACGGTTGGCACAGTCATCGTTTTTGAAAAGAAGAGTAATTTATTTCAACTCTTTCTTCTACAGAATACACCATTGTGAAATTCTTTTTCGGTAGTACTTTTAAGTACCAAACCGACCGATAAACTGAAATAATAAACCGAATTTCTCTCATTCCGATAAGAAATCTTCTGATAGTCAATTTTTTGTTTAAAAACCAACAAAACATTGACTATCAGCACATTCCTTATCGGAATGAGTGAAAGGAGTTTTTGCATCTTCAACTGTGAATAATTTTTAAACGAGTTAATAAAACTCCAAAAAAATTAGTGATCTGAATTGATAAAACAAAGGGCTTTCACATGATGTAACACTCGACCCATGTTCCCTATTTAAAATATAAGGGTTGTTATTACCACCCTTAAGGGGTTGATGTAACAAAGTTGAGTTTAATGTCAAAATATGTCCCCCTCAATATAAAAATTGACGTGTTTCAGCGTTTCTTAAAAAAAATTTAAATCGGTCTGTTTCGTTTTCAATGCGCCCCTCTATGTATATATATATATATATATATATATATATATATATATATATATATATATATATATATATATATATATATATATATATATATATATATATATATATGCAGCGCCTAATACGTTTTATCATCACAAATGGAATTAACTATGCAGAGTCTCTGATAAAGTGGATGTCTGTTACATATATTTATAGCTGACATGATTATGATCAATTCCACCAGAGTAATGGAAGGAACTGAAAGCGGAAGCGTAACTGGGATGCTGGATTAAGTTTAGTTTCAGCAGATGTTTCTGATCAAGCTTAGTAAATGGCGGAATAATGTGCCCTGGAAACTTTCCTAATAAATGTAAGATCTATGTTTTAAATACACTTCAAAGCATCACAATAACATAATATATTAAAACTGAATAACTGTAGGTTAAAATTTTGGTTAATTACATAAAATCAGCAAGTGGCTTTTTTACAATGTTTGCACAACATTTACAAATAAAAGTAATCAGAGAAGTGCTGATAGATACACGATGCCCCAAAAGTGCTTCGAATATTGGCGCCTCTTCTCGTTTCTGTCTTTCCAAAAAAAACCTTGGGTCATCAGTAAGCCTAGCCTCAGCAAGCAGTAAGATCCCTGATAATCCTTTACAGTCTTCTTTTAATCGAGATGATTCTGGTAGGTGGTAGTGGACTTCTCCTTTAGGTGATAGTAATAGATTTTTTCACGCCGGAGGTGATACCACCCCTAACATCAAGTGTCCGGTGAAGTCCCAACGGACGTTTCCGGTTCTGGTGTATGAGTCGGTTTTCCTTATAAACAAAAATGATCATGGCTCCTCGTTGTACAAAAGGTTCCGGATATAAAATACCCCCCCCCCCCCCCCATTCGGATCTCAGGGAGAGGGGTATGCAGGGGACGCCAGCGTCAAGATTTAACATATCTTTCTCGAATATATGTGGCCTAAATTCTAACCTGAACTCCGTCCAACATTTCCTCCAGGCTAATAGGCCCCAACTCCCCTTCCTCACCGAAACACAAATCAGTGCCAAAACAGCCATTAATCACCTAAATTTCCCGAAGTATGAGCTACTTACTTCTTTTAGATTGCTTGGAGTTGTGTGCGCACACGTCCGTAGAAATCTACCCCGCACCAGACTCCCCAATTTGGAAGCTGGAAGAAAAGACATATTTTGGATGAAACTCTCTCTCAGGGCTGCAACTAAATTCATCTATTGCATTGATCGGTCACTTTCTGACAACAACATTGTCCAGCTCTTCGACTATTTTTTTGAAAAAACCGATCATATGATTTCTGAATATCCTTCCTCCGAGTTCACTATTCTTGGTGACATCAATGTCCATATTCAGGAATGGCTAGGATCTTCAAAAACCGATCCACAAGGAAGAGCAGCGGAGGTCTTCGAAGTCAGCAATTATTTAGCAAATATGTTTCAGCAACCTACTTACTTTCCTTGTATCTCAACACACAGCTATAATTTCTTGGATCTGCTTCATACAACAAAACCGGAATGCTATAAGACATCATTCACGGCCCCCCTTGGTCGCTCAGGCCACGGCATCGTCATTGCTTTCTGTGCAATGCATTCCCAGGTCACAAAGTCGTTACACTCACGTATCGTTTGGCACTACAACTCCGCGAACTGGGACGAAATGTGGAATTACTTTTCCTCATTTCCTGGGCGTCTGTCTGCTTCTCTCATTCTGACCCCTCTGATATCTCACAACACGTCACTGAAATCATCCTAACTGGCATGGAACTATTTATTCCACGTACACAGAAAACCTATTTAGCCACTCAAAAGCCCTAGTTCTCTAAATCCTGTGAAAAGGCCAGACTTGAAAAGGTTGAGGCTTACAAAACGCTTCTACACAATCCCAGTCAAGAAAACGACGCAAGAAACCGATAAGTCCGCATTCTTTCTAAAGCAAATAACTCGTTTAATAACCACATCAAGACCAAAGTCCTCTCAAGCTCTGACGGCAGCAAACCCTGGACTCTTGCTAAACCTATTGGAAAAAATTTCTGCAAAACACGTCCCCCCCTCTTGCTTCAGGGGTTAAATTTGTTTCTATCGCCCTGGGCAAGGCTGAACATTTTTTCTCGTTGTTCGCCGGCAATTCTACTCTCAACCCACCTCCAAATATTCAACCACCAACAGCTCCCAATGTCGCGCATAAAATGACGGATATCATTTTAAGACCTGAAAAAGTACGAAAGATGCTCTTTTCTCTTAATATGAAGAAAGCCTCTGGCCTTGACGATATCCTAGCAATTGTTCTCAAAAAAAGCGCACCAGAACTTGCTCCTGTCCTGACTCGTCTGTTTTAGACATCTTACAATAGAGGCATATTCCCTAGTAACTGGAAAACTGCTCGAGTACAACCTGCCCCCACGAAAGGATTCAAAGCGCATCCTAGTAACTACAGGCCTATTTCTCTCCTTTCAGTCGGCTCTAAAGTGATGGAAAAGTATGTAAACACCGAATTACTAATATTTCTTGAAAAACACAGTCTAATCTACGACAGGCAGTATGGATTCCGTCAGCGCAGATCAACTGCCGACCTCCTTTCATTTGTAACCAATTCTTGGAACAAGTCTATAGAACTACATGGTGAATCCAAGATTGTCGCTCTGGACATTTACAAAGCATTCTACCAGGTTAGGCACGCAGCGCTGCTTGATAATCTTCCGGCCTATGGCCTACCACCAAAACTCTGTACCTGGACAGCAAATTTCCTCTCCAAAAGGAGCATTTCTGTTGTTGCGGATGGCCATTCCTCTAAACTGTGTCCAAAGATCGCAGGAGTCCCTCAAGGTTCAGCTTTAATCCCCACTTTGTATCTTCTCCACATTAGTAACCTCCTCTCTAGCACATCCAACCCAGTTCACAGTTACGTGGATAACAGCATCCCCCACTCAAATATAAAATATTCTAAGCCTGTCTCTTTAGCCCAATTAGATGAGGATCGCAGACTCATGGAGGGTTCTGTCTCTGTGGATCTGCAAAAATATTTGACTGGGGAGGTAGAAATCTTGTACAATTCAAATCCACCAAATCTCAGTCTTGCTTGCTATCTCATAAGAGATACACCAGCCCTAGACTGATCACAATGAACAACCAAGTTATTCACAGTAATGAGTCCTTTTCACTTGTTGGCATTTCTGTGGATCGTAATCTCAATTGGCACCAACATGTCACATCAATTTCAGAAGCGGCTGCTAAGAAATTAGGTTTCCTCTTCCCGGCTCGCAAATACTTTTCAAGCGGCTGCTAAGAAATTAGGTTTCCTCTTCCCGGCTCGCAAATACTTTTCACCAGCTAATCTATATACCTTATATACTTCACAAATAAGGTCAAACCTCGAATACTGCTCCCAGATCTGGGGTGACGCCGCCGCTTCTGCACTCGCTATCCTGGACTCAATTCAAAAAAGAGCCATACGTCTCATCGGTACCCTACTTTCAACCAAAGGCTGCCAACTCTTGCGCACCGACGTGCCGTTAGTGACCTCTCTCTCTCTCTCTCGCTCTTTTATAGATATCTGCACGGGCACTATTCAGAGGAGCTTCCTTCCATAGTTCCTCCACCTGCTGCCCCCAAAATATCTACCAGGGGAACAGAAGGAATGCATCCTTTTACTGTCCAGGTCACCAGACATAGAACATTTTGTTATGCCCGCTCTTTTGTCCGGAGGACTTCCAAGTTGTGGAATTCCTGCCGGCACATGTTTTTACTTCTCCTCCGAACCTCCAAACCTTCAAGCCAAGAATTCACAAGTTGACTCTTTCCTCTATGTCGACACCTACGGTATGATAGTATTTAGACTGTTAGGCCTCGTGGTGTGTTGTTGAAATCAAAATAAATAATAAAAAAAAGATTTGAAAATAATTTTTGAATGGAAATGGTATGGGATCAAAGAGTGCACATTCTAAAATTGTTTCCAAGTGTACAGGATGATTCGCTACAGTGGAGCTCTTTTAAGATCAATTTTCTTAAATGGACCACCTGTATGTTCTCATATTTTGGAATTCGGCGTAAAAGTATCATTTTAAATACCGCTGCCTTTTTGGTTTTTGATGCGGTGTTGTCGAGTTATTCGAGCAAATATTAAAGTTTTGGTCAAAGCTGCCTTTAGAAAAGTGGGTGAGTATGACAAGTAATCTTTCAATTAATTAAATAATATATATTTTGCAGCTATGTGGCCAAATGATGTATTTAGACGACCAAATCACCAAATATTAAATATATTATACAGGGTGATTTTTACGCAAGCACCAATTTATTACATTCTAAGCGGAATCTCGATTTTTTCATATAGAACACATTCTTTGTAAACCGTATAATAGACCAAAAATTGATATTTTCGAAGATATTTTTACAAAATATTAAAATATAATCTTCTATTTTTATCTACCCTTAGTAGCCATGATTATGACAAAAAATCAAAACGTTTTTGCATAAGTGATTTTAATGAATAATTCACAAAATCAATTGATGTCACTCAAAATTTTCACAGTCTGGACGGAGCATGTGAATTTTCATAAAAATGTTTTTAATAGCAAATATGTATGGGTAATGCAAGCAGGCATAAACCAGGTTACCGGTATAGCCTATGCAGTAGAAACAATGTATCACATTTTATCAAAATTACGTAATGTTTAAAAATGTACAATAATTTTCCGAAACTAAACTTACAACGTTCCTTAGAAAACTGGTTTCCTAACCAGCAAACCTTAGGTTTATATCAAATTGAGTTATTGAAATTTGAAGGATTCAATTAAAATTCACTACCAAAACGCACTTACCGCGTCTTTCTTTCTTACAAACATGCATCACATTTCGATAAAAACGCAAACATTAGGGTTGTTCGAAGAAAACAATTTATGGGGTGTTCGAAGAAAACAATTGTAGGGATCACCAACGACTTATGAAACACCCTGTGATGGTGAAAATATTTTTATAGGATGCATCTTAAGACACCCTATAATTAACGTATAAATTTTCTTCTCGTATTTTGTATAATAACAATTATATTGAGCTTTACCGTAGAAGTGCGTAACCTTGTATACATGCAAACAGATAAAAACTGAAAGTAAACCCGGATATGAATTCTAATGGGCCTAGTTTCCGCTGATTTGAAGACATTTTTGAAAATTCTAAAGTCGCGGTCTCCTCATTAACGATTTTTTTTTGCAAAAATTAGCTAACAATTATAGACCGCTACACCATAAACTTAACTAAACCTACAGCCGAACAATCAACTTAACTAAACCTCCAGCCAAAGCATCAGAGATAGGGTCTACTTGAAACGAATTTTCTGTAAACACTTTTTTTAAATGGAGGACAATGATGGTTGAAACTGAAACTTAAGGGTTTGCAGAACACTCTTCTTGCAACATTTTCTTTTCATAATCCGTATTTGTTTCAGGTTCTTTGCCTGAATGATGCTAATTTTAACGTTTCAAATCGCGATTGTGATGTTTTGAGGAAAACTATATTTTTTTTTCCTTATATGCCTATAACTTTTTGTCTTTAAACTTAGAGACCTTAGTTTTGGTAGGTGGTTTACTCTGTAAAATGCAAATACGCGTACTTAATTTGATTGCCCTGATTTTGTTATTTTCGGATATATAATTTTTTTACGAAAGAAAAGACAAAATTTTCCGGGAAAACCTGGGCCGATTTTCCTGGATAACAAACCTGTCCAAGCTACTTACAAAAGGAATGTACTTACGAAAGTTGATTAAAGTCGGCCCATTATTTTTTGAGTTAGCAGTGTGATACATACATATATACATATATATATATATATATATATATATATATATATATATATATATATATATATATATATATATATATATATATATATATATTTGAGAGGGACATGTTTTGACATAAAACACAACTTTGTCACATCAACCCCTTAATGGTGGTGATAAGAACCCTTATATTTTAAATAGGGAACATGGGTCGAGTGTTACATCATTTGAAAGCTATTTCTTTTCTGAAATCAACACACAAATTTTTTTGGAAGTTTTATCAACTCGTTTAAAAATTATTCACAGTTGGAGTTTCAAGAACGTATTTCATTCATTGTGATAAGAAGTGCACGAGTTAGTCAATTTTTCGTTAAAAAAAACTAAAAGCCAAACCAGATATATAAAATTTTCCAAGTGCACGAGAGGAGACCATTAGTGCCTTATTAGTGGAGTGACCAAATTGAACAACACAGGACACTGTGTATAAGAAACGAAAAACAAACCCTGAGTTACAAAGGAGAATTAAAAAAAAAGGAACACCTGATATACCAGTCTAAGAAAGAACATTGCGAGGCACTTAGAAATGACTTTGACAACGAAATATGGGGACAGGGATAGAAAATGTAGGCAGGCTGACAAACTTGATGGTCTTCCACCAAGTAAGAGAAGAAACATAATTGAAGAACTGTTCCCACGAGCAGACAATACACTGGAAGTGCGGACGGAGACCTGTGAGGTATAACCATTCACGATGAAGGAGCTGTTAGCTGCTGCTAAAAGCATGAGAATTGGAAATCCGCCGGGATTGGACACTATTCCACCAGAACCGATTAAAATAGTTGTGAAGACATGTCGGAGTGGATGCAATCCGTTCTGAATGGTATCCTCGCACCACAAACTTTCCCGACTCCTGGAAGGTAGCGAAAGTTACCTTACTCCCGAAAGGAAAAAACCCTACGATGGAGCCCTCGGGATATAAACCATTGTGCGTTTTGAACGCCGTAAGCACGCTTTACGAGACTCTCATCATCAGGAACCGACTACAAATTGCGATGGAGAACGGTCGGAACCTATCCGAGCGGCAATGCGGATTCATGAGGGGGAGGTCTAAAATACAAACTGTGGGGGAGGTGATGAGAATCAAGGAAGAAGAAACACAGAAGTGTCACCTTAGATGTTAAGAATGCTTTCAATACGGCACGGCGTCCTGGAGAAACATAATAGAGGAACTTGAAAATGTAAACATATCTAGGTACCTCGTCAACGTTATCAGCAAGTATTTTGAAGGCAGAAAAATAAGAATTCAAACACCTGACCTGGATGTAACGGCAAGAGTCCCACAAGGCTTGGTCCAGGGCCAACACTCTGGAATATGCTTTGTGCCGGCATTCTGAGGTTGCGCCTGGCGGAGGAAGTGACAATACTCAGTTCCGCGGATTAGCTGGCACAGGCTGTAGTAGAATTAACATTCCGAATAAATGATTCTATTGAAAGCATCACCAGATGGATGGAGAGGCAGTAGTTGAGACTAGCGCCAGACAAAACGGAGGCAGTCATATTAAACGGGGACAGAAACCGACGAAATATTAGATTTTCGATTGGCAGCCATGAGGGTGTTGGAAAGAGTGTCAGATACCTAGAAATTATCCTGGATGAGAGAGGCACATTCAAGGATCACCTACAGGTGTCTGCCCAGAAAGCAGAGAAGAAAACATCGGCGATAGGCAGATTGTGGCAAATATAGGGGACCCGTAACAACTAGCAGACTTATACTCGTGGAGTGGTTAATTATATTTTGCTTTATGCAGCTCCAGTATGGTATCCGGCGATGAAAAAGAAAACTTATAAAAAAGCCCTAGAGGAGACACAGAGGAATGTGCTTCTTAGGGTGACGACAGCTTATAGAACTGTTTCTGCGCAGGCAGTCCAGGTGATAGCCAACGTCATACAAATTTATCAACATGCCAAGTGAAGTATACCCTAGTCAAGGAACAGGAGTTGAACCAAGGGAGAAGAGAGGCGGCGCGGGATGAAATCATCGAAGAGTGGCAGCAGGGTTGGTTTGAGAATAAAGATGTGGCGAAATGGACGAGGAAGCTCATTCTTAGGTACCATGCAACACAAGTATTGACAAGCCACGGACAGTTTGCAGTTTATGCAAAAAGGTTAGGCAAAACGGATAGTGAGGACTCTACAGATGGTGGACTAAGTTACACGGTGGAACACACTATGCTGCAGTGCCCTGGGTAGGAGGAGCAGAAAAACAGAGAGAGATAGAGCAGATGTCTTGTAGGGACAGCAACTGGCAATAGAGAACCTGGTTACGCTGATGCTCAGCAGTAGGGAGCAATGCGAGAACCTACAGAAAATTAGGGAGAGTATCTTGAAAGAGAAGCAAAAACATGAAGTACCACAGATGTACCAAACTCCTAATCTCAGCACCGACACCAAGCGGTGAAGGGGAGAATAGGTGAAAGAACGAAGAAGAAAAGACGGATTTACACCCGGTATGTCTCTGTGCACGCGTTTTCAGGGTGCATAAGCGATTCAAATGGGCCTCCTGGATACCTACGGGTAGCTCCAACGGCTTTACAAAATATTGTTAATTTAATGGCAGCCTCAGGAAACGCTTCGGGCACCACTCAATTTAAGAGTCTGCTTAGGGAGAACTTAAAACACCACCCTTTATTTGAAGGAGCCCAATTTTATTTTACCAAAATATGATATAATACAACGAATGTAACCGATGATATAATGACAGCTGAGCAGCTATCAGGGGTAGGCTGATAACAATAGCTGTCGATGTCTGAAAAAAAAAGTCTATTGTATTCGAGGCAGGTATCTCTCAAACTCACTAGTGAAGTTGTTTACGAAAATTCACTAAAATATAAGTATTTTCTTGCACACTATGACTCATTTTAGAATATTAAAAACGTAAGCACCTTAGGTGAATTGTAGTACACATTGACATTTAACAAGTATTTTTTTTTAATTGCTCACTCAATAATTTAAAAGCGTTTTATAAGTAATTTGACGGGCTTTGAAATGAAATGCCGTTTAAGTCCTATTACTTGTTAAGACTTTAGAAGCTAAGCCTATCCCACCTAGCAGGTTCAACGATGGCAAGAGTTAATACATCGCAGAAATATTCCCCTCCTCAATGGAATCAACTTCTATCGCAAACTTGCCATATTTAATACCACGACAAAAATACTAAAGTGGAAAGTTTTAAAATTGACACCCCGTACTTACAGTCCTATATTTTTACTGTCGCTTTATAGTTCCTCAATAAACTTGATTGCCTATCTCTTCTAAAATCGAAGTACCTATGATATCAAAGACTGGATAGAATTTTTAAAGCATATTGGAGCTTAGAGAATCTACAGTTTTAGATGCAAAATCTCCGTATAAAGTATTTACTTTATTTTTACGGCTAGAGATTCGATTACCAGTAAAGTGATCGGTAAATTCTTAGTGAACGAGTAGATAGAGATGTCTTTAATGGATACAAGAACAATTGAAGTTACCTACCTTCGTGTCCATTTCCCAGAGGTATCGGCTCACCACCTTCTCTTCGCCATGCTATAGTGGGCTCTGGAAATCCCGTAGCCGCGCACCGTAAACTAACATTCGATCCCTCGCGTACAACCATGTCCGTACTTGTCGGATAATCCAGGATATCTGGTGGCACTGAAAATAAAACAGTTTTATTTTATTTTTTATTTTACATGCATATCAGTATTTTCTCAAGCCAAGCAAAGCAGTTTCAGATAACATCATTTCATTGAACCAAACTTTTTGTTGGTACAAGGCATTTGTTAAACTTGACACACTGCAATGATTCACAGTATCTGGTACCTCTTCTGAAATCTACAGAAACTTTAATAATATGTCCATATTTTAGCGAGTTATCATCACGAAAATGTGATATAAAAACTTTCTTAAAACGAGGCCGAAGTAGAAGCCTAGAACCCATATTTATGGTTGGTTGTAATTGCTATATATATATATATATATATATATATATATATATATATATATATATATATATATATATATATATATATATTTGCTGTTTACATTTGATGGTTCATTGTCTGTTGTTTGTGTCTCTTAGATTGGATTGAACATGTTTCTGTTTGATCGTATATATGTATACAAGACTTGCGGAACCATGTACTTATAATGAGTTGCTCAAACATAGGTTTTTAACTTCAGTGAGCACTGGATTTTTTTCACGTAAGGTATACTAATAATAAATGTTTAAAATAGTGAAATAATAGTTGTAGACCTTTTGTATATTTTATCTGAACAAAGTATTGTTATATATATATATATATATATATATATATATATATATATATATATATATATATATGTATATATATATATATATATATATATATATATATATATATATATATATATATATATATCGTCGTTGAGATCGAGCTCAAGGTGGAGGGTAAGTTAGTTTAGATGAGCAAAAAGGGTCAGCAATGGCCTAATTGCCAGTAAGCATCTTACCTTTATATATATATATATATATATATATATATATATATATATATATATATATATATATATATATATATATATATATATATATAGGGTGTTCAAATAAAGACACGGACCGGCTATATCTCGAAAACCATCACAGCTGCAGCTTTCGGAAAAAAGTTAGCGTAAATAAAGTGGCCATGAGAAAATGTTGGAAATTATTTTCAGCTTTATAAATCTGCCGCTAGGTGGCGCAAATGCCATGGCTTACCTAAAATCTTTAATTTCTCGAAAATCTTGACGCATAACATAAGCTGGTTTTAGGTAATTTGTAATCAACATTCACTTACCTACAACTTTCTGTTAAAAAAAAATTCCTTATGGACCAGTGGCGGAGGTACAGGACAAGATTTTTTTTACAAACAAATACCTATAACTTGATAACCAGTACACATAATTTTAAGAATTTTGGCTTGTTGGAAAGAGATTTCATAAGAAATTCCAAGTTTTAGTATTTTAAATCCACAGTCACACATGCACAAAATACAGAGGGCGCTAGACTAGAGGAGCCTAGTTTTATTAAATTTTCTCAAAATTTTCAAATGGCAGCATAGTATTATAATATAGCTATCAAAAACTGGATGAAGTTAGAAAGAACTCGGTGAAAACACAAAACGAATATGTTTTCAGGGAAAACTAGAATTTTATGTATTTTGGTGTTTATTATGCCATTTTTTAAAAGTGGATATGAATATAGCAAAATCTCTATAGAATATTTGTTTTCAGACATCGTTGTACAAATTAACATAGTTACCAATAACAATTAATCACTTTAATATTAAATAAATTTATTACTTTATCATAAAACTAAAAGATACAAGAGCCAAGAATCGATTTTAAGGTTGTATTCGTAGATTAAGTGATTATATTATGAAACCGAAACTATATGAATGTAAAAATCCTGAAATTTAACTAACATTTTATTATTTACAAATCTTCAAACTGCTGTCCGTTTTTATGTATACAGTTAACTAATCTCTGACGAGTAGAGGCTACCGCTGTTTGAACTTCAGCCGTAGATATGTTATTAACAGAAACTTGTATCCTTTCCATCATATTTTCTCTAGTTGTGGGTCGGGTTTGATATACCAAATCTTGCACTCTCCCCCCATAAATAAAAATCTAAGCAAGCCAAATCGGGTAATCTAGGTGGCCATGGAAATAAGCTTCCTCCTCCTATCTACCGATTTGGAAATTAAACATTAAGATATTCGCGTACACTTTGCGCGAAGCATGCTGGACACCCGTGATGTTGCAACCACATTATTAATCTTGTTTCTAGGGAAATATTTTCCAATAAAATTGTTAAGCTTTGAGTTAAAAAATGTAAATACAGACCTCCGTTAAGTGGTCCGTCAAAGAAATATGTCCAACAATTTTTCCTTCAGCTATGCTACACCATACGTTTAGAGTCCATCGATATTGCCGATCTAATTATCTCATTCAATGGGGATTACTGTCCGACCAATAGTGCATATTATGGAGATTTACTTTCCCGCAATTTGAAAATGTTGCTTCCTCTGTCCATAACATTTATGATAGAAATCGTGGTGTTTCTTCTAGCATGCTCAGCATCCAATTGCAGTAGTTCAGTCTGTGGTCACAATCAGTTTCATTTAGCGCCTGATGCAATACTATGTGATATGGGTGCATATTATGGTCTTTTAAAACATTGCATACATATCCTACGATCACACCTAAGTTTCTAGAAATTCGTCGTACGCTAATATGTGGATTAGCAGTAGCAAGAGCAATCACATTAATAATGTTTTCTAAATTTTTAATCCTATGAGCTCTGACTTTTCTCCTGGTGCGTCTTGCAGATCCAGTTTACCGCATATACCTTGCAATGTGACTAAACACCTCTCTTGAGTAATGTCTTCTTTGGGGGCACCTTAAAGCATATTCTCGCGATGCGACAACAGGATTCCAAAAATATTGAAAATAAATTTCATGCATATCAAATACTTCCTTGTTAGAATAAGACATCCTGAAAATGTAAAACATCAACTGTTGATAAGAAAACACACAGAAACACTACAAATAATGAATAAGATGAGTACAAAATTGAACATAAATGCTATTGGTAAGTACGTTTATTTGTATAACGATTGTAATGAAGTTTAAGTTCATTCCGTGTCCCTGTCCACTTGGCAGACATGGTATTCTAATTTAAAATAGATACCTTCTAGGATATAATCAAATAATATTTACCGTATTTTGTTTTAGTGCGTAGGGTGTACAGATGTCAAACATTCAAAATTCTGATGCCTGTAGATTTTCGGGAAATTAACGATTTTAGGTAATCCATGGCATTTTCGCCACCTGGCGGCAGATTTAGAAAGCTGAAAATAATTTTCAACATTTTCTCATGGCCACTTATGCTAATGTTTTTCCGAAAGTTGCAGCTGTGACGGTTTTAGAGATATAGCCGGTCCGTGCCCTTATTTGAACACCCTGTATATATATACAGGGTGTTCAAATAAGGGTTCAATATATATATATATATATATATATATATATATATATATATATATATATATATATATATATATACTGGATATCCCATTATACTTCAAAACAATCCGTGTGCGGGTTGTCGGGTTAAAATAGTGTGAGTTTCTCGTATACCATTTTTCTTTTAGACGCTTGTTGACTAAAATACACAGTCTTGAAGTTCTGCAGAAAGTGAGACCAAAAACACATAATCTCAGTGAATGTCTGCATAACTAATAATTTTTTCAATCGATCGGAAGAGAAACATTTTCACTTGTATATTATTTCCAATTTGATTTAATGTCGGGCTTGGAATCAAACATACATTATTATTATAACTAACAAAAATGAGCATAAGGTAATTATAATAATTGAAAATTAATACGTCAAAATAAAAATAATTGAGCAACAAAAATCGCAATAGTATTATCAAATGTAGATCTTACTTATGAAAGATGCTCAAATTGTTGGACGTTAAGTTCTACACGTAAGTGGACGAGACGAGTATGAGACCCCTTAGCCCCAAACAGAATTGATACACCGGGCGAACAAGCATGCAAAATCCGTTAGAATAGCTGGTGTCCAGTTTCTTGAGGTGTAGCATGAACCTTGACTTCCATAAAACCCTAGAAGTAAAAGCCAAGGGTATTAGAATCAGGTGATTTTCGTCGCCATTTTACTAGTGGCTCCTTAACGCGTGCAATCTATCCTCATGAAAACTGATTATTTCAAAATTCTCGCAGCTCCAAACATCATGTGGTGTTGCACCATCATGCATAAACCATATTTCTATTCCCGAAGCCAAATCAACAACGTCCACTTATGGTGGAATCGTATTTTGGATGAAATACAAATAGTAAGGCCCACCCAGATACTGAGGTAGCCCAATCGGTCCAAAGAGGCAACTACCAACAACTCCAGACCAGACGTTGATATCAAACTGGTATTGAGAATGACTAAAAATGGTATCACCTGGATTTTCGTCACTCCATGCATGAAGATGATGTAGGTTTATTGCACCGTTTTTCGGGAAACATGCCCCGCCCATTACCAGAAGCCTAGTTACATGTTTACCTTTGAACCAAGTACAGAAATTCAGCCTAGAGTTTGGATCTTGTGGTAAAATTTCAAATATTCGTCCTAAATGATACGAATGCAACTGCTGTTCTTTCAATACTCTTCTAGGCATCGATTTTTGAACTTCCAACTCTGTAGCTATTCGGCAAGCACTAGTATGTGGGGTTTCTACCGCAACATTGAAAACATTTTCTTCAAAATTGGGTTTTCGAACGGAGCGTGGACTAGAATAATGATATAATGTACGAAGTTCTCCAAATATTCTTTCAACAGCCTCAAAAATAATTGAATGAGGAATCCGTTTTTTGAGAAACCTTTGAGCGTACCGCCCTGCCGACGCTAGAGGACTATAATAAATGATTAGTATTTTAATTATTTCATGTTTGTTGCTTATAAACTAAATTGACAGCAAGAGTCAGCCTAATTGTTACGTTGGTGACATCTGTCTTACTTGGTAGAAAGTTATGTTCAGGGGCCAACCCAATTTATTTTATTTCGGTTTTTAGTGAACTTTCATTAAGAAAATTCAAGATATTAGCAATCAATAGAACAGACCATTTTACGAAAAAAAGTTAATATAAATATAACCTCTAATTAGCTTCCTAAGGGGGATACCTGGTTAAAAAAAAACATAACAGCTTCAACGAACTAGCAATGTTCTGACAACCGCTCAAGATACCATAAAACTACAAGGAAACAGAAAGATTTCTCGGAGATTGCTCTTTGAGAAATAAGTATCATAAAAGGTTAGTGTCGTACGTGAAATAAGCTCTATTATTTCAAATAGTCTACGGAACACAAAAAAGTGACACCCAGTGTATAACTTGAAACTAGAATACCACCGAATAACACTCTGAGTCTACATAGAACGTGTACGGAATTGCATGCAAATATCTCACTCGGTTCCAAAGATATTGTAAATAATCTCTTCTATTGACTGTTCAATTCCTGCTACTATAAACTGGGACACACATATATATATATATATATATATATATATATATATATATATATATATATATATATATATATATATATATATATATATATATATATACTCAACTGATTTGCACGAAACTTGGCACATGCCTTCATTTTGTTACAAACGCGGTCGAGTTCGTCAATAACGGATAGTTTACCCAAAAAAATATACAAAAATATTTTTAAATACGCTTTATTTTTGAAAGTATTAGAGTAACTGGAATGAGACTTTGCGTGCAACTATAAATGAAGTGAGTAAGCCCATGTTGTAAATTTTAAGTAATTTGGATCATAAAATTTTAAGTTTTTGCCAAATTAAAAATAAAATCTGAAAGACATGAACTGAAACAACTTAAGTGGTTAAATAATGATGCTAAACAAAGCCAGAGTAGTCACCTGCCCTGCGTAGTTTGATACATATACCACAGGCATATATGAAAATGCAACCGTAACGTTCACACCACGCAAGTGTGGCGATCCCACCTTAGTGGCCGCCTTCGAGTATAATCGGATACTCGGATTTGTAGGGGAAAATAAGAAAGCTTTATATCAGTCACTTGAAGCTTTTAAGGATACTTACAGTACCTAGATTCACTAAATTTTAAATTTCTAGCGTCATAGAAAATTGAGTTTTAGGTATTCGAAGTTTTTTTCTTAAAAGGAGCTAGAACACAAGATTAAAATATTTTTTATGGTAATAGAAAGAGAGCAATTTTTCAAATGAGCTTGTATTAGGATCTCTAACCCCGATCTTTGACGGCTGTCTAAACTAAAAGTTTTACTTTTAGCAATAAGCCCGCGCCGTACTAATAGCTCAAAGTTCTTATAAAAATTCACTATTATAACGTACTTACTGCGTCCCGCAATTTTTTCGTTTTCACTTAACGTCATTTATCTTAAGCTTCTTTTTGTTATACAAGTGATAATGTTTTTCCTTGGCTGGATTTTTTTTTATTATGTATGCAGTAATTCTCTGACGTTATGTGTTTTAGCGAATTTTATTATTTTTTAAATTGCTAATAGAGAGGTATCAGTGGTGAGACTTTCCAAAAATGTTTTCAAATGAGCGCAAATTTGGGCTCCTAGAACCCTAAACAAAGGTTTGTTTGAATTTATATATATATATATATATATATATATATATATATATATATATATATATATATATATATATATATATATATATAGGTATCCAACTGATAATTTAAAAAGTAATTAACCGATTTTGATGTAATACAAGTACCTGTCTTTTATTAATAGCTTGGACGAGTTCATTAGCCAGCGCAATCAGACCAGTTTTCTATAAAAAAAATCAATTTTTCCGACGAAAAATTCGTATCAAAAAATTACAAGCAAACAAAAATCAGCAACTCCTATTACGAACCAAAACAATTGACCAAAAAGTATAATATTTTGTTTTCTTAGCTTCACTTATTAATAAACAACGTCACATTCTGAATGTGCTAAATCAAATATCCACCCACTTATTGAAACCAAACAAATAACAGAATATATCAAGAATATGAAACAATAATAAATTAAATAGCCAAATATAAATGTAAAAGATTGACTGTTCTTTTGCGCTAACGGTTTGCTGCCCCTGGCAAAACCGACAGACAGAATCTTATTTCTTAAACATTTATACTATTTGAGAACTGCTTTCATGTAGACCAGATTACGTAAATTATTTTCTTATGATACAGATAAACCTTTTCAACTACACTATATTGGAAGCATATACTTAACTTCATAACATTTTAGATTTCACTGTCTGCTCTAAATGCATTTTAATTGTTGATGATAAACCATTGAGATACTCACCCACAACGTCCAAATAACCAACTTGACTTTTCATCGGATCCGTGTTTATTTGACACATGTACCACCCTCGATCTGTTTCTCTGACGTCCCTTATGTGGAGGTACCATGTTTTGTGTTCACTGTGAGTCACTGCTATCCGATGGTTTTTGGTGATCACATGACTGTGTATCGTTAATATTGTTTGTGTGTCGACTCTCAGCCAAGCCACCTGAAGACAAAAACATATTTTTAGTTTAAAAGTATTGTATTTGAAACAGGAGGAAAATTAAAGACAAAACATAAACAGACAAAAACAGAAAATATTACCCAAATATGCGGTTGGTTTTGGTTTTCATAGGCAACGATCACGTGTTTTTAGTGAATTTTCTTTAAAAAAATTCACTAATCAGGAGATCGCGACTTTTGAATGTTGAAACAATTTCTTCAAATGAGCGCTATTTAGGACCCCTGGAACCGAAATGCAAGGTCGGTTTCAGACTTTATATGTTTGTTTATATATATATATATATATATATATATATATATATATATATATATATATATATATATATATATATATATATATATATATATATATATATATATATATATATATATATATATATATATATATATATATATTTATATTTATGTGTACACCGATAACTAAAAAAACAAGGCCTCGATTTTGATAAAACGTGGTGAGTACCTTCTTTTCGCAAGTGGCTTGGGTAAGTTTGTTAGCCAGGGAAATCGGACTAGTTTTTCCCGGAAGAATTTGCGTTTTCTATCGAAAAAATTTTATATCTCCAGAAATAACAAAGTTAAGGCAACCATACATTCGAGGTATTTTTTTATCATAAAAAGGAAACCATGCACCAAAATATTAATATCTACGTTACAATTTAAAAAAGTTATGAGCTTTTAAGTTTTTCTTCTTAAAACGTCCGAAAAGTCGCGATTCGGAACGTCAAAATTGACATATTCTAGATAGAGAACCTAAATGAATACGGCTATGCAGCATAAATGTCGTAAGAAGGAAAGCCTTAAGTTTAAGCTATAATCTTCATTCTTCTTTATTTTATTAAACTATTTGCGGAAAATTAATTTAAAATAGACGTGATGCTTTGGTAGCAGTTTCAGTTATTTCTTTAATTCTAACAACGTATCAGATTACGTTTTTATTTAGCGTTTTTTTTCAATTTGGCAGTTTTTTATAGAGAAACAGTGTTGGCAATGAGTTTCACCTTTCTATAGACTTCTGTAGGGTAAGTTTTCTGCAGTTTGCATTTCTAACTCCGTAGTAGCATGTTTACCCTGCACAGAACCCGAATTTTGCTTTAGGTCTCTTAACTATATTGTGGAGTTGAGATCACAGCGTTTGTCCGATGGTTAATGCATAAAGGGTCTTATTGGCAACGATCACGTGTTTTTAGTGAATTTTCTTTAGAAAAATCGCTAATAAGGAGATCGCGACTTTTGAATGTTAAAACAATTTCTTTAAATGAGCGCTATTTAGGACCCCTGGAACCGAAATCCGAGGTTGGTTTCAGACTTTATATGTTTATATATATATATATATATATATATATATATATATATATATATATATATATATATATATATATATATATATATATATATATATATATATATATATATATATATATATAAACATATATAACTGAAAAAAAGGCGCCGATTTTGATAAAACTCGGTGAGTACCTTCCTTTCGCAAGTGGCTTGGACAAGTTTGTTGGCCAGGAAAATCGGACCAGTTTTTCCCGGAAAATTTTGCGTTTTCTATCGGAAATTTTTTATATCTCCAGAAATAGCAAAGTTAGGGCAACCATATTGGGTACGAGGGTTTTTTATCATAAAAAGGAAACCATGCACCAAAATAATAATTTCTACGTTAAAATTTAAAAAAGTTATAAGCTTTTTAGGTTTTCTTCTTAAAACGTCAAAAAAGTCGCAATTCGAAACGTCAAAATTGACATATTCTAGATAGAGATCCTAAATGAATACGTCTATGCAGCATAAATGTCGTAAGAAGTTAGAAAGCCTTAAGTTTCAGCTATAATCTTCATTGTTCTTTATTTTATTAAAATATTTGCAAAAAATTTATTTAAAATATATCCTTTATGTTGTGCTTTGGTAGCAGTTTCAGTTATTTATTTAATTTTAATAACGAATCAGACTAACTTTTTATTAAGCGTTTTTTTTTAATTGGGCAGTTTTTTTTTGGAAAAACGGTGTTGGCATGAAGTTTTTCCTTTCTGTAAGGTAAGTTTTCTGCAGTTTGCATTTCTAACTCCGTTGTAGCATGTTTACCCTGCAAAGAACCTGAAATTTGCTTTAGGTCTCTTAACTATATTGTGGAGTTGAGATCCCAGCGTTTGTCCGATGGTTAATACATAAAGGGGTTCCTCTAAGCGTGTTTCTGATTTTTTTTTTCAAAAAAACGAACAATGCGCCAATCTGCTAATTTACCTATAAATGTTATTAATATAAAAAAATGGAAACAACGCTCGTGCCTCAAATACAGTACTGTTCGTCATTTTAACTTTAAATGAACTTTCCTTCTCCCGTTTCGCATCCATTCAACATATTAAGCACAGAAAATATAGGAATTTACTTAAAATTGTCAGTTATAATTGAAGGAAAATAAAATATGTTCTAAGTATGCAACGAAAAATGCACACAAAGTATAATAATTTTTAGAATCTAACTATCCAATATATATATATATATATATATATATATATATATATATATATATATATATATATATATATATATATATATGTTATGTGATAATTGACAGAAAATTATAAAAATGGTAGTACCTAAGAACCTTTATCAATTTTTCAGTCTCTAACAAGATAACTGAAAAAGAGGTCCTAGTTCGCGCTCATTTGAAGAAAATTTTTCAAAATTAAAAAGTAGGGATCTCCCCATTAGTGATTTTTTCTAAGAAAATTCACCAGAAACAAATCAAATAATTGAACTGAGGATTTTTTTTTATTCACAGCATGTCCCCGCTTAACGTCCTAGTTAGGGATCTACCTATAGCGACGTTAAGTAAAACGACGTAAAACGAATCGTTGGGAATGACTAAAATGTACTTACATATGTACATATTTGTGACTGCAAAATGATTAAAAAACTATTCATTTACGTATGTATTATGTACTCCTTTTTACCTACTATTTTGGACTTTTTTTGGAATAACAATGGAATCAGTTTCAACGTTAAGGATACATTTGCCTACAATAAACTGCGACGCTCTAATGAAAAGTTAAGGGATCGCAAAATATTAAAACTGTAAAATAAGCTTTCGTACTCAAAAAAAAAAAAAACAACAACATTATTATAAGGCGTAATACAATAGTGCATAATAGTCCATGGCAGCAGTACATGTCATATTCAACTGACAAATTATTATGACAAATGTCAGATCTACTTTCGAAGGGACATGTAAATAATTATTTTGTTCTCTGACATGTGAAATACAAATATAGGCATGCTTAGTTTCAGTTTTTATCTGTTTTCATATATACAGGGTGACACATTTCTAGGGTAAAGCCCAATATAACCATTAGTATACAAGATGTGAGAAAAAATGGTATATGGTAATTATACGATGTCTGGAGCTGCATCTTATAAAATTATTTTTACAATCACAGGATGGCCGATAAGTCGCTGGTGATACAATTTTTGTCCTAATCGAACACGCCTTATCTTAATTTCTGCATTTTCTATCGAAAGATAATGCACGTTTGTATGAAAATAAATACGTGACTCAGTAAGTGCGTTATGGTAGCGATTTTACATAAAACGTTTCTTTCGATAGCTTAATTTACGAGATATTAACCTAAGGTTCGTTCGCCAGGAAACCAGTTTTTTGGGCACATTTTAAGTTGATTTTCGGCAGATGTTTGTAAATTTTCAAACAATACAGTTATTTTTATGAAATATGGTACATTGTTTCTCCTATATAGGTTATACTGGTAACCAAATTGGATGCAAGCTTTCTTAAAAAACAAATTATATTTTCCATTAAAATCATTTTTATGGAAATTCACTACCATAACGCCATTGCTGCGTCCAGTCCTTTTTCTACGATTCAATGTTATTCAAGTACTTTTGTTTAAAAGAAAATTTTAGAACTAAATATACATAAATAACACGACAATAAAATAATAAATTGAAACTTAATCACCACACTTTAAAACAATCTTTATATTCAATAATAATAATAATAAGAACATGTTTTTATACATAAATATTCTGTGTTTATATATCATAATATAAAATATATGTTTGGTAGCTAGCAAAATCGGCCGAGTTTTTCGGGAAAATTGTGGGTTTTCTTTGGAAACTTTTTTGTACCTCCGAAAATAAATTTGGTACGCAGGTTGTACGAAAATATAGATGTCTAATTTGAAGGTAAAAAAAAGTTATAGGCATATAGAAAAAAGTGAGTGTTACTGATGGCCATAAAAACGGACAAAACCAAAATAATTTGTTTGGAGAACAACATCTACTGTCTATTGAAGACAAAGATTAAGTATTTTGATGCAAAAAGGCCAGGAAATACTTAGAAAATTTTACACGTCACAGTTGCGATTTGATCGGTTAAAATTCGGCAGGTTGACCTGACCTGACCTGACCTGACCTGACCTGACCTGACCTGACCTGACCTTGAAACGAATACGGGCTATGAAGAGAAAATATGGCAAGAAGAGTGTGTTTATTCTTTAAGGCTCCATAATTTTTAACGAATTTCCGCAGAAAAAATTAGGAGACCGACACTTTTAAGTTTTGAAAAGGTAGCGAGAACTAGGCCCCTAGAACCTATATCCGAAGTTAGTTTCAGTTTTTGTGAGTTTTCGTATATACAGGGTGATGTATTTCTACGGTAGAGCTCAATATCTCCGTTATTATACAAGATGCGAGAAAAATTGTTTATCTTAATTATAGGCTGTTTTGACCTGCATCTTATTAAACTATTTTTATAATTACACGGTGGCCTATAAGTAGTTGGTTATACAAATTTTCTGTTTTGGTAATCGAACACGCCTTACATTAGTGTATTTTTGCATTTTCAATCGAAATATCATGCATGTTTGTAAGAAAAAATATTCGAGACGCAGCAAATGCGTTATGTTAGCGAACTTTCATTAAATGCTTCGAATTTCAATAGCGAAATTTGTTATTAACCTGAGTTCGTTGACCAGGAAGCTAGCTTTTTCGGGAACATTTAAAGTTTATTTTGGGACAACTTTTGTACATTTTCAAACAACTAAGTTATTTTGATGAAATATGGTACATCGTTTCTTCTATATAGGCTTTACTGGTTACTAAATTTGATGCCTGCTTTCTTAAAAAAGACATATTTGCTATTAAAAACATTTTTATGAAAATGTACTACGATAACGCACTTGCGGCGCCCATACTTTTATTATTCTGTGGCCTAAATGAAATCAATTGAGTATTTCCCTAAAAGTTTTATCCAACAGAGGAAACGCCTGATCCAAAACGTCCAGTTTAATTCAGTGTATCGCTTCCACGCCACCCAATAATTAAAACGTTTGAACATTTCAAATACAGCTGAAGATTTAATTGTGTGTTTTATATCCGAGTGAAAAACCACTTTTAGACGATGCTGAACATATTTTAATTCCACCTTTTAACTTTGGCTCGAATGTCAACGATAAATTATCCACTTTTATTTATAAACATTCTTGTTTAATTTGATTATTTAACGGGCCGCTGGAACTCCCACAAATAACAAAATGCTATTTATATTTTAAATGATACTCTCTTTGTACGCATAATTGGTCGTGTGGCTGAATAAAATTCTCAGTAACTAACGTTGATACAAAGTTGGTTTTTCTAAACCAAAACAAAAGTGGGAGGAAATAATTTACATAAGCTTCTCTAAGCCTTAATTAAAAATGAATATAAATTTAGGATTATGCTGCACAAGTTCAGCTCTTTAAAAGAAGGCTTAAGAAATTTCTTTGTTAACTTGTATTTATGAGACAACTTCTTTATATGGAAAGAGTTTCGTAATATTTTACCCGGTTTATAGTTAATAATTAACTTCGTTTGTGTGAATCTTGAGTTTCTTTCCCCTTTATTCTAAAGCAAATATATTATTTCATTATTCCAATTCAGGGCGGTGAATATGAAAAGCCATCTTGATGAATTTCTTTCTTTAACGAAGTTTTGTAGACATTGCGTAACTACGTCGCCTTAGGTTTAAGAACTTTGGCAAGGTTACTTTTTTTTATCAAAATATATAAGTTTCCAGAATGTATAAATGTTACCAACAATATCCAAATCGCTAGAATTATACTAGTGATTCAAAGGCTTTTATTAACTGTGAATTATATTAATTAGTAAATTACATATTATACGCTAGTAAGATTAAATAAACTTTTGCAGACATCTTTAGGTGAGTAAACTAAATCAATTACAAAAAGTTCATAAAGTTCCAAGTTTTTGCATTGTTAGAAATCATTAGACTATTGCTTATCTGTAGTCACTCTTATAAGTCTTTTTGTTTACAGGTCTAATTAGTAAATTTTCATTTAAAAAAGCCGCTCTTAGAAAAGCAATAATTTTGGAAATTTCGAATTGTTTTTTCAAACAAGCGCAAATTAGCCACTAGAGCGTATAATGCTCCGTTAAAATTTTCCTATGTTTACACACACACAAATATATATATATATATATATATATATATATATATATATATATATATATATATATATATATATATATATATATATATATATATATATTATATATATATATATATATATATATATATATATATATATATATATATATATATATATATATATTATATATATATATATATATATATATATATATATATATATATATATATATATATATATATATATATTGTACAGTGTGTCCACGGATTGAGTGTGAGTAAGGTATAAGTGACAAACAATTTTTGAATTAGATTATGATATTCTGGGAATCGCTCCTGCTTTGTCTTAAACTAAGATGTTGAGGAAATGAACAAAATCAATTAATATGCAGGGTCGTTTAGAACTGATTTAATTATATGTGTTAAGAGTAAACTACCTTCGTTTATAAAGATACCGCAAAAAGTTATTCACAAAACTTGTTTAGAATTAATATTTATGATAGGCTCTCAATTTTCAGCCAGATCAGCCTACTTTGAATTTTCAAGTAAATTATTAACATTTTTTCCCTATCAACATGGAGCTTTTTACCTGTGGTTTTCTGAACGCAGGTGCGCAAAGTAAGTGACCATGTAATGTTAAATAATAATTTATTAGTAAAATACAAAACGCTTATTGCTAACGAAATCAAAACGAACAACGAAAAATACTGAAATTATTCACATGTGCTGCCACCAACCGATACACATAACTCAGCCCGTTTAGTAAATGCTTTGTAGGCATTTTGAATATGTTGAATTGTAATACCGTCAATTTCCTCTCTCAGCTTCAGTTTCAACAACTAAAGATCGTTGTTTACTGGAGCCGCGTAGACTTTCTGTTTGAGATAGCCCCATAAATAAAAGTCCATTAAGGTAAGATCGGGACTTCTGGGAGGCAAAGGTATTGGCCCATATCGACCAATCCACCGCCCAGGAAATTCGCGATCTAACCATTCTCGAACGATTCCTGTTGCATGTGCTGGGTGGCCGTCATGCTGAAAGTATGCTGTTTGTCTATCTTCTAGTGACATGTTATACGATTGGTCTTGAAGAATATTTTCCAGCATTGCCAGATAACTGTACTGGTTCATATTCCGCTCAAAAAAATATGGCCCAATTATCCCAGTCTAAAAAACAGCACACCCCACATTTACTTTTTATGGCATTGTCTTCTGCAATTAACTGTATAATTTGGATTCTCCATAGACCAATGCCGTGAATTTTAGGAATTTATCACCCCATTAGTGGTGAAAGTGGATTCGTCCGAAAAAATAATACTTCTGCCAAAATTGTGATTTTGTAGATATTGCTCGCCGTACCATAAACAAAAATCTAACCGTTTTGACTCGTTATTTTCTTTCAAAGTGTGTATAAGTTTTGCTTTGAAAGGTTTCACCTTGTTGGTACGATAAATTTGTTGCAAATGCGATTTGCTAATATTGTCAATTTCTAATGCCCTTCTTCTTGATGATAATTTCGGAAAACGCCTAACAGAATCCATAGCTAATGCAGCTGGAGCATTGTCTTCTTCATTTATGTCGGATTTTGTCTTCTTAACATTTAAAATACTCCCATTACGCATAAATTTTGTAACAACTTTTTTTACACCAGTAGCGGAAACGGAATAATTTGGCCAGCGTTCAAGGAATTTTCTTATCGCTTCCTGATAATAATGTTCTTCACCCAAACCATAGCACTGCACAATAAACATTTTTTGTTCTGTTGTTAACATTTTCAAATACAGAAGCTTGCCGTTCGTGACAAATAAATTTGACGCTTCAATTTTCCAAATAAGTAGTATGCCGGAAAACGAACAACAAGGCTGAGCTCAAGTGGCCATGCAACTCGCCAATTATTGCTTAGAATGTCCAATTGTGCGTTTACTTTACTTTTTTTTTACTGGTTGAGATGAAAGCAAACATATCTCAAGTTTAATTACAGTGAAGAGTTTTTTTAATACAGTTTCAACAATTTTTTAAAATACACCTAATCACAGAAGCCGTAGAACGTCATTTAAATAAAGTTGCAGCTAAAAAAAATTATTAGTAGGCTGATCTGTTTGAAAATTGGAAGCCTGTCATAAATTTTAAGTCTAAACAATTTTTGTTTATAACTTTTTGCGGTATCTTTATAAACGAAGGTAGTTTACTCCTAATACATTTCATTACATCAGTTATAAACCACCCTGTATATTAATTGATTTTGTTCATTTTCTCAACATCTCAGTTTAAAACAAAGTAGGAGCGATACCCAGAAAATCACAATATAATTCGGAATTTTTTTGTCACTATTACCTTACCCACACCGTGGACACACTGTATATATATATATATATATATATATATATATATATATATATATATATATATATATATATATATATATATATATATATATATATATATATATATACAGTGTGATGATAAAGTTTGTAACATAACTATTAAGGCGAACAGATGATATTTCATAACGGCCCTAATAGCCTTAAAAATGTAATTAGTAAAAACACCAAAATAATTATTACAAGTAGGTCAGTTAAATTCTATAATGCAGTTCTGTAAACATTTCAATAAATTGGAGGTCGACATTATATGGAGCAACGTTGAAATTGTCACATTCAGCATATAAACCATAACAAACGAATTTGTAAGACAGACAGGAATGTTTAGTCATCAAGGTTAAGAATCAAAATATGTCATTATTGGTAAATATAAAGCAGATTTATTGTAGTAAGTAAGATATAGTTAATTAAACTCCGTTCTAGAATGTAGGCGGAAATGTATATCGTTCATTTTAAATAAGCTGCTGAAATGTAGTCGGGTAAAATAACGCCTCGATTATTTAATTATATAAACACTGTTATTAATTAATAGTCAAAGATGATAATACTTGAGTAAGTTCTATTATCCCATTTTTTATATATTATATTGTTATTATTATTATGTTTATTAAGTTTGTGCTTTAATATCGTTATCAATATACCGTTATCTATGTCATAACATATGTGCTTCGTTCCTACATCTTTCATTCTGATAATTCACCCTCCGCTTCCATATACAATAATTCAGAAATGCGTTTATTAACTTTATTTTTAAATTGCTAACTTATGACGTAAAAATATATTTATGACGCCTCTTATTTCTGAATGATGACGTTATTAAACTTTTTTTAATGAGAACCACATTTTTACTTTCTTTCCATATACCTGCTTACTACTTAAGTAATGATTGGATATATAACTTGGATCTGAATAAAATCCTCACTAATCTAGACGACTAGCCCTAAAAACACAACGGGGACCAATTTTAGGGGTAAAATTTTTGAAAGAAGAGAAATATCATCTTTACAACGTGTCATTGACACGTAAGTTAAAGGATGAAAATTCAGATAGCCTCTTACAGTTTTGTGACCAATTACACTGTGATGAAAATCCCAATTTTTTAATAACATTCTCTTTCTGATGAAGCCACTTTTGTCTGAATGAGACAGTAAATCGTCACAACTAAAGATATTCGTCACGGGAAATCCCTCACTGGTCTCAAGATCCTTACAGTCAACGTCATGGCAAAGTGAACGTGTAGATAGGGATACTCGGACGGTGTTTCATAGGGCCTTACTTTTTTTAAGGAAGTCTTACAGCAGCACGTTACCTAAATTTCTAGCAATTGGATTTAGTGCCAGCTCTGGCAGTAATTTTTCCAAATAATCACGAGGTGGATGTCCTTCATAAAAATATTGGTTTTAGCAAGCACTTCGGTGTAGGCATCAATATCTAGATACCACATTTTCTGAAAGGTGGATAGGGCGTCGAGGAGCAATTGAGTGGCCACCGCGTTCCCTAGACTGAACCCACTTGATTTTTTTTGTGGAGTTATTTAGAATTGACCAAATAATTTAAAGGAGCTACAGCAATGAATTCGCGCTGAAGTGAAGCAAACTAGTACTGACATTTTTGAGCGCAGTGTACAACGTGTTTACACTTATATCGGTCAATGCCAAATGGTAGTTGGAGATCAATTTCAACATTTCCGCTAAATTTTGTTTGTTTTTCGTTGCTTTAATATATTTATTATTTAAACTTACGATTTCATTTTTAAAGTAAATAATGCTATTTTTTTATAATATATAAGAAGTTGATAAATTGTTTTAACAACCGTCAAATATACCCTTAAATTGACAGACCTGAGTTATGTTCCTATTCCTGAAAACTTGTGACCTGAAAATATGACTGTTTTCCGCTTATATTAGTGAATTTTTATTTTTAAGAAAATTAGTACTACAGAGGTATTGATGGTGAGATTTTCCAAAAATTTTTTCAAGTGCGCGCGAACTAGGACCCCATATCCTGGGTCAGTTTCAATTTTTATATGTTTATATATATATATATATATATATATATATATATATTTGCAAGCACATTTATTTTATTAATGGCCTGGATGAGTTCGTTAGCCAGGAAAATCGAACAAGGCTTTCCGGAAAAACATTGAATTTTCTCCCGAAAAAATTTTTTCTCCGAAAATTGCAAGGCTATTTTAATACAATTTGGTGGCTATGTTTCCATGTGAAAGGCCTTACTAAAGCAAAATTAGGCTTTCTCAATTTATAGAAAATTGAGTTATTCAAGTTTGAAATATTTAATGAAAATTCACTATCATAATGCACTTGCTGCGTCCCGAACTTTTTTTTAAGTTACAGTGATTGAAATTTCCGTAAAAAGTAAAAAAAAAGTTTTATTTTTTCAGTTTTAATTGCAGTATATAGTTTGAATGTTATGTGTTCTTTTCGCAAATTTGTGTGTAAAACATATTTAGTCAGTTTTCTCAGAAATTGTTTTGTTTCCCGGGAAATCATTTTTTGTATGATTTTTGTTAAATTTTCATAACAAATAATAAATGGCGTAGAAGTTATTGTACAAAAAAGTTTTCGGATTTTCGTGAAAAAAAATGTGTGCAAATTTTAGTGCATTTTTTTTTAAGTTTCGCCGAAAAGTTTTTTTGAATAATTATATCTTCTCAGCTGGGTAAACAGCTTAAAGAGGTTAGATTCCCAGGAAAACCGAACCAGTTTTTTCGGGAACATTGTAAGTTTATTTTCTGAAGATTTTTGTACTTTTTCAAACAACAAACTTATTTTGATAAAATATACTACACTGTTTCTAATGTTCTTCGAAATTTCGAAAGCGGTCAACCATTCTCTTTTATTGCAAAAATTGGAGCATTATAGCATAAGAGGAAATGCATATTTATGGCCAAAAAGCTACCTGTCTAGGAGAAGTCAGGCTGTCAGGATAAGACAGGCAGGCAAGAACTGTATGTCTGGATTTACATCCGTGTCGAGCGGCGTGTCGCTTTTGTTTACCATTTTTCTTAATGATATCGTTTATGATTTCCAGCAATACCACTTAACTTTGTATGCAGACGACACCACTGCTGCAATCTCAGGGGAAAGTTTTGAAGAGCTTGGTGCTGCAGCTAATGTGTGTGTGTCTCAGGTGTCAGCCTGGTGTTCGCGAAATGGTATGGTTCTTAACACGCGTAAGACTGAAATGCTTCTTTTTTCTCCGGTGGGTGTGTATCCGTATCTGAGCCTATATGTGAGATCTGATAACGGTTCAATAAGACAGGGCACGTCTGTAAAGTTTTTGGGGATCCATCTGGATTCTAACTCATGGGACGTCCATGTTGACCATGTGGTGGCCTCTCTTGCATCTAGGAATTACGCGTTGCTGCAGCTGAGGAATTGCTTGAGTACTCAGGCGTTGTTGACATGCTAATATGGTAGTGTCAACTGTCTCCTGGCATATGGGTTACTGTGTTGGGGCGGCTGTGTGCATCTGGTGAGGGTTCTCTTGATGCAGAAGAGAATTGCCCGCACCTTGTTTGGCCTGCCGTCTTGTAGATCATTATTTATACGGTATGGTATTTTAACAGTGACGTGCCTATATATGCTTGAGGCGCTTTGTTATGTCAGAAAAAATATTGCAATTTTTAGTATCTGCGGTAATATTACAGTGTATAAAACAAGACAGGTTAAAGATTTGTATGTTCCCCCTTATAGGATCGAACAGATTAATCGGGCACCTCGCAACAGCGCAATACGCTTATATAATCATTTACCTGACAGCGTCAAAAATTTGAGCAGCCTCAGGCAATTTAAGCTTGCCTTAAAATCGTTTTTTAGAGAGCATTCTTTTTATTCTGTAGACGAATATTTTAATTTTAAATTTTAGCGTTGATAAGCTGTTTTTTGTGTTTTGACTTCTTCCAATATCTTGTAGAGATCTATGGAGCAGTTCTAGTAAATAATAAATAAATAAATAAATACTATACAGGTTATACTGGTAACCAATTTTGATACTTGCTTTTATTAAAAAAGACATGTTTGCTGATAAATACATTTTCATTAAAATTCACTACTATAACGCACCTACTGCGCGCATATTTTTTTTATTAGCAATGTTTTACTCAATTCTCTAACTAAATCGTTCATATGAATTTATTTTTATTTTAAAAGAGATGTTTTTGTTTTGTTTCTGTAGTCTTCTTGTTTTATATATAAAACATCAAGCTTTCGTACAATTCACTAAATATTCACATACTGAGTACATATCATATCGCTGACCGATATCTGGATGAACTCATTCAGTATTACAGGAGCTTGCTAAACATACATTTAAACCAAGCCAACAATTATGACTTTCTTTCACCAGCGCACATTGTTGAAATAATAAGCGCCGCATCAAGAAAACTGCTACAGCATCTAGATATCAAATCATGTGTGTGAAAAATATATTTATATAGATACTTCACAATGACGGAGGTAACGCAATTTATGTTAATAAAGGCCACTCCGATTCCATATAAAGTATATAACGAAACACATTTTTATAAAAACAAAAATAATGGCTCGCTTGAATTCGATGTCTACAGGAAGGAAACTGCCACTATAAGTTATATTTCTAACGACTCACATCATACGTTTGCACAAAAAATGGCTAGTTTAAAGTTTCTGGTAAACAGACTGATAAATTTTCTGTTAAGTAAAAGTAGATTTAACATAGAATTACAGTACATAAAGAACGTGGCTAGATATAACGGTTATTCGGATGGTTTAGTGGACAAATTGGTTAACAAACACAGAACAAAAAAAAAGATATATGAATGCACGATATTTACGAAAGATAAAGTAGAGAAAAAAATTGTGTGTCTACCTTATAAACTACGTATCACAAAGGGTTTGGAAAGTATTTTTGAGAAAGCCGATTTACATTTGACTATTTCGACGAAAAGTAATTTAAAAAAATTGTTGGGTAATACGAAAGACAAAGACAAAGCCACTGAAATGTCGGGTATTTATGAGATAAGTTGCAAAGATTGTAATCTTAAATACGTGGGTCAAACCAAGAGAATCATAGCCACCAGATTTTGTGAACATCTCTCACATTAACAATATGATACGGTGGACAAATCATATGTGGCACAACATATATGGGATAAGAAGCACCACATTGACAAAGAAAATTTGAAACTTGTCAAAAATGTTAGACATCAAACTATGCTTGATGCCTTTGAAAGTGTTTTTATATCAAGGTCGATTAAAAACAAAACGTCATTGAATCGTGCGGCACCTTTAATTTCAAGCCCTTTATTTTCACTGCCTTTGACCAGTTAAACACTCATAATTTGTCTGTTAGAATAATAAATTATGTCAATAACCAGGCCGGTCTATACAGATACTAGGCTCTACGTTTAGTTCTCGACTTAAGAATCCCCTTTCGTTTTCTTTGTATCTAAGAAGTTAGTATAAATACTTGTTTTTTACGTAGAATAAGAAATCAATATAAATAGTTGTCTTTATGTAGAATTTTAGGTGCATTATTTATCCTTTGTTAAAATTTACCTTGTGAGAGAAACAGTCGTTTTGTTTTCTAAAAAAGATGAGCGGCTGCTTTTGGTCTGTTCGCCAGATGTGCTTGTCGGCGCTCTTCAATGGCTCCAATACTCACATAGTAAAATGTTTAGAATAAAAAGAACGCGTAGCTTCCTTAAATATCTCGGTACCTTTCACGCTGTTCACAACTGCTTGGCAACTAACATAAAAATTGGAGTTTTTATTTGCTCAGTTTACTCACTTCTCTGATGGGGATAACTTTATTAGCGAAACGATTGTCAGGTATAAAAACTGTATTGTGATGAATTGGGTTCTCTAATGTGTACTTGTTACTAAATATATATAGCTTAAAATTAGTTATCAAGTAATGTAACGTAATTTTTTCTAGGAAAAATTCTAAACACTGTTTAAAAGGCGATTTGTCCAAAAACATATCGATTAAAACTAATTATCAAGTAATGGAACGTAAACCCTATTAGACATACACATTAAATAAGATGCCTAAGCAGAATATTGATTTAATTAAGCTGGATGCCGTAAAGTGTACCTTCAGGGTCTCCGAGAATCATTTATTTACTTTTAGATAATATCCGCAATGAAGTTTCTTGTGTGAGCGTTTTAAAATTGCGCTCCAGATAAGAGCATTACTCTGTGGACTTATGTCGATTAAATGGCACTCTTAAGCGAATAAAAGTGTAAAGAAAAAATGGAAACAATGTGCCAGTTAAGCGAAAAATCTCATGAAATTATATTGTCATTTTACGGTAAATTGCACGCGCTGATCTTTAATACATAATAATCTATAACGTTGATGCCCTTTTCCCCTATTTTGTTCTACTAAGCAAGCGGTCACAAAGTGAAGCAATTTATGTTAGAAGCAGACAAATGCACAGTGTGAAACACACGCTCTAAGATTTAATCTACCGTGGTCCCGTTTCACATAGCCAAGAGATTTACGCTCCCCCTTGCTACTGTATAAACCTCTCGAAATTATGGAATTCATAACCATAAAGTACCTTTTATCAATTTATATTTTTCATTCTTTACACTCTCCTGTTGAGAAATTGAAACAGGTACCAATATGGAGGGTTTAATATCAATATTATAAATATAATTAGTTTTATTTATTCTTTTAGTGAATTTTCGTAGAAAATATTCAATAATGGGCAGATCACAACTTTTTAATTTTGAAAAAATTGTTGCAAACGAGCGCGAACTAGGACCCCTAGAACCCATATCCGGGGTCAGTTTCAGTTTTTATATATATATATATATATATATATATATATATATATATATATATATATATATATATATAATATATTTGTGTGTGTGCGTGTGTGTATCACACCGATAACTCAAACAATAATGGGCCGCATCTGATAAAATTTGGCAAGTACCTTCCTTTTGTAAATGGCTTGGACAAGTTTGTTAGTCAGGAGAATCGGACGAGCTTTTCCTGAAAAGTTTTTAGTTTTCATTCGAAAAAAATTTGCATCTCAAAAAATAAAAAAGCTATGATAACCAAATTTGATAGGTAGGTTAACCATATAAAAAGTAAACTATACACCAAAGTTTAGGTTTCTATGTTACAAGAAAAAATATAATAAAATATTTTTTGCCAGATCATTTCTATGAAAATTCACAACATAACGCACTTGCTGCGTCCGGGCTTTTTTAATTTAATTTAATTTGCGGTCCAAACCATCCATAGTATTTACAAAACACACTTTAGATCAATAATTAAATATGTCTTCATATTAGTGAATTTGCATTAAGCAATGTGAATCGTTATTCAATCGAAATAGAACCTAATAATATAATTTATCTACCAGTGAACAAACAAGAGATTTCGAAAATAGGTATCGACATCGTGGATCAAGATTCACTTCCTGCAACCCTTCAAGGTGAAGAGGTGTCTCTTCGCCTGAACCTTCCAAAGACTGGTTAGAATGCTAGTCTTTGAAGATATAAAAGCAAGTGAATCTACCAAAACCCATTTAGTACTGTCAACCACTTGTAAGCGTGCACTTCGTTCTGATAATAAACTATAAATATTCAAAGATTATGAGTTTGACAATTCGATCGATCGAGAACAACTTCGGTCTTACTATTCACCAACTAAATCATTTGGTAACAGTGATGAAGTCGAAATAACCTTTAATCATCAAGATGCATTTATATGTCTGGCAGAGTCAGCTCTAATAATCTAAGGTGCTCTGGAACCCCTATCAGTACAAAATGCTGATGGCGAAAGTCATATGTCAAATAATGGAGGAGCATCTCTGCCTGCCATACACTACAACATCCATCAAAAGCCTGATTTCGTTTAGTAAGAATGAAGCCAAATCTCTTAGCAATGCTGGGCTGAATGTATCGTCAGATCACACTACCTTAAACGACAACAAATTTCATATGCTCATACTTATTTGGTTCCTCTTCGGTATTTTCCCTTTAAAGGAGTTCTTTGTGGTAAACATAGTTTCCGATTTACAAGAGATCGGAAAGGTTCCAACAGCTATTACAGTACTGGGACAGCAAGATCTAAAATTACTGTAAGCAACATGTTTCTAAAAGCAAAACATGTTTTTCCAAACGCCAAAATGAAGTTGAGACCTATGGATAAAATTGCAAAAGATACATGTATATTTCCCGCATATCGCAAATGAGATATACATGAGCTACCATCGCTGAGAGATATTAATAAGGATGCGTGGTCTGTTAAAACTGCAACCAACTTAGAAAGACCTAGACATATAATTATAATATTTCAAACAGACCAAAAAGGCAACGTAAGCAAGAAAGGCGACTTTTTAAATAACATTGGTATGCTAGATCGACGCATATTCCTTAATTCAGAATGGTACTTTTATGAATCTATGAATATGGATTACGAGAAATCAAAATATGCTGAAGCCTACCAGATGTAGACAGATTTTCAAAAAAAAATTTGTTCTAAAAACATGTCAGATTCCCTCTTAAATTATGATGAGTTTAAAGACCTGGCTCTATTTGTAATCGACTGTCAGCACCAGAACGACTCAATTAAGTCTTCAACGGTGAATTTAAAACTGCAGTTTATGAGTAAAGACAATCTTCCAAATAGAACTAGAGCTTACTGTTGCATATAAACCTCTAACTGGTATCGTAAGAGCCATTATGTAATAATTTGATATGTAACTTGTGTTAATTAATCCAATAAATGGACTGTATTTAAATCAGCTGTTTTATTTTTATCGTTCGACACTATTTTTATTAGCCCAAGAAACGCTGATAGAAAATAAGAGTAGAAACGGAGTCAACGCTAGCACTGGTAGGAAATGAGAATTGATGACGCCAGTCTAGTGAGGCCACATGCGAATCTCGACAGAAATTCAGATGCCGCTGCTACCGCTGCGTGCAGCCAGACCTTTGCCGCTATCATTTTGCCGATATCTTGTTTGACAAGCTTCCGAGTTCCCTAAAATGTGGGGGACATTTTTTTAATAAATAAATAAATAAATAAATAAATAAATAAATAAATAAATAAATAAATAAATAAATAAATAAATAAATAAATAAATAAATAAATAAATAAATAAATAAATAAATAAATAAATAAATAAATAAATAAATAAATAAGTACATAAATAAATATTTTATGTTCCCTCATCGAGACGAGTACACTCATACCCTGCACATACCCTCCTACTTAAAAACTAAAATTTTGGGTTTGCGCATGCGCATATGTTTTATTTAAATAGCACTGATCAATGCGAGTAAAATGATACCTTAGACGTGGCCTTTAAACCAAAAAGTTTAAAAAAAGTTGGTTTGCGCTTACGCTGCCAACCATATTTTTGTGCATCGTTTTCACGCAAATCAAAACGATGGACTCTCTTATTTTGACAGGTCAAGTCAGATACCTTTAAAAAATTCAAAGTTCCCGTCTTGGATTAGTTCATCCCAAGTTGGATCTGTTTTGTCTCTCTATGCAACCTGCCATATTGTTTTGTCATAGTGACGTCACACGACTGTCTATCAGCCTGGCGGTGGAACACTTCCGGCGGTGGTTACAGAAGTGCCCATCTATACCTACTGACCTCTAAACCATTTCTTTGACATCTGTTTATATTTAAAGTATTACTACTAATAGTGCACAATTCTTACGAAAATATTTTATAGGTAAGATTGTAACAGTTTTCTTGTGAAAATCGTCAGAATACAATATAGAGCTTTTTACGCTATACTCCAATCAAGTTATATTGACGTTAAGTAAGCGTCCCCCTTTGCATATTAGACAATCGTTCCCGGCTAAATAAATTCTCCTCAAACAAGATGCGCTATTTTTGTACACATTTTATTTATTATTTGGCCATAAATGTACAAAATTTTTCCTTGACAGGTCAAAGAAGTATACAAACTTTTATAAACTATACCAAACTGTAACAAAACTAACACACTGCAAAACGGATAAAAAAACATATATCAAGTATACAGCGACAAACAATCAACAACCTAAAGTCTCCAAGCACAGATCGTGAGACAAGCCACTAAGACTATAAGATCTGGAAATTGAGTAAACTGTAAAAGGTGTTACTAAGCAAAATTTTCTTGATATGACGCCTAGGTACAACAGAACTTTCATTCGTTATAGAAACTGGCAGTAGGTTATGAGTTTTACAACCGGTGATTTTCGGAGCCTCGACATGAAAAGCATGACTGCACTTTTCCAAGTGAATGAGATTGGCCCCTCGTGTCTGATAACCATGAAGTTCCCTATTTCGAGAGTATTCTCACCTGTGGTCATGCATATAGGGTGGCGCATTGAAAACGAAACAGACCGCTTTGCGTCCAGAGAATTTTTTTTTAAGAAACAGGTCAATTTTAATATTGAGGGGGATATGTTTTGACATAAAACTCAACTTTGTCACATCAACCCCTTAAGGGTGGTGATAACAACCCTTGTATTTTAAATAGGGAACATGGGTCGAGTGTTACATCATTTGAAATCTCTTTCTTTTCTGAATTCAGCACACTAATTTTTTTGGAAGTTTTGTCAACTCGTTTAAAAATTATTCACAGTTGAAGATGCAAAAACGCATTTCACTCATTCCGATAAGAAATGTGCTGAAAGTCAATGTTTTGTTGGTTTGTAAACAAAAAATTGACTATCAGAACATTTCTTATCGGAATGAGAGAAATGCGGTTTATTATTTCAGTTTATCGGTCGGTTTGATACTTGATAGTTGTTAGTGTGTGTGTCTAGTTCCTGGGTTGTAGTTACTGCTGTTACGTATTAAAATGGACTGTATCGTGTTATGAAATATAATTCCTTGGAAACACTTAACTTAATGATATATTTAAAGCAATTTAAACTATATACTGTTGATATACATTGATATAGGCAGCACGTGTAATACTACAACGTGCGGTCGTGTACGAATTAAACGCATTCGGTGCTGGAGCTTTTCGAAACTGATCTGATGAACGAATAGGATGTGTGCAGGTCTTCATTATTGCAGGTACCCTGTTTTCGATGGATGGGACATGCGCACAATACACTGTAATTATGTCAGATTGCTATGACAAACAACACTGCAGTCTTACAACTTAAAATTGCGCGGTAAAACTAAACCATAGTACTACCGATTAATTTGGTGTATTCTGCAGAAGAAAAAGTTGAAATAAATACTCTTGTTTTCGATAACGATGACTGTGCCAACCGTACCGCAAATTTGTTTAATCGACGACATCCGAACAGACATCTTAACAGAAAATACATTTTGAAGTTAGTTGCAAAGTTTCGACAAAGTGGTTCAGTAGCCAACAAAAGACGGAATCCTGAACGTAAATTTCCGGTTAGAAATTAGACTACTGAGAGCGATGTTTTAGGACAAATTGCTGCATACTCAACTTTGAACACGAGAAAATTGGCCACTGTTTCAAACATCAAAAAAAAATAACTATATTGAAGCATCATAAATTTCACCCGTATAAAACTCATCTTGTACAACAACTGAATGAAGATGATTTTGATCGGCGGCTGGAGTTTTGTGAAGTTATGACTGCACGAATAGCTGATAACGGGAACTTTATGTTCAATATCTGTTTTTTAGACGAGTTTTTGTTAAACTCTACAGTCAATCGTCATAATTGTCGTAATTGGGCAGATAATAATCCAAGAAATTTTCACGAAGTCCACATTCAAACTCTACAGAAATTGAATGTCTGGACTGGCATTTTTGGAGACCGTTTAATCGGAACCAGTTTTCTTGATAGCAATTTGAGTGGCGAAACGTATTTGGAGTTACCTGAAGATATCGTTTACCTTCTACTAGTTGATATTGTTGAAAATAATGATCGCTATCAAGAAAATTAATTATTATTTCAACAAGATAGAGCTCCTCCGCATTTTTCACAATGTGTTGGGGAGTTTTTGAACAGAGAGTTTCCAGGACAATGGATTGGGGGTAAAGGTGCTATTGAGTGGCCCCCTAGATCACCGGATTTAACTCCTTTAGACTTCTTTCTATGCGGCCATTTAAAGAGTAGAATTTTCGCAACAGAACCGGAGTCTCTGGAAGAATTACGACGACGCATTGTTGAAGAATGGCGTCTAAGAACTCCACAAATGCTCCAGAATGTCAGAGCTCGTTCTGAAAAAAATGTGTACTTTTGTATGGAAGCTGGTGGTCAACAGTTTGAACACTTACTTAACTGAATAAACATTGTTTGGTTTTGTTTTTTATTTATTTTTTTAACGAAAAATTGACTAATTAGTGCATTTCTTATCACAATGAATGAAATTCATTCTTGCAACTGCAACTGTGAATAATTTTTAAACGAGTTGATAAAACTTCCAAAAAAATTAGTGTGTTGAATTCAGAAAAGAAAGGGCCTTCAAATGATGTAACACTTATTCCATGTTCCCTATTTAAAATATAAGGGTTGTTATCATCAACCTTAAGGGGTTGATGTGACAAAGTTGAATTTTTTGTCAAAACATGTCCCCCTCAATATTAAAATTGATGTGTTCCAGCGTTTCTTAAAAAAAAATTCTCTGGATGCAAATCTGTCTGTTTCGTTTTGAATGCGCCACCTTATATATATATATATATATATATATATATATATATATATATATATATATATATATATATATATATATATATATATATATATATATATTATATCGTAGCGATAACTAAAAAGATAATGGCCCGATTATATTGTAGTGTATTTTAAATAAATCTGTTGAAACAACAGTAAATATATTGTTTTCAGGAAAAGGTTTCCTGCACGAAACTCCAAACCGTACGTCAAAAAGTAATCCAATAATTATCTTTTAGCAAATAAAGACCCGCTTGCAGTCAAATGACTGACCCCGAACGCATATTTCGCATTGAGGACGTAAGTGCACATGTGCATAATAGTACGCAAACATGTTTTTCTTTCCGAATGAGGCTTTTAGTTTCGACCAAAGCATGCGCTATTGAGCTTACCGCAAAGAACATCAAGGTAGTTTAACCAGGATGTTCATCAATAGTGACACCAAGGGAACTGCTATTCTCATTATAATCCAAGTGTACCCCCACAAATGATATTGGTGGATTCTGTACTGGGGATAATTTATTATTCTACTCATATCTAAGTTGATTATAAGCCTAATAGTATCGCACCAATGAACCTCGGTGGTTCAGAGGTAAGAACGTGTGCCTTTGAACCGAAGGGTACTGGGTTCGATCCCGGCGTACTCCTTTCACTTTTTCCATACAAACTGTAAAATTAACATCAACCGAGGTTCTGGCATTGTATTTGAGCAAGTTGAATGTCTGCACGTTCCGCCCTTCGGAGGGGGCGTAAAGCCGTCGGTCCCGTGTCCATGCGATGTTGGGCACGTTAAAGATCCCTACCCTCCTTACAGAAAGACAGGGGTTCGGCAAAATTTCCAGGATAGTGAGGTGAGACTGCTCCCTGGCGTCGGTGATTGGCCATAGTCGCGGAAATAGGCCGACGTTAAAGAAACAAAACACACACACACACAGTATCGCACCACACTTTAAATCTTAGCAGAAGTAAATAGAAGTCACTATCAAAAACGTCTGGAAGCAGCAAGTGCGTTATGGTAGCGAATTTTAGCAGTATGACCTATATAATAGTAACAGTGAACCATATTTCATTAAAATAGCTTTGTTTTTTTAGAAAAGTATAAACATTTTCCAAAAATAAACTTAAAAAGGCCAAAAAAAAACTGGTCCGATTTTCCTGGCCAATGGACCTCTTCATTTATACCCGTATATAATTATTCGCAAACAGCTTTATGACCAAAATTTAAAAAAAATGTATAAAAATTTGCACAGTTTCCTTTATAAAAATTCACCATTTTTTTTTTACCGAAATTGCCTATAGTAATGCTATACTAAAATATATTTTTCGCAAAAATTCGATAACTTTTTTTACAATAACTTACTAAGCATTTATTGTTAATTACAAAAATTTCTGCAAAAACCTTTCAAATTCAAGTGAGAGCGCCTATATAATGCAGCTGGATTTTTCGAAGAGTAATAAAAACAAAAAGGTTTCTGAATGCGTCATTTCCGTGCGGCAACCCGTGAACCCTTTAAATTAAATAATCCCTGTACAGAAAAGTCTCAAATAGCTGTGGAAAAGTGAAATAACAAATAACAGGTAAAAATTTATTGTCAGTCATTAAGAAAAAACATTTTACATTGTAAAACATTGACTAAAATTTCCATTGACTAAATATATTGAAATAGTGATAGTTAGGCACATTTTCTAAAAATCTCAGCTGTAAAATTAAAATATTATAACAAGTCGTCTAAAATAAATTATACCTACTTGAATTAAAATAATTTGTAACCTGATACATAACATTTCAAAAGAAATAACCAGATATCAGTTGTAAACAAGACAGAAAGGCGCCCAAAATTCAAAAAAATAATAATTAAAACTAACACACACACACACACACACATATATATATATATATATATATATATATATATATATATATATATATATATATATATATATATATATATATATATATACTTTATTTGTTTGCTGTACGTTTGTGATTTCTTATTGGTTTGCGTGGACTGCACGCTACTGGCTGCTATCGCTCCTGTCTGGTCTACGTCGGAGATTGTAGGTGGCGCATGCGCCGTGAGCTTCTATTGGTCGGTTTCCTGTTCTCTGATTGGTTGTGCCTTCGGACTGTGTCGTGTGTATCGGTCTCCTGTCTTGATCACTGTGGTTTAATAATTTGTCTATTTGTATGGCCTTTATTAAGTTTTGTTTAAATGTTTGTACATGGATTTGTTCTGGCATTAATTCTTTTCTATTGTTTATTTGTTGAATGTAGTATATATAATATATAGGAATGACAAAGAAATCAATAGAAACAAGATTCAAGAAACATATAACAGCATTGGATAAAATCCACATACCTAGCTACAAATCAAACGTAGCTACACACATTAACGACACAAAACACCAAAAACCAGACATCACCCAATTAAAACTAATGAAACATGTTAAAGACCACAAAAAAATGGAAATATGGGAACGATACTACATTCAACAAACAAACAATAAAAAACAATTAATGCCAGAACAAATCCAAGTACAAACATTTAAACAAAACTTAATAAAGGCCATACAAATAGACAAATTATTAAACCACAGTGATCAAGAGAGAAGACCGATATACACGACACAGTCCGAAGGCACAACCAATCAGAGAACAGGAAACCGACCAATAGAAGCTCACGGCGCATGCACCACCTACAATCACCGACGTAGACCAGACAGGAGCGATAGCAGCCAGTAGCGTGCTGATGATGAACCGGGACGGTTCGAAACTGCAGTCCACGCAAACCAATAAGAAATCACAAACGTACAGCAAACAAATAAAGTGTATATTTAAAAGTGATTACAGTGTAGTGCAATATTCCTAAAGATATATATATATATATATATATATATATATATATATATATATATATATATATATATATATATATATATATATATATATATGTATATATATATATATATATATATATATGTATATATGTTTATATATATATATATATATATATATATATATATATATATATATATATATATATATATATATATATATATATATATATACATTTATAAAACCACAGTATACAAAACATATCATGGACCCTACATTAATATCATGAGATTATCTTTCTGCGAAGAGTAGATTATCACAGCTATGTGGAAGTTACGACTCAATTTGCTGCACTCTATTTTGTCTGTCAATCTGTTGGTCTGTAGGTCCGTATGTTAGTAGGTGCAATAACTTTCGAACAAATTGAAATATTATCTTTGGTCAGAAAGACATAGAAGGAAAACTTTCTGAAAGAAAGTGTGTAGTCTACCATCTCTCATTTGGCACTCCTGCCTCGAATGTCATGACATAAAAGTCAGCCGTCAATCAACAGCTTTTTAAGAACCACATGTTGCATGATATTTTCTCTGAAAGTATTAAATTTTCACCATGTTTTAATTAGGTGACGATGTATCTAAGGTTTTATACCGTGTCCTGTGTGTTTTCTGCGTGTGAAGTAGCAGATATGTCTTACTCCATTGTTGTGTTCCCATGCTGGTGGCTTCTCGTTCTTTGTTCAGCTTTCAGTATGTAGTTCTAAGTTATTTTTGGATTGCATATATTTTTTTTAATTTCAAGAACACACCACGGGGGCTCACAGCCGAAATACTATCGTAGCGTGGGTGTCGACAAGGAGGAAAGAGGCAACCTGTTAATTCTGGAGTTGAAGGTTTGGAGGTTCGGAGGAGAAGAACATGTGCCGGTAAGAAATTCCACAACTTGGAAGTCCTCGGGACAAAAGATCGGGCATAACAAGATGTTCTATGTCTGGTGACCTGGACAGTAAAAGAAGGCATTCGCTCTGTTTTCCTGGTAGATCTGTTGGGGCAGCAGGTGGAGGATCTATCAAAGAAAGCTCCTCTGAGCAGTGCCCCTGCAGATATCCATAAGAGAGAGAGAGAGAGAGAGAGAGAGAGAGAGAGAGAGAGAGAGAGAGAGAGAGAGAGAGAGAGAGAGAGAGAGAGAGAGAGAGAGAGAGAGAGAGAGAGAGAGAGAGAGAGAGAGAGAGAGAGAGAGAGAGAGAGAGAGAGAGAGAGAGAGAGAGAGAGAGAGAGAGAGAGAGAGAGAGAGAGAGAGAGAGAGAGAGAGAGAGAGAGAGAGAGAGAGAGAGAGAGAGAGGTCATCAACGGCACGTCGGTGGGTAAGGGATGGAAGATTTTGGGTGAGGTAATCGCCATCGATGGGACGTATAGCTCTCCTCTGAATGGAGTTCAGGATAGCGAGTGTAGATGCGGCAGCGGCACCCCAGATGTGGGAGCAGTATTCGAGGTTTGGCTTTATTTGTGAGGTATATAAGGTATAGAGATTAGCTCATAAAAAGTATTTGCGAGCCCGGAAGAGGGAACCCAATTAATTAGCAGCCGCTTCTGCAATTGATGTGACAATAGAGATTTCGATCCACAGAAATGCCAACAAGTGAAAAGGACTCATTACTTTGAATAACTTGTTAGTTCAGACGCCCATGGAAATGAGAGAAAGTAATTTCGTCCCAGTTCGCGGAGTTGTAGTGCCAAGCGATACCTGGGTGTGATGACTGTGTGACCTCGGGTTTCATTGCGTAGGAACCAGTGACCATGTCGTAGTCTGAGCGACCAAGAGGGGCGGTGACTGGTGTCTTATAGCATTCAGGTTTTGTAGTATGAAGGAGATTCAAGTGATTTGAGCTCTATGTTGGGATGCGAGGAAAGTAAGTACGTTTCTACACCGTATTGGCCAAAGAATTGCTGACTGCAAAGGCTTTCGCTGCTCTCCCTTGTGGATAGGTTTTTGAAGATCCTAGACATTTCTTATTATGGACATAGAAGTCGCCAAGAATACTGACCTCGGAGGAAGAATATTCAGAAATCAGATGGTAGGTTTTTTCAGAAAGGTAATCAAAGAGCTGGACAAAGCTGCTTTCAGAGGGTGACCAGTAAATGCAACAGATGAATTTAGTTGCAGCCCTGAGAGAGACTTTCATTCAGAGTATGTCTTTTCCTCCAGATTCTAAATTGGGGAGTCTGATGCAGGGTAGATTGCTACGGACGTACGCCCACACACCTCCATGCAATATAAAGGAAATAAGGAGCTCACACATCGGAAAACTGGTGTGATTAGTGGCTGTTTTGGTACTGATATCATAGCTGTAACTATTTCTAGGCCCCCGAGGCAGCATCAAAGAAGGTGCGAAATATAGAGCATGTTTTAGCAAAGAACTTTCGTTTTGATGCTCATATAGATTTGAGGTGGATAACCCTTATTAAGACTTTACATTTTGGAGCATAATTATAACGACCGTGATTTCCTGTCAGTTATACACACACACACGCATACACACCGGGATATATATATATATATATATATATATATATATATATATATATATATATATATATATATATATATATATATATATATATGTATATGTATATATATATATATATATATATATATATATATATATATATATATATATATATATATATATATATATATATATATATATATATAATATACATATTCAATTTAAACTCGCTCCGGATATGTGTTGTTATAGGGGTCAGTGTTTGCACTCATTTGAAGAAATTATTTCAAGCTTCGCCAGTCGCCTTCTCCTCAGTGTATTTTTTGTAAAAAAATTACTAAAGGGCTGCTATTGACAGATAGTAATTTTGACAATAACAAATTAATATTGCGTGTAGACTGATGATGTGGTAAAAACAAACCCACGAAGTTTCAACAAATGTTTGTATTAACAACAACAACAACAGCATCAATAATTATAATAGTCAACTTAATTATTTAATCTTTGTGACCGAGAATTTATATATCACTTTCTTCGCTAACTAGCAATTCAGAGTTCCCCTTACAATCTCATCAAATCTTAAATATCGTTTATAAGAGAACAAAATTGAATTTATCTGCTGGATGTAAGCACAAAAAAACCTAATGAAATTATGGTGACTCATTTTCTGGCAAATTGCACCAAGTGACAGCTAATACACGATAATCCATAACGTTGATGTCTTTTTCCCCCCTGTTTTATTCTACCATAGCGGTCACAGAAGATGCAACCCGTGTTAGAAGCAGATAAATTCATAATGTGAGACACACGTTTCAAAGATTAAGTCATCCGTGGCTCCGACGATGTGATGTATGTGATATGCGCTCCCCTCTGTGATCTCGGAGTACCCTTACAATAAGAGGGTTTCAACTCCTGCAAGGGAACGATTGTCATGGATCGCGTAGCAGCAAAAGCTGATGTGGGAAATACAGACAAACACGCACACAAACATACATAGGCCTAATTGATTTTATGTCAGAACCTAAGAATAAACATCAAACCGATTGTTTACTACATCACATTCTGGTGGTTTCCTTACGTCTTCCCTAGCGATAAAGTAAGTGAGGAAAGTTTTCTTTATGTTTACAATAGTGCGAGTTATTTGCGCCTGACGTACATTATTAAATGGTTGTACAACATATTATTCGCCTGAATTATGTAATACAAACTCAAAGGGTGTTATTCTGCCGAGAGATATAAATCTAGACCTTGTCGATACGCTTAAAGCCAGAACTAGATATAACTAAAACTTCTAGAAATATAATAGACTCTGAAAACGTCTAGAAGTCTACACGCAGCAACTGTGCTCCGGTAGCGAATTTTCATGAAAATGGACCTCTTTTTTATGAAAAGTCTTTAGGAGTATTTTCCGCGAAATAATTAATAATAATAATAATTTTTCCCTTTACGTACGTTGGAAGAAATTTTTCAAAAGTGTTAAGGTCGGGATCTCGAAATAGGCAAAATTTATATACGCAAATTCGCTAAAACGTATTTTTACCAACAGTTACAATCACAGGATGCAGTAAATGCGTTATGGTAGCGATTTTACACTTTTTCACGATAATTCCCGAAACTGACCTCACAAAAACAACAGTTTGTCTCTCCGTAACGGCAAGATTCTTGCGAACACGAATTCCTGTGTTCGAATCCATGCGGCGTTTCCACTTACTTTCTCTCTATCGACTCAATAAGGTATTATAATACGTATTATAACTGAATTACAGTGGTACTGTATATAGCTCATTGTTTTATGCTTACTCTATTACTCTCCTTTAAAAAAAACATTGACAAGGCAAGTGCATTATGGTAACAAGTAAGGTATATAAAATAAGGCGGCACTTAAATTAATTTTGTTTTTCTGTAAAAATGTTAGAGTAAAAATATACATATCTTAGGTAATTTACGTTTTTTCTTCAACAACGGTATATATATATATATATATATATATATATATATATATATATATATATATATATATATATATATATATATATATATATATATATATATAATATGCGCAATGCAACCCGAAGTCACACAGTGATCACAGCCACGTATTGGCACTACAACTCCGCGAACTGGGACGGCATGCGGGATTACTTTTCATCATTTCCTCAATTCCATGGGCGTCTGTCTGCTTCTCCCATCCTGACCCCTCTGATATCTTACAAAACGTCACCGAAACTATCCAATCTGGCATGGAATTATTTATTCCAAGTACACAGAAAACCTCTTCAGCCACGCAAAAGCGCTGGTTCTCTAAATCCTGTGACAAGGCCAGACTTAAATGGGTCAAAGCTCACAAAACACTTCTACACAATCCCAGTCAAGAAAATCGTCAAGCATTCAACGATGCAAGAAACCTATATGTCCGCATTCTTTCTGAGGAAAAAAACTCGTTTAAAAACCACATCAAAAACAAAGCCTTCTCAAGCCCCAACTGCAGCGAACCCTTCTGGACTGTTGCTAAATCTATTGGGAATAATTTGTGCAAGAGCAAGTTCCCACCTCTTGCTTCAGCGGATGAAATTGTTTCTACCGCCCTGGGCAAATCTGAACTTTTTTTGCCTCATTGTTCGCCGGCAATTCCACTTTCAACCCACCCCCAGATATCCAACCATCAACAGTCCCCAATGTCGCGCATAAAATAATGGATGTCATTTTCAAAACTAAAAAGATACGAAAGATGCTCTCTTCTCTTCATACCAGGACAGCTTCTGGCTTTGACGAGATCCCAGCAATTGTTCTCAAAAAATGCACACCAGAACTTGCTCCTGTTCTGACTTGTCTGTTTCAGAAATCTTACAATAGAGGCATATTCCCTAGTAACTGGAAAACTGGTAGAGTACGACTTGTCCCCAAGAAAGGATCCAAAGCTCTTCCTAGCAACTACAGTCCTATTTATCTCCTTTCAGTCGTCTCTAAAGTGATGGAAAAGTATATAAACAGCGAATTATTAAAATTTCTTGTAAAACACAGTTTAGCGCACGACAGGCAGTATGGATTCCGTCAGTGCAGATCAATATCCGACCTCCTTTCCTTTGTCACCAATTCTTGGAACAAGCCAATGAACTACACGGTGAATCCCAGATTGTCGCTCTAGACATATTCAAAGCACTCGACCAGGCCTAGCACGCAGCTCTGCTCAATAAACTTCCGGCCTATGGCCTACCACCAAAGCTAACAACCTGGACAGGAAGTTTCCTCTCCAACCGAAGCATGTGCTGTCGTGGAAGGCCATTCCTCTAAACTGTATACAATTAATGCAGGAGTTCCCCAAGGTTCAGCTTTTGCCCCTTCTTTGTTTGTTCTCCAGATCAATGACCTCTTCTCTAGCACATCCAACCCAGTTCACAGTTACGCGGACGACAGCACCCTCCACTCAAATATACAATATTGTAGGTCTGTCTCTTTAGCCCAATTTAATGAGGATCGCAGACTCATGGAGGATGCTGTCTCCGTGGATTTCCAAAAAATATTAGACTGGGGGAGTAGGAATCTTGTACAATTCAACTCCACAAATGTCATTCTTGCATCTCATAAGAGGAACAATCGAGTTATCATAGTAATGAGACCTTTTCACTTGCTGGCATTTCTGTGGATCGAGATCTCAATTGGCACCAACATGTCACATCAATTGCGGCTGCTAAGGAATTAGTTTTCCTCTTCCGGGCTCGTAACTACTTTTCACCAGCTAATCTCTATACCTAAGGCCAAACCTCGAATACTGATCCACAACTGGGATGCCGCTGCCGCTTCTACACTCGCTATCCTAGACTTAATTCAGAAGAGAGCTATACGTCTTATCGGTGACCCTACCCTCGCCCAAAGTCTGCCATCCCTTGCCCACCGACGTGCCGTTGGTGACCTCTCTCCCTCTTTTATAGATATCTGCACGGGCACTGCTCAGAGGAGCTTTCTTCCATAGTTCCTCCACCTGTTGTTCCCAAAACATCTACCAGGGGAACAAAGCGAATGCACCCTTTTACTATCCAGGTCACCAGACATAAAACATCTTGTTATGCCCGCTCTTTTGTCCCGAGGACTTCCAAGTTGTGGAATTCCTTGCCGGCACATATTTTTCCTTCTCCTCCAAATCCACAATTAAGAAGTTGCCTCTTTCCTCCTTGTCGACACCCACGGTACGATGGTATTTAGGCTGTAAGCCCTCGTGGTGTCTTGTTGAAATAAAAAAAGATATTCAGTTTTTGTGACGATAATATTAATATTTTCTTAAAAATTCTGGGATAGCCGTTAGTGGTTAAAAAAAACTCTTCATTCATTTGCCGAGCTTTCGGTACTATTTATTCCATTATCAAGGATATAAAGCGAACTTTACTTGAACTTGAAAAAACTATTAAATATTAAACACCAAGTTTTTCTCATGTTGGATATTTAATAATTTTTTCAAATGAAACACGCTTTATATCCCTGATAATGGAATAAATTATTCCGAAAGCTGGGCAATTTAATAAAGAATTTTTATTTATTTTGCAACTGACGGCTATACCACAAATTTTTAAGAAGAATATATATATATATATATATATATATATATATATATATATATATATATATATATATATATATATATATATATATATATATATATATATATATATATATATATATATATAATGATATCTTAATTGTTATCATAATTGCTTAATTGCCTCAGTATTTCTTTCATAAACCATCTTGATATCTTATTCGTTACCAGAACTCGCTTACTGGGTCAGTATTTTTTTCATAGCACGTGTTCATCTTTCGTCTGTTACCGCAAGACACCTGCTGCGACAGTATTGTTTTTAGTGAATTTTCGTAGAAAAAATTCACTAATTGGGGATCCCGACTTTTGAATTTTGAAAAAACTTTTGCAAATGAGCGCGAACTAGGACCCCTAGAACCCATATCCGGGGTCAGTTTCAATTACATATAAATATATATATATATATATATATATATATATATATATATATATATATATATATATATATATATATATATATATATATATATATATATATTTGTATCACACCATAAACTCAAAAAATAATGGGCCCGTGTTGATAAAATTTGGCACGTACCTTCCCTTTGTAAATGGCTTGGATAAGTTCGTTAGTCAGGGAAATCGGACAAGGTTTTCCGGGAAAATTTTGAGTTTTTATTCGAAAAAAAATTTTATCTCAAAAAATGAAATAGCTATGATAACCAAATTTGATGGGTAGGTTTACAATATGAAAAGTAAACTACGCACCAAAATATAGATTTCTATCTTACAAGAAAAGAAAGTTATAATAGACTATTTTCTGCCAGATCATTTCTATGAAAATTGACTACCATAACGCACTTTCTGCGTCGAGGCTTCAGATATCCTGATACCTTTTTCGTTACCATAACACATTTGTTGAAACCGTATTTCCAAATTTAGTGTTTAATTAAGCACTTATCCTATTCGTTACCATAACGCATTTGCTGCGTCAGTATTTCTTTCATAGTGCATATTGATATCTTATTCGTTACAGATTGATGCATGCTTGCATTAGAAAGACATATTTGCTATTAAAAACATTTTAATGAACATTCACTTCTATAACGCACCTGCTGCGTCTAGACTTTTTATTTTATATTGCTCTAATGTTATCCAAGGTTTCATATCTTTTCATTAATGAATGCATCTTTATAACCTAAGTTTCTATGTTGATTTTGAAAAAAAATATTTTAATAAATTTACAAAAACAGTACAAACACAAGTGGCAATAAATTAGCGTAAAAGTAGCTAAGTAGATGATAAACATAAAGATGTCGCAGTTGAAGCATGGTAAAACTTTAAACGCGTTTTTTTCGAAAACTTTGTGACATAAAAACATAAAGCAAAGCAAGTTCTAAAGCTGGTCAGCTCTTTAATAGTTGGCTGGTGTGGTATACTTGCAATATGGTAGGTGGTAGTGGAATTTTTCTTTACGTGATAGTAAATGATTTTTTTCACGCCCGAGGAGGTACCACCCCTTGCATCAAGGGGCCGGTGAAGTCCCAACGGACGTTTCCGGTTCTGGTGTATGAGTCGGTTTCCCTTATAAACAAAAATGATGATGGCTCCTCCTTGTACAAAAGATTCCGGAGGTAAAATACCCCTCCATTCGGATCTCCGGGAGAGGGGTGTACAGGGGGCGCCAGCATCGAGATTTACAATATCCTTCTCGAATATATGTGGCCTAAATTCTAACCTGAACTCCGTCCACCATTTCCTCCAGGCTAGTAGGGCCCAACTCTTCTCTTCTTCCTGACCGAAACTCAAATCAGTGCCAAAACAGCCACTAATCACCTTAATTTCCTGAGGTAGAGCTCCTTACTTCCTTTAGATTGCATGGACGCGTGTGCGTGTACGTCCGTAGCAATCTACCCTGCACCAGACTCCCCAATTTAGAAGCTGGAAGAAAAGACATTTTTTTTGTTCTCTCAGGGCTCGTCCGCGGCCTTGCCGCCCCGATAGCACCGCAACCCTTGGTTGATTGTGCATACCCTTAGTCTTACTCCACCCATTCCAAGATCACTGTGCCTTGAACTAGTCTACACAGCGATTGGTAGGGTGAAGTTTTATATTGATCTGTCTCTGGTCTAGAGTGACCGTAGATCAGTTGTCTTTTCCGGTCCAGAGCTATACACTCACACAAGATGTGCTGGGCTGATTCCTCCCACTCGCCGCAGAGTCTGCATGCGAGGTCCCCTTCGAACCGCCCCATTTTATGCAGGTGTTTCTTGACGGCCATGTGTCCCGTCAAGAGACCTGTTGTGTTTCTGAGCTGTCCTCTGCTAAGGTTTAGCAGCTCCACAGCTCTCTTTGAACTGGGTCCGTCAATTATTGACTTCCCATGTCTGAGCCCTGGACAGTCCGCCCAGTACACCTTGTGTTGGTTTCTGACCCAGGACTTAATGGCTCCCCTGGCAGTGCTCTTTGACACGCCCAGAGCCGGTTCTGGTCCCATAAATGGTTCTGCTGACCCTCTCTTCGCGAGACTGTCAGCTTCTTCATTGCCTTTAACCCCCGAGTGACCCGGCACCCAGATGAGGGTCACCTCATTCTGCCCAGCCAGGTCGCTCGCCTCGTCTCGGCACTCACTCACCAGCCAGGAATTTACCCGTGGGCTACTTAGTGCCTTAAGGGCTGCCTGGCTGTCTGTGGCTATGAGGATCCACTTGTTGGTGTAGCCCCTCCTCTTGTTCTCCCGCACACAGTGCAGGATGGCGTACATCTCGGCCTGAAACACCGTTGCATGGGCTCCGAGGGAAATACTATGACTTACCCTCGGTCCTTCCGAGTAAACACCTGCCCCCGTCCCACGCTCCCCGCCAGATCCGTCCGTGAACCAGACGAGCGCGTCCCGTGGCATGCCCGGCGTCTCCTCCCGCCATGCCTCGCGATCAGGAATTTCCACTGTAAAGTTGTTTTGCCTGCACATTCGCGGACTCGCGAAGTCTGACCTAATTTCAAGCATGGGCTCCTTCACGATCTCCTGAATTTTGCAGTGGCCCCTGAAGCCTGGGTTGATCTTCAGTCTACCATTGCAGGCTAGTCTGTATAGTCCTAGCCTGGCCTCTCCCATAATAACAAAGTGTAGGGGGGGTAGATCCAGCAACACCTCCATGGCGGCTGTTGGGGTTGAAGACATGGCCCCTGTGATGCCTAGGCAAGCCATCCTTTGGATCTTGCCTAGTTTTTGTTTGGCACCCAGTCAAGAAAACCGTCAAGCATTTAACAACGCAAGAAACCGCTATGACCTCATTCTTTCTGAGGCAAAAAACTCGTTTAATAACCACATCAAAAATAAAGTCCTCTTAAGCTCCAGCGGCAGCTAACCCTTCTGGACTCTTGCTAAATCTATTGGGAATAATTTCTGCAAGAGCACGTTCCCACCTCTTGTCTCAGGGGATGAAATTGTTTCTACCGCCCTGGGAACGGCTGAACTTTTTGCCTCGTTGTTCGCCCGCAATTCTACTCTCAATCCACTTCCAAATGTTCAACCACCAACAGTCCCCAATGTCGCGCATAAAATAACGGATATCATTTTCAAAACTAGAAAGGTACGAAAGATGCTCTCTTCTCTTAATACCAGGAATGCCTCTGGCCTTGACGAGATCCCAGCAATTGTTCTCAAAAAATGCGCACCAGAACTTGATCCTGTCCTGACTCGTATGTTTTAGACATCTTACAATAGAGGCATATTCCCTAGTAACTGGAAAACTGCTCGAGTACAACTCGTCCCCAAGAAAGGATCCAAAATGCTTCCTAGCAACTACATGCCTATCTATCTCCTTTCAGTCGTCTCCAAAGTAATGCAAAAGCATATAAACACCGAAATACTAAAATTTCTTGAAAAACACAGTCTAATCCACGATAGGCAGTATGTATTCCGTCAGCGCAGATCAACTGCTGACCTCTTTTCCTTTGTCACCCATTCTTGGAACAAGTGTAAGGAACTACACGGTGAGGCCGAGATTGTCGCTCTAGATATATCCAAAGCATTCGACCAGGTCTGGCACGCAGCGCTGCTTAATAAACTGCCGGCCTATGGCGTACCACCAAAACTCTGTACGTGGACAGCTAATTTCCTCTCCAACCGGAGCATTTCTGTTGTCGTGGATGGACATTCCTCTAAACTGTATCCAATTAATGCAGGAGTTCCTCAAGGTTCAGCTTTAGCGCCTACTTTGTTTCTTCTCCACGTCAATGACCTCCCCTCTAGCACATACAACCCAGTTCACAGTTACGCGGACGACAGCACCATCCACTCCAATATACAATATTCTAAACCTGTCTCTTTAGCCCAACTAGATGAGGATCGCAGACTCATGGAGGGTTCTATCTCCGTGGATCTCCAAAAAATATTAAACTGGGGAAGTAGAAATCTTGTACAATTCAACCCCACCAAATCACAGTCTTGCTTTCATTCTCATAAGAGATACACCAGCCCTAGACCCATCGCAATAAACAACCAAGTTATTCTAAGTAATGAGTCCTTTTCACTTGTTGGCATCTCTGTGGATCGAAATCTCAATTGGCACCAACATGTCACATCAATTGCAGAAGCGGCTGCTAAGAAATTAGGTTTCCTCTTCCGGGCTCGCAAATACTTTTCACCAGCTAATCTCTATACTTTATATACTTCACAAATAAGACCAAACCTCGAATACTGCTCCCACATCTGGGTTGCTGCTGCCGCTTCTACACTCGCTATCCTGGACTCCATTTAGAAGAGAGCTATATGTCTCATCGGTGACCCTACCCTCACCCAAAGGCTGCCATCCCTTTTCCACCGACGTGCCGTTGGTGACCTCTCTCTCTTTTATACATATCTGCACGGGCACTGCTCAGAGGAGCTTTCTTCCATAGTTCCTCCACCTGCTGCCCCCAACGGATCTACCAGGGGAACAGAGCGAATGCACCTTTTTACTGTCCAGGTCACCAGACATAGAACATCTTGTTATGCCCGCTCTTTTGTCCCGAGGACTTCCAAATTGTGGAATTCCTTGCCGGCACATGTTTTTCCTTCTCCCCGAACCTCCAAACCTTCAAGTCCAGAATTAACAAGTTGCCTCTTTCCTCCTTGTCGACACCCGCGGTACGATAGTATTTATAGGCTGTAAGCCCTAGTGGTGTGTTGTTGAAATAAAAAATAAAATAAAAAAACCTCATAATTCTCAGCAAGCCATTTACTTTAGTGTTTTTCATATAAGGCAGCTAATAATCCTGATTTCAATTTTTAGCGAAAAATAATTAGGGAACTGTGAGATAATAATGAACTTGTACAATATCGGGGTAAAGTTTACAACTACCCACCTCAACGAGTTTTAGATAACTCCTAAAACGCACACAAATGTATATAAATACAGAGTAAACACAAAATACAAAGAAACATATACACGTCAAATAGGCATTCTGGTTCCGATTTTTAATCGTCCCCACACTACTGCCGGTACTATAAATTTCAGAAACAAGTTTGTAACGATTTGCTGATTTGTTCCGGCAAAAACAAATACCCTAAAATGCCCCGGATATCTGAAACAAAATAAACACATAGCCAATAAAGATTTTCTCATTTCGTGCTGGATTTAGGGGCTTCATGAAAAGTCTGACGCCGAATGTTTTACCCTGGAATTCTTTTAATGAATTGGAGTTGACGTGCCCTGAAACAATTCTTGTGTTACTGTTAGTGAGAAGGCGGAGGATCAGGCCAAAGTCACTTTCTTCAGGTGAATAACTTTAATTTACGGGAATGTTTCTCGGCTTTTTTTAAATTTACACTGTGACTAGCTGTCAACATAAAGTTCAGGAAGGTGAGAAAGCAGAAGTGAACTTTTTCTTTAATTAGGGCAAGCCGTTTCCACGGATTATTCATTTGGTCTTAGCTAAAATTAGTTAGATAAATTCGCGGGGTTCCTTACCTTGAATGTTGATAAATTATCCACACCACATTCGAAGACTGCCTCTCTGCCTACGGGGGTCGTTACATTTATGATAGGGCCAGTGAACTTTGGGATATCTGAAACAATGTGACGTCGTTGTAATACACACCAATTTATTTTTATAACCTTCATAAACTTCCACTTTGAAGGAATGAAATTTTATTTTATCGTCCAAAATATAATAGTACTACCTGTTTTCATCGTTTTTTTAGTATTACTGAAAACATAGTGCTAGTAAATATAATAAGACTAAACAAAAACTGTGTGTGTGTGCTCGTGTGTGTTATTATTATTATTATTATTATTACAATTAACGAGGGGGGAAAAACATATAATATAAAAGCCAAGGCGTATGTATCAGGACAATATAAGAAAGTAAAAACCAAAGACACTTCCTGAGTTCCGCAGAAAACCTCCCCAATACACCATTCTTTTTAAAAGAAACGGCATCATTTCTGCTCGAATACCATGAATATTCTCTCATTAAGCGACACTCTAGTCTATTTTTATTAATGGTTTCATGTGGCTGGTGTTGAGCGTTGTCTTTAAAATATCAAACTATGTGGTTATATATTGTGCTTTTTGCTATGTTGCACAAAAAGTTAACAAGGGCTGCTTTCTCACTAGTGAGTGGTACAAATCCCGCATATATGTCGACCATACGAAGAGGCTTTGCAGTTAATTTATAGACAAGAGACCCAACAAATCTCCACAGAGCAAAAACCTCCGAACATTCCACTATCATGTGCCAGGATGTCCGGGTAATACCACACCACAGACAAAGAGCGGACAAGATTATTCTTGTTCTGCTTAAGAAAACTCGATCTGCCAACCTATTTTTGCGAATCTAAGGGCGACAGTCGTATCATGGCCCATAGTGGGTTTAGAGCATAGTGCTTATCAGTTAACTGTATCATCAGTCCATGCCCATTTCATTGGGGAGGTGATACAAAATGCCCTCAAGGTCAAATCGCGTAAAATAGCGCTTTTGTTGCGGAGACTACAATCTGTGAGCTTTTCTTCAGTAGTTTTGAATGCAGTGTAAAAGATCATATTTGGTGGGCCAGTTTTGGGCAAAACATCTACGCAGTTTTCCGTTATCAATGCTTTAAAATGGTGAAAGTTAATTCTAAGGTTATTTTTGAGGAGGGAGTTATACTCTTTAGCTGAATATTTTCGAATGACTTCTATTTTAACCATCAAAAAAATCGCCAATAGTGTAAACGCCTCTAGAAAACCAGAGGTTAGAGAACTTAAAACTGCCTAATGATAAGCGCGATGCGGTCAGAGGTATTTGTTTCAACTCTGAAAATGTTGAGGGATAGTTTTCCAAACAGAGATTTATCAAAGAGGTTGATTCGAGGACTTGTCTCAAGAATAATGATAATTTTGCTGAGTGATAGCTTGAATACTGAATAAATAGGACCTGCCAGGTCAGATCACTAGATCTGTAAGAACTCAAAGAGTGCTGTGCCATTAGCTTCCAGTTACTTCCCTCGTTACACGCCAGGAATCGCAAAGCAAAGGAAATTTGAAACAGTTTTATTTTAGACACTATATGAACTAGGCCTAAGCCTCCATGAGAAATTGGTAGACATAGATCTTGCGCGGATATCCAGTGCTTTCTGCCACTCCAGAATAAATTTATAAGAAAGCACTGAATTTTGTTTACAAAGTCAGGTGTGGTAGGTAATATTTGTAAGGTATACCAAAGTTTAGGTGCAAGAAACTGATTTATAAACATAGCTCTTCGTGTGTATGTATGTTTGTGTGTAAAATATATGTATTATAAATATAAAAATTTTAAATGACCTCGGATATGTGTTCTTGGAGGCTTACTTTGCGCTCATTTGTAGAATTTTTTTGTCATTCTCAAAAGTCTAAATCTTCTAATTACTGTTTCTTCAAGAACATTCGTTAAACACAACTTGGAGACTTTTATGAGCAAAAAGAATTTCGCTTATCAAAATATTAATGATATATAAATAATTTTAATAAATGCGCGTATTCAGTCAGACGAAAAAACACGTCAATTTAATTGGTATAAAATTTTTGTGCTTATCGCAACTATCAAGTGGCCCCGTATTACCTAATAATCAAGTATATATATATATATATATATATATATATATATATATATATATATATATATATATATATATATATATATATATATATATATATATATATATATATATATATATATATATATATATAAGGTTTTTTAATTATGAAGTACATAATGCCGAGTCCAATTCGTTTGTAGGAGTTTCATTTCATTTTATCTACATAAGGAACTTGAAAACCTAAAAAGCATTGTCTCTCCCAGAAGACATTTCAGGCGTAATATAATTTACGATTTACATAAAGGGGTATTGTACCTGAATTTGAAAAGAAAGAGTAACTTTGTATTGTAACGTTGGGTTAGAATAAGTCGTCCTTCATAAAGTCGCACAATGCAGGATCTAGTAGTTTTAAAGTAAGTTCAAGGAAAATGTGACAACACCATTGTCTTTGTAAAGTCTGAGTGAATACACCAGTTGAGTTGTCTGCTCACAGTATTAGCATAACTTACACAAAGATTTGGAATTTCCAGTGCTTCCAGGTTTATAACATACGGGTAATAATATTCGACATTACAAAATATAGAAATAGGCAACAGCCAGTTTATCATATAAGCAATAATGTAGCACTTGTGCAATAACAGTGCTTGTTATACTAGGAATAAACGTTTTTTTTTTTTAGCAAACTGTAGTCAGAAAAATAACTACATACAAGACTCCAAATCTTCCAACTTTTGTCCTATAGAGTATGTCCCAAATTCGATAGAATGAATGAAGACGTTTAGATTAGCACTGTTTTGTAGAATTTCATGCTCGCTACAAATAGTACTTGTATTTTGCCCGGCCTCTTTTAGTTTTCGGGATATTTTGAAAAAACCAAAATTTGTCTATTTTTTTTCTTCAATATCTAAGTAGGCGTTGATTTGGCATGTCTAAGACTTGCGCATTATCAGGACACTTTTTACAGAGTAATCTTCTTGTGCTATTCTCCACATTGTTATTTGTTTTTGAGCTACAGGTATCAACGTCTGTTTTTATTAAGGTAGCCATATTGGATTTGTTGCTCATGTCATAGCCCGTAAAAAGAGCTTTCCAATGATGTACAACATGCTTGAGAAATCTTGTAATTGCACTGACAATTTTGAGAAAAACCGTTTTGAAGATAATAGACAATGAAATTCAATACCAGAACACAAATGACAAAAAAAGTGTTCAAAAAGCAGTAGGCCATGGAGTCTAACAATAGAATTCTACTTTTAACATAATTTTCCGTAATGGTTCACGATAAAAAATATTGTGATTTAATTTGATTAATTAAAATAATGGAATTAACTTGTTTAAGGCAAAAATCACAGAGTGGATCAAGGCTAAATCCAGAATAGAGATTCACAGTATCATATATATATAAAAAAGTCTGGACGCAGCAAGTGCGTTATGGTAGTGAATTTTCATAAAAATGTTTTTAATAACAAATATGTGTTTTTTTTTAAGAAAGCAGGCATCAAATTTGGTTACCAGTATAACCAATATAGTAAAAACAATGTGGCATGTTTCATCAAAATAACTTTATTGTGTGAAAATGTACAAAAATTTCCAAAAGTAAACTTAAAGGTTAATAGCAAATTGAGCTGTTCAAATATGAAACATTTGATCAACATTCGCTACCATAACGCACTTGCTGCGTCCAGAATTTCTTTTCCTACAAACATGCATTATATTTTGATGGAAAATGCAAAAATGCAATAACATAAGGCGTGTTTGATTTAAAAAAAAAAGGAAATTTGTATCACCAACGACTTATGGGCCACCTGTGATTGTAGAAATATTATTTTAAGATGTAGGTCAAGACACCATATAATTAATATATACAATTTTTTTTCATATCTTATATAATAACGGATATATTGAGCTTTATTGATTTTTTACGAAAATTCGACAAAAATTATATACCATTAAACGATAAACTCTATAGCTAAGGCTACTGCCAAGCATCAGAGAAAGGGTCTATTTGAAATGAATTTTCTGCAAATATTTTAGTAAAATGAAGGACAATGACGGTTGAAACTAAGACATTAGGGTTTGTCAAACATCGTTCTTGAGACATTTTATTTCTATAGCCCGTATTAGATTCAAGTTACTTGCCTAAATGTTGCCAATTTTGACATTTTAAATCGTCACTTTGACGTTTTGAGGAAAACCCCAATTTATTTTTCTTTAAATGCCTATAACTTTTTTGTCTTTTGAGCTACATAGCCAAATTTTTGTAGGTAACTTACTTATAAAGATGTAAACCTGTGTACCAAATTTCGTTGCCCTTACTTTGTTAATTCCGGAGATATGATTTTTTTTTTGAAAGAAAACACAAAATTTTCCGGGAAAACCTGGGCAGATTTTCCTGGCTAACGAACTTATCCAAGCCATTTGCAAAAGGAATTTTTTCACCAAATTTAATCAAAATCGGCACATTATTTTTTGAGTTATCGGTGTGATACATATATATATATATATATATATATATATATATATATATATATATATATATATATATATATATATAAATATATATATAAACATATAAAAATTGAAACTGACCCCGGATATGTTTTTTGGGGGGCCTAATTAGCGCTCATTTGAAGAAATTTTTTCAAAATTCAAAAGTCGGGATCTCCTCATTAGTGAAATTTTTTTAAGAAAATTCACTAAAATGTTTACTATTTTCAGGAAAAATAGTCATATTGGTGTATTTTATTGGGAAAATCAGTTTGCGTACGGTTAATAAATGATTAAGCGTCAGTATTTGAATATATGTGTGTGAATGACCGGTGAATATAACTGATCGTGTGTGTGTGTGTGTGTATATATTAGTGTGTGGAATATAAGTATACAATTGGGCTAGTGAATGCGTTTGTGGATGTGTGTGTATGATGCGTTGTGCCCGCGTGCGCGCGCGTGTGTGAGAGAGTAAGTAAGTGAGGCGTGCAGGTATATGGGTGAGTATGTACGTATGGCTAGGTGTTCGGGATGTTGATTTATAAAATGTACTAGTCTTGTAGGTGTAAGTTTGGAATTAGACTTAATACGTCCTTTTGGTGGTGATAATCTGTGGTTCGCTAGTCTTGGGGCAGTGTAGGCGCCTGTCTCGCAAGAAAGAGAGGGAGAATGATGAATTGTAGTCCTGGGGATGGGGGGCATACAAGCATTGCTTTATAAGACCTTCAATCCCGGGGATTATACTACATGCCAGGATTATGCGTCTGATTTTATATGTGTTTGTATATATGTCATACTTTCTTCGCATCACGCGTTTTTTTTTGTTTTTTGTTTTGTTTTAATGTGTTCGTTGTTTAATGTCTGCACAAGTCACAGACTTTGCACAGTTTTGTAATTTATTTATTTGTCCATTTTCTGATGTATGCTTAGTCTAAAAAGTTGTTTTGTGATACCTTTACTATTTTGTACAGATAAGGGAGCAAATAAATATTATTATTAGTATTATTATTATTATTATAATTTACAATACTTAGTTAGGTAATAATGCTAGGTAATATTATGTGAATCAGTTAAATAACTAAACCCGGCAGTAACAAATAGAAGGTTAAACTACACAAAACAACACAATTAGAAACGGAACTCAACACAAAATAAAATAGAAACTTAAAAATACACTAAATAGAAAATTGTTCAATATGACCACCGTTTTGTTCAATGCACTTTATACACTTTTTTGAAACATGCCTGCAAACTCTGGTGAGGGTGTTTTGGTTAATATGATTTATAACTTTCGTGATTCTGTTTCGTAGTTCATTGATATTTTGTGGTGGATCGAATTTATACACATCAGAGTACCCCAAAAATAAAAATCCATGGGTGTTATATCAGGACTTCCAGCACACCAATGAACCGGCCCATTGTTAGAAATGACACGATTATTAAAATTTTGGTACAACAATGCTTTGACGATCCTAGCATTGTGAGCTGGACAACCGTCTTGTTGGTACCAAATCTCGTCTAAATTATCATGAACTCTGCTAATTGTTGGTAAGATATAATTTCTCAAGTTAAATTATTTTCAAAAAAGAGCGGACCAACAATGAAGTTACCTGAATTTTTTTTAAATTAACTGTCTAATTTACAAATAAAAATAACAGTTTCTTACCTAATAAGCCGCACCAAACATTAATACCAAATCTGTCTTGCAATCGTCTTTCTTCCTTTAGATAAGGATTTTCATTTGCCCAATAATGCCTATTATGGCGATTATATACACCACAATTTGTAAATCTGGATTCATTAGCCCATATTATTTTCAAATGAAAATTTTCATCTTGCTGACATTGTCCTTGATACCATCTGCAGAATTGCAGTCGCTTAGGGCAATCTTCAACATTTAAGCCTTGTACGATTGCACGTTTGTATGCATGGTAATGACTTTGTTTTAATACACGGTGTGCCGTACTTTTTGAAGCGTCAATTTGTTCACCATAAAACCGAACAGATTGCGGTGGGTTTTCGTTTGAAACCTGTAAGACGGCATTATTTCTTTCTTTGTTTCTAGGCATTGGTAGTTTCTTTGCGTGGAAGCTACCGTCGTTTAATAGATTGGTCACTATCCTGCGAAATATTTTGGTGTTTGGTTGTCGTCCTTCTGGGTAGTTGTTTTGATATGAATCTGCAGCTGCGTCAGTATTTCAGTTAGAACGAATATAAATTCCAGCATGTCAAAATATTCTTCATTATTCAACATATTGTTGAATAATTTTTAAAATAAGCAGGAAACAAAATGCAAAGTGTGATTTGTTACTTAATTATCCTTGGATTTCACCCTCTTCCGTGAAGTATATAAACATTTGTTCTTCGACAGTTGAGAGAACTTCGGGGGTATTTTGGAATGGATCCCCTGACCCATCCGTAACTTGCTATCATGTTGAAGTCAGAAAGTAATGCTTTTTTAAATACTTTTCCAGGATGGCAATTTTCATTGGTTACCAAAACAACTTCCACCTGTTGTTTTTTAATCTTTTAAATTTTAACACATTTGCCTACATTTGCAAACGATTGTAGGTCTTTTTGCTTTATATTTCTGCACCGTAGTTTTCTACAAAACGCATTTACTTGATAACTCATATCCAACATAAAAGGTATTTAGTTTCTCTAATACGTCGACCAAGTAGCTCAATTTCATCACAATTAAATCGTATCGAAACTTCTCGGTTTCCGATTGGCGTTTGTCTTCTATAAAAATGGAGATTATATATCTTGATTCATAATCACGTTGCAAAAATCCCAGGTGATAACCATCTTGCCTTGCATTAAAATAGTAACGCTAAATGTACTGCACCCATGTGCAGAAAAGATTTTTAATTTTTAGAGGTCTCACTTTTATATAATTTATTATGGCTACCATCGTCGTTAACAAAATATTTTGACCAGGATTCATTTCTTTGGAAACCAGAGCTTCTCTGTGGATCATACAATGTGTCCATATACAATGTGAAGATTTTTGTTTGACAAGTGCTTGTCTTCCAGACACTGCTCAAGCACCATCGATGCATATTCAAACGCAAATTTTCCACTCTATGTGTGCCTCGTTTAGGAAATCATTTAAGATAGCAAATTATTTAAGTGCTGTTGCTTTGAGTTCTACTAGTTTGCAGAAAAGTAGTTCTTACTAGAAGAACTACAGCAGTAGCTGACATACCATTATAAAACTCTGGGCGCAGCAAGTGCGTTATGGCAGTGAATTTTTATAAAAATGCTTTAAACATCAAATATGTCTTTTTAATGCAAGCAGTCATCAATTTGGTTACCGGTATAACCTATATAGTAGAAATAATGCGCCATATTTTATCAAAATAACTTATTGTTTGAAAATGTACAAAAATTTTCCGACAATATACCTTAAACCTTGGTTTTCTAACCAACAAATCTTAGGTTAATAGCAAATTGAGTTATTGAAATTTGAAGCATTTAATGAAAACTTGCTACCAAAACGCACTTACTGCGTCTTGATTTTTTTTTTCTTACAAACATATTTCGATAAAAAATGCAATAAAATAAGGCTGTTTGAAAAAAAAAATTGTAGGGATCACCAACGATCGACTTGTGGGCCAGCCGGTGATTGTCAAAATAATTTTATAAGATGCAGCTCAAGACACCCTATAATTAAATTATACAATTTTTTCTCGTCTCTTGTATAATAATAATTATATTCAGTTTTACCGTAGAAACGCGTCACCTGTATATATGTAAGCAGATCAAAACTGAACGTAAACCCGGATATGGATTCAAGAGGGCTTAGTTTGCGTTCATTTTAAGAAATATTTAAAATTCTAAAGTCGCGGTCTCCTCATTGACGAATGTTTTGTACGAAAATTAGCTAAACATTATAGACAGTTAAACCATAAACTTAACTAAAACTACCGCCAAAGCATTAGAGAGTAAGAACTAACCTGTTGCATATCATCCCTTTTGTAAAACTTAGATAGTATAGTATAGTATATATATATATATAGTATATTTATTAGTACATAATTTTACAATGTGTTTTACAAATAAGCCTAATGCTTGTGCTTGCAATAAACACAATTTTGATTTCTGACTTGCCTAAAGGGAACTGCCAAATCTTGCTACTGTCACATATACAATTTTGTTAAATATTCAATAATTTTGAACTTCCTTTCTTCCACTAACAATTGGACTACCACTCTAAATGTTCATCTCTCATTTTACAATAACTCCGCCTTTATATGTGTTGATAAAACATAACAAACACTGTTTAATCCACCCACTAACATTAATAAAGGAATAATATGCACTTGTATATAAAAAATTCCCAAATGACACAAATAATTCGTCGACTCAAACAAATAAACATATAAATAATCTCATACCAATACCATACGACATCAGTTACAGCGTCTAACAGACCTGCGCAATAATATCAAATGTTCCGTTACCACGGCAACCACATACTAGATCTCACATAAGCTATTGACAATGAAACGCGGTGATATTAAACATAAATTTTTCAAATTTGAATAGCTCAATTTTATGTCTTCATGGAAAGCTAAAATTTGGCACATAGTTAGGTCGTTCCCAAAGCAATGTACACCAAATTTTATCGAAATATCTTTGTAATTTTCGGAGAAAAAAAATTTTTTGAAAGAAAACTCAAAATTTTTCCGGAAACCGTGTTCGATTTTTCTGGCTAACTAACTCATCCAAGCTATTAATAAAAGAAAGGCACTTGCCGAGTTTAATCAAAATCGGTTAATTATTTTTTGAATTATCGGTTGGATACATACATACATACATATATATATATATATATATATATATATATATATATATATATATATATATATATATATATATATATAAAACATATAAAAATCGAAACTGACCCCGGATATGGGTTCTAGGGGCCCAAATTCGCGCTCATAATTTTTGCAAACTCTCACCATCGATAACTCTCTATTAGTGAATTTTTTAAAATAAAAATTCACTAAAATTGAACAAAGGCAATTAAATTAGCATCCTTATTGCCATGTGTTGCCTCGTCAGGCTGAATTGAAGAAAAAAAATGGTCACGAACTCCCCCAAAAGCTGATGCTGTACATCTTCAGCTATATCACCAATTTGACAGGTAACAGTATCATTTGATAGCAATTGACTACAATTGTTTGGCAGAATTATCTCCAAACATAGTTTCTACGATGTCAATTGCAGTTGGCAGAATAATTTTTTCGGAAATGGTGTGGGGTTTTTAAAATCTGGCTCTTTGATATGAAACTTTTTAAGAGCCAAGTGAAGATTTCTCATTTGCCGACAAAGTTTTTTAAACGATTGTTGCTGTGTAATTCAAAGAATTCCTAGGGTTTGCTAATGTACTTAATATGAAGCGTTTCACAAATGTCGTTTGTTATTATTAGCTTTCATACTCTCCGCTGTCAAAATTTTTGAACAAATGACACACAAAAGCCTTTCTTCTTCATTTACTTCAGTGTTGGTAAACTCACATTTTAAATATCCCTGAGAATGTTTTTATGATTTTTATTTCAGAAGAATTCTAGTCTGTGCACTTTATGATTGGCTATCGCCAAATGCTCGCTTGTAGCCACCTCAAAATTTAGCATTCATTCTGTGTGCACTGTGTAAATCTACTGCTACACGAATATCGTGAATTGCGGTTAATACGCAAATTACAACATACACATTCACGGTAGAAGGATCGACTCGATTGAGACTGGCTGGGACGAGATGAAGCATTTAATAGAATATTAGAAAGGTTTGAGAATCGCTGTTTTATACCAATCATTGTAGTTCAATAAAAACATCAAGTTCACTTGACATACAGGACCGTAAAAGGGCCCAATTACAAAAAAAATTAGTGATGATGAATCTGTCGGTACTGAAACGTCGGACAACATATATTTGGGATAGATGGTTGAAACTATAATTAAATTGGAAATCATATGGTGATATAAAAAATACAGGTCCGTATTTAAAAATGGGCGCTGGCTTCGGTATTTTAAGCATCAAACGTCATTATGAGAAACTGATAAGCCTATGTTGTGATAATATAAGAAAAGAAATGATGTATTGGAGTTTGTTTATAATATTGATAGTTTTTAAAATATTAACGACTGAAAATTTGAGATATTTTTACGTTTCCCTTAAAATGTAGAAAACTACAAACATTTGGGCGACGCTTTAAACATATCAAATAGCTAAACAATGACAAATTTTCCTAATTTAAACGTCGAAACGTTTACCATTTGTGAGATAGCAATAGTCACACATGGTATTTGGACCACTCTGTATAGGCCAACTTTTCTGTATAAAACTTTGCCAACAAGATCTGCATTTGAAGAACCACGGTGGTTCAGGGGTAAGAACGTGTGCCTCTGAACCGAAGGGTACTGAGTTCGATCCCAGGATACTCTTATGCCAAAAATGTCTGCACGTTCCGCCCGTGCCCATGCGATGTTGGGCAAGTTAAAGATCCCTACCCTCCTTACAGAAAGGCAGGGATTCGGCAAAATTTCCAGGATAGTGAGGTGAAACTGCTCCCTGGCGTCGGTGATTGGCCATAGTCGCGGAAATTGGCCGACGTTAAAGAAACAAAAAACACACACACATCTGCCATTTGACAGAGTTTAACACAGCACAAACATTTTATTTTCAAATTCATAAAAACACAAGCATATGATTAATTTATCAAACGAGACGAGTAACATGATTACTACAATCCAGAGAGATCCGCCAAATGCCAGGGAAGCTCAATAACCACATAATATATCACATAACACAAATGCGAATAAAATATGTAGGTGTCATCTGTATTTCACAAAACCAGAAGGGATTCGTAATTTGATTATACGTGAATATATAACATTGCAAATATTGGAAGTCTAATCGAATCCAAACAGTGTAGCAACGTGTATGTGTTTTTTTTGCTGAATTAGAACAACATATGTTGTGGGCTTATATATTCGGAAAAAGTCTGGATGCAATTAGTGCGCTATGGTAATGAATTTTCATAGAAATGATCTACGCACTTTATTTACATAATTTATATATGCGAAAGCACAATTGAAACCTGTGTCTAATATTTAATAGATTTGTTTACGATACATAATATTTTGGTTTTTGCAGTGCTCTGATCTCCAGTAGCTACCAAAGTTTTTTCGATTAAATGTTTTTAACTTTCCTTTGCTTTTAACTTAGATATTTAAGTTTTTGCACATATTATGCCTGTGTAATGTAAACCTGCGTACCACATTTAGTTGCCACAGCTTTCTTTTTTGTTCAAAGATATAACAACTTTTAGAAAAAAAAAAACATTTTGCCGGAAAAACTGGTTCTATTTTTCTGGCCAATTGAAAAAGCAAGGTATTTTCCATATTTCATTAAAATTATTCTTTGAGTTATTGGTGTGAGACACACACGCACAGATATATATATATATATATATATATATATATATATATATATATATATATATATATATATATATATATATATATATATATATATATATATATATATATATATATATATATATACTTTATTTGTTTGCTGTACGTTTGTGATTTCTTATTGGTATACGTGGACTGCAGTTTCCTCATCAGCACGTTACTGACTGTTATCGCTCCTGTGTGGTCTACGGCTGAGATAGTACGTAGCGCCTGCGCCGTGAATTTCTATTGGTGGGTTTACTGTTCTTTGATTGGTTGCGCCTTCGGACTCTGTCGTGTGTAACGGTCTCCTGTCTTGATCACTGTGGTTAGATAATTTGTTTATTTGTATGGCCTTTATTAAGATTTGTTTAAAAGTTTGTACTTGGATTTGTTCTGACATTAATTGTTTCTTATTGTTTGTTTGTTGAATGTAGTATTGTTCCCAGATTTCCATTTGTTTGTCGTCTTTAACATGTTTCATTATTTGTAATTGGGTGATGTCTGGTTTTTGGTGTTGTGAATGTGTGTAGCTACGTTTTATTTGTAGCTAGGTATGTGGATTTTATCTAGTGCTGTTATATGTTTCTTGAGTCTTGTTTCTATTGATTTTTTTGTCATTTCTATATATTTTTTATTGCATGTGTTACATTCTATTTGATATATTCCGTTTAATTCATGTGGGTTGTGTTCTTGTTTCTTATTTATTTTGTTTATTATTTTGTTATTGGTTTTGTAGCTCATTTTTAAGTCATATTGTTTGAGTGTTTGTGTTATTTTTTTGATGTGGTGGTTATAAGTGAATGTTTTGTGTTTGTTTCTGGTGTTTTGTTTTCGGTTTTGTTGATTTGTTTGTTTTTGATATATATATATATATATATATATATATATATATATATATATATATATATATATATATATATATATATATCATATTTATATATGAAAATATAAAATTGAAACTGAGAATTCAAAAGTCGAGGTCTCCCCTATAGAGAATTTTGCTTAAAATAATAGCCTAGTTAATCAGAACTCTAAAACTCAAACAACTGTGAAAGGGTCTATTTGATGTGAATTTTCTGCACATATTTTAGTCAAATAAGGGACCGAGACCGTTGAGGCATAAAGCTTTGTAAAACATACTTCTTAGTACATTTGTCTTAGGCAACTGCATTTGTTTTAGTAGACCTGTTTTAAAGTTGTCAATTTTGACCTTTTAAATGGCGACGTTTTAAGAATAAAAATTACGAAATCTTAAAATATTTTTTTTCTAATACCTCATGGGATGTTTACAAGAAGACTACTAAATCTTTGTAACATTCAGTAGAATTTTTTAACCACACAAAATATTTTGGTTATGTACCATTCTCTGATCACCATGGCACTCTTTTTTTTTCAAATTCCTATATAATTTTTCTCTTTTAACTTCAGTTCAGTCTGTAACCTAGCTTCAGAGTTTAATTCCATTAGCCACAGAAATTTTGAATAAAATATTTTTGTTTTGAATTATTTCTGTTTGATACTGGCGATACATGGTCATTCTAAAAATTAGACATATTTTACATTTTTTCCATCCACTTAGTCTCTTTTAACTTGGGGCACCCATTTTTCATTTTTTAAATGAAACCTGCCTTTTTTGCATATTCCATTGAATTCTAATACATGTCTGTAAAAAAATAAATTCGCAAGTGCGTTATGGTAACAAACTTTTATTAAATGCTTCAAATTTCAATACCTCAATTTACGATTAACCCAAGGTTAATTGGCCAGGAAACCAGTTTGTTTCGTGAACATTTTAAGTTTATTTTCGCAAAATGTTTGTACATTTTCCAACAATAATTTTATTTTGATGACATATGGTACTTTGTTTCTACTATATAGGTTATACTGGTAACCAAATTTGGTGCCTGCTTTCACAATAAAATGCAAAATTTCTATTAAAAAAATCAAGAAAAAAAATGTTTTCTGATTTTTGTGAAAAAATGGTTTGCAAGTTTTGATGAAAATCTTTTTCTGTAATTTTTGGCGAAAAACTGTTTGTAAATCACATCTTGGCAGGTGGGTAAATAGCTTAAAGAAGTTCGTTCGGCAGGGTAATCGGTCCAGTTTTTCCGCGAACATTTTAAGTTTATTTTCACAAAAATTTTGTATTTTTTCAAACAATAAAGTTATTTTGATGAAGTGCGGTACATTGTTTTCATTATATAGGTTATACTGGTAACCAAATTTAATGTCTGCTTTAATTAAAAAACACATATTTGTTACTAAAAATATTTTTATGAACATTCACTACCAAAACGCAGTTGCTGCGTCCAGACTTTTTACGTTATTAACAAGGTCTAAAATTTACTGAATTGTACTCCCGATATTACACAATCTCGAGCTTGTTTGTCAGCACGCTGCAAAATAATTTTAATGAATTTTCTTAGAAAAAATTCACTAATGGGGAGATCTCGACTTTTTAATTTTGAAAAAATTTCTTTAAATGAGCGCGAACTGGGTTTTCCGGAAAAATTTTTGGTTTTCTTTAAGAATAATTTTTTCTCAAAAAGTGGAAAAGCTCTGGTAACCAAATTTGGTACATATATTCACGATATTAAAAGGAAACTATATACCAAAATTTATATTTCTATGTTAGAAGAAAAAGGAGTTGGTGCCAGATAATTTTTATGAAAATTCACTACCATGACGCACTTGCTGCGTCCAGACTTTTTATTGATAAATAAATAATGTGAGTTATGATCAACTTACAGTAAAATTAAGAGATCTGCGTCACCACGACCTCTATCAGCGAAGAGTTGAGTTGCTTTTGTTAGTTATGTCACTTGGTCGCTTATCTTTCAAGAAGATTACCCTCTGTCTCTGTCAACACCTTGAACCTTGTCTAAATCCGAGCTTTCCGCCCCGTACCTAAGCATCTCTTGTGGTTTGACCATAGAGGGGATACTGAGGATTCACAGTCTGCATAGCTCGTCCACGAACTTATGTCCCGCCCCCTCCTGCTTAAATTTTCCGTCACTGGTGTCTCTTATTTTTACTGAGAGCTTGGTAATAATTATTTTGTATTGGCATGCGCTGTTTGTTGCTCACTGGCTTTATCCTTGCTTATGTGAATCACCGCTCAGGCTGTATATATTTTGCCGCTCCCTCATTTGTCTATCAAGTAATTATCATCCCCCACCTTAACGTCTCCCGTACTCTTCATCAAACGCTAGCACTAATTCTTACATATGTAGTTCTAGTTAGGTCTAGCTGCGCTCATCTGAGACATTATGTATATATATATATATATATATATATATATATATATATATATATATATATATATATATATATATATATATATATATATATATATATATATATATATATATATATATATATATATATATATATATATATATATATATATATAAACCTATAAATTCTGATATTAACCTCGGAAATAGGTATCAGTCGGTCTAGAACGCGCACATTTGAGAAAGTTTTCCATATTAAAACGTCGTGATCTCCTCAATATTGCATTTTTTTTACAGAAATCACTCAAGGAATTTCTAATATTTGGATTTTAGAAAAGCTAAAAGCTTCAAATCGTATTGTGTTTGTAATACTAGTAATAATGTCCTCCCAAAAATCGCTATAAAGTAAAAGAAATAAAAAAAAACAGAATGCAACTTACACAAACAAGAAACAAAAGGCCTGGACGCAGCAAGTGCGTTATGGTAGTGAATTTTCATTTAAATGCTTTTAATAACAAATATGTGTGTTTTTTCTTAAGAAAGCAGGCATTAAACTTGGTTACCAGCATAACCTATATAGTAAAAAGAATGTGCCATGTGTCATCAAAATAACTTTATTGTTTGAAAATGTACAAAAATGTCCGAAAATAAACTTAAAGTGTTCCTGAAAAAACTTGTTTCTTGGTCAACCTTATACGTTAATAGAAAATTGAGCTATTCAAATTTGAAGCATGTAATCAAAATTCGCCACCCTAACGTACCTGCTGCGTCCCGAATGTATTTTCTTACAAACATGCATTATATATCGATGGAAAATGCAATAACATAAGGTGTGTTGGATTAAAAAAAAAGAGAATTTGTATCAACAACGGCCTATGGGCCACCATGTCATTACAGAGATATTTTTTTAACATTTAGCTCAAGACACCCTATAATTAATGTATACACCTTTTTTTCGTATCCTGTATAATAACGGATATATTGAGCTTTATTGATTTTTTACGAAAGTTCGACAAAAATTATATACCATTAAACGATAAACTCTATAGCTAAGATTACTGCCAGAGTATCAGAGAAAGAATCTATGTGAAATGAATTTTCTGGAAATATTTTAGTAAATTGAAGGAAAATGACGGTTGATTCTAAGACTTCAGGGTTTGTAAAACATGCTTCTTGAGACATTTTTTTCCATAACCCGTATTAGTTTCAGGTTCTTTGCCAAAATATTGCCAATTTTGACGTTTAAAATCGCGACTTGGACGTTTTGAGGAAAACCCCATATTTTTATTTAAATGCCTATACCTTTTTTGTCTTGTAACCTACGGATTTACCTATAATGATATAAACCCGCGTACCAAATCTGGTTTACCTTACTTTGTTATTTCTGGAGATAAGAATTTTTTTCGATAGAAAACACAAAATTTTCCGGGGAAACCTAAGCCGATTTTCAGACTAACGAACTTATTCAAGCCATTTGCAAAAGGAAGGTATTCAACAAATTTAATCAAAATCGGCCAATTATTATTTGAGTTATCGGTGTGATACATACATATACATATATATATATATATATATATATATATATATATATATATATATATATATATATATATATATATATATATATATATATATATATATATACATTAACATATAAAAATTGAAACTGACCCCCGATGGGTGTTCTAGGGGGCCTGATTAGCGCTCTTTGAAGACATTTTTTCGAAATTTAAAAGTCTGAATCTCCTCACTAGTGATTTTTTAAAACAAAATTCACTAAAACAAAAATTAAAATAAACTTGTAAAGAGGAAGCTGCTTAATTAGAATTTTAATAAAAATTCATAGCCATTGTCATCACAAGAGAGACTTGAGTTTCTGAACGACAAAGTCATCGGAGGATTCAGTATATGCTTTTCTCAATATTAACTTTTTCCCTTAGCGTAGCCTGGTAACAAGAATTTTATAGACTATAATCCTCTTGGGAACAACGGCAGCTAATTTATGGAGAATCACATTCTGCCGGACTAGTAATGACATTTATTCAGCGCAGAACCTTTAAAACATGAATAACAATGTCATTCTCGCTACATTAACCACGGCTGCTCTCACCGGAGGTAACTAATCTGCTATAAGCCTGAATGTCAATATTCGATTTTCATAGTCACCATTGGGACATTTTCAAATCAAATATAGCTGTTTGCTCAGATAAGGAGTAAGTCGGATCTGTGAAAGTTCCTGAAAATTTGACCGGATATATCCTTTTCAAGTTATTCCCCTTCTTTGAGATGTCCTTTTTATGCGCACGGCATAGCATAAGTCGAAAGGGAACGGTCTTTGTAAACATAAAATAAAGTTATTTAAGGAATCAGAATTGTAAACCGTTTCGTACGAGTTCTTCTACCTACATACATATTTACTATAGAGACACACATAACATATATGTTATATGACGAATATAATTATATTGTTTTAAAAATTATAGACTATTAAACCATCAACAGAAAAAGAGTCTATTTGAAATTAGTCTTCTGGAAATTTTTAGTAAAATTCATTAAAGTCTGGACGTAGCAACTGCGTTATGGTAGCGTATTTTTATAGAACTGTTTTAAATGATGAATGTGATTTTTTACGAAAAACATGAAATTTAGTAGATAGTATAACCTTTATAGTAGAAACAATGTACCGTATTTCTTCAAACTAATTTTTGTTTAAAAAAGTACACAAATTTTCCGAAGACAAAATTCAAATTTTGCCAAAAGTACTATGTGTTTCCTGGCCACGTAAATTACACAAAAACTACACCAGCCAAGTTACAATGAGGAAGTTGCATATAATTTACTTTTGATGAAAAACGTATTTAAAATACAGCAAAATACTCTAAAAATATATGTCTACAAGTAAACTCCCCTTAAAGTGAACCACTAATTAGTAATTAATTATTGAAATGCTGAATATAATTCAAAAAGACAGGGTGGGCGAAAACGCCATCTGATTGGTGAAGAGGTTTGTGACGTCACGATCCGGTACATCTGCGTGAGTAAGTAAGTTGTGTTTAATCTAGTTTAGTGCGTGACTGTGTGATGACTTCAGCAGATTCAGAATTACAATACGAGAATGCGAAAGACATAACAGTGTCTGGACATAAATATTATAAGTGCTGTATAGTGCATAGTACTTCCACAAAAATAACTACCCCCAACAAATTATTCTTTAATGTACCTAAGGATGAGAAAATCAGGAAGAAATGGTGTATATTTTTCTTGTATATTATTTGACTGGAGAACATTTTGAGGTTATGCTTTTATTTACATTATATTTTATAAGAAATTACTACATAAAATCCAACAAAGATATTTACAGGATAAAATAAGTTTCATATCAGACACATACCTCCCAAATTTCACTCCTTTTAGCTCAGCACCCATGAAATTCTTAAAAACGCAAACATTGCTAGTACAAAAATTTTTGGTAAATTATAAGATTGCCCTTGGACAAATAGAACTTCTGTAGCTATAGTATAAGACTGTATAGTTTTTAAAATAATTAATACGAGTATATAGATATTAACAATAATATAAGTTGATAACAATAACTATCCGGCATACGTAAGTCGCATAAACACTAATAATATGAGGATCTCTGTGTCAGTAAGCGAGACTCGTTTGGCCGATACCGGATCGTGACGTCACAGTAGGCCGTCTTTGTTTACGGCTGCGTTTTGGCGCGGAGACAATTATTTTGATTTTCTATATTTTTTTACGGGAAAACTATTAGTTAAAAATTTAAATTTTATATGGCAATTGATTTTATTGAACAAGAAGAGAATAAAAAAATGTGCAAATTCCTCATTATTCACAGAAAGCTTTTTGAGAGAAATAAAAAAAATGTTTATTCGAAGATTTGCAAAAAAAATTAGAATTTGGGACGCAGCAAGTGCGTTAAGTGGTGAACTTTCCTAAGAATTTTACACTATGAGTACGGCAGATTGCTATAATTAATACCTTTTAGAATTTAAAAAAAAATTGTTACCATCCATATTTTTCTATTATCAATAAATATTTTAATCTTGTGTTTTACAATGCACAAACTCAATTTTTAATGAAGCTAGAAAAGTAAAAACAAAATACGTTTTTTTAAATTCTCTATTAGTGGATTCTCTTTAAAAAAAAACCACTAATATCAACATCAAAAAACTATCTGCTGAAATTTATAATTTTAGATTCAAAGGTGACAAAGTTATCCAGGCGCTTGAAACAAAAATGAGAACTGGGTCTAACCGTACGAAATCTGGAAATTATCGTTTCTATAAAATATTAAATTGAAAGAAAATAAAATATGTGAGATGTATCGCACAAGAATATAGTCGGACCAAGAACCCCGGTGCCCGCGTTACAGCAAGGTATCTGTCGTACACGTTACCGCTTGGCGAACGGGACTACGTAACAGGTGTTTGTTTGCTCGATGTTATATCCGTTGCGTTACCTATACGCAACGGATATAACACCATTGATCTTTTTACTATATGCTACATTTTCAGTTTGAAAATTTAATTGGTGCCATTCATCAAGCTACAACTATAGTCTATTTTAAAAATATATTACATCTCCCACTTAAAAACAATAACTTTTACAATTACATAATGTTTAATTTCACGTCTCTGTCATTCGGACGTCGTGCGAGCTCTACGTACTTTACTTTCACTTTCGCGCATTGACATGGTGTTGACAACGGTTTCGGGATGTTAGTGGCCGGGACTTCGCCAACACCAGTTCGGATAATATGTTTTGGTTGTTACGTCTATTGTTTGCTCCTGTGGTATGTATCCATCTACGCAGTGTAGTTAACTACCCCGTCTTTGTCGGGGATTGGAGTTTACCAACTTAAGTCGTTTCAATTCATGTCTTTCATCTTTTATTTTTAATTTGGAAAAAGTCAAATATTTGTGAACCAAATGACTTTAAATTTACAACAGAGGTCTATTATCATAATTTCTAACTACGCACAAAGTCTCATTCCAGTCACTCTCATACTTTCAAAACTAAAGCGCATTCAAAAATATTGTTGTATATTTTTGGGTGTAAAAAGTCTCCGTTATAGCTGATTTACGAACTCGTCCGCGGTCTTAACGAAATGACAAAATCTGCTAAGTTTCGTATAAATCCGTTGAATATTTTTTGAGTTATCGCTGGGATACATACAGTTTTTACAAAGATTGGCTAAGTAATTTAAGAGCTTCCTGTATATGGCATCTCGATTTTTTGACGAATAATAAATGCTTCATTTTCATAACACTAAGATTTCCATTCGTAAGAACGCCGTAACACAATTTTGGATATGTGCCAAAATGAAAAAGTTTGGAAAACCTATGGAATAACTCGAAAACGATCGACGATAACAATCTTTTCTCTTTAGAAGCATGCATTAGAATTGGATGAAAAAATGCATTAATGCTACAATAAAAGGGGTGCTCCATTAAAAAGAACAAAACTTGTATCAGTAACGAATTATTGGCCACCCTATGATTGTCAACATAATTTTATAAGATGCAGATCAAAACACCCTATAAGTAACTTTTGTGAATATTTTCCCGTAACCTGTATAATAACGGATATCAGTATATATTTTTACTATAAAGCTCAGTAGTTTTATAGTAAAAATGCACCAGCCTGTATATATGTAAACATTTAAAAACTTAAGTTGACCCAGGGAAGCCAGTTCACGTTCCTCTGAAGAAATATTTTAATAACTCCAAAGTCGCGGTCTTCTCATTAACAAATTTTTTATACTAAGATTCGCGAAAAATTAAAGACATTAACCCATAAACCTTATAACTGAAACTGCCAAAGCATCAGAGAATGGGTCTATTTGAAACGAATTTTTTGCAAACATTTGAGTAAAATGAAGGACAATTATGGTTAAGCCTGTAACTTCAGACCTCATAAAACACAGTTGTTACGACATTTATTCTACATAACCCGTATTTGTTTCAGATTCGCCGTCTAAAAATTGCGAATTTCGACGTTTAAATTCGCGACTTGACGTTTTAAGAAGAAAAGCTATAAAATTTTCAAACTAATTTTTCTGTTATTTCTTGACGTTGTTGCATCAAGAAAACGTAATCTTTGTCTGTAATTTACAATAGATTTCGTTTTCCACATAAAATATTTTGGGTTTGTGGGTTTCTCTGGTCGTCACTGATACCCAATTTATTTTTAAATTCTTGATTTTTTTTCCTTTTAATTTAACGATCTAAATTTTGTCTTACAGGGTAAGCTTAATAATATGTCGGGTACCTGTGAGATAAGTTGTAAAGATAATAATCTTAAATACGTTGGGCAAACTAAAATAACCATTGAGACCAGATTCAGGGAGCATCTGGCGCAGCTGAGATACGGTAGGGTAGACAATTCATTCGTGGCACAACATATTTGGGATAATAATCACCACCTAGGTAAAGAAAATCTTAAACTTATCAAAAATATTAGAGAACCAGCGAAGCTAGATGCGCACGATGATATTTATATTTCTAAAGCAACAAAAAACAAAAGTTCTTTGAACCGAGCGCCGCCACTGATTTATAGCCCTTTGTTTGCATTCTGTGTTTGATATAGAAAATATTCCGAAATTTGGCAGGCAAAGTTACAAAGGAAGTTTAAAAACCTTGTCCGGTAATTAAAGTACAATACACACAAAATTTGCCGGCGATTCCGTCTCCCTCTCGGTATCGGTCTTTTCGTAAGGCGATGTTTAGTTGTGAGTAGTTTAGAAGTTTTGATCCTCTGATGATGCTAAGTTTGTTAGTGAAACGATCGTCGGGTCTTAAAAAGATTCTTTGTGGTGATTAAGGTTTTCCAAGTGTACTTGTCAGTGCTGATCACAGGTTCTGATCTTGACTTAGTGGACACCTGTATATTTATCCAGATTACATAATTTTATTTAGTGCCGATAAACCATGGAATATTTGGATCATATTTACCAAGAAATAAAAAGTATAGTATTTAAGCAACACGAATTTTAAACAATGTTGTACATTGTATACAAAATGTATTATCCTTAATTTATTTTCTTTTGTTTACTTAGAAAACATATTATGTCACTGTCCTTTAAATGTTCCGCAATGTACGAGCTGACAGGAACCTGTGGTATGGTCATATCTAACGAGAAATTACGGTATTGAGTGACAGAATGTCTGTTGGAGGCACGGAAAGTAAGGCTTTGGTGAAAGGCTATAGACAGCAGAGTCACGCAAAGCAAAGAGCGGAGTGCTGACAGCTAGCGGTTTATAATGTTAGCAGTGACAGAAGTAATGGGTAAATTAACATATGAATGAGCAAAGTGAATAAATAGCAAGAAAACAACACGTTTTTTCCAGGGTATGTCTGTCACGACAATCTGCAACTTTGGTAAAAACGGCTAACGAAATAAATGCCAATCGTGTTTATATAGTCCATTTTAAATGTAAGAAATAAAATCAGTATATCTAAAATTTGTAATATTTGAGAGAAGTGCTAAGGTTCAACTTAATTTTTTTAAATAACCTTTTCAAGTTTTCTCTTCGCCCCTCACGAAAGGTAACTTTCTTTGCATTTTTTTTTTAAATTGAACGTGATTTCATGTAATACCGCCTTTTGTTTCTATAACACCAGACCGTCTTAAATCTTAGGAGCGCCAATAAAATTCCTCTGCGAACCCCATCACTTTATAATTTAACAGGCTTGAGCTTGTAATAGTTTCCTAGATTTATTTGAAGCGTATGGTAGTGTAATAAGGTTTTTGGTTGGGCTGTAGTTACCTAATAGGTACACCAGGAGAACCCAAATCACAACAATACCTTATAAAAAAAGCGACGATCCGTTCACTAGCCACGTTAATGTCAACAGAGGATGAAAACCTTTGACAACTAGTCTTTCATGAAAGGCCAAGCCTATGCCCGTCTACGACACCCTAAACTTGATTGTTATATATATATATATATATATATATATATATATATATATATATATATATATATATATATATATATATATATATATATATATATATATATATATATATATATATATATATATATATATATATATATATATATATATATATATGTGTGTGTGTGTGTGTGTGTGTGTGTGTGTGTGGGAATTAATTTTATCTCAACAACTGTGTGCATAGACGTTCTGCCGCTAACGATATGCATAGATGTCCGGGCGCTACAGAGTGATGCACGTGTGTCGAGGGACAAGGGAGTTAATAGTGTGTCAGTGTCATTACAATGACGGACGTTGTTAAAAACACCCATGACACATAGAAAGGTGTCAGTATAAAAGTGTCATTCAACACGGTGTTACACATGACTAGTTCGTACGAGACGGTCGGAGTGTGAAGAGAGCTTGAGTGAACATAGTGCGCGAGAAGTACGACGAGAGAGTACCTAGAGACGCCGAGGTACTCAACGACGGTGTGCAAGGCCATCCATCCACGACGACGACGACGATAACAGATGGATCCCGTAGCTAAAGACGATAGTCTATTACTTGTCATTTAATTACTTCATTGTTATGTTTATATAGTTCTACAATATAGTTATAGTTAATACCGGCATAGTTTCAGTCTTAAAAGCACGCACGACCTAAAACCTTACATATCTCTAGAAACGGGGACTCATTCCGGGATATACGTGAGTGTTCCAGGGATAAGACATCCTATAAATGGGGGCTGCAACCGGAATATAAACAGTGTGGTAGCTGAAAGTCAGTTTCTTGCCGGAATATAAGTGTGTACAGTGTATTATGGAAATCTACAGTAGCCAGGACTCGACCTAAGACGCAAGGCCGCAGCACCAGCAGCTACACGTACGCGACGTTTCACATACCTGAAGTTACGGTAGACGTTCTAAGAATTGAGGATACAATATGAAGACGTTAGGAGATATAGACATTATTTTGAACAATATAAAGTCGGCTCATACTAGTGCTATAAAGAACTTGCATAAACTTATTTTTCAGAGCGAAGGTGATAGAAAAAATAGACAAAGACTGCGTGAGTTTAACGGTTTTGATTTCGGTGTGTTTTCTGAGGAATATAAAGACAAAATCACCTACGTCTGTGCTAATTTTTCGGACAATGACCTAACGTCGGTTGCAAATATTTTGTGTTTGGACTATAATTGTGATAAAGACGCGTTAATAAAAAACATTTGCGATAATCTAGTAGACATTACAAAACTGTCTATGCGTGACGACGACGAGACTGGAGAAGACAAAGAAGCCGAGAAGGAAGATCATCTTTCAGAAAATTGTTCTGTTTATTCAAACTCTTCATCGAATGGAAAAACGTTGTTTGCTATGAATTTGAGGGACGTAGAAGATTCGATTCAACGCTTTGATGTAAGCAGTGGCTACCCAATAGAAAAATGGATTCAAGATATGGAAGACATGGCTGATCTATGTTCATGGAATCAGCTGCATATGTTTATTTTTGCAAAAAAATCATTTACAGGTCTCGCAAAGCTGTTCATACAAGGAGAAAATAATATAAAATGTTGGAAATCTTTGAAAGAAGTTTTAATCGACGAATACTCTTCAAGATTAAATAGTGCCCAACTGCATAAAGCACTATCTGAAAGAAAGTTGATGAAAAACGAAAGCATTCATGAGTATTTCTTAATAATGAAGGATATTGCTAATCGAGGCAGAGTTGAAGATGAAGCAATAATGCATTATGTCATAGATGGTATAATAGATGAACCATCGAATAAAATATTTTTGTATGGGGCCAAGTCATTTAAAGAATTCAAGGAAAAATTGCGAATATACGCTGAAATGAAAACTAAACAGGAATATTACAAGCCAAACACAGGGAAAAATAAAGCAACAGTTTCCAGTTTAATAGAAATGTCAAATGCCAAATCGACGCAGATGACAAAAATTCGTTGTTTTAACTGTGGTAATCAATGCCATAAGTCGAATGAGTGCAGATCTAAAAATCTAGGCACCAAGTGTTTCAGATGTAATAAGTTTGGACATAAATCTTTTGAATGTCAAACTCAAAACAGAAAGAGTGGCGCTTCTCCAACAAACCCCACCACGTCGAATGTGCAAAACGTTGAAGTAATCACGATGAGCAAAATGCACAGAATTATAAGGATCAGTAATGAAAATATTATTTGTCTGGTAGATACCGGAAGCCAAGTTAACCTTATAGGGTCAGAAGTATACCGACGTATTGGAGCAGCAACTATGCATGATTCTAAAATAGTTTTAAATGGTTTCGGTAAGTCAAAAGTGAAACCTTTGGGCTATTTTAACTGTCAGATCGATTTAGATGACGTACTGGTTGATACCAAGATGCATGTTGTCAACGGTGAATATATGTCTAGTAATCCTGCTATACTAGGTCATGAATTTCTCCAACATGTTGAACTTACGATTAATCCAAGTGGGATGACCATCAAGAAGATCGACGACGGCGACGGCATTAAAGAAATAATGCAAGTAGATGTACTTGATGAAGTTGATATTGGAAATGAAGTACCGACGCGTATAAGAAAAGAAGTTGAACATATTGTGAAGACGTATAAACCAAGAAAATGCAAAACTGCAAACGTTGTGATGAAGATATTAGTCAAAGACGAAGAACCGATCTACAATAGTCCTAGAAGACTACCATTTTTTTAAAGAGAGATTGTTGATCACCAAGTTGAGCAATGGGTTCGAGATGGTGTAGTAGAACCCTGCACTTCCGAATATGCTAGCCAAGTGGTAGTAACCAAGAAAAAAGATGGTACACCAAGAGTATGCATTGATTATAGAAGAATCAACCAAAAGATAATAAAAGACCGATTTCCGCTGCCGCTTATAGAAGATCAGCTAGACAAGCTGCAAAAAGATCGTGTTTTTAGCACAATTGATCTTAAGAATGATTTCTTCACGTTCCCGTAGAAGAGCAAAGCCGAAAGTATACAGAATTTGTGACGCACCAAGGTCAATATCGATTCCTGAAAGTTCCCTTTGGTCTGTGTATAAGTCCATCCGTATTTATGAGATACATGGACGTAGTTTTCAGAGATCTAGTAAACAAAGGAATTGTACTGCCCTACATGGACGATTTAATTATTCCAGCCAAGGATGACGAAGACGGATTGGAAAGATTAAAAATCGTTTTCAAGACCGCTGAAGAATATGGATTGGAGATTAATAAGAAAAAATGTCAGTTTATTAAAAGAACTGTCGAATTTTTAGGTCACAGGATAGAGGAAGCCAAGCTCTACCCTTCAGAACTAAAGACCAACGCTGTAACCAAGTTTCCAGAACCAAGGACGACAAAGCAAGTACAAAGCTTTTTGGGACTTGCCAGCTATTTTAGAAAATTCATTCCAGGATTTTCAGTGATAGCATCGCCGCTAACCGATCTTTTGAAAAAGGATCGTACCTTTAAATTTGGGTTCAAAGAAAAAGATGCATTTATGAAGCTCAAGCAGATATTAGCTAAGAATCCAGTGCTACATATTTACTGCCAAGATGCCGAGATAGAATTGCATACAGACGCATCAATGGAAGGATACGGAGCCGTTCTTCTCCAACGTTCCTATGAAGATAACCAGATGCATCCAATTTACTACATGAGTAAGAAGACATCGGACGCCGAAAAGAAGTACTGCAGCTATGAGTTAGAAGTTTTAGCAATAGTCGAAGCACTCAAGAGGTTTAGAGTTTACTTACTTGGAACACGCTTCAACATTGTGACAGATTGCTCTGCCTTTGAGAAGACTATGAGCAAGAGAGATTTATTAACAAGGATTGCAAGATGGGCCTTACTACTTCAAGATTTCGATTGTACCGTAGTTCATCGATCAGACACCAGAATGAGACACGTAGACGCTCTAAGTAGAAACCCTGTTATGTTGGTTTGTACTAGCATTCCCCAAGCTATACGAAATAGTCAAGAAGAAAACGGCGAAATCAAGGCAATCAAGGAAATTTTAAAAGAAAAGCCGTATAAGGATTACATCTTGAAAAACGACTTACTTTACAAAATGGAAGATGACAGGGAAGTATTTGTAATTCCCAAGCAGATGCAACAAGAGATAATTAAAGAAGCACACGAAGAAGGACACTTTGCAGTCAGAAAAACTGAAGACTTAAGAAAGAGAGAATACTACATACCGAATGTAAAGAAGAAGATCGAGAGGTGTATTAGAAATTGCATTCCTTCCATCTTAGCTAACAGGAAGCATGGAAAGCAGGAAGGATTTTTACATCCACTTAAGAAAGATGACATTCCTTTACAGACATACCATATTGATCACCTCGGTCCTCTTGAGTCTACGAACAAGAATTACAAATATATTCTTGCCATAATTGACTCATTTACGAAGTTTGTCTGGTTATATCCGACGAAGAGCACCTCCTCGAAAGAAGTTATTGCCAAACTCGAGATCCAAAGAAAGACTTTCGGAAATCCTGTTAAAATTATTTCCGACAGAGGCACAGCCTTTACCTCTGAAGAATCCGAATCTTACTGTAACGAGAATGACGTAAAGCATCATAAGATTACTACTGGTCTACCAAGAGCTAATGGTCAGATAGAACGAATTAACTCTATTATTATTTCTGTTCTAACCAAGATATCCTTAGAAGACCCAGCAAAATGGTACCTTTACGTAAATCGTGTCCAGAGAGTTATAAACTCCACCTACCAAAGAAGCATGGGAACCACGCCATTTGAATTGCTGATGGGTGTCAAGATGAAAGATAAAGTTCAAGTCAAGATAGGAAAAATCATCGAAGAAGAAGCGAAAAAGCAATTACAAGAAGATAGGGAAGAATTGAGAAGATTAGCAAAAGAGCAACTGCTCAAAGTCCAGGAAGAAAATAAGAGAACGTATAACCTGAGAAGAAGAAAACCTGCCGCTTATGGGTTAAATGATCTAGTCGTCATTCGAAGAACCCAGTTCTGCCCAGGGTCGAAGTTGAAGTCGAAGTTCATAAGTCCATACAGAGTCGTGAAGGTCAAGACCAACGATACCTACGATGTCAAGAAAGAAGGTCTCCACGAGGGTCCAACCTACACTTGTACATGTTCCGAATATATGAAGTCATGGCGTAAAATGTGTTCCGATGACAATGGTTCATCATCCGAGGCGGATGATGGTCAGGAGAGCCGAGTTGTGGGAATTAATTTTATCTCAACAACTGTGTGCATAGACGTTCTGCCGCTAACGATATGCATAGATGTCCGGGCGCTACAGAGTGACGCACGTGTGTCGAGGAACAAGGGAGTTAATAGTGTGTCAGTGTCATTACAATGACGGACGTTGTTAAAAACACCCATAACACATAGAAAGGTGTCAGTACAAAAGTGTCATTCAACACGGTGTTACACATGACTAGTTCGTACGAGACGGTCGGAGTGTAAAGAGAGCTTGAGTGAACATAGTGCGGGAGAAGTACGACGAGAGAGTACCTAGAGACGCCGAGGTACTCAACGACGGTGTGCAAGGCCATCCATCCCCGACGACGACGACGGTAACAGATGGATCCCGTAGCTAAAGACGATAGTCTATTACTTGTCATTTAATTACTTGTTATGTTTATATAGTTCTACAATATAGTTATAGTTAATACCGGCATAGTTTCAGTCTTAAAAGCACGCACGACCTAAAACCTTACATATCTCTAGAAACGGGGACTCATTCCGGGATATACGTGAGTGTTCCAGGGATAAGACACCCTATATATATATATATATATATATATATATATATATATATATATATATATATATATATATATATATATATATATATATATATATATGTATATATATTTATATATATATATATATATATATATATATATATATATATATATATATATATATATATATATATATATATATATATATATATATATAGACATATTTTATAACACAGTTCATGAGAGGCCAAGCCTATGCCCGTCTACGACACCCTAAACTTGATTGTTGGGCCAAGGTGGGTGTTTATTCGCTTCTTAAATCGTTTGAGATTTTTATATGTCTTTAAAGAAATTTGTAGGAAGCTATGTCGATAGCAAAATTGATAGAAGTGGCAGAAATCTCCAACCTTTCTACCGTGGTCGAGAGAAGTGAGAGTGGCTGCGTTAGATAAATTTCCTATAAGGCGAACTGCTCGCTTCTAATAGAATCTAGGAGGGCCACGGTTGTTTTTTGGGACAGCACACCAGACATGAGAACAATATTCCAACTGTGGACATCTCTGTGCTTTATTTATATTTTTATATTTTTTTATATTTTTTATTTTTTTCACTTTTTTAAGAAAAAAAAAGAACCCGAAAACACTAAAAAAGATTAGGTTGTGGCAAAACGCCGGGTATCATTGAGAAAATTTAAAATAAACTGTTTCTGCATAATTAGTCTTTCTACACAAACATACAGAAAGTAAACAAAAGAATTCGGAACGCAGCAATGCTATCGGGGCGGCGAGGCCGCTGACGAGCCCTGAGGGAGAAAAAAAGTGCGTTATTGTAGCGAATTTTTATTAAATGCTTCAAATTTGTATAACTAAATTTTATATACACTGACAAAGTTGAATTTTGGTACGTAGTAAAGCATATACGTAGACAATATACGAACTAAATTTCATCGAAACAGCTTTGTTATTTTTTGTGATGCGAATTTTTGCTGTTGTAAAAATCAATTTGTTTTAGAAAAACTGGCGAACAAACTCATCCAAGCTATTAATAAAAGGAAGATCCTTGCCGAGTTTAATCAAAATTGATAAATAACTTTTTGACTTATCAATTGCCTACCTATATATATATATATATATATATATATATATATATATATATATATATATATATATATATATATATATATATATATATATATATATATATATATATATATATATATATATATACTGTCTCTGACCCTGGGTATGGGTTCTAGGGGGCCTCGTTCGCGGTCATTTGAAGAATGTTTTTTAATTTAAAAGTCGGAATCTCCTCATCAGTGAATTTGTTTTAAGAAATTTCTCTACAAATATACATAGTTGCTATTAAAAACATTTCAATGAAAATTCACTACCATAACGCACTTGCTGCGTCCAAACTTTTCAGTAAGGTGGGAAATGTTGACTTTAACCAGTCAGACAGAACCAGACCTGTGGTATAGATTACTTTAAAGATGGATATTAGAATATCCAAACCTCATTCACTTTTTATCTGATTCGCTAATAGACGACATCATTCTCGTAATAATGTTAGACCATTATACAGACCATCTACGCAATATTTAATTAAGATTGAAAATATTGAAATATTATAATGACTATAACATATATTTGAGTTTCAAGACTAGAATTTACATTATATGAAGTTTGGATCTCAAATGAAAACATACGAGTTTGAAGTAAAGTCCCTTTCTGTGAAGGAAACGCAAAAGTATGCAGAAGAGCGAACGTTCTTTCGTGAGAAGTTGTCCAATAATTGTGTCTGGAAGATGAATCGTTTGAAAAATTCACAAGCTAACAAGCTTTTTGTGTTGATGTACTCAACAGAAGTGACTTTCATTCAGGACACGGGCTTTTCATCCGAGCTTTAATTGAGGCATAATCCAAGCATATAAAAACCTCTTATACTGTATTGCCAATTCTCTATCTTTAAGTGGTTCATTAGCAATGCAAGTCAAGTTAATGGAAACAGGCGTGGTTCAGAATTCAAAACTAACTGTTTTCCATATAATAAAGCCACTCATAACCCAATTCAAACAGTTTGCAGTCGAATGCCAATGTAGATGACGTGCTTGAAAATCAGCAATCTGTTGCTATAACGTTTAATTGAGGATTGGATAATCTTTTTAACTTTTTACTTTAAAAGTTATTATGAGCCATTTTTAGTTTCAATAATTCTCAATTTATGATTCACCTGACAAGTTAAAGAAATATCTTTTCTAATTTCAATGCTTATATATTTTTTGCCTAAATTATTTAAATTACAACACATAGATGATTAACGACAAACTATAAATGCCAATAAAATATAACAGGTACACTTAATTAAAAAGTCAGGACACTGCAACCCTGTTATGATAGCAAATCTTCTTAATAATAAGTGTTAAAAAATAATTAAAAAAATAAGATTTAAAAAAAGATATTATTAACAAGAAGACAAGTTCGTTAGCCAACGGAATCTACTCAGGTTTTACCAGAAAATTTTGTGTTTCCTTTCGTGAAAAATCTATATCTCTGGAGATAACCAAACTTGGTACAAGTGTTTGTATTGTAAGTCTCACTTATCCAGAACCCGGAGAAAACGCAACAGTATTGTAAAGGCTGAGCCATGTAGGTCTGTAAGTTAAAAGACAAAAAAATGATAGGCATTTAAAGAGAAGAAATTTGGGGTTTTCCTCGCGATTTGAGTTGTCTAGATTCGCAGCATTTAGGCAAAGAACCTGAAAAAAATACGAATTCTGTAACGAAAATCTCGCAAGAAGAGTATTCTGCAAACCTTTGAGTTTCAGCTTCAATTGCCACTGTCCTTCATTGTACTAAAATGTTTACAGAAAATTCATTTCAAATAGACCCTCTCTCTGATGATTTTGCTGCTTGTTTAAATAATCTGATGCTTTGGCTGTAGGTTTAGTTAAGTTTATGATTTAACGGTTTATAATTTTTAGCTGATTTTCTAAAAAATTATTCGTTAATGAGGAGACCGCGACTTTTGAATTTTAAAAATATTTCTTGAAATTAGCGCAAACAAGGCCCCCTAGAATCCATGTGCAGGTTTTCTTTTAGTTTAGATCTGTTTGCATATATACAAGGTGACGTATTTCTACGGTAAAGCTCAATATAATTGTTATTATACAAGATACGAGAAAAAATTGTGTACGTTAATTAGAGTGTGTCTTAAGCTGCATCTTATAAAAATATTTTGACAATCAGACGGTGGTCCATAAGTCGTTGGTGATCCCTACAATTGTTTTTTCGAACACGCTTATCTTATAGAATTTTTTCATTTTTTATTGAAGTATGATGCACGTTTGGAAGAAAAAATCGAGACGCAGTAAGTGCGTTTTGGTAGCGAAGATTTGTTGGCTAGGAAACCAGTTTTCTCGGAAACATTTTCGGAAAATTTTTGTACATTTTCAAACAATAATTAATTTTGATAGAATATGGTACATTGCTTCTACTATATAGGCTATACCGGTAATCAAATTAATGCCTGCTTGCATTGGACAGGCACATTTGCTATTAAAAACTTCATGAAAATCCACTTTCATAACGCACTTGCTGCGTCCAGACTTTTTATTTTATTTTTTAGTCGGAGTAGGTTAAAATTATTTACTTATGATCTTCCTAATGCGTGAAAAAATTTACCATACAATTTTAAATTTGAGCGCGCCTCATTGGCTAGATTGTTACTCATGCGGAATTCATTGCCTAGTCCAACATTCAACTAAATTACGTCTAATAAATATTTGTGGTAGTTAAAACATGTGTCATATGTATTTAACTACTTATGATTGAATTATAAACCAACCCAGAACTCCAGGAAGAGGTGGACGCACCTCGAGCACTTTTCTCAATTCGTGTTATATATATATATATATATATATATATATATATATATATATATATATATATATATATATATATATATATATATCTGTGTGTGTGTATGTATGTATGGATGTATGCATATGTCTCACACCGATAATGGCCGATTTTTAACAAATTTGGTGAGTACCTTCCTCTTGCAAGTGGCTTGGACAAATTCGTTAGCCAGCAAACGTTAGCCAGGAAAATCGGAGAAGGTTTTCCCGGAAAATTTTGTGTTTTCTTTCGGAAATTTTTCATATCTGGAAATGACAAAGTAAGGGCAATGAAGTTTGGTGCAGGTGTTTGCATTATAAAAAGTAAACCTTGTACCAAAATTTAGGTCTGTAAGTTACAAGCCAAAAAGGTCTAGGCAATGAAAAGAAGACGGTCTATGTAAAGAAAATGTCGCAAGAGCAGTGTTTTACAAACTCTTATGTTTCAGCTTCAACCGCCATTGTCCTTGTTTTTACTAAAATATTTCCAGAAAATCTTTTTCAAATAGACCCTTTATCTGATGCTTCGCCAGTAGTTTTGGTTAAGTTTATGGTTTAACAGTCTTTAATCTTTGGCTAGTTTTCGTACAAAAAATTCGTTAGTGAGGAGACCGCGACTTTTGAATTTTAAAAATATTTCTTCAAATGAGTGCAAACTGGGCCCTCTAGAATCCATATCCGGATTTAATTTCAATTTTTATCTGGTTACTTATATTTACAGGGTGATGTATTTCTACGGTAAAGCTTAATATAAGTGTTATTACACAAGATACACATAAGATACGAGAAAAAAATATATATTTATAGGGTGCCTTGAGCTGCATGTTATAAAATTATTTTGACATTCATTGTTTTTTTCGAACATCGTTTATACTATAGGATTTTTGCATTTTTCATCAAAATATGATACATGTTTGTAAGAAGAAGAATATCTAGACGCAGCAAGACTATACATGTTATACCGGTAACCAAATGGATGCCTGCTAGCATGAAATACATATATTAGGGTAGAAATGGGCCAGGGCTGAATTTATTAAATTGTTAGTTGGTTGTATACAGTCTCTATTTTTTAACACTTTGTGTTATTTGGAGAATGCGTGACAACATACTACTTGGTTCCGCAACTAGGTGGCGGCACGTCCACCACTCACTTAGAGACATATTTGCTATTAAAAACATTTGTATGAAAATTTACTTCCATAACACACTTCCTGGATTCAGACTTTTTTTAGATGAAGACATTACTGGGTGGGATAGGGATAAATAGAATAAATAGAGATGGATATATTAACTAATTTAGTCTTTGCTATATGTAAAACGGTCGGTGTTTTTATGTAATAGAATGTCACACGATTTGACTAACTTTTACTATTGAATTGATATAAAAAATGTCTATGCTTGGGAGTGGTGAATTGTTTATGAAAATCAGCTACTTAAATTTAACACACGTGTCTGTGTGCACACTAAGGGGTAGCATTGAATGGTTATCCAACATTCACAGACCAAATTTAATGTAAATGAGATTAAACAGGTCCAATAGTAAGTTAAGGAGACAAGGCAAGTAGCATCATATATTACAGGACTTCTGAAGATTCGCTACTACAGCGCACTTCCTGCGTCCCGATTTTTGGTGAATTTTTATTAAAAAACAAATTCACAAATAGAGAGGTATCTATGGTAAGACTTTACAAAAATTTTTTCAAATGAGCGCGAATTTGGGCACCTAGAACCCATATCCTAGGTCAGTTTTGATTTTTTATATGTTTATATATATATATATATATATATATATATATATATATATATATATATATATATATATATATATATATATATATATATATATATATATATATATGTGTGTGTGTGTGTGTGTGTGTGTGTGTGTGTGTGTGTGTATCCAATCGATAATTTAAAAAATAATTAACCGATTTTGATGAAACTCGGCAAGTGCCGTTCTTCTATTAATGGCTTGGACGAGTTCGTTAGCCAGGAAAATCGGACAAGGTTTTCCGGGAAAATTTTGTGTTTTCTTTCGAAAAATAAATTTGTTTCTCCGAAAATTACAAAGCTATTTCAATGAAATTTGACTTAGGAAGGACCTAAATGTGCACCATAATTCAGCTTTCTATGTTTACAGAAAATTTTGGCTATTGAAATTTGAAGCATTTATTTTTAATATCACCGCGTTTCATTGACAATGACAAACCTGGTATACGAGATCTAGTATGGCTGAGCGTTGCCTGGCAACGGAACATTTGATATTATTGCGCAGGTCTGTTACACGCAGTAACTGACGTTTATCGTATGGTATTAGATTGTTTCAGTTTCAGTTGACACACTATTTGTGTTGTTTGGTAATTTTTATATACAAGTGCAAATTATTCCTTTATGATTAATAATTAATAAATATAATTAATGTTAGTGGGTGTACTAAACAGAGTTTGTTATCTTTTATCAATACATATAAAGGATCGAAGTTTTAAAAAAAAGGTTTGATATACAACAGGTTAGTTATTTTCTCTCTGATGCTTTGACGGTAGTTTTAGTTAAGTTTATGGTTCAACGGTCCATAATTTTTAGCTAATTTTCGTACAAAAAATTTGTCAATGAGTAGACCGCGACTTTAGAATTTTAAAAAGATTTCTTCAAATGAGCGCAAACTAGGCCCCCTGGAATCCATTTACGTTGAGTTTTGATCTGTTTACATATATACAGGGTGACGCATTTCTACGGTAAAGCCCAATATAATTATTAGTATACAAGAGACGAGAAAAAATTGTATAAGTTAATTATAGGGTGTCTTGAGCTGCATCTTATAAAATTATTTTGACAGTCACAGGCCGGCCCATAAGTCGTTGGTGTTCCCTACAATTTTGTTTCGAACAGCCTAATTTTATTGCATTTTTTTATTGAAATATGTTTGTAAGAAAAAAAAAACAAGACGCAGTAAGTGCATTTTGGTAGCAAATTTTCATTAAATGCTTCAAATTTCAATAACTAAATTTGCTATTAACCTAAGGTTTGTTGGCTAGGAAACCAACATTTAAAGTTTATTGTCGGAAAATTTTTGTACATTTTCAAACAATAAGTTATTTTGATAAAATATGGCACATTGTTTCTACTATATAGGTTATACCGGTAACCAAATTGACGACTGCTTGCATTAAAATATATATTCAAAGCATTTTTATTAAAATTCACTGCCATAACGCACTTGCTGCGTCCAGACTTTTTGTTACCACAGGGAAACAAATCAAACCAGTTCTACTGCAGTGTGATTGCACCAATTAAGGTACAAATTAGTTATTGTTTACCTTAGTAGAGCTTCAGTTTATGTTTGCATTTTTTATACCTACACATACAATAGGACAGCCGGGCAATATTTATTTTATAAAATAAGGTCTTCATGTTAACGCATGGATTATATAAGCATGTTACTTTCAAAATTGTTTACTTTCAATCATAAAAGTTCAAAAACATCGATAAGGGTATAAGCACTTGGTACATAATTTCAGGGGAGCGATAGATTTTGCAGCGGCGGTGTAATATATACTCCGTAAGTAAACAACGTTGATTGAACTGGGGTATAATAATACGCTGTTTAATAGAAGAACTCCCTTATTTTCTTAAAATGTTGGATCTTTGATACGTGTGCACTCTGAAGATTGATTTGTTATGAATACAACAACGAGACACTAAAGTAAATATGCTTACTAGGGTGGTCCATTAAAAACTGCTCAAACGGATTTTTGAGCATCACAGTTACATCTTTGGAAAACGCTTTAATAGAAGAACTCCCTTATTTTCTTAAAATGTTGGATCTTTGATACGTGTGCACTCTGAAGATTGATTTGTTATGAATACAAGAACGAGACGCTAAAGTAAATAGGCTTACTAGGGTGGCCCATGAAAAACTGCTTAAACGGATTTTTGAGCATCACAGTTACATCTTTGGAAAACGCTTTAATAGAAGAACTCCCTTATTTTCTTAAAATGTTGGATCTTTGATACGTGTGCACTCTGAAGATTGATTTGTTGTGAATACAAGAACGAGACACTAAAGTAAATATGATTACTAGGGTGGCCGATTAAAAACTGCTCAAACGGATTTTTGAGCATCACAGTTACATCTTTGGAAAACGCTTTAATAGAATAACTCCCTTATTTTCTTAAAATGTTGGATCTTTGATACGTGTGCACTCTGAAGATTGATCTGTTATGAATACAAGAACGAGACACTAAAGTAAATATGCTTACTAGGGTGGCTCATTAAAAACTGCTCAAACGGATTTTTGAGCATCACAGTTACATCTTTGGAAAACTCTTTAATGGAAGAACTCCCTTATTTTCCTAAAATGTTGGATCTTTGATACGTGTGCACTCTGAAGATTGATTTGTTATGAATACAAGAACGAGACACTAAAGTAAATATGCTTACTAGGGTGGCCCATTAAAAACTGCTCAAATGGATTTTTGAGCATCACAGTTACATCTTTGGAAAACGCTTTAATAGAATAACTCCCTTATTTTCTTAAAATGTTGGATCTTTGATACGTGTGCACTCTGAAGATTGATTTGTTATGAATACAAGAACGAGACGCTAAAGTAAATAGGCTTACTAGGGTGGCCCATGAAAAACTGCTTAAACGGATTTTTGAGCATCACAGTTACATCTTTGGAAAACGCTTTAATAGAAGAACTCCCTTATTTTCTTAAAATGTTGGATCTTTGATACGTGTGCACTCTGAAGATTGATTTGTTGTGAATACAAGAACGAGACACTAAAGTAAATATGATTACTAGGGTGGCCGATTAAAAACTGCTCAAACGGATTTTTGAGCATCACAGTTACATCTTTGGAAAACGCTTTAATAGAATAACTCCCTTATTTTCTTAAAATGTTGGATCTTTGATACGTGTGCACTCTGAAGATTGATCTGTTATGAATACAAGAACGAGACACTAAAGTAAATATGCTTACTAGGGTGGCTCATTAAAAACTGCTCAAACGGATTTTTGAGCATCACAGTTACATCTTTGGAAAACGCTTTAATAGAAGAACTCCCTTATTTTCCTAAAATGTTGGATCTTTGATACGTGTGCACTCTGAAGATTGATCTGTTATGAATACAAGAACGAGACACTAAAGTAAATATGCTTACTAGGGTGGCTCATTAAAAACTGCTCAAACGGATTTTTGAGCATCACAGTTACATCTTTGGAAAACGCTTTAATAGAATAACTCCCTTATTTTGTTAAAATGTTGGATCTTTGATACGTGTGCACTCTGAAGATTGATCTGTTATGAATACAAGAACAAGACACTAAAGTAAATATGCTTACTAGGGTGGCCCATTAAAAACTGCTCAAACGGATTTGTTAGCATCACAATTACATCTTTGGAAAACGCTTTAATAGAAGAACTCCCTTATTTTCTTAAAATGTTGGATCTTTGATACGTGTGCACTCTGAAGATTGATTTGTTATGAATACAAGAACGAGACGCTAAAGTAAATATGCTTACTAGGGTGGCCCATGAAAAACTGCTTAAACGGATTTTTGAGCCTCACAGTTACATCTTTGGAAAACGCTTTAATAGAAGAACTCCCTTATTTTCTTAAAATGTTGGATCTTTGATACGTGTGCACTCTGAAGATTGATTTGTTGTGAATACAAGAACGAGACACTAAAGTAAATATGCTTACTAGGGTGGCCGATTAAAAACTGCTCAAACGGATTTTTGAGCATCACAGTTACATCTTTGGAAAACGTTTTAATAGAAGAACTCCCTTATTTTTTTAAAATGTTGGATCTTTGATACGTGTGCACTCTGAAGATTGATTTGGTATGAATACAGGAACGAGACACTAAAGTAAATATGCTTACTAGGGGGCCTATTAAAAACTGCTCAAACGGATTTTTGAGCATCACAGTTACATCTTTGGAAAACGCTTTAATAGAAGAACTCCCTTATTTTTTTTAGAATGTTGGAGCTTTGATACGTGTGCACTCTGAAGATTGATTTGGTATGAATACAACAACGAGACACTAAAGTAAATATGCTTACTAGGGTGGCCCATTAAAAACTGCTCAAACGGATTTTTGAGCATCTACAGTTACATCTTTGGAAAACGCTCGAGAAGATGGATGTTGTTTTTGAGGGGGACACATCTTTGTGAGATACCAATCCTAAATACAATATGCTATTATGCAGCCTTGTAGTACAATTTAAAAAGTCTGTAATAAGCAAACCGGTGAAAAAACAATATAAGGCTAAATATAAAATAATACATTAAAAGAAAACTGAATTAATTATAAAAAGTCCGGACGCAGCAAGTGCGTTATGGTAGTGGTTTTTCATAAAAATATTCTTAATAGCAAACGTTTCTTTTTAGCCAATTTACATTGAGAAAATTCACTAATAGAGAGGGAGCGATGGTGGGACTTTCGGAAAAAAATGTTATATGAGCGCGAATTATGGCCCCTTGAACCTAGTTCCATGACCAGTTAAAAAGTTTTTTTTTACATATATATTATTATTATTATTATTATTATTACCTTTATTGCTTAAAATTATACAACATGTTTATTCAATAAATCTAAGACTTGTGGTGAATATTAACATAATTTTATACATAGTTGTATCCAAAACTGCTTGACAACACTCCAAATTCAACAACCTTAAAATTTTGACATTCCAAAAAATTTATTTCCTGTTCCATTTCGTTCTTCTAATATTTCACCTGATACCTCCATTTACAATTAATACTAATCACTCCATAATACTTTTCCGTCTGCAAACCTTTCTTAACTACCCATATTTTTGCCGAAATTGTAAATTGTGTATATATATATATATATATATATATATATATATATATATATATATATATATATATATATATATATATATATATATATATATATATATACATATGTGTGTGTATGTGTGTCTGTGCATCAAACCGATAACTCAAAAAATACTTCTCTGATGTGGACCAAATGTGGGAATTGCCTAAATTTTGTTAATGACTTTGTTCACCAAATCTTATCAAAAAATTCAATGATATAGTTTTAAACGCAATATCTCCCAAATTCGTTAAGTGATTAAAACGCAAATCCACAACTCAAAAGAATATAGACTGATGTGGTTGTGTACCAATTTTCAAGTCGTTTGATCGAAGCATAATAAAGTTATTCGCAATTAATAATAAAATATTCCTCGACATCCCTCCAGATTTTGTAATGCAATATCTACAATGTTGGACACATACAGATGACGTTACCTGTACCTGATATGCTATCTAATAAATGGTGGATAAAAATTTAAACAATGGAAGCTACAAGTATCATTGCAAGTTGTCAGAATGTAGAACATTGTGAAAAGTACGACAGGGACGCCATCTCGTTGCCCAACCAGGTAGTATGTCGTCACGACAGCACTAGTTAAGACAAAATGTTATAGATGGAGACTGTACAATAAATACAGTTTTGTAAATTGTCAGGCCTGGCGCATTTCTTTCCTAATACCGGGACAGTCTTTGCTTTCAAAACCGCTAAATTTTAGCATCCCACTGCAAGCGGCTTCCATCATTTTTATTATCGATGAGTTCGTAGGTTAGTTGTTTAATATGTCTTTTAATAAATATCACTTTAAAGCATATTTCTGTATTTCTCATATTTTATGTTTCAAACAGGTCCAGTCTCCCGCTTAAAATTAGACATTCCTACGTTTGTTAACCGTCCAAGCCTATCCAGCTTAATTTACAAGCTGTTTGCTTGAGGCGTCGCCTGGATTTCAGTGTAGTCTTGGACAAAGGCTAGATTTATACAGTCGCGAATTGCGAAAACTCCGCGAAACGTATTCCTATCGGAATATTTAAAATAATATCTTTCAAATGTTGTTTTTTATTAGATTTCATAAATGTGACACGATGTAAATATCTTCTATACTTTTAAGTTTGTGTAGCCCCAATGATAATTAAGGTCCCCCCTTTTAATTAAGTATAATACTTAATTAGCTTGTGCATAGATATGCAATATAAAAATAAAATAGGAATGAAACAGCTAGTGAATTTATTTACTTTAGTGATGTATTCGATATTATCTGAAAAGACATTATAGGTGACGAAGTGCAAGGTAATTTCGGTAAATAAACAGTTTACTGCACGAAGGGTTTTAGATTGTTTTTCAGAAACATGCTTAGAACCCTCCTTGGATGCATAAGTCACAACGAAAATTTGTTGCAAACAACCGCCAAGAAAGGTAATAGACCAATAATGGATAGGAGTGCTGGTGGAGCAGGAAATATGAGCGGAAAATGCTAAAAAACTAATTAGTGGGACTTTGAAAAAATGCATTTTTCAGATTTTGCAGCAATATCTCCTCTAAACCCTGTCTACTCCGCACAACACGCATATTAGCCCGGGTCTAATAACTTTCTTGGGGGCTGCTCTCAAGAAAATGTTCTTCTGTTTTATGCTTTGAAGGTAGTTGTATGCATGCACAAGGGGAAGAACAATCCTCCATGTTTTTGGGTGAGGGGGTGGAAAACCTCTTCCTCCTGTGGGTTCTTCTTCTCCTTTTGCATACATACAATCACCATACAAGCACCCTCAATTCATGAACCACGGGAATTTTTTTGTTATGGTCAGCTTTTCGGTGTATTTGTTGCTGAGTATATTTTCTGTTTATTAATTGTTTTGCTTGAGTTTTGTATTCAAATTGCTGTATAAATATTTAGATTAGAGATCATGCTTTTGCTTGCCATTCTTTTACTGTTCCTAACTAAATAAAGTAAGGTTTTATAACTTTTAATATAAGCCTAAATCACTATAATATAATATTCTTATGAAAATTCAGGACTATAACGCACTTGCTGCGTCCCGAACATTTTTTAATGAAAGCAGACATAAAACTTAGTTGCCACTATAAGCTATATAGTGGCAACAATGTACCATATTTCCTCAACATAATTTGAATTTTTGAAAAAAAAAATCCTAAATTTCCAAGACATGATTATTCCCAAAACGCTTTTCGGTGAAACTGCAAAAAATAAAACTTTATATGAACATTTGCAAACAATTTGCACGAGACCCCAAAAATATTTTTTACAATAACCTATTAAACATTTATTATTAGTTACCAAAATTTCAAAAAAATCGGACAAACAACGATTTCTACAGAAACACAAAAAATTTATACGAAACTGACTAACTAGTTTTTTACACAAAAATTTGCTAACAGAATTCATTAAATTTAAATTATATATCTAATCTGCAATTACCACTAAAGTGGTATATCGTACATTCCTTATGGTACAAATATTTCACAAGAAACTTGATGAGATTCAGCAACTGCTGCAGGTAATTATATCCCATATTTTTAAGTTCTTTAATTCATCATCTGTTAAGTCGGCTGAGCGGCATTGGACGTAAAAATGCCAGAACTAACGGGTAGGAATATGATTGAGCCTTTAGTACCTTCCTGACTTGAAGAGAGACGAGTTCAAAAATTGACACCCTGCATGGTTTTCTTTTCTTTTTTTTTCAATACACAAACCTATCGCTGCCACAACTGCTTTAGGGCAGGCGACGTTAGCTGCTGTATTTGCTACTGTGGTGGCTTTGGTGTCTGTTTTGGGCTTTGCAACGTGACTCTGTGTATTGAGATTCCTTTTTTTTTGAATTGAGATATTATTTTATTAATCTCCATATTTTCTACAAACTTCTCTTCTACAAGGTGAAGGGTTAAGCGACTTGATCATCTTTGTCTGATCGTGATTGTCTCCCGCCTTTCCTTTAACTTTTGTTGCTGTTTTGATGGGGTACAATCTTTCCGCTTCCAAGCTTCATGTAAACACTTTTCGGTCAGAATTAGTACCTTTTAGCCTGCTTTTAGCACAATTTTAGCTTTCCCTGGTTGGTTGCTAGGTATTACTTCATCTAATGGTAAATTCATTTCTTGCGCAGACATCCCTTGCCTCTGCCAATGCACTTGCTTCAGGAAAATACTGTCACACCTGGTACGCAGATTATTTCTAAAATGATCTAACACCGCTCGTGTTGTACATTTTTTCTGCTTACGTTATCTTTTAAGATGGATTTACTCAGAGCTACAGTTTCACCCAATACTTTTCTAATCATTATAACTGAACCCATATTGTTGGGAGACGTGTATTGGTGTATTGATGTATATTGTTAAATATTCTGCATACTTATCTAACGCTCCTGGTCGTCTTCACAATGATGTATTATCTCAATTTTATCGTGTACCGATAATGGTCTAACAATTTTCTAATTTTAGTTTTCAGTAGTAAAACTTAGCTTTTAATTGTCAGAAAAAACAATTACTAGTTTAATAGCAACTGCAATGCAACTCAAATTATAGTAACATTTCCGTAAACTAACATTTGCGCAGGGACGAAAACCACACCCTGCTCTTTAATTTGAATTAAATTACAAAATACTGTAAGAATGTGACGAATATAAATGCATTGAGATTTAGCTTGTATACTGAAATGTAAATTAACAGATATACGGGGGTATTGGAAAGTGAAAATAAATGGACGCATGTGACTTCATCTAAGATAGCAGGAAGTGAGAGTTAGACAGATCTCTCTGAGGCCTATGGTTGAACACACTGAGACCTCACAGACAATCTCTGGCGAGATTTGGAGAGTAGGCAGATTGAGGCCCCGTAATCAAGCTACAACAACCCAACCCATCTTTGTCCACCGCTCAAAGGAGTAGGCAGATTGAGGCCTTAGAGTGTCCTTACATATTTCCTTTACCCACCTTTGTCCACCACTCTAAGGAGTAGGCGGATTGAGGCCTTAGAGTGTCCTTACATATTTCCTTTACCCACCGTTGTCTACCACTCTAAGGAGTAAGCAGATTTGGGCCTTAGAGTGTCCTTACATATTTCGTTTACCCACCTTTGTCCACCACTCTGAGGAGTAGGCAGATTGAGGCCTTAGAGTGTCCTTACATATTTCCTTTGCCAACCTTTGTCCACCACTCAAAGGAGTAGGCAGATTGAGGCCTTAGAGTGTCCTTACATATTTCCTTTACCTCTTGAAAATGGCTCCAAAACAGGAGCCGAAACGTCGAGTTTTTATAAATTCTTGACGCGGTTCAACCCGGGAACCCAGTATGTCTCATATATATATATATATATATATATATATATATATATATATATATATATATATATATATATATATATATATATATATATATATATATAAACTTATACAGTCTAAAGCTCAATATCGGTTTGTATTAAAGTACTTTTTGCAAATCTGACAGTCACCATATCCTCATAATTTTTAGCAAGTTTCGTCAAAAAAATTAACTAATGAGGAGATCGCGACTTTTGAAGTTTGAGACTAAGACTTGTGGTTGTGGAGTTTGTCTGCTGTGGCGTTATTAATTTAAAGTTATTATATATATATATATATATATATATATATATATATATATATATATATATATATATATATATATATATAATATTCTCAGTGAGATTATAGACAAAATAATATTAATAATGTGCAAACTTAAAAATTTACTGAATTACGGTGAAATTTCGACCACTGCACAAGTCCACTAGTTTATATATAATAACCTATTTGATATTGAATATGAATTTTTTTGCAAATATTCGTGTAAAAAATATTATGTACAATTTAGTTTGTTTTTGAGGAAAATATTTTTGGAATAATTTTTGTGTTGATAATAATAAATTTAATGTTATTGTAAAAACCAATATCACATTTTTGTGAAAAAAATTGCTTATCTAGTTTTCGTAAAAACCATAATTTTCGGATAAAATTTTTTTAACCAATTTTTGTACAGAAAATGGCAATTTACGTCAGAAAATTTCATGCTAATATTTTGTTAAATTAAAAAAAAATGCTTTTTTGTGTAATCATATCTTATCAGGGGTGTAAATAGCTTGAAGATCGGACCAGTTTTTTCCGAATCATTGTAAGTTTATTTTCGGAAAATTATTGTACTTTTTCAAACAATAAAATTATTTTGATGAAATAAGGCAGATTATTTCCACTATATGTAGGTTATACCAAATTCCATGTCTTTTATTTTAAAAAAGACCTATTTGCGATGAAAAACATTTTAATGGTAATGTACTACCATAAGGCACTTGCTCCGTTCAGACTTATATTTCATTTAAACCATGTGAGGTAGCATCTATTTGGTGAGCAATGAAATTAGTTGGCTTTTACATGGATTACACGTCACTGTAAAATAATTAGAACTGGCCCGTGCTTTACTTAGAGACTATTTGCACCTAATGCTATAAAAGGTTGAGGATATGGCGTTTATTGAATCATTACAGCAATTTACTAAGTTTTTGTGATTCCTATTTGGATGGAGCAGCGGAAGATGGCTAAAAGTCAGCTGAGCAATTTTTAAGAGTGGTTGCATTAACAGTTTAGATAAATCATTTCTTGACAAAGAGTTTAAAATGTTTTAATTGTCTGAAAGGATCAATTAGCATTTCAAGAATAGAAAATAGAATATAGAAATTATGTGCTTGAATTACACCTAGTTATTAACGGATTTTTGTAGAAAAGTTCTACAGTTAGTGTGATTGGGTATCAGAGATCCGAAATTAAACAAATACATGCGAAGTTGTGCTGGTGAATTTGACAATTATTGTTAAGTACAATATTCCATACCCATTCACAAGTCTTTAACTTTTGTGTGCTAGTCTGGATTTATTCTCCATCTGCTGGAATTTTTGTGAAACCATTGTAACTGTCAATTTATGCGAATAACTCTATATTATTACATATAAAACACTCTTAAATTTGGTAACTGATAAAATTGCTATGGAAAATGTACACATGCCCGAATCCAGCTTCATGCGTGAAAATAATGGAATTTATGAAATCCCTGTTGCCATCATGGTAAGTGATAATATTTTCCTGGGATGCAATTAACATGATGCTTATATCAGGATTATTATCAACCGCAGCCAAAACACGAACTTCAGGCCCAGGAGTGTGAGACCTTCGTCGGCGACCGACATCAAACCGCCTCGTGTTGAAAGAGCCAAACTCACCTAATCGCTGATCGATAGCAGTGATTGACTGCGATCATGGAACCATTCTATTTGAAAATGCAGCTCGGTACAAGCTTCTTGCTCTTGATGCATTTCCCGCAGCCAAGCCATAATATCAATGCATGTCGCGCAGCTCGGCATTCGAATGTTGATTATAGTTATTATTATTATTCATTTTGTCAGTTTTAATCACGAAACTTATTACACACAAATGATTACAACAGAATAATTCAGATAAACATTGCCTGTCAAAAGTTGCTCAGGCAACTTCAAGCTATTGTTTTCAAAGCATTCATTGTAAATCGTTCAAATCAGTTTGAAATGTTTGAAGTTGTTTTTCTCAGAATCAGTTTATTTTATCATATCGTCGCAAAAGATAATTTTTCGAATACTTTTTGATCCTCTTTAACATCGTGCTGTTTAAACTCATGAATTTGTAAAAACAAAAAAGTTGTGGGCCATAAATTGAAGTTTATGGTTAGGTTAGGTCCTTTGGCACTGGAGTTATTGCATCACCTTTGGAACATAAATCTACAAGGTCACTAGGGATATACGTGAGAGATTTGAAAACAATCAAATTAATAATAAAAAATGTATCTAATCCAAGGTATTTTTTTTAAACCTGTACCTACGTTAATATTGAGTTTTCGAAAAATTGTTGTAGGATTTGTGGCACAATTTCACACTATATATATATATATATATATATATATATATATATATATATATATATATATATATATATATATATATATATAGTGTGTCCCAAACTGGATGGGAATGTATTGCTATCTCCGTTATTATTAGCGTTATAGAGACGGTTAGATTAGCGATGTTTTGTAGAATTTTATGCTTGTTCCAAATATGACTTGTATTTTTCCCTGCCTCTTTTCGTTTTCGAGTTATTTTGAAAAAACCAAAATTTGTCGATTTCTCTTTTATTCAATATCTAAGTAGGCGTTGACCTGATATGTCTAAGACTTGCATATTATCAGGACACTTTTTGCAGAGTTATCTTTTTGTGCTATTCTCAACTTTGGATTGTCATTTGTTTTTGAGCTACATGTATCAAGATTTTTTTTATGGCAGTCATATTGGATTTTTTGCTCATGTGATAGCCTGAAAAAAGGGCTTTCCAATTTTTCATAGAACAGAAAAACTATCCAAAAGAGCATTCCTAATCGTGAAAATATATTTAATATTAAATTCATATTACAATATTTATACGAAAATTTGCTAGCATAAATCCAAATAATATCGTTCATAATTAAGTAGGTCGTAAAGAAATTATAATTATTGACCTGCAATTGCTTTTGTTACTGTTTATGCAATTAATAAACATGGTGCAACTACGATATAAACATATTCATAAAATAATTTTAAAAAACTTTTAAAAACAACGCTTTTATAAATGTATTGAGAAGAAAATAATAGTTTGTTTCTGACCTCATTTTTTTTAAAATTATATTGGTTATTAAAACTGAAAGCGTTGAGCGCGAAAAATTAGTTCTTTTAATAGATCTTTGGTAATATGAACATTGTTGTTGAGGTTGATGTTATATGTATACATTTATTCTATGTTAAGTATCAATTATGACAGCCTCGGTGGTTATTCCCAGGGTTCCTCTTTAACCTTTTCAGTACATACTATAAAATTAACACCAACACGGTTGTGGACTTGTATTTGAGCAAATTGAATGTCTGCACGCGCCCTTCGGGGGAGGCGTAAAGCCGTCGGCGCTATGTCCATGCGATGGTGGGCGCGTTTAAGATTACAATCGTCGTTACAGAAAGGCAGTGGTTTAGCAAAATTTCCAGGATAGTGAGGTGAAACTACTCTCTGGCGTCGGTGATTGGCCATAGTCGCGTAAATATATATACACACACCCACAGTACAATTTGTCTGGAGTTTTGTATATATGGATGTATATTAGTGATCTTTATTTCAGGCGTGTGTGCGTATGGCTGTGTGTGTGCGTGTTTGGGATGACCTCGGAAGCTTAAGTCCATTGGCAGACACTTGATGATTTTTTTTTGTATTCTTGGTTTCGCGGATACAATCAAAAGGATTTACTTTTGTGTCTTGGTCACTTTCTCTGATCCTTCTTTTTAGCCATAGTTTTACAAACTGAGTACAAAAATATAATGTAAATAAAAAATTACGACTTTTGTTATTCACCATTAATTACCTATGAATATTGATATCCTATCAAGGAAGGGTGTTTTTCTGTTCATCAATATTATTGTTTTTTTACACTTATTTGTATATATATATATATATATATATATATATATATATATATATATATATATATATATATATATATATATATATAGTTTCTTTATTTTTTGTGTTTTTCTGTATTTTTTGTTTTGGACTAAAACGAGGACACTGTCGCATTGAGACTCTTCAAGGCTAACAAAAAATACAAGACTAAGCCACGCACAGGTGGGGAAAACAATAGGACAGACATTAGGTTTACTTAAAATTAATTTATAAAGTTTCTGTGTAGAATCTTAAACACCTTTTTTATACCAACAAACAACACACCACGAGGGCTTACAGCCTAAATACTATCGTACCGTGGGTGTCAACAAGGAGGAAAGGTTTGGAGGTTTGGAGGAGAAGGAAAAACATGCGCCGGCAAGGAATTCCACAACTTGGAAGTCCTGGGCACAAAAGAGAGGGCATAACAAGATGTTCTATGTCTGGTGACCTGGACAGTAAAAGGGTGCATTCGCTCTGTTACCCTGGTAAATCCGTTTGGGGCGGCAGGTGAAGGAACTATGGAAGAAAGCTCCTCTGAGCACTGCCCGTGCAGATATCTATAAAAGAGAGAGAGGTCACCAACGGCACGTCGGTGGGCAAGGGATTGCAGCCTTTGGGTGAGGGTCACCAATGAGACGTATAGCTCTCTTCTGTATGGAGTCCAGGATAGCGAGTGTAGAAGCGGCAGCAGCACCCCAGATGTGTGAGCAGTATTCGAGGTTTGGCCTTATTTGTGAAGTATATAAGGTATAGAGATTAGCTGATGAAAAGTATTTGCGAGGCCGGAAGAGGAAACCTAGTTTCTTAGCAGCCGCTTCTGCAATTGAAGTGACATGTTGGTGCCAACTGAGATTTTGATTCACAGAAATGCCAACAAGTGAAAAGGACTCATTACTTTGAATAACTTGGTTGTTCATTGTGATGGGTCTAGGGCTGGTGTATCTCTTATGAGAAAGAAAGCAAGACTGAGTTTTGGTGGGGTTGAATTGTACAATATTTCTACTTCCCCAGTCTAATATTTCTTGGAGATCCACGGAGACAGAACAATCCATGAGCCTGCGATCTTCATCTAATTGGGCTAAAGAGACAGGCTTAGAATATTGTATATTTAAGTGGAGGGTGCTGTCGTCCGCGTAACTGTGAACGGGGTTGGATGTGCTAGAGAGGAGGTCATTGATGTGGAGAAGAAAAAAAGTAGGGGATAAAGCTGAACCTTGAGAAACTCCTGCATTAGTTGTATATAGTTTAGAGGAATGGCCATTCATGACAACAGAAATCCTCCGATTGCAGAGGAAATTTGCTGTCCAGGTACAGATTTGGTGGTAGGCCATAGGTCGGAAGTTTATTAAGCAGCGCTGCGTGCCAGACCTGGTCGAATGCTTTAGATATGTCCAGAGCGACAATCTGGGATTCACCGTGTAGTTCCATAGACTTGTTTCAAGAATGGGTGACAAAGGAAAGGAGGTCGGCAGTTGATCTGCGCTAACGGAATCCATACTACCTGTCGTGGATTAGACTGTGTTTTTCAAGAAATTTTAGTAATTCGGTGTTTATATACTTTTCCATCACTTTGGAGACGACTTAAAGGAGAGAAATAGGCATAGGAAGCGCTTTGGATCCTTTTTTGGGCACGGGTTGTACTCGAGCATAAAATTCCACTACCACCTGCTAAGTATTTAGTATTTATAACAATTTTTTTCAGGGTTTGATTTTATAAATGTAAGTTGATATTTATAAACAATTTATGCAAAACTATCTTCACTTCAATTTTTTGGCTACTTAGAAGGTATGTTAAATTCATGGGGTGTTTGGAGTATTTTGCCAACATTATCATTAGGTTGGTTCGCTGTACAGAATACTTGGAGCATGAAAAAATAACATGATTTAAGTCAGCAATATGGTTTTCGTTGCAGTCACACTTAGGATTTTCAGAAACACTTATCTTATGCAGATGAAAATTCACTACGATTACGCACTTGTGGCGTCCAGGCTTTTTTTACTGTCAGTTTTGTAGAAAGGTCTATAGAACCAAATGAGATACTGAGTTTTGGAAACAAACAAGTAGGACCGCTACAGTGCGTTCGAAAAGTAACGAACAAAGTCATTATTTTTGAAATTGAGTATTTTTAGAAAAAATCCTCAGCAGGTCGATTTTGCTTTAGACAAAGACACTTTTTTACATACGACCCATATTTGTGACGTCATTGTTGTTCGAGATATGACGTCACTGATATGTTTTTAAAGGGCAACCCCCAATTTGGATTACGCCATTTGAAAGAGCGTGTCATTCTATCTATATATCGTCAAAATTATGGCTGGCTAATAGTAGCCTAGGAGACCAGGAATATTTTTTTATTGCTGTCAGATAAAAACTTGAAATCGTACTTCGGTAAATAGTTTTTTCGGTTTTTTGAGTATCTCTTTAGTCCTTATCAGTTTATAAAAGAATGGTGAAATTAACTGGACGAGAGCGAACTGGGATTCTTTGCATGATCGGATTAAAGACAGGATGCACACCTAAAAAGAAGTGGTTGTTTTGTTTAATGAAACTAATCCTGATCGGCATCCCATTAGCCAAAGCATAGTAAGCGATATTGAGTCTAAATACCGTAACTTTGGAAATGTTCGTGATCTTCCTAAATCTGGTCGACCTTCAAAATCAGAAGAAGCTCAATTTAATGTTTTGTTGGCAATACAAGAAAATCATCATGCAACACTTAACCAATTGGCTTCTGATTTCAATATGGCAGCGACCAGAATTCACAATATTATAAGAAAAGCAAACTATCATCCTTATAAGGTATGCCTTGTTCATGAGCTATCTGAAGACGACTTTGATCAGCGAAATCAATTCTGCGAGAAAATGCAAGAATTATGCACTAATGATAATAATTTCGTAAAAAAACGACTTTTTTCTGACCAGGCTACGTTTGTTTTGAACGGCCATGCAACACTGCCGGTATTGGGCTACCGAGAATCCTCGATGGTTGATGGAGTATCACAATCAACGAGAGTTGATGTGTGGTGCGGCATAGTCGACGGAATAATTCTGGGTCCCTATCTCTTTGACGTGAATCTTACTGGTGCAAAATATTTATATTTTCTTTCGCTACGACCTTATTCCTGAACTAATAACTTTTTTTCCAGACATAGGGGAACGCGATCTTCGGAGAAATTACATTTTCTTTCAACATGATGGTGCACCTCCCTATTATGCAACACTTGTCCGTGCTTATTTATATGTGGTGTTCCCGAATAGCTGGAAAGGGAGAAGGGGGCCGATTGAGTGGCCAGCTAGATCACCAGGTTTGACATCACTAGATTACTTTTTCTGGGGATACTTAAAAAGCAAGTATACGTTAATAGACCGCAGAATTTAGAAGGTTTAAAACCAATAATTCGTCAAGAGATACATCGTATACCTCCTGAGGTTATTGACAATGTTCAAGAGGAATTTATTAATCGCCTTGGATACTGTCAGGCAGCCAACGGTGCACAATTTGAAAATCTAGTTTAGTTGATTTTTTACATAATTATTATCATTAAATTTAGTATTTTGTAATTTAAAATCGTTTTTATTCATTTTTTGTCTAACTTACATACTCACGCTAATGTAATCATGGTTAAGGGTTGCCATTAAAAAAAAATCGGTGACGTCATATCTCAAACAACGATGACGTCACAAATATGGTGTGTTTGTTTAAAACAAAATCGACGTGTCAGAGGTTTTTTACGAAAAACTCTAAATTTCAGAAATAATGATTTTATTCGTTACTTTTCAAAAGCACTGTATATATACAGGCTGTTTAAAAAAGACGGGGCAATATTTAACGGGTGGATTTCACAGGTCATTTTATGAAAAAAAGTTCCCATAAACATAGGTGCTAATATGCATTGTTTCCAAGATACAAGGTGTTAATTTTTTTTTGTAGAATAACCATTTTTTAAAATAATGCAAACATCTTAGATCCTAATCAGATAAAGATTGTTCATTGGCATTAGGTGGAACAACTCAACAAAAATTATTGTTCCTGTTTGTGATTTTCTGTATGATAAATGGACATGCCATAAGAAGGTTTTTATTTTTTATCGTTTAAACGATTCAAGATACAGAGAAATTTGAAAAGACAAAAAAATTTTAGTTTTAGTTTCTTTATCTCAAGATAATATAAAAATCATATTGCAGTCAGTGGCGTGCATTTTTATGGCACTAAATTTTGTTTATGTGCCCCCCCTAACGCCAATGGACCTAAAAATATGTATCTAATTAGGACCAAATCAGACCACTAATAATACAAACAACGCTGCGAAATTTGAAAACAATCGGTGAGGAGATATTTGATTTATTTAAAAAAAATCGTTACTTTACAAAAAAATTTAACACCTTGTATTTCGGAAACAATGCATTTTAGCACCTATGTTTATAGGAACTTTTTTTCATAAAATGACCTGCGAAATCAAGCCCTTAAATATTGCCCTATCTTTTTTGAACACCCTGTATATATAATCTGCACTTTCCAATATATTAATACATTAGACCTATTTTACATTAGGTTTAAAGGCCTTGTAAAAAGAATTAAATCCTTTAACCCTGGTGATTCTAAAACCGAGCGCTGTTTTGTTAGTTGTGTCCAATCGAACAGATAAACTCCATTTGCTAACAATTAGGCAGTGTTTGATTTTTCATTGTATTCCGAATCGCACACGTTAAATTAGGCAAACATTAAATTAGAGAAGTCAACAATGGGAGACGGTCTACGTCACTGTAGAAACTGTACAAATATTTGGCGATGCACAGTTAGCTGGATGCTGTGCTCACAGGATCGTGCATTTTCGCATGCACATACGTGCACAAGTTCATTTGAGAATAAACAGGCAAGTGGATAACCACCTATTCTTGCATGAGTGCCTCTAATTCTGGCAGATTTGACACAAACAATGTGTATGAGGTCCTGATTCCTCAAATTATCCTAGTTTATCTGTGACTGCCATGATAACCACATATCATCTCTTAATTGGACTTGTTTCAAAGTAATTGCTAGGTGAAAATTTGTTTACCACCCATGCTGGCATGCTTTTAGAATTTAAAAACTATCTGTTGTTTTTGATGGTGCAAATTTTTTATACAAAACCTAGCACAACATATTAGGACTAAAACTCGTGCTATATGTGAACTTAAGACTGATAACACCCAAGGTTTATAGATTAGACAGGTTGTCTGGTAACTCGGAGACGGGAGAAACGCGAGAGGAGGGTAATACGTCATGTGAAGTCTAATGCCAAAAGTTTAAGTTTGACTTTGGTGCTTTAAATAATATTTATTAGAAATTTAGGTAACTTTAATGTGTTTGCTGAAAATTTTTCGAAAAAGATCAGTTACAGACATATTTTAATATATATTTTGTACGAATATATATATACTTCCTTAAATATTATATACAAACATTATTTACTTATTGTGCCAACTCAGTGTATTAGTTTACAACTCCAAAGATGTAGGAGTTTTGTGGTTGTAAATTGATTGCAAAAATTATAAACCTACTAGAAGTACATACCTACCTAAATATTATTAACTTAAAAAATTTACTTATTGTGAAAGTTGCATGTTATTAAATGAAGCTTATCAAGTAAAATAGGAAAACAATTAGGAAAAAGAAATCAAAAACCTAGATTGCAGTTCAGAAGAAGACAATTATGTCCAATTTGAGACATTATGAATTTATAATTTCATAAATATTTAATTTTTAATCCTTTTCAAGATAAACCAATTAACTGAATCCATTACTTTGAAATCGAATAACATCCTAAAACTTCAATACTTTCTGTTACTATGTAAACAAAATCTTAATTTCAACTTATTATTAAATGTGTAATCTTGTTACAAATTCAAAAACAACATGACTTTGTAAAGACGGACATATACATGCCGGCTGGTTTCTATATTGAACGCACCATTAATCCACTAGATTTAAATTCAGACTTCATGTGACGTATGCCCGCGCCACTTTCTGATTGGTCGAAAGTTACCAGACAACCTATCTAATCCATAAACCTTGGATAAAACTCATAATACAGTGAGTCTAGTTCGCGCTGATTTAGCACGATCGCTGCCACCATAAGACAGGCCAAGTATCACCCGAGCGGTTGTAAACAAAAAAACTGATTATTGCCAACCATTTTTATTTACCATAGTACATTGATAAAGTCAATTTTATCATTTTTGTTAAATATTTGTAAGGTTACTGGTCATACTTACGACACTTGGTTAATGTGGCATTCACAATGTGCCGTGAGCATTACCAGTGATCTCATTGTAGTTCTTGCCTTTCAGTGGGTTTCAAGGAAACAGGTGACACACAGGAGAATATCACATTGCTTAGACATAGTTGACATTTGTTTTGCCTATTTCTGCACTTCTGCCCCTTTCTCCTCAAATTTTGTTGTAGCAGCTAGATGATATGTTTCTTTTTTACCTGTTTTGTCCTATTTTAGTGAATTTTTATTAAGAAAATTCAATAATAGAGAGGTACCGATGGTGAGACTTTTGGAAAATTTATTCAAATGAGCGCGAATTAGGGCCTCTAGAACCCAAATCCAAGGTCAGTTAAAACGTATATATATATATATATATATATATATATATATATATATATATATATATATATATATATATATATATATATATATATATATATATATATATATATATATATATATATATATATATAGTGTGTGTGTGTATCCAACCGACTACTCAAAAAATACTTGACCACTTAAAACCAAAGTTGACGATCCCCTTCATCCTGTTAATAGCTTGGATGAGTTCGTCAGACAGTTTTGAGAATAAAATACTTTAAAAAAAATGCCAAAAACTGTTTGAAACCGCAATATCTTTTAAATTACCGGAAATATAAAACTAAAACTTTACAGCCACATAGACATTGGGCAAGTGGCGCTATCTACCAAATTTGAACTTAATTTGTTCAGCAAATCTTGAGTTATAACTAAAAAAATAATTAGGATAGGACCTGAAATTACCTCTGAATGGAATTTTTTTTGATACAGGAGGGGGAAATGCTCATGCAGACCCCATTGACGGCCCCGTAGGTGTCGTGGGATATCGAAGTACTGTGAGACTGTACGTGTACTGTACGGTACTCCCAGGGAGGGGTTTTTAGTGATAAAAACCCCTCCCTGGGAGTACCGGACCTTAGTACATACCTCCGTCGGAGAGATTTCACACAATGACTTTTTGGGTATGAATGTTTCCATTCTGTTTTTGCCGCGGGGCGTTAGCGGGTAAGTTAAACTTTGGAGGCTTATGCTTATGTGGAAGTGGCTCATCGTAGTCTGTGGCACTACAGAGAAGCGGCTTTTGCGAACTGATTTGTGGATCGTTGAGTTATGAACTAAAGTATCGAAGGAATTTCCAGATCAGAGTGAATCTGACTGTTTCCATCTGACAAACCATGGCGCTACGGCAACCATTCTCAAAATTTTGTTCTGGATGATTTAAAGAGTCTTAATGTCTGTTGCGCCCACGGTGGCCCATGCAGGTGATACATAGGTCAAGGCTGGCCGGATGATGACTTTTTACATGAGCAACTTGTTGTTCATGGACAGTTTGGAATTTCGAAATGAACATTGAGGATTTTCTTCGGGCGTGATCGACATGGGGCCGTCATGTTAAGTGTTTGTCGAGGAAAACCCCGAGGTCTTTGGCGGAATCTTGCCAGGGAATTAGGCGGTTGTCTAATGATACGTGCTCGTGAGGTGTGTGTCTCCTCTTGGAAAATAAGACAGCTGAACATCTATCGGGGTTTATAGCTAGAAGGGATTTCATATACCATGCTTGCAGCTCGACTACGGCTGTCTGAAGTCGTTAGGTTATTATTGTCGGCTGAGTGGAGCGGCTGAGGATGGTAGTATAGTCTGCGTACAGTGCGTATGTCAGGTTTAGGGGGGCTGTCGGAATGTCTGCGACAAATATATTGTACAGCAGAGGGGAGATAGCAGAACCCTGCGGGAGACCAGCCGTGGCTGGGTAGGTTTTAGGTCTGGCTCCCAGATGTTTGACCTGGTTCTTCCTCTGTTGCAGGTATGACCTGATTACCAGAATCAGAGGGAGAGGATAAGTAATTATAGAAGTTTGTTTAGGAGGCCCGCATGTCAAACCCTATCGAAGGCTTGATCAATATTAAGAAATAGTGCACTACTTGACTTGTTTTTATTAAATCCTTCGGTGATGTTTTCCACCACACGGAGGACTTTGGTCTGTGGTGGAGTCCTGGTGTCTGAAACAGACGATTTTCTGAGGTGAACTAAGCTAGCCTTTTCTGAATCAGTTTTTCGTCGATTTTTTCGATGAATGGTAGTAGGCTAATGAGCATGCAGTTCTGAGGGAACAGCGGCTCTTTGCTGGGCTTTGGGATGTTGATAATGTCGGCAAGTTTCCACATGGAAGGTGAATGTTGAAATCGCAGCATGGCATTCATAATAGTCACTAGGAATTCCACGGCTTTGCGTGGGCGGTTTTTGAGGGCTACGTTGGAGATTCCATTTGTATCCAGGAGCTTTTATATTTTTTTAATAATTTGGTTATTTGGGAAACTTCTTCGAAAGTTGTAAGGTAAAAAAGGTAAGATGCTTACTGGCAATTAGGCCATTGCTGACCCTTTTTGGTCATCTAAACTAACCTACCCTCCACCTTGAGCTCGATCTTAACGACGACAGTGATTTTGAAAAGTCATCCGCCGCCGGTGAGGCTCGAACCGTCGACCCCCGAGTCCGTATTGGAAAGTCTGAATCGACTTTCCTGCACGGCCACGGAGGCGCTCGAAAGTTGTAAGCTCGATAGTTGTGTCTGGGGTGGCGCGAAGCGCACTCCTGACGTAGCGGTGCGTTCTTGCAACATGCGACAGATCAACGTTGTTGTAATTCGGGCTGAATTGCAATTCCAGATGGTCTGGGAATTCAGTAGCTTTCTCCGCATCCGTGTATATGACACCGTTACGGCCGTGTAGTGGGGATATCGGAAGTTTTTGGGAGCGAAGGGCTTTTGCCATTTGCCAGATGGAGTTGTCTTGGGTAGACAGGGTTTGCAGGTGCTCCTCCCAACGATTATTGCGGAGTTCTTGTAGGGCGGATCGTACTTGCTTGATGAGTCTGTGTTCGTCTCGTGTGTCGGTGATGTTTCCGGTGCGTTGAGCTAGTCTACGCACGCGGTTTTTTCGAGTACCATTTCTCTGATACTGGACGGAAATGATAGATTTAATAATGTTAGACAAAGACAGCCAGATATATCAGGGTTTCGCTGCCATTTCAAACACAATCATTGTGAAAAAAATTATATATCCGGAAGTCACAAAGTAAGGGCAACCAAATTTGGTACGCGGGTTTATATCATTATAGGTAAACTGCATACTAAAATTTAGCTTTGTAGGTTAAAAGACAAAAAGTTATAGGTATTTAAAGAAAAATAAATTCGAGTTTTCCTCAAAACGTCAAAGTCGTGATTTAAAACGTCAAAATTGGCAACATTTAGGCAAATAACCTGCAAATAATACGGGCTAAGGAAAAAAAATATCTCAAGAAGAATATTTTACAAACCCTGAAGTCTTAGCTTCAACCGCCATTGTCCTTCATTTTCATAAAATGTTTCCAGAAAATTCATTTCAAATAGACTCTTTCTCTGATGCTTTGGCAGTCGTCTTACCATAGAGTTTATCGTTTAATGGTATATAATTTTTGTCGAATTTTCGTTAAAAATCAATAAAGCTCAATCTATCCGTCTACATCTTAAAAATTATTTCTACAATAACAGGCTGGCCCATAAGTCGTTAGTGATACAATTTTTTTTTTCAGTCGTACACACCTTATGTTATTGCATTTCTGCATTTTCCATCCAAATATAATGCATGCTGGTAAGAAAAAAATTCTGGACGCAGTAAGTGCGTTATGGTAGCGAATTCTGAGATACTCCAAATTTGAATAGCTTAATTTGCTATTAACCTATAAGGATGACCAAGAAACGAGTTTTTTCGAGAACACTTTAAGTTTGCTTACGTAAATTTTTGTATATTTTCAAACAATTGAGTCATTTTGATAAAATATGGTACATTGTTTCTACTATATAGGTTAAAATGGTAACCAAATTTCATGCCTGCTTTCTTTAACAAAAAAACGCAAATATTTTTATAAAAATTCACTACCATAACGCATTTGCTGCATCCAAACTTTTTGATAGGGCGACATTTGACATGAAAACGCAAGTCACTCTTATGCCAGATATTTTAGAGCACCAGCTAGGACCAAATACTTCCAAATCTATGTTACAAAATTCACTTAAAATCTGATATAAGGCCATATTTCACCCTCAAGGTAATATACACACAGGTGTAAGCCATAAATCATCCATCACCAAAATGCACTTGCTTAGAATTAACAGGTTGGTGGAATAGATCACATGCGGAAATAGAATCACGTTAAAGTGCCTTTCGTATGATACATAACACCGGAAGTAGGGTTAGACAGTACGTGGCAGGCTGATCGCACGATCTATCACTTAGCTTCTCCCCAAGAGATAGCCGACACCTTATATAGGAGATATATACCATCCCGGTTTTCTCCAATCCAATCAATGGACAGATTGTTTCCGCTCATTTAATGCCGATTAAACTATGTTAAAATATTTACCGTAATTAATTTCCACGTCGCTCATGGTTAGAGTTTCTGAAATACTACTCGTATTATGATGAACACGCGGATAAACTTTCCTAATAAAATATGATTTTACAAATATATCTATTCTATACTTTAGCGGTATATTAATATTCAGTTTTTATTTTCAACAAAAAGATAATTTTAGCATGAAAATAAAAATTATTAGCGTTAAGCACGATGTTACGTAAATTCCGACCATTATTAAAAGTCAGGACGCAGCAAGTGCGTTACGGGAGCGAATTTTGATTAAAGCGTTTATATTCCCAATACGTGTTTTTTTAATGAAAGACATCAAATTTGGTAGAGACACAAACATTAGATCATATTTCATCGAAATTATTTCATTGTTTGAAAATGGATACTACTTTTACTACTTTTCCGGGCAGAAACTTGAAGTGTTCTCTATAAAACTGGTCCAATTTTCCTCGCCAATGAACCTATCTAAGTAAGTTCAATAGAAACTCCTCATGCCAAGATATAATTATTTACAAAAATGTTCTGAAAAAGCGTAAAAAGAAAATAACGAATAACTTCTTTCGCGAAAATTCTGCATTGGTTTTACAGAGTTGGCCTATTGTTAGATAAAATCGTGCTGCAAGTTGAATCATAACTTCCACAATCTGTGATAATCTATTCCCTTTAGAAAGATATTTTCATAAAATGGATTTAGGGTCCACGACTTGACCAAAAAGACAACATTTGTATTCCTTTACCCATGAACTTCTGAAACGTTATATTACTCGAGTTTTAATGAAAAAGTATCAATTTTACCAAATCACCCGACATTTATCACCTTCCCTGAAGCGATCTTACACAAAAACAATCCTCTGTCAGGTGCTGACTGGATAGCAAATTCGAAAATGATAGCTTAATTTGTTCAAATGTTATTGCGCCTACTAACAGACAGACGTACAGGCCGACAGACCGATCGCCCGACAGACAAAGAAATTTTCGTTCGATAATTAAGTTTTATATATGTTTTGAGAATTTTTACGCCGTTAGTTTCTTTTGGTGAATTTTCTTTAAAAAAAATCACTAATGAGGAGATCTGTGTTATATATATATATATATATATATATATATATATATATATATATATATATATATATATATATATATATATATATATATATATATATATCGTACAGATAAATAATGGACCTCTTAATCAAATTTGGTAAGTACCTTCCTTTTGCAAGTGGCTTAGATAAGTTCGTTATCCTGGATTTTGAGTAATTTTGTTGAATACCTTCCTTTTGCAAATGGCTTGAATAAGTTCGCTATCCAGGAAAATCGGCCTAAGTTTTCCAGGAAAATTTTGTGTTTTCTTTCTAAAAAAATTTATATCTCCGGAAATAACAAAGTAAGAGCAACCAAATTTGGTACGCGTGTTTGTATTATAAAGGCTGAACCCTGTACCAAAACGTTAAACAAATACGGATTGTGAAAAGGAAATGTTCCAAGGAGAGTGTTCTGCGAACCCTTAAAGTTCAAGCGTCAATCGTCATTGCCATTCATTTTACTAAAATATTTACAGAAAATTCATTTGATTGTTGGCATTTCCGTGGATCCAAATTTAAATTGGCACCAACATGTCACATCAATTGCAGTTTCCTCTTCCGGGCTCGCAAATACTTTTCACCAGCTAATCTCTATACCTTATATACTTCACAAATAAGGCCAAACCTCGAATACTGCTCCCAAATCTGGGGTGACATTGCCGATTCTACACTCGCTATCCTGGACTCCATTCAGAAGAGAGCTATACATCTCATCGGTGACCCTACCCTCACCCAAAGGCTGGTCCATTGACGTGCCGTTGTTGACCTCTATCTCTTTGATAGATATCTGCACGGGCACTGCTCCGAGGAGCTTTCTCCAGTAGTTCTCCCAACTGCTGCCCCCAACAGATCTACCAGGGGAACAGAGCGGATGCACCCTTTTACTGTCTAGGTGACCAGATATAGAACATCTTGTTATGTCCGCTCTCTTGTTCCGAGGACTTCCAAGTTGTCGAATTCCTGGCCGGCACATGCTTTTCCTTTTTTCCGAACGTCCAAACCTTCAAGGCCAGAACTAACAAGTTGCTTCTTTCCTCCTTGTCGACACTTACGGTACGATATTATTAAGGTTGTGAGCCCTCGTAGTCTCTTGTTGAAAAAAAATTAAAACAAATAAATTGAAATAGACCCTTTTTCTGATGCTTTGGCTGTCTATTTAGTTAAGTTGATGCTTTCGCTGTAGGTTTAGTTAAGTTTGTAGTTTAACGGTCTATAATTTTTATCTAATTTTTGTAGAACAAATCCGTTAATGCATTTTTGCATTTTTTATCGAAATATGATGTATGTTTCTAAGAAAAAAATCTGTAAGTAGTAAGTGTCTTTTGATAGCGAATTTTCATTAAATACTTCAAATTTCAATAACTCAATTTGCTATTAACGTAAGGTTTGTTGCTGGGAAACCAACATTTCAGTTTCTTTTCGGAAAATTTGTGTACGTTTCCAAACAATAAGTAATTTTGATAAAATATAGTACATTGTTTATACTACATAGGCCAAACCGGTTATCAGATTGATGCCTGCTCGCATTTGCTATTAAAAACAATTTTATGAAAATTTCCTTCCATAACGCACTTGCTGCGTCCAGACTTTTCTACTTTTTTCCAGTTCCTCTGTGCCTTCTGAGTTGTCTACATTTCGTTTCCTTTCTGTGTTTTCTCTATTCAATGTTAGAAAGTTTTGCTAGCACCAGATTGTGTTTGCTATCTGTATCTGCACCAGGACATTAGTAGCTAAGGTTAGAACAAATTTTTGTGACATTTCTCGGTAATCTTAAATGTATTTGATACTTTTCTGTAGCATGTTGGGATTTTCTTGTATATAGTTTAGTTTGTGCACTTCAAACATAATGTCCGCTTATTAGATCAATCCATGTACATTTTGTTAAAATATTGTTTATAGTTTGCTCCTATTCGAAAAGGTTTTGGTTTGTAATCTTCACCTAGTGAAATTTAGGTTTTAATAAAATGGCTTTCATAGTAGTTAAATATTGTAAGTGATTTTATAACGTTTCTTAACCTAATATTTCTCAAAGTAGTTTAAACATAAATTATAAGGGTACTGGTTTCTTCTTTCCACTCATCGTTCAATCAATATTGCTTGTCAGACTTACTTAGCTGGACTAAAATGTTGGTAATACACGACCCTAAACACAAATCTTTTCTTTTTGTTGCAGTGCTAGCTGAAACTTTTATTTGAGAACGCTTCGAGAATCTATACGCTAACGGTACTTGGAATTTACTTATTTGCTAAATGAAGCTTCTAAAACTTATATTCTTATATCTTGGTTTTATTACAAATTACTTTAAAATTACTGAACGATAAGAATTGCCTTTCTTTTGCATTATTTTTTACAAGTTGTGAAGCATCTTCGTAGCCGTAAAATGCTTATGACGAGATCGCTGCCTTAAAGGTTTGCAAATGTTTCTTTCAATATGCAATAGAAATAGAAGCCACAGAATCCACAAAAAATGTCAGTTTCATTTTCAGGAAATATATATATATATATATATATATATATATATATATATATATATATATATATATATATATATATATATATATATATATATATATATATATATTACATTTTGCAAATTATTACGTTTTAAGTCACGGCTTTGACGTTTTTTTAAATGCCTATGACGTTTAAACTTACAGACCTAAATTTTGGTAACTGGTTCGCGCTTTGTAATGCAAACACGCGTACCAAATCTGGTTGCCCTTTCTTTGTTATTTCCGGAGATATAATTTTTTTCCGAAAGAAAATACAAAACTCTCCGGGAAAATTTGAGCCAATTTTCCTGGTTAACGACCTTATCCAAGCCACTAACAAAGGGAAGGTACTCAGCAAATTTAATCAACATCGACCCATTATTTTATCGGTATGATACGTATGATACGTATATTATACGTATATTATATATATATATATATATATATATATATATATATATATATATATATATATATATATATATATATACTCAAAAAAATTGTGGGAAAGCCCCGTCAGGTGCAAAATAAAACTCCTTATTAAAAACCGAGCTTTCGGAAAAGTTTTTTCCATTCTCAAGGATATAACGTGAGTGTTATTATAACTAATTATAAAATAACAACATATATGTCAGTTTGGCACTTTTCGACTTCAGCCAAATTTACAAAATGTTTTTTTTTCATGTTTGTTATTTCATAATTAGTTATACTAAAGCTCACGTTATATCCTTGAGAAGGGAATAAACTTTTCCGAAAGCTCGGTTTTTAATAAAGAGTTTTATTTTGCAACCGACGGCTTTCCCAAAAAATTTTTTAAGTAAATAACACTATTACCGTCACAAAAACTGAATACCATATATATATATATATATATATATATATATATATATATATATATATATATATATATATATATATATATATATATATAAATTAAAACTAGAAATAGGTTCTATAGGCCCTCATTTCATGAAATTTTTTCAAAATTGAAAAGTCGGGATTTCCTCATTAGTGATTTTTTGTTTAAGAAAATTCACTAAAACAAGCACTTGTGAAGCCGCGGGAAAAGTCTAGGACTGTATTAAATATGGAACGGTTTTAATATGTTAGGACAAGAACAAACAACCAGATATGCTATCTAAATTGAATTGAATCTTAAAAGTTTTCACCTCCTCTTTATTAAATTATTCTCTATGCAAAAACTCGCTTGAAAATTCATCAGAACAACAACAATCTGATCATATACAATCTGATCATATAACGGTAAAGTGAAATGAGACTAAAAAAAATTGATAAAAATTGCAGTTATTAACTAGGATTAAAACTCGTCCATAGGACTCGATTATGTGAAGTACACAGCTTAGCTTACTCGGCTACGGTCGACATGATATATGTTTGTACTAGCACGTATATCTGGTAGCATGTTAATTGTTTAACGTCTTTACTATATACACCAAACAATTTTTACAATGGCTTTTGTGTAATTTTAACATTTTAACGAAATGAAGGAAAATAAGGACTTAGATACAAATATAAGAGCTTGTTGATCATTTCGTGTCGTATTTTTTACTCACATTCGTACTCCTGCCATAATTATCAATTCTGACGTGTGCTTTCTTTAATCAGATTAAATTAATTAAAAATTAATGTACTTCTAACTTTTTTGCCTTTTAACATAGAGGTGTGAGTTTTCGTATATAAAATACACTTTATGAACTAAACCTGCGTACCAAATTTGGTTGCCCTTACTTTGTCATTTGCGGAGATATAAATTTCTTTAGAAAGAAAACACTAAATTTTCCGGGAACACCTTGGCCGATTTTCCTGGCTAATGAACTCATCCAAGCCACTTGCAAGGTGGCCAAATGTACCTAATTTGATCATAATCTCCCCATTATTTTTTGAGTTATTGGTGTGATACATATATATATATATATATATATATATATATATATATATATATATATATATATATATATATATATATATATATATATATATATGTATGTATATATATATATATATATATATATATATATATATATATATATATATATATATATATATATATATATATATATACTGATCCTGGATATTGGTGCTAGAAGGCCTAGGTCGCGCTAATTTAAAGAAATTCTTTCAAAATTCAAAAGTCGGGATCTCCTCATCAGTGATATTTTTTTAAAGAAAATTTACTAAAAACTGTCAGATTTAGGTATAGAAATGTAAACACAAAGTTTCTTTCTTTTTTAGTCGGGAAGTCCAACGAAATTAAAAAAAATGGATGGTTCTCTTTAAAAAAATAAGGCACTCTATATTTTGAACTCAAATTTTGAGGAATTTTGTAGTCACCCTGTAAATTTTTTAAGATTGTTTGGTTATCTACTGAATAGCTGGATCTTTGCTTATGAGCGCCAAAATATTCAATAATGAATTTTCTTTATTGTTCATTTGGAAGGCTAATAGTTTTAGGGGTTTGAAAATGTAATTTTTTTCCATAAAATCATGAATATCTCGAAAACCGTAATATTTAGGCCAATGGAATGTTGCATAAGGTCACATTCAAATTTCATAGGCTATTGAAATGGTAAAAAAGTAGGTTTTGCATTTAAGATAACGAAGGTTGTGTCAACTTCCTGTTTAATGAGAAGTGACAGGACTGTCAAACTATTTTGCTTAAACAGACAGCATACTGCTTGTTGCATGTGCAAAGCTTCACAAAAAACGTTAAGCGGTTCCAGAAATATGTATCCTGTAAGTTCCCGGCTGGACATCCTGTAAAATCTATAACCTAAGTTATGTTGCGTGTCAGAACCTAATTGTCACAAATAATATTGACAAAATCTAGACCCAACTTTAAACTATTAGACTTAGAAATAAGTTTCTCTGACAAATTGCGTAAGGCAAATATGCATACGTTTGTTTGCTTTACCGAGTTTTATTAACAATATTAGTGAAGGAAAAAATACGTTACTATAACGCACTTACTTACTAAGTTAGAAGTTTATAAATTTTTTATGCTTCGAAGATTCCCTGTGTTTAGGACAAACATTTATTCAAATAAATTCAATTAACTTGCACACCAAAGCAAAGCAAATACACAAAACAATGAATCTGATATACACAGCAAAGAAAATTGTAAGCGATGTCCTGAAGACATCGCTTATTGTTTGGAGACAAGCGAGATGATAGATTGCTCGATCTGTCTACATATAAGTTATCCCTCAGCATGCCATGCCTGACATATATTTCACCTCAGGCAGGCTTAACAATATTACGGAACAAGCTAATATAATCCGGATGACATTATGTAAACATAGTTACATTATTGATTTCATTTTCACGGTAAGCAATCATGTAAAATGTGTTTAGAAAACATTTACTTTAAAAGGTACTACATAATATTTCATTTGAGATACGCCCTTACTTTTAAAAGGGTTTACATATTATAGTAAATTTATAACGGCGAATTGGGTTATACTAATTAGGGAATTGGTGGAGCAATGATAGAAACCGTAATCTTAGTATATGTACAATAATTATATTACAATTTTACATAACACACATCAGTATCACCACTATATAACATCTACCACACGGCTACACGTTATTTACAAATGTCATGTGTCTGAAGTTCTTTGGTATTAGAAAAACAATATGCTTATGACTAGTTATACGATTAAACAATAAACTAGGTTGTAACCGTCCTTAAACAAACAAAAAACTACTGAGACGTGGTATATATTGTGATTGACCTCAAGTGCATTTAAATCTGCTTGATAGTGAGGTGACTTTTGCCTATTCTCCCTACCCCAAACGCATCTATCTATCAGATTATTATTATTATTAAGACTAGAAACACTTTAGGAGGTTGGCATATCTTGATATGGTTTGATACTCACGCTCTTTTCTGTGTTGCTCTGCCTGAAGTCTTATATTTGTGAGCGCCCCAGGCTAGGGCCTGGTTATATAAAATTTAAGGAATCTAGATAAGCGATAATTAGAATTTATTAATTGTGTTTCTGCCAAACAGGGGAGATATTAGAGAGGAATTTCTCTTCAATTAAACAGATAGGTTAATGTAACAATAATATTAAATTTATTCATACAAATAAATTTGGGATAGCAAACAAGATTAAATTGACATGGTTGGTAAATTTCAAATAAATATTAACTCATACACAAATATATATATATATATATATATATAGTAGCGTGCTGATGATGAACCGGGACGGTTCGAAACTGCAGTCCACGCAAACCAATAAGAAATCACAAACGTACAGCAAACAAATAAAGTATATATATATATATATATATATATATATATATATATATATATATATATATATATATATATATATATATATATATATATATATATATCAAATAAACAGCAAGTGTTTCAAGAAAAAGAAATTATCATTTCATACAGCACATCACAAAATAATAAAATAAAATGGTTCTAGTTTATAAAAATATTAACATTACATATTTTAGGTATATTAAGAATAAAATGCTGCATTTTGGAGCTCCAAAGCAAATACAAATTATTATTTAAATTGCGTGACGCTCGTCAATTAGTTCGGTTGATTTTTCAATGAATTAACTGGCCAGTCCTTTGAGTGAAGCTTCATTTAAGAGAAATATTACTAGGTGAAATTTTTACTTTAATGGTTGTCAATTAAAAGTATTAAGAAATGTACAGGTTAAATATTTTACAAATAAATATCTGCTAATTACAATTTCAAGTACTCTGTATTTAAATTCACAATACTGACAAAATCCTAAAGAATAAACAGGAAACTTACAGTTGCCTTTGTTCAGACACCTCACTGACACTATTGAAGTTCAAATTTGATCATGCTACTTTGAAAATTCAAATTATAAAGGTTCAGATAATAGACTGCTGCATGAAAGGTTTTGGTTGTTCCACACAAAAAAATAAAGTTTCATCGACTCACCAAGTCCTGACACCTGGGGTTACCTGTTGAACTTTTGAAGATGCTCTCCAAGTAGAGTCAACCATCAGAGACTAACATAGGCTTACCAATTCCAATACGAGAGGGAAGGTTGGAGAGAATAAATGGTACTTTCCATAAACTGTTACTAAGCAGGTGGTTCTTGTTGGTCCAATACTGAGTGAGACAATTTGGCCCCTAACATTAAATGTACAACCATCTTAAGTCGATGTGCGGAATTAATTTGACTAAATTCTCTCTACAGCAATTAAAATGTAAATTGGCTCAAGTGAAATTTATAATGCCAATTGATTCAAAGCTCGGTAATAATCAGAAACTTTGTGTGATTAACTTGAGGGATTTACCAGGTCGGTGAACAAAGGATCACTGCTTAATTCGCGTTTTTCTGCCAAACACGTTGTTAATTTAAATTCAAAACCTATCAAATGATATTAAACAATCACTGACAACTGTTGTTAGATAGTATCGACAACGAAAAGGAATTTTATCACCCATTTTATGATAATTGCGAGCCACGCTAATTAGAACGATGTTAATTTGTCAATCGCCTAGCTCACTCTCTCCGCTGGCAAGTTAATCTTCCTCTTGTCAGAGCTGCACCCAAAATTATTACCGTAACCTGTTAGTGGCTGTGCGCGAGTTCTTTCTAGCTTCCTCTCTTCGAATGAGATTAAACGAGACCTCTAATCGGTGGCGAAACCACGACGTCTTCTATACACACCTCAAAACAATAATGGACTTGGTCCACCGTTTTATAACCGTTTTTCTAGATTACATCATCATTACGTCAGCTTCTGTTATTTACCTAGAACTTCAGGACAATAGAGATATTCATTTTCCCCCAACAAAAATGCAACGTCTTTCAATATTGGGCTTTCGACGTATATTAGATGGAATTCAGTACGGGTGTTACGATATAAAATTTCTTAGCGAATTTTCTATTGAAAATTTTGAAATCAAAACATGAATTGCCTTACAGATATTGGATTTTCGGCTATTAATTAAGTCTCTTACCGGTTCATTTTGAATATTTTAAGTAGTAACGAAACGCAATCGTTAAAAGGTACAAGGTGCAAATACAAAGGGGGTCGTTCTACACAGCTCTATCACACAAGAGACGCGTTGACAACGGGGCTTTCTCGCTTAAATTTAAAAACTAACCTAGCACGACTCTCACACACTTAGAGTCTAATGTACATTATCACGAAGGCACAGAGAGCGATCACCTTCACTTTCGCAAATTTTCTTGGGTCTTCCGCTTTGGTGTTTTGTCAGAGCTGAAGAATAAAGGGGACCCCTCTGTTGGTGAAAGGGTGTCAGGTGTGACACAACTTGCCAATTGAGACTGCCGTGTTTTAAAAGTCGGCAATATGATAATTGACCTTATAGCACTCTTCTACCTTCTCTTAGCTTTTATAGCTCTTTTATACCGATCACCAACTTTCACTACTTAAACGCAACCTCACAATCTCTAAACAATGATTGGTATAAGTAAAGTTACCGGGAAGTTACTCAAAGAATACCTCACTGATTTGGACCAAATTTGGGAATTACCCTTATTTTGATAATGGCTTGGATGAGTTCGTTCATCAAATCTTAACGGTCAAGTTTTCTTAATAAAAAATTAAACAATATTTTTTAAAACGCAATATCTCTCAAATTGTATAAGTGATTGAAACGGAAATTTACAACTTAAAAGAACATAGACAGACAGACAGATGTGGTTGTGTACCAATTTCAAGTCTTTTGATCAAAGGACAATAAAGTTATTCGAAATTAATTATAAAATAATCCTCGACATCACTTCAGATTCTGTAATACAATATCTACAATATTGGACAAAGACAAATGACGTTATCTGTACTGCTATGCCATTTAAATAAATCGTAGATAAAAATCTAAACAATGGAAGTTATTGCAAGATGTCAGACTGGAGAACATTGTGAGAGATACGGTAGGGACGCCATCTCGGTGCAGGACTAGGTAGTATGTTGTCACAACAGCTCTAGTTTACATAAAATTTTATAAATAGAGACTGGGTACAATGTGCAATCAATTAACAATTTTGTAAATTGTCAGCCTTGGATCATTTCTTTCCCAATACAGAGAAAAAGTTTGCGTCCAAAAGCGCTAAATTTTAGCATGCTAATGTATACTAATGAAAAAAAGTTTAACGAAAGTGATTTAACTTATCTAAAAGCAATCTAGAACGACGTTTCATTATGTATAAATATTTAACTTCCCATTTACCACGGAGTTAAATTAAAAGCCATCTCTTTTTCTCTATCTCTCTTTCCTAGTTTAATCTGACCACACGTGGCTATTTGTCACAGAGAAGGGTGTACGTTATGCGCATAGTGTAACCTTGAAATCCACTTCGCTTATGCTAATTGCTAATACCTTATTAGGATCTTATAATAGAAAACAACTAGGTACTTATATTTTAAGGGTAATACAAATAGTAGGTAAATAATAACCCAACTTTTAATTTTAACTTAACTTTAACAAAATTACTTTAGTAGTATATTATGATTGTAATATCCAATGAAACAAATATGAAAGTGATAGGTAAACTGCATGTAGATTGTAGATATTGCATGTATTACCTGGTGAACTAGAACCTCGGTGGTTCAGGGGTAAGAATGTGTGCCTGTGAACCGAAGGGTACTGGGTTCGATCCCACGGTACTCCTTTCACATTTTCAGTACAAACTGTAAAATTAACATTAACCGAGGTTCTGACATTGTATTTGAGCAAGTTGAATGTCTGCACGTTCCGCCCTTCGGAGGGGGCGTAAAGCGGTCGGTCCAGAGTCCATGCGATGTTGGGCACGTTAAAGATCCCCACCCTCCTTACAGAAAGGCGGGGTTCGGCAAAATTTCCAGGATAGTGAGGTGAAACTGCTCCCTGGCTTCGGTGATTGGCCATAGTCGCGGAAATAGGCCGACGTTAAAAGAAACAAAACACACACACACCTGGTGAACTCTATACAGATTTCACTGATAGGTATTAGCAAAAAAACTGTAACAACATTATTTTAAGGAGCAATATACATACCTCAAACTAATACAGTAAGTATTTATAATACTTACTTATAACAGATGTTAGGCTAAATTATTAAAATTTAAATTTCAAAATTTTGTATTGTTTATATTTAGTGCATTTTCAAAAAGTAGGGCTACAACAATAGTAAATAAGTGTTGAAAAGAGTTTAAATGCGTTATGGTAGCGAAGTTTCATAGAAATATTTTAAATGGTGATAACCCAATTTTCCTTTAAACTAGAATCTTCAGTTTTTATACATGGTAAAACCTATATAAAAGCAGCGTGGATACGAAATTTAAAAAATAACACAATGAGCTTCACAGATAATTACAAGTTTGTTTTAAAAAACTGTTTTATTCTTTTTTGTGCAGAAACAGGTTCGATTGAGTTGGTTAAAACCGATCATTCAAGCAATTAATTGGAAAAATACTTACCTGCCACCTATTATTTCATAAATCCACTCCGTTTGTAAATAAAAATTAAATTTTTGGTAAACTTGCAGATTAGCACATGGGGGGTGTTAAGAAAAACCTTTTCAGAAATATGCTTAGAACCCCTTCTGGATGACCAAACCACAAGAAGAATTTCTTGCAAAGAGCCACAAGAAATTTACGGGACCAAGAGTGAATAGTGGTGCTGGGCGGAGAAGAATATAAAAAGGAAATGTGAGCTGAAAGTGCAAAAGAAACAGCTTAGTTGGGCCTCTTTAAGCTGCCTTTATCCCATTTTGCAGCTATACCTCCTTAAAATCCTGTTTACCGCGCGCCGAACCTCTATATTCACCGCAGGTCCCGTAACTTTCTTAGGGGTTGCTCCAAAGGAATTTTTATTGTTTAGATTGTTCTTTTCTATGCATTGAGGGTGATTGTAGGCATGCAGAAGGGGAAAGATAACCCCTGCGACGAAGCAGCAAACCGAGATTTTCAATTTATGTTTAAATTGTTATCTCCTTAAATTTTTTTTAATTTTTTTTTTCCAAAAATGATTTTGAGGTTGCCTTCTTTGTCAGTCTTACATAGTAAGCTGCAATATTTTATCATTTTCAAAAAGTATGGATATAGCAATCGTAAATCAATGTTGGAATGGGCCTGGGTGCAGCAAGTATGTTATGTTAGAAAATTTTTGTAAAAATATTTCAAATCGGCTAATCAATAAATTTCCAATTAAGCTAGAATCTTCAATCTATTGCAACGCACTGTGGGTACTAAATTAAAGAAAAATAACATAATGAGCTTCGCGGATAACAACACATTTGTTTTAAAAAACCTTTTTTGTTGTTTATTGTTTGCAATAACTGGATGGGTTGACTAAAACAACACCCTTTAAGAAATTAATAAGGAAAAATAACTGCCATATGTATAATTTGACAGGTACATTCCCTCTGTAAATAATTAATCTTGTTAAAAAGCTTTTGTAAGTTTAATATAATTTGTAACACAATTTTTTTAAAGACACTTGCAGTACTTAAGTATTATATCCAAGACCAAATTTTAATTTTTTAGCTCCATATAATATATATATATATATATATATATATATATATATATATATATATATATATATATATATATATATATATATATATATATCAAAATAATCGAAAACTGAGACTCTAAAACCGATCTCTAAGGTCCGTTTCAATTTAAAGAATTAGTTTTAATAATATATCTTACTAATAGTGTACAATTATTATGAAAATTTACTACTATAACGCAATAGCTGCATCCAGAACTTTTTTAATAGTACTTTTGTCATTTGAAATTATACCGGTGCTGGTACCTATTTTCAGTTTTCTTTTAATTGGTAATATAACAACTCGAAGTATAATATTTATGTACGGAGTAATAAACTTTATATCAACCTTATTGTTATCATATCTAAACTTCGCGTCTATTAATAGTAATTAAGGGAGATAGGAAGTGTAGTTTCATAAATATTCTAAGCGATTTGCGGCTCTATTAAATAAATGACCAGAAAGTTGTCAAACTTGGCTCTGTGTAAAATACGACGTCGTCTCTCTAACACATAAAACTTCAACTTGCCGCATACGGAATAGGGATATTCCCAATAACTTTCCTAATGGAACAGTCATTCAAAACTGTAAACATTCAACTAAACGTTAACCTTAACTCATAATGTGGTTCACGGCATCCAGATATATCCCTGTTTGGAACACTACCTCCAAGCATATATATCCTTTAAGTCATTAAAGTTGTATCGACTTCTTAAAGTATGAAGATGGAGAACTTTTGGATTTAGCAAACGAGCGCTGTAAGTATGAGCAAAGTTGTACTTTTTATTGGAATGTAGCATATCGATGCTTAGGTACTAAATTCCGCAAGATTGTGTTACTTTCCATAGAACGACCAGGTCGGTAATTTTGTAGGTGTTTTACGTATGTATGTAGCTCTACCTGAAATGAAGTTTCAGGGAAGGATTTAGGTTATCCTTCGATATACTCGGTTTTGATTAAACCAAGCAAAATCTCTAACTTAAACGATTTAGAAAGTAAGTCACCTGTACGTTATGCTGTTTAATTAAATTATTATTGGTGATTAGATTGGTGAATATTCTTACAGAAAAGTTACAAGAACATTATAACCGTGAAGCGAGACTTGTTGGTTTAATTAGTTATTCACATATTGGTTTATTAGGCGAATTAAAAAAAAATCCATAATGAGAAGATATATGTGTTTTCTTTCGAAAAAAAAAATGTATCTCCGGAATTAACAAAGTAAGAGCAACCAAATTTGGTGCGCGGGTTTATATCCTTATAGGTAAGTTACCTACCAAAATTTAGCTATGTAGGTCAAAAGACAAAAAGTTATAGGCATTTCAAGAAAAATAAATTGGGGGTTTCCTCAAAACGTCAAAGTTGCGATTTAAAACGTCAAAATAGGCAACGTTTAGGCAAATAACTTGAATCTAATACGGGCTATGGAAATCAAATGTCTCAAGAAGGATGTTTTACAAACCCTGAAGTGTTAGTTTCAACCGTCAGTCTCCTTCATTTTATTAAAATGTTTCCAGAAAATTCATTTCAAATATACCCTTTCTCTGATGCTTGGCAGTAGTCTTAGCTATCGAGTTTATCGTTTAATGGTATATAATTTTGGTCGAATTTTCGTAAAAGATCAATAAAGCTCAATATATCCGTTATTATGCAAGATATGAAAAAAAATGGGTATATATATTAATTATAGGGTGTCTTAAGCTACATCTTAAAAAATATTTCTACAAACACAAGGTGGCCGATAAGTCATTGGTGGTACAAATTTTCTTTTTTTTTTAATCGAACACGCCTTATTTTATTGCATTTTTGCATTTTCCATCGAAATATAAGGCATGTTTATAAGAAAAGAAATTCGGGGCGCAGCAAGTGCGTAATGGTAGCGAATTTTCATTAAATGCCACAAATTTGAATAGCTCAATTTTCTATTAACCTATAAGGTTGACCAAGAAACCGGTTTTTCTCCGAAAGACTTTAAGTTTACTTTCGGAAAATTTTGTACATTTTCACACAAGTTATTTTTATGAAACATGGCACATTGTTTTAGTGAATTTTCTTAGAAAAAATTCACTAATGAGGAGATCTCGACTTTTGAATTTTGAAAAAATTTCTTCAAATGAGCGCGATCTAGGACCCCTAGAACCCATATCCGGGGTCAGTTTCAATTTTTATATGTTTATATATATATATATATATATATATATATATATATATATATATATATATATATATATATATATATATATATATATATATATATATGTGTATATGTAGTGTGGCTTTCAGGGACATTAAAAATAATGTTGTTTTAAATGTATACATCTGATTAAAAAGCATGTACAATGATATACATCCATATAGTTTTACTATGTATAATCACGTTAATTAATTATCTTACAATTAGAACATATCGGTTACTTCCAGGACATCTCTAATGTATATACATACGTATACATACAAAACATGTGCTTTGCGTTCACTTCAGGGACTACCTACTTTAAATGGCTCGTAATAGGTTATGTTATTATTAACGATAACACATTATGAATGCATTTTCAGATGCCAAATATTAAAATATTAGGTAATTAGCTCTATCTTATATAAGATACAATATTACTGAAACGAATAACGTATATTATATGACATAGGTACATGAATATACATATTTACATATTATAATATGATCGACTGCAATGACTAAGCATTTTTGTTGTGTTATTACAATGAAAAATAGACAGTCCCTAAAGTACATATGTGTAGACCATATCATATTATAATTACACACATTTTGGAAATTTGAACTTTGTCTTTTATTTTGAATGGAATTTACTATACACAATATACAGGTGTCCAGATAAACCATATACAACGTCATACTAGAGGTTTTCTATGGTTAAAATGTCGATTGAGGTACGATGACCTATTATCTTTAAAATTGCTTCGTTTATACGATAAAAGACTTTAAGGTTGAGGCTTGTAAAAGTTTTATGTTTCTTTTACAACTAGAAAATGGGTTATATATATTCAAGCCATTTTTTATCTGTAAGCTGCAGTATTAATTAACATTTTTGAGTGCTATACATACCGGTAATGGTAACATAACACAAGTGTCCCAAAACTCAAGTGACATTTGAAAATTCGTCAATTTTAATTCGCCACTTCCATAATGATTGTAATTTTAGTTAGCCTACAAATTTATAAACATTATTTATTTCTTGTTAAATTTTGTTTGAATAAGCGATTTAGTAAGTAAAAATAGTGTTAACCAACGGATACTAATATTGGTAAAGTCATTTTCTATTATTTTTTTTTTGGACAATAATTCTAAGATGTCAATCCTGCCGGATCATTTTTAACATGCGTAAGCCTATATAGTTTTAATTTGTGTTGTTTACTACTATGTGTCTGTGTGTGTTTTGTTTCTTCAACGTCGGCCTATTTCCGCGACTATGGCCAATCACCGACGCCAGGGAGCAGTTTCACCTCACTATCCTGGAAATTTTGCCGAACCCCTGTCTTTCTGTAAGGATGGCAGGGATCTTTAACGTGCCCAACATCGCATGGACACGGGACCGACGGCTTTACGTCCCCTCTGAAGGGCGGAACGTGCAGACATTCAACTTGCTCAAATACAATGCCAGAACCTCGGTTGATGTTAATTTTACAGTTTGTACTGAAAAAGTGAAAGGAGTACCCCGGGATCGAACCCGGTACCCTTCGGTTCAAAGGCACACGTTCTTACCTCTGAACCATCGAGGTTCTTTGTTTACTACTAGTCCAAAGACTAGTCTTTAAAATATACAAGTCTTTAAAAAATGAGGTGTCCATGTTTTTTAGCCATTTGCATTTTGTATAAGGACCGCTGTTTTATATGCCATGAGTATCGGTCAGTAATTTTTAAAGAATTTTTGTTTGTTATTAAATGTTGGATGAGTTAGTTGTATATACGTTAAATTCATTCATTTAATGTTTACATTGTTTATAACTCATATTATTCATTACCTTGCTATTTTCGACATTACTATATCATTGGCCGACTTCACTAGGCGTCAGCGCGGCAATATTATGCCAAAAAGGTTGACTTTTGTCAACATTTTTTGACATAACAATACAGATGCTGGTGCCTACTGACCTCACCCATTGTATATCTTTGCATTCTATTATTACTGCAAAATGTGTCATTTAACTTTTCTGACCTACTGACCAGCTACATATCCCTCATTTTACAAGCTTGTTTACATTTAACTGCCTCCACCTTTAGGAGGGAAGTAATAAGCGAGTTCATCAGCAGCTGCTGGCGCCTGGTGGACTCGCCCAATGTCACATGATAAGATTTCTTATACTGTGGTAATGTAGTATCTAGTAACCATGATAAAAATAACTAGAAATATGATAATTGGTGTGCACCAATCGTCAGTAGCTGCCAGCACCTCCATTGTTATGTCAAAAAATGTTAGCAAAATGTTGACATTTGTTAACAGTGGCCGCCTTCACCAGAACAAAACCGTTATTGTTTGAGTTAGCCAAAACTTGGGAGTATTTTTTTGTTCTGGTAAACGATCTGTTGCTGTTTATGTCAACTGTAACGATGCACAAAAGTTATGTCCTTATTCGGTGTTTAGGATTGTAGGTACACCTCTAAGAAAAAAAAAAACGCGTCTCCTGCTTTCAGTTTCAGATTGTATACTATGGTTGTGGTGTACTGATAAATTATTATTAAGAATAGTACAAGAGGAATACTACTTTCTAGTGGGATTTTCTTTCCCTCATGCATGCCTACAACCACCCTCGATGCATAAAACATATGAAATATTAACCCCCAAGAAAACTACGAGACTTGCGGCGAAGGAGGGGTAGACAGGGTTTGAAGGAGGTATGGCTTCCAAATTTGAATAGGTCAGATTTTATAGGCCCGACTAAGCTATTTTGTTTCATTTTTCGCTCATATTTCCATTTTATCTTCCCCGCACAGTACCTATATTTACTCCTGGTCCCGTGACCTTCTTGGGGTGTGTTTGCACGAAAATTTTCTTGTGGTTTGTGCATTCAGGGTGTGTTCTGAGCATGTTTCTGCAAAAAAAATTCTAAAAATCCTCCGGGAGGTAAACTGACATTTTACTGGAATATAAACATTACTTTGAATACCAACAACCATTTCACACTCTTCAGAGAACAGTTTAGCATATCGAAGGAAACAAAATGAAGTGTTGTTTGAAGTTATGAGAACTAATTTTGCTGAATTTAAAAAAGCTTTTTACTTCACTAAGTGAAGATTGGAACCTGTGTTGAGCACTGATAAGTACACTTGGAGAACCCAAATCACCACAACACATTTTAAAAAGCCTGACGATCGTTTCACTAACCAAGTTAGCGTCATCAGAGGATGAAACCAGAATGTTTCATCCTCTGATGACGCTAACTTGGTTAGTGAAACGATCGTCAGGCTTTTTAAATTGTGTTGTGGTGATTTGGGTTCTCCAAGTGTACTTATAAGCTTTTTACTTCCCAGTTAAATTAAAAAATAAAATTATAATCACATCTACCTATAATTTTACAACCCTGTGCTAGAGATAGAATAAATCTAAATCACTTTAAATTGCAAGTAGCTACCACGTATGACATATTTCTGAAAATTTTATTAATAAATAAACACACACCAGTATTACCTAGTTTGTAAAGTCTTATGAACTTCTTCAATTTCGACTTATATTGTATAACAAAGCGTCGTATTCATAATAGACCCCTTTTAAAACCTGTGCCATTTCCGATTTCTGCCTTAATAATGACGATTGTTTCTTATGCTGTGAAAATAAGTTGAACCCAATAAACATTTGTGATCTGCGTTGGAAAAAATGGCTACCGTTAGCCAACACGTTAGGTGTCAGCGCAGGCGTTCAGCCGACTTAACATTAATAGAAGCCGTTAGCTAACGTTGTCACAACGTTAGGATCTGATGAACGCAATTTTTTTGACAGAACAATAGAGCTGCTGGCAGCTACTGGAGCCTGGTGAACTCGCCCATTTCGGCTACCTATTTTGTAAACTATCTCTCGCATGATGTCGTGTGGAGAGTCCAGTGCAACATAATAAATTATTATTTGCGTAAAGTGAAGTTTGACGTTTCGTCACAACTTTAATTTTTTAACAAATTAGTTATTTTACTAATTTACTCTGTATGGTGCCTATATTATGTAATATAAAAAAAAGTGGTCATTGAGTTTAGTGCTGTATTCTATATTACCTAAAAAAGATATTATACGCGAAGAAGTGGAATGTAATTTCAACTGCTTTATCGACCTATAGAAATGTTTTATTGCGAATAACCTTGTTGTGAGTGCAGTTGGCCTTCTATGGGGTCACTCTCCACGTCATATCACAGAAAGTGCGAGGCATATGCGCATACTTCATTGTTTTTACTCTCCTCCTGTATTAAAGCGACATCAGTTAAGTGGCATTAGACCGACATAACAGGTTCAAGTATAGTTATAGGAGATGTCAGAAGTTAAAAGCTTTACTTGATTGAAAAATCCTTAACACAAATGTAACAGTAGGGTGACCAACATAAAATTAAACTTCCACAGCCATCTGTAATGCAAAATAATATAAACTAATGAAGAACAATAGAGCAAGTAGCGAAGGATAAACGTGACCCTAGACTAAAATGATGTATTGCAAGTCTATTTTATAAGCATCTGTACACATTCATTGATAATTTGAAGAAAAGCAGAAAGAATAATTTGGCCCAGATAAAATCATGATTGTTTGGATTGAGTAACCAGGACAACAGCTCCTCGCGCTGTTGTCTGACGTCACAACTAATGGCGCGTATTCCAACATCACGTGTCACGAATATCATTTAACCTCCAAAAATTGAGTTGCTTTGCGAAGCTTCTTTGTCACCATACAAGTGAAAGAAAATAACCGAAAAAATCTGTCTAAGATGACAACCTTTTCGGCTTTTTAGCAGCAATTTGCAAATTTGAAACTAGAATGGCGAAAACAAAAGCCACAAAAAAACTACCTTATACCTTACTATTTACTACACTCCACTCTCGGGAGGGACTAATCGTAGCATTAAAATCGGAGGTTGCCATATATAACTATTCATACATGCGTCTCTTGAATGGCGTCAAGTTTGAAAAAAAATACTGCTCCACAAATTTGCCTTGATGAAACCAATTTATTTCTTATAAAGAGTTTTCTGCATTTATTCAAAACAACTATACCCAACACCTTACCTATAAATATATACACTAACACATAGTGCGAAATTCGTTCATTTTTTGGGTTGCAAATAGGTTGGTAAGATGAGTTAAATTAAAACGAATTGAAATAAATTCAGTTGAATCAAATCGTAATTCTCGTCAAATTCATAAATTTTTTCATAACTTGCAAAGGGGCTGATGATGTGACTATTTATCTATGTGTGCCCTGAAAGGCGTCAAATTTGAGTAACTCATAACTGTCACCTTGATAAAAATAACTTTTAATACGACAAAATATATTTCTGTCTGTATTATATTTTCTATGTCTCTACCTACTTTTACTTATGCTTTTAACTTTTATAGAATAATATTCCCCTTGTTCCACCAGGAAATTATGATCATCTTTAAAATGTCGTACCTACTAAATCAGCATGCAATTCAAATTAAATATTACACTGTTCTAATCAATTGAACGACTTAACATTTATATCGTAAGCAATAATCTCAGTGCTTAACGCATGATGTTCTTTAAGGTGACGATTGAGATTAGTTTGGAATAAATTTTAGTAGGTACAATGTTTTCATAGAGTGGCCATTCTTAGGTTTTATATTAGTTTAGAGGGCGATGTAAAGTTCGGCAATCTCACACTGAAAGTAGACGTGACAACAGTGTTGTGACTGAAAATATGGAACATGTTTTATATGTTGGTAGCAATGCAGAATGAAAAACTCTGTTTGCATCTCCGTTGTTAGTCAAAGTTGCGTATATATATGTCACTGTCACAAAATCAATAACAATTAGTTATTTTTGATGCTAGTTGTTGGTCACTTTGGCTAGGTAGATAAAATATAATTGTAGTAGAAAATGCCAGGGAACGTTTTTGTGTATTCAAATGAAAAACTCCAAATAAAAGTTTGTAAATAATGTTCATCCAAGTATGAAGTGTAGACTTAATTATTCCCCTCGTTTCCACGAGGGCCTACTTTAACACGGATAGTGTTTCTTCGCGGTTTACAGCTATTTCCTTCCTTTTATTCTGTAAGTCTCACCAAGAACCAATAGGTTCACATATACGATCTGCCTGTGCACGCAGACTACAATATATACAAATGCAAAATTGTTTCTGAAATCTAAACATGTTAAAGAGATATAAAAAAGTATAATATAGGGTATTTAAACTATACGTCAATACGATGCTTGTTTGTATATTGCACAATCTAACATTTTCTCTATGATGACCGTAATCGTGATACATCACGCAATAGTAAGTAGTAGTAATAGTGGCATTGATAAGGTGCGAGTTCACCAGGCGTCAGTATTGAAGTCGCCCATTGTAAACAGTTGCGTATGATCATTGCAACCGGTTTTTTACTGTCGCGAGATGGTCGTTGTAGGCTAACGGTCGCTATTTTTCCAACGCAGATCACAAGTATTTATTCGGTTCAACGTATTGTCACAGCATAAGGAATAAGGAACAATAATTAGTCTGCTGCGTGGTATTTTGTAGGAAATGGCAAACTGTTTAAAAGGGATCTATTATGTATACAACGGACTGTTATACAATATAGTCGAAACTGAAGAAGTTCATGCCACTTTACAAGCTAAGTAATACTGCACTGTGTTTATTTATTAATAGGTACAATTTTCAGAAATATGTCATACGTGCGGTAGCTACTTGTAATTTGAAGTGATCTTTTTTCTATCTCTAGCACATGGTTGTAAAATTATAGGTATATGTGATTATAAGCTTATGTTATAATTTAACTGGGAAACTTAAAAATAGGCCTATATTGACAGAAGCTTTTTACTACGTGAAATGTGACCACCAAGATTCATATAACTTCCTCCAATAACACCTAAAAACAATTTACAATGTTTCACAAATCTACAAGCTATAATTAAATTCAGCAAAATAATAACTGCAAACAACACTTATTCACATGATTCCTTGGATGTGCTAAAATGTTATTTGAAGTGGTTGTTGGCATAGAAAGGAACAATGATTGTTACAAAGTAATGTTTATATTCCAGTAAATTATCAGTTTACCCCCTGGAGGGTTCTTAGAAATTCTTTTTTATAAACATGCTTAGAACCCACCCTGGATGCACAAGCCGCAAGAAAAAGTTCGTGCAAACAACCCCCAAGAAAGTTACAGGACCAGGAGTGAATAGGGGTACTGTGCGAGGAATAAAAAAAGGGAATATAAACGGAAAATTCAAGAAAAAAGCTTAGTCAGACCTATAAAAGTATTTTTTTATATATTGCAGCCATACCTTCTTTAAACCCTGTCTACCCCGCATTCTACGCAGGTCACGTAGCTTTCTTAGGGGTTGATATTTAATGTGGTTTATGCATTGAGGGTGGTTGTAGGCATAAAGGAGGGGAAGGAAAATCCCACTAGGAAGTAGTATTCCTCTGGTACTATTCTTAATAATAATTTACTAGTACACTACACAACATAGCACACAATCCTAAACTAAAAGCAGGAAAGCCTTTTCTTTTTCTTAAAGGTCTACCTACAATCAAAACACCGAAAAACAACATAACTGTTGTTCATCGTTAGAGTTGACATAAACAACAATAAATCGTTCACGAGAACAGAAAAATACTCCCAAGTGTTGGCTAACGCAAACAGTAACCGTTTTGTTCTGCTGAACGTGTCCAAATGGTCATCTTACACGGTTGTCACTTATTCGTATAACTGTGTATCCGCGGGTAATATCTCTACATATATGTATGTATATACATACATATATGTCTACATATATATGTATGTATATACATATAATATACATGTATGTATATACATACATATATGTCTACATATATATGTATGTATATACATATAATATACATACATACATATACTAATATACACTTATTCCATGCTCATTTCCCAACCCATTCGAATCTCAAGTTTCGTTTTGCAAAGCATTTAGAAAATTAGAATATACATACATTTAATTTTCGGAATATCGTTTCAAGCTTTAATAATACAGAAATCACAAATTTTTTTTTGGACTTTAACGTCGGTCTATTTCCGTGACTATGGCCAATTTCCGACACCAGAGAGCAGTTTCACATCACTATCCTTTAAATTTTGCTGAACTTCTGCCTTTCTGTAAGGAGGGTAGGGATCTTTAACGTGCCCAACATCGCATAGACACGGGATCGACGATCCGAAGGGCGGAACGTGCAGACATTTAACCTGTTTAAACACAATGCCACAACCTCAGTAGATGTTAATTTTACAGTACGTACTGAAAAAGTGTAATAGGAACCCTGGGAATCGAACTCAATACCCTTCGGTTCAGAGACACACGTTCTTACCACTGCACTACCGAGGCCCTTCCTCAGAAATTTGCGACTTCGTTATCTGCTTTTATTAATATTAACGCGTTTAACACACTTTCTGTTGCAAAAAAGAGAATATGGAAATAAAGCTAGGTTGAGATGATATTGATGAATGCTGACAGTTTGATTTCATTTAAAAAGACAAGAAAAAGTTTACCAGGTGCCGGCTGCTGCCAGCAGCTGCATTGTGATGCCAAAAAATGTTGACAAATGTCAACGTTTTGTCAATTCTTTTTGACATAACAATGCAGCTCCTGGCAACAATCGGGCCTGGTGAACTGCCCTTTGAGCTTGCCAGGCGCCAACAGCTGAGTTTAAGCGCTTATCTGCTGACTACCAATACATTTCAGCGGTTGGATCCTAATGCACGTATTGCTGACTTCAAGCATTATTTTGTGACGTTTATCTGTCATTCGGTTTTTACAAACCGGTAACAGTTGAGTTCCAATAGAAACATAGTGGGACTGGTGTACGCATACGATGACACAACTGTTCAACTGTTGGCATCTGGTGAACTCGGCAAACATTTAAGCTAAAAATGCAAGTTTATGGCCCTGTAGGGAATCAAACCAGGGATCTTCGGGTTAGCAAGTCCAACACACTAACCACTAGGCCGCTTAGACACTCAGAAATCATTTTATGATGCGGGAAAATTCAGAAAGCTTAATATAGTTATATGAAAATTTTAAATTTTAGTTTCTAATTCTCCATTACCACGAAAGTGAAAAAGAAAAACGTGATATCTTCTCGCAACCTGTGGAAAATTGTAAAAGTTATTATATTAGACCAGAGATAAATCCGTTTTTACATTTGACATTCTTCACATTCTTTACTCTCTAATGGCGATAAAACAGCTGTTGGCAATTAAGCGTTTTAGACTGCAACGAATAATATTGTTCAAGGTTCATGAATATTTTCACTTACGGTCATCTTTATTGGGACTTGAACATTTTGCCCGCGCTAATGGCATGATCTACATTATAATTTATCACAAGTGTCAAAGAAGTTATTTTATTTTGATGTTTTCAAAAGACAAAAATTAAGATGAAAGTTTTTGTATGTCTTCATTAGTCAGATGATAGATAGATAATTGATTTGCAGTAAATCGTATTTTATTGAGAATGGGTTTGTTTTCATGTCGTGTTTGTACTTCCGAGCATTGATCATAGACCTACTTTTTCTTTAGCACATATTACCCATAATTAATGACTACACTATGTCATGCATATGACCTATATAGCCAACAATTAGAACGGAAAGATGTAAAAAAAATGTGGCTGAATAACCCGAATGATTTGGTCATACTTTTATTAAATAATTATTACCGCGTTCCTATTATTATCCTGTTGACTCGCTATATTTTACATTTGTCATGAAACTAATGTCGCTATTTACTTCAGAATATTCGTCACTTTATTCGCGACTTTCTTGAACTACTTTTGGCGGAAAAATTATTTCTGATTTCTTATTCTATATCGTATTTGTTAGCTAGATGTTCACAATACGAATTTTACCCCCCAATCACAAATTATTTTAATTGTGCATTTTCATTTTTCTAAGCATCCTTTTGCATATTATTTATTGGTAATGTTGCAAAATATATAGATCTGCCTGAGGCGCCAATTTAATAGCACGATGCAACTAGCACCAGAAACTATATAATATGAAAATAGAAAAGTGTGAATTTTAAATCATTAATTATGTGTTTACGTTAATACCTAACTCATAATATAAACAATAAAACTCAAATCAAGTTTTTTAAGTTTGAACGTATTAACCTCACAAAAAATTACCAGGATTCTTGATTAGTCTCAGAGTTAGATCAAGACTCAAGGAAGTAAGCAGATTAATCGTTGGGCGAGTTCACCAGGCGCCAACGTTGTCAGCAGCTGCATTCTTATGTCAAAAATTGTTGACAAAATGTTGACATTCGTCAACATTTTTTGACATAACCATGTAACTGCTGATAGCTGTAGGCGCCTGGTGAACTCGCTAAATACCAAGAGCTGCCATTTCTCAGTCGAATGAAGTGTTCAAGACCACAAGTGGATTTATCATGATAAATTCACCAGCGAAAATGCCTATATGAAAATCAGGATGAAATAAAATAACCTTGCATTTTGCAATATTAAGTTTAGTAAACATAGGACATAAGACATATATTCCTAGTTCACTAGGTCAGAAAAATAAAATTGTACATTTTGCAGTAACAATAACAATAGAATACAAGGTTATACCTACCTAGAATGGTAGTAAAGTAGTACGGTTGAAAATAGTAAGGTAATGAATATAATATGGGTTGTTATAAACTTTAAAGAGAATGAATATAACTTCTATACAACTACTGTATTATATTATTGTGCTTTCTTAACCTATAATATAATGTATAGGTAGTGTAGGTTCTAACGGTAAATACATTTTATATGTACATTCTGCTGAACTTGCTATTTATTGCATGGTACGGTACAATTTTAAAAAATCAGTTTTAAAAGTGTGTAATGAATAGCCTGCAATAGTTTTGTTATTTTTCTTGCTTCAACTCATTCCAGTTCAAAATAACAGATAAATAACTGAAGCTGTTATTTTCAACGGTTATTATGAAATTACGTTAACGGCCATCACTAGCTGGATGTACTTTTGCATCACTAACGCGTGCGTCACAGTTCCTATTAGATCAGCTGCTAAGGCGTTTTTGTGTGAAAGATATCATGATAAATCCACTTGCGGTCTTGAATACTTCATTCGTCTGGGAAATGACAGCTCTCGGTAATAGACAATCATCAGCCTTGCTGCCATTACTAAATATTTTTTGTCTTGGAATTGACCTTCTAATGATCAATAGCATATTCCCAAGCCAGTCTCAGAAATGACCGCGCCATAGTATTTCTAAAATTTTCCAGGACGTCCTGGAAATCAACGATTCCCATGAAAATAATTCCATAACAGAGCTTGAACTGACCAAGTGCCGCGGAAGTGACCGATACATGCCCCAAAACGGCATGGGACTATCCCTTATATATATATATATATATATATATATATATATATATATATATATATATATATATATATATATATATATATATATATATATATATATATATATATATATATATATATATATATATATATGTATCACACCGATAACTCAAAAAATAATGGGCCGATTTTGATAAAATTTGGCAAGTACTTTGCTTTTGTAAATAGCTTGGATAAGTTCGTTAGTCAGGAAAATCGGACGAGGTTTTCCGGAAAAATTTTGAGTTTTCATTCGAAAAAAATTCTTATCTCAAAAAGTAATTAGCCGATTTGAATAAAATTTGGCATGTACCTTTCTTTTGTAAATAGCTTTGACAAGTTTGTTAGTCAGGAAAATCGGACGAGGTTTTCCGGAAAAATTTTGAGTTTTATTTCGAAAAAAATTTTTATCTCAAAGAATAATAGGCCGATTTTGATAAAATTTGGCAAGTACCTTCCTTTTGTATATGGCTTTGACAAGTTCGTTAATCAAAAAAATCGGACGAGGTTTTCCGGGAAAATTTTGAGTTTTCATTTGAAAAAAAAAATTATCCTTAAAAATAAAAAATCTATGATAACCAAATTTGGTAGGTAGGTTTACGATATAAAAAGTAAACTATACACCAAAATTTAGATTTCTATGTTACAAGAAAAAAAAGTTATAAAATATTTTGTGCCAGATCATTTCTATGAAAATTCACTACCATAACGCACTTGCTGCGTCCAGGCTTTATTTACTATATAGGTTATACTGGTAACCAAAACTGATGCCTGCTTTCTTAAAAAGAAAACACACATATTTGCAATAAAAACATTTTTCTCAAAATTCACTACCATAACGGACTTGCTGCGTCCAGAGTTTTTGGATATTTATTTGTAGGTTTAGTGATGTTTATGCTTTAACGGTCTATGATTTTTTTTAGATAATTTTCGTAGAACAAATTTGTTAATGTATTTTTGCATTTTTTATCGAAATATGATGCGTTTGTAAGAAAAAATCTGGACGCAGTAAGTGCGTTTTCGTAGCGAATTTTCGGTAAATTTGCAGATTAGCTCCCAAACGCTTTTCAAAAAACTGTTTACAGAAACCTGCCTAGTGCCTCCCCTGGATCTACAAAACCCAATAAAAATTTCTTGTCCACACCCCCCAAGGAAGTTACGGGACCAGGAGTGAATAGGGGTGCTGGACGGGGTAGGTAGTAAAAAGGAAATATGAGCAGAAAATGCGAATAAAACGAGCTTGAAAGTTGTCTTTTTCACATCTTGAAGCCATATCCCCCTTAAACCCTGCCTACCCCGCACAGCGCCTCTATTCCACCAAAACATTTCTTGTTTACACTCCCCAAGGAAATTACGGGACCAGGAGTAGGGGTGTATAATGTTTGTTAGCTAATTTTCGTAGAACAACTTCGTTAATGCATTTTTGAATTTTTTATCGAAATACGATGCGTTTGTAAGAAAAAGATCTAGACGCAGTAAGTGCGTTTTTTGTAGCGAATTTTCGGTAAATTTGCAGTTTAGCTCCCGAACGCTTTTCAAAACACTGAAGAAAAATTTCTTGTTCACACTGTCCCCAAGTTACGGGACCAGGAGTGTGTAGGGGTGTATAATTTTTTTAAGCTCATTTTTGTAGAACAAATTCGTTAATGCATTTTTGGATTTTTTATCGAAATATTATGCTTTTGTAAGAAGAAAATTTGGACGCAGTAAGTGCGTTTTGGTAGCTACTTTTCGGTAAATTTGCAGTTTAGCTTCCGAACGCTTTTTAAAAAACTGTTTTCAGAAACCTGCCTAGTGCCCCGCTGAATCCACAAACCCCAATAATTTAAAATTTTAATGAAAGTGATTCAATTTGGTTAAAATAAATTTAGAACTACGTTTTATTATGTATAAATATTGAGCTTCCTATTTTCACCGCATTTAAAAGCCATCTTCATCTCTCTAGTTTAATCTGACAACACCACTATTTGTCGTTTGTTAACTGACAGGAGTAGTGTACGTGCTGCGAATAACCTCGAAATCGCCTCAGCTAATACCTTATTATCTCAGAGTATAAAACAACTACCTATATTCTAAGGTAAATAGAAATAGTAGGTAAATAATAACCTAACTCTTAATTTTAACATACTTTTAACAAAGGCCTTTGGACATCCACCATGACTGTAGTATATTATGATTCTAACATCCAATCAAACAAATAAGAAAGTGGTTATGTATGTAAAGTTCAGGTTCTTAATCAATGCATGTAGGTATTGTATTACTAAAGTGAAATTAACTAAATTATGAACTAAATCATTTCAAGAAGAAATATACCTACCGCAAAGTAATATAAGTATAATACCTAGGGTACATAGGCACTTATGGTTTTCTTTACTCTTTACTTTTACTCTGTATGGAACGTTTGTAGTAAAGGAAACTGCATAATATCATAAGGCAGTTTGAATAACATATATAATCAGATGTACACTGTGGACTATAAAAATTTTAATTTGAAAATTTTGTATTGTTTATATTTATTCCATTTAAAAAATATATGGATACAGTAATAGCAAATAAGTGTTGAAAAGAGCTTATGGTAGCGAATTTTTGTAAAAATGTTTCAGATAATGATAACGCAATTTCCCATTAAACTAGAATCTTCAGTTTTGATACATAGTAAAACCCATATAAATGCAGCGTGGGTACTAGATTTGAAAAATAACTACAAAATTCTTTTAAAAAACGTTTTTTGTTATTTTTTTGCAGAAACTGGTTCGATTGAGTTGAGTAAAATGAACAATCCAAGCGATTAATAAGGAAAAAAACCTGCCCCGTTTATAATTTGACAGGTATATTCCTTTTGGAAATAAAAATAAAATTTTCCGTAAATTTCCAGTTTAGCACACGGGGGACTTTTAGAAAAAGACAAAAAAAATTTGCAAACGGCCCCTAATAAAGTTACAGGACCGGGAGGGAATACAGGTGCTGGACGGAGAAAAAGATAAAAAGGAAGTGTAAGCGAGAAGTTAAAAACAACAGCTTATTTGGACTTCTATAAGCTACCTTTCACCGATTTAGTAGCTATACTTCTGTAAAATCCTGTTTACTTCGCCCAGAACTCATATTCACCGCAGGTCCCGCAAGTTTCTTGGGGGTAGAAATTTGTCTTGTTTATATTGTTCTTGTTTATGCATTGAGGTCGGTGTAGGCATGTAGAAAGGGAGGGGGGGGGTGGAGAACCCACATGTACCACAGACATACATTATAATGCTAACAGAATAATCTGCGTAAGTCGGGATCGCCACAACCCCAATGTGCAACGGACGTTCACACCTGAGCTGTGGTGAGCTCACCCTAAAAGCCGCCTTTTGTATATTCAGATGCGCGGAAATATTCAAAAATATTTAGTCTGAAAGTGAGAGGGGAAAATCAGAAAGTTTGATATCAGCTACTTGGATTAAAAACCAGATGGGATAGTGTATTTTGTTTATTTAGTATGGCTTGACAGTTATGTTTTGAGGTTAAGTAAATTATTGTATATTGCTTTTAAAATTGGAAACTACAGAATAAAAACATGTTTGTTTATTTATTATGGTTTGACAGTTCTGTTTTGAGGTTAGTTACTAAATGATTGCCATTAAAATAGACATAAGAATTTGTACCAATTTTATGCTTTTAAATTAAGAAACCAAAGAGTAATAACGTGTGTTAAGGAGTCTCGTCTGGGGATTACACATTTGAAATTTACATGTTTCTCAGTAGCCTTCTTTGTTTTAATATTTACCATATGTGAAATACACTTATAAGGGCGATTAAAAATTACCCAACAAGAGTCATCTTTTCGTACACTTAACCAGAAGTATGCTAACCGCAGGTAGAATTGTATAGCTATAGTGTGAGAAAATTTAATATTTTTAAGTTAGTTCTGTAGAAAATATATTAAAGGCAAAGAGCGTGCACCAGATACGATCCAACGTCAGCGTCGACGCACACAGGACCAAGGACGACAAGTACTGCAGCGCCGCTAGAACCGCCATCCGCCCTTCAGTAGTAGTCGAGTAGTAGTAAAGTAGTAGCTGTCGAGCCAGCAGTGAGCAACGGTATGCAAATGCAGGGTAGCTAAATAACTTTCAATACTAACGTCACGCGACCGAGATTTCTTTATAATATGTTATTAGTATTAACCCTTAAAGAATGCAATATTAATTTCTACTGTACATTTTAATCGATAATAAAGTATTAAGTTTAGATCACTTCTTTTAACGCCCCAATAACGAAATAGTTATCTTTATATGGTGCCGAGATTATTTACAAGTTCTTCTATATACTATAAACAAACAACATGCTTGAATTAACAATCACAATTTTCATTTCTTTGATATCTCATGGACTCTAAAGCATATCAAATAATTAATTTTGTATAAGTTTACAGTTGTTATTAAACTCAAAATCGACATTTAATTTAACAAAACCTAATTAGGTCCTTCTAATACAGCAAGAAACACAATCAAATAAAATGGGGTACATTAGTACATAACATAGTTAACAACGTGTTTTGTTTATTTATCATCGTTTAAAAGTTCTGTTTTCAGCTTAAATAGTAAATGATTGTATAATATGTTTCTAAAATTGTAAATCAAAAGATAAGAATATTAACGTTAATATTCGTTGATTAATTCTGAAGTAGTTAAGAAGTCAATTTATTATCAAAATAATTTTTTAATTTTTTTATTTGGAAGTTTAAAGTGTCTTAACATCTAAGGTCATTGACACTATTGGTACATTTTGTTTCGATAATTAAAGTATATGTAATCAAATGCTATCAAATAGTGAGGATTGTCTTAAAAAACAGAGTAAATTAGTCACATTTGGCTCACTCAAGTCAAGAATTTGGGCTAGTGTTTTTCCATTTAGGTATTCAAGTCTTGGATTGATATATAGTGGACATTCTTGAAGCACATGGTTAACAGTAATCACTCTGTCACATATTTCACATTGAGGTTGTTGTTGCTGGTTAAGTAGGAATCCATGGAAGAACTTACAATGGCCAATACGAGTTCTTCGGATAGCGACTTCGTCCCTGCGTGTTAGACTTGGGAGCGTCTTTGGGGTCACTGATGTTTCGATCTTGCAAAGTTTGTTGTCAAGGGATGACCAGTAGGTTTGCCATTTGGCTTTAGAACTTTCTTTAATATTGGCAATAAGGTCTGAATGGGTTTGTATGTGTACTATTGTCTTTTCTAGTATCGCATTCCGTGAGCATTCGTCAGCATTTTCATTGCCTAAAATGCCACTGTGGGAAGGTGTCCAGATCAGTGTGATTGACTTGCCAGCATATCAAAATAATTGATTTTAATAATAAATTGACTTCTGAACTATTAAGTTTCTTTCTGATAAGCTTCTGCAACTTTAATGAAATTTGTGATACAGTACCTAGATTCGCTAAATTTTAGTTTTCTAGCATCATAGAAAATGGAGTGTTGCGCATTAAAAGCTTTTTTTAACAGGGGCTAGTGCACAAGATTTGAATATTTTTTATGATAAGATAATAAGATAAATTTCTCAAATGAGCTTGTATTAGGACCTATAAACTAGATCTTTGACTCTGTTTAAATTAAACGTATCACTTTTAGTGATATGGCAAAGTAATAGTGTAACATTCGTATTAAAATTCACTATTATAAGGCACTTGTTGCGTCTTTCTCTGTTTTTAGGAATAAGACACCGACTCTTAACCTGTGGGGAATGATAAAACTAAAAGCATATTCACCAAAAATATATTATATACAATGAATTTAATTTAGTGGATGAAAGTCAATAGATTACACTTATATAGGCTTGTATTAGTACTGCACAATGTATTTATTAATTAACTTATCAATATTAAATTAAAAACGAGATTACTAATTATCAGTGGCTCCCTTGAGTCTATCTTGATGAGCAAAGTTTATATATATATATATATATATATATATATATATATATATATATATATATATATATATATATATTAACGAACCTTGGTTGTGGGTTCTAGGGACCCAAATTCGCGCTCATCTGAAGACAATTTTTCAAAAGCTTTTCATTGAGACCTGTCTAATATCAAATTTTTCTTAATGAAATTTCGCTAAAAAAAAAGTTATAAAACCGGCATTTCTTAACACAGTGTATTTTCCTCAAGAAGCATAAAATGACGCAAACCATTTCTTTATCTGATAGTAAACACATGCAAACGTGTATTTAAATAGCCATTTTAAGTTTATATTATCAAGATATTAGCCAATAGTAGTTATTTATTTTTATAATGCACCGAATTTGGAATTCCTTACTCATTTGTCTGTTCTAGCGACTGCCGTCTAACAACGAATACTTCCCTGTTAGGTCACGTCCCCCGAGATACTTATATAGCTTATTTTTCACTTGGTACTAATGAAACTTCGACAAGTACCAAAGGAGTATTAATTAGAGGTAGCATTGTTCGTAATAAGAAAAAGGAGAACTTAAAAAAGTTGCCTCATTTTAACAGGAATAATACAATCAGTCAAAGTTTTCACTAATACCTTTTCAGACATTCTGCATTGTTGACATTAATGAAATTCTTATCTTACAAAGGGCATTGTTTTGTTCTACTCCACACAAAAACCCACAAGAGAGAAAACGAATCGATTTACTATAAAACTGTGAGTTTGAACACTATAATTTTTCATTACAAAACACAAGAAAACGACCATTCATTAGACCAGCAGTTCTCAAAATATTAGTATAGAGTTCAGTTTCTACAACCAAAACCCCTATCAAACCGCAATTCTTTTTTAAAATTTTGAGCCTCAGCATTTTATATCTATTAGCGAATGTTTACAGAAAATGTCGCTATATCACGATTGTAAACATTAATATTTTTTTTGAATAAGTGCGAATTAATGCGCAACCTATGTATAGGGTGAGTTTTAATTTTCTATGTGTACAAAGTGATGAATCAAAAACTATACAAACAAGTTTTTGAGTATTTAAAGGTATCCCTTTGAAAAATGCTGGAACGGGTCGATTCTGCTATTGTAGGAAACCGATTTTTGCGTGGATGTCAAAGCTACTACTTCGCCCCTCTATATGTCCCCATCAAAAATATAATTCATCTGTTAGATGGTTTTTCAAAGAGATAGGTATTTCATACCTAAAAACGGGCTTGTATTGTTTTCGATGGGTCACCTGTATATACAGGCTGGCAGGAACACTTAAAAAATATGGTTCATTGTGCAAGGTGTTTTGAAAGTAAGTTAATATTGGTTTCATTATTATTTTTTTGATGGAGCAGTTTCTACTCCATTTTGGATATTGTTTTTAAATGCTTGGATAAAACAAAACAAGTTACAAAAGGTCAAAACCCAGCAAGTGCGTTATGATAGTGAATTTTCAGAACCTTTGTAATGATAAACCACGAGTGAAGCAAATATGGAAGTCGTACAAACAAGAGTCAATAGATGTCAATCAGTTTTTCGGGAAAAAGTTAAATTTTCTTCTACATACCTTCCTCAGTTCTAACTAAAATTGCAACAAGTTTTCTTTAAAAGGAATACAGTTCCTACAAACACAAAATTCACGATTTCCAGCTTGCAGAAAATTAAGTGAGATATATAACGTTTTTAGTGGATTTTCTTAAAGGGCCCGGGGTCAGTTTCAGTTTTTATATGTTTATGTATATATATATATATATATATATATATATATATATATATATATATATATATATATATATATATATATATATATATATATATATATATATATAGGTATTGAAGATGTCTGCTATTTTTCCCATACACAAAGGTGGTGACAAAACATTAGTGGAAAACTATAGGCCCATATCCCTGATTTCCAACATTGCAAAGATTTTTGAGAAGGTTATAAAGCTTAGGATGACCAACTATTTAAAATAATTTAAGTTGCTGTCGGAGAGACAGTATGGATTTTGTGATGGTACATCCGCGCAGGGTGCCATAGCGTGCGTTATTGAGAGGGTTATTGCCGAGATAGACAACGGATCTCCAAGCATGTGCATTTTTATTGATCTCGCGAAAGCCTCCGACACCGTGGACCATGGGAAGCTGTTGGATGTTTTGGAATCTGTCGGGTTTAGAGGAAACATACACAGGTTGCTAAAGAGTTACCTTCTGGGAAGAAGACAATGTGTAAAGATAGGTGAACACCTTAGTGAGCAAAAAATAATAGAATATGGAGTTCCACAGGCCACAGTCATCGGCCCCATAATGCTCAACATAAACATTAACGAATTGTTTGCACAGTCGTCTCAGGGTACTGTCGTTGGCTTCGCAGATGATACCGCCATATTCTACAAGGGAGAAACGTGGGAAGAGCTGAAAAGGAAAGACGAACATGACTTCAAAAACATATCAACGTGGTTAGACTCCAGATTGCTCACGATTAACTTCAACAAGACTAAATATCTGCCTTTTTGTAGCTACGCCAGCGGCTTGCCGTTATACGCGGCTTTGGAGATTAAATATGGAGGTCATGGAACCGTGCGGATAGATGTCGTGAGGACGGTGAAATCCCTGGGGGTGACAGTGGACTGTCATCTGAGATGGGATGAGCACATAAACAATCAGGTGTGCAAAATACGATTTTTGAGCAGCAGGTTTAAAATGTACCGAGATATGTTTGACCAAAAGCATCTGAAGATCATATACAAATCTTTGGTTGAGACGCAGTACGCTAATATCATCTGGGGAGGAGCTGCAAGATGTTATATAAAAAGACTGGAAGTCGCTCAGAAGTGGATTTTAAAAATAATTGGGAACAGATGTTATACTTACCCAAGTGATGACCTTTATGCGGAAATGCGTGTCCCGGATCTCTCTCAGATTTACCTTGGGCCTGTGGGTATCTGGCAACAAAAGAATAGAGGAAGACTCACTGAAGCATCGCTATCAGACTCGATCGATTGGGAGTGCCAGCAGGATCCCGAGGTTTAATAAGTATCAGACCCGGCGATGTCATGTTCAAATGGGACCAAGACGACACAACTTCTTGCCACCGAATGTACAATCTGTATGTGACATGCGATTGTTTAAGATACTGCTGAAGCTTGGATACTCGACTGGCCAAGACTGAATGCTCGTGGGATAATTCACGGGTAACTATTGAATTGTTGTTGTGCTGTGGTAATTTTTCTGATTCTGTCGCCGTGTGTTGAATGCTTGTTTTGTTGATGCTGTGTCATATGAACATGTGTTATGTAAGAAAGTGAGCGGGGAATGAGCAAGTATGTGTGTGGGCGAGTGAGTGAGTGAGTGAGCAAGTATGTGTGAGTGTGATTGTTTCTAATTTTGTACTGTATTTTATTTGTCTTGTATTGGATCTTAAATTGTGACCATTTTGATTGACTTATTTGTTACAATAGTTAGGGTTGTTTAGTTTTGTAAGTAATGTTTGTAGAGTGTAAATGAAAAATGTCTTGTAATGTTCCTTGTAGCCATGCGCTGTCTGCCTTCTTAAGATAGCGATGTTGCGCTGGATTGGGGATTGTTAAATACAACATTTATATTCCAGACACACACACAAGTCTTTGACTTTTGTGGGATAGTTTGGATTTATTCTCCCTCTGTTGGTATTTTTGTAGAATCATTGTAACTGTCTATTTATGTGAATAAATCAAATATATATATATATATATATATATATATATATATATATATATATATATATATATATATATATATATATATATATATATATATATATATATATATGTGTGTGTGTGTGTGTGTGTGTAACTCAAAAAAGAATGGGCGATTTTGATAAAATTGGGTGGGTCACTTCTCTTTGCAAGTGGATTGAATAATTTCGTTAGCCAGGAAAATCGGACTAGTTTTTCAAGGAAAATTTTAGGTTTTCTTTTGAAAAAATTCATATCCTCGGAAATAACAATTCTATGGCAACCAAATTTAGCAAACAGGTTTACATTGTAGAAACCAAACTCTGTAACTAATTTAGATCTCTAAGTTGAAAGAAAAAAAATATATAGAAAACCGAGTTCATAACTCGAAAACTATTGGCAACATCTTGAACAAATTTATATGGGATCACATGAGAAGCACCAGCTTTTCAACAGAAAAATATTCACCAAAATCGATCAAAATCGGTTCACCTAAAAAAAAAGTTCTAAGGTAAGGCACATAAAAAAGTACAGTCGAAATTAAGAATCTCCTCCTCTTTTTTTGAAGTCGGTTAAAAAGTCATAGGCATTTAATGAAGCCAGATTTTAGTGCCACTAAAAGTCATAAGACGCAATACCAAAATATTAGTTAGTTAGTTCTTAGGGTAGTATATAGCTGCGGCAGGTTGCGATTCGCACATTTTTCTGTGATTTTTTAAATTATTTCCGGGATATTTCTGTCTGAATAATACTTAATGGGGTAATACGAACATATATAAATATGGATTATTTAGGTACACTTGAAGAACCCAAGTCACCACAATATATCTTTTTAAAGACCTGACGGTCGTTTCACTAACAAGGTTAGCGTTGTCAGAGGATGATATATATATATATATATATATATATATATATATATATATATATATATTGATATTTATATTTATATTTATATTTATATTTATATTTATATTTATATTTATATTTATATAAACATATAAAATTTCAAACGGCCGCGGGCATTTGAAACAAACTTCCGAAAGTCTCACTATCGTTACCTCTCTGTTGTTGATGTTTCTTAATAAAAATTCACTAAAAAGTGTCATCCTCTGATGACGCTAACCTTGTTACTAAAACAGTCCTTCAAAAGATGTGTTGCGGTGATTTGGGTTCTCCAAGTGTACTTATCAGTGCTCATCACAAGCTTTAATCTTCACTTGGTGTTTATGGATTATTTGTTTTTTCAGATCATTATGTATTTTGATACATAAATTATTCATTCTGGCAAGCACTGGATTAAAAAAATATATTTGTTTTTATTTTATATATACGCACGCACACAAACCAACATTTGTCTTGGACTAAAAGTTGTATTAATTTTTTTACTACGATTGTATATACTTAATTTTATTGGAATAAGACTGGGATAAAATGTTCATGACTTGTGGTCGATCAAGACAGCTTTACATACACACAAGAGGACCCAGGTAAGAATGTGAAGACCGATGAAAAAACGAGAGGACTCTAGATTTTTTTTTATTTCAACAACACACCACAAGGGCTCACAGCCTAAATACTATCGTACTGTGGGTGTCGACAAGGAGGAAAGAGGCAACTTGTTAATTCTGGACTTGAAGGTTTGGAGGTTGGGAGGAGAAGGATAAATATGTGTCGGCAAGGAACACAACTTGGAAGTCCTCGGGACAAAAGAGCGGGCATTACAAGATATTTTATGTTTAGTGACCTGAACAGTAAATGGGTGCATTCGCTCTGTTCCCTGGTAGATCTGTTGGGGGCAGCAGGTGGAGGAACTGTGGCAGAAAGCACCTATGAGCAGTGCAGTGCCCGTGCAGATATCTATAAAAGATATATATATATATATATATATATATATATATATATATATATATATATATATATATATATATATATATATATATATATATATATAGAGAGAGAGAGAGAGAGAGAGAGAGAGAAAGAGAGGTCACCAACGGCACGTCGATGGGCAAGGGATGACAGCCTTTGGGTGAGGGTAGGGTCACCGATGAGACGTATAGCTCCCTTCTGAATGGATTCCAGGATAGGAAGTGTAGAAGCGGCAGCGGCACCTCAGATGTGGGAGCAGTATTCGAGGTTTGGCTTTATTTGTGAAGTATATAAGGTATAGAGATTAGCTTGTAAAAAGTATTTGCCAGGAAACCTAATTTCTTAGCAGCCGCTTCTGCAATTGATGTGACATGTTGGTGCCAATTGAGATTTAGATTAATAGAAATGCCAACAAGTGAAAAGGACTCATTACTTTGAATAACTTGGTTGTTCATTCTGATGGGTCTAGGGATGCTGTAGCTCTTATGAGACAGAAAGCAAGACTGAGATTTGCTGGAGTTGAATTGTACAAGCTTTCTACTTCCCCAGCCTAAATTTTTTTGGAGATCCACCGAGACAGAACCCTCCATTAGTCTGCGATCCTCATCTAATTGGGATAAGGAGACAGGCTTAGAATATTGTATATTTGAGTCGAGGGTGCTATCAACCGCGTAAGTGTGAAAGTGTGAACTGGGTTGGATGTGCTAGAGAGGTCACAGCTGTGTAAAAGAAACAAAGCAGGGGCTAAAGCTGAACCTTCAGGGACTTCTGCATTAATTGGATACAGTTTAGGAATGGCCACCCACGACAACAGAAATGCTCCGGTTGGAGACTGAAAGGAGAGAAATAGGCCTGTAGTTGCTAGGAAGTGCTTTGGATCCTTTCTTGGAGACGGGTTGTACTCGAGCAGTTTTCCAGTTACTAGGGAATATGTCTCTATTGTAGGATGTCTGAAACAGACGAGTCAGGGCAGGAGCAAGTTCTGATGTGTATTTGGAGAACAATTGCCGGGATCTCGTGAGGGCCAGAGGCTTTCTTGGTATTAAGAGAAGAGATCATCTTTCGTACCCTTTTACTTTTGAAAATAATATCCGTCGTTTTATGCGCTACATTGGGGACTGTTGGTGGTTGAACATTTGGAAGTGGGTTCAGAGTAGAATTGCCAGCGAACAACGAGGCAAAAAGTTAATCCTTGCCCAGGGAGGTAGAAACAATTTCATCCCCTGAAACAAGAGGTGGGAACGTGTTCTTGCAGAAATTATGCCCAATAGATTTAGCAATTGTCCAGAAGCGTTAGCTCCCGTCGAAGCTTGAGGCGACTTTGTTTTTGATGTGGCTATTAAACGAGTTTTTTGCCTCAGAAAGAATGCAGACATATCGGTTTCTTGCGTCGTTAAATGCTGGACGGTTTTCTTTACTGAGATTTTGTAGAAGCGTTTTGTGAGCTTTGACCTTTTCTAGTCTGGCCTTGTCACATGATTTAGAGAACCAGGGCTTTTGAGTGGCTGAAGAGGTTTTCTGTGTACGTGGAATAAATAATTCCATGCCAGCTTGGATAATTTCGGTGACGTTTTGTGAGATATCAGAGGGGTCAGGATGAGAGAAGCAGACAGACGCCCATGGAAATGAGGTAAAGTAATCCCGCATTTCGTCCCAGTTCGCGGAGTTGTAGTGCCAAACGATACGTGGCTCTGATGACTGTGTGACCTGGTGTTGCATTGCGCAGGAAGCAGTGACCATGCTGTGGTCTGAGCGACCAAGGGCGGTGGCGACTGATGTCTTATAGCATTCAGGTTTTGCAGTAAGAAGGAGATCCAAGGGATTTGAGCTGTGTTTTGGGATGCGAGGAAAGTAAGTAGGTTGCTGAACCATATTGGCTTAAGAATTGCTGACTGCGAAGACCTCCGCTGCTCACCCTTGTGGATCGGTTTTTTAATGTCCTAGCGATTCCTTATTATGGAGATTTAAGTCACCAAGAATAGTGACCTCGGAGGAAGGAGATTCAGAAATCTGGTCGTTTTTTCAGAAGGGTAGTCAAAGGGCTGTACAAAGTTGGTTGTCGGAAGGTGACCGGTAAATGCAACTTTTTCATTATATACTGTACAATTAACAACAACCGAGGTGGTGGCATTGCATTTGAGCAAGTTGAATTTCTGCACGTTCCTCCCTTCGGAGGGGGCGTAAAGCCGTCGGTCCCGTGTCAATGCGATGTTGGGCATGTTAAAGATCCCTACCCTCCTTACAGAAAAGCAGGGGTTCGGCCAAATTTACAGGATAGCGTGGTGAGACTGCTCCTTGGCGTCGGTGATTTGCCATAGTAACGAAAATAGGCCGATGTTAAAGAAATAACACACACACACACACACACTATAGGTTGAGAAACACTTACTTATAAAGTCTTATGCTACTGCTTATGAAAGTGCTTTCTGCTTAAGATAAATTGCGTCCGTCTTCTGTAAATTTCACTTCCAATAAACGCCCAAATTGCATTAGGAATATACTCATAACTTATAAATTAGTTTGCTACATGAAATATATTACGTTTCCCGTGTTCAGCAGTTTTCGCAGTAACTGCAATACAAATTTAACAGTTAAGTTTCAGAGCAAAATCTTCTATAAATTTAAACGATGTCCTGTTGCGGTATATCTTCGCTGACGTTCCAGTGCAAACTGAGGTTATGCGTTACCAAATAAATTATACTGTCACACTAAATCATTGTCGCCGCTTTGTTAGGTTTTATTTACTTCCCTCTAATATACAATTGTTCGAACTTGTGGGCACCAATATTGGTATACTGTCAGATTATGTCATGGACAACATGTACATCTGTGTTTTGGACATTATCGGCTTTTGCCTATAATAGCTTTTGAATTTTAGTAGGGTTATTTATTCTATATAGGTATTTATTATTTGAGGATGTGTATATTGTTACTAAAATGAGCTAATCGGCTATCTCTATGCTATTTGCTTTTGTGAAAATTTAATTCACTGAGAGTGTGAGCCATAATTCACTAAGTGGAGATTGAAACCTGTGATGAGCACCGATGAGCACACTTGGAGAACCTAAATCATTAGAAAAAAACTGACGATCGCTTCACTAACCAAGTTAGCGTCATCAGTGGATAAATAATTCTAAAAATCTTATACGCACAACTCTATTTATATTCTTCTGCAGGTAGTGGGTCACTAACAATTTACTCAAGCAACATTTAAAGACAAATTGACGTAAAATCTCCCTAACAATAGGTCGGCGACCAAATCACTACGGGTCATTTTGAAGTAAAATTTAAGTGCATTTTACCAATGTGGAGAATAAACAAAAATAATAGGGAAGTCAAAAATAGGTCCAGCAAGGCATTTCGACCAACGCGTTTTAGTTATATTTAGGGCATCTTTGTTCTATATTGGGCCAATGGAAGTAATTTATTGGTAAATACTTCCAACGTTTTTCTTGAATCCGACATCTGGGCGCAAGTGCCGTGAATTTCTTAACAACGAACTCCGCAAGTGACATTATTCTGTAGGATTTGGGGTTATGTGTGTATTAACAAACAGTAGATATTAGCAACTATGTATGCCCATCTTTGTTAAAAGATGACAACATGTTGAATGATCAAAGAAGATACTTTAAATATTTGGATCAATGATAAAGGTAATTCGCACTGTATAAAGCAAAAAAACCACTGCAGTTATGTTTTTTTTCTGTTAACATGATTATGATACTTTGATATAATTCAAGCGGCTCGGTTAAAATTAAAAACTATTCAAAATTCTTGATATTCTGATTTTGAGGATTGATGATGTAGACAAGACAAAACTATCCTACCCTCATTGTATACAAGCATTATTTTACTTTATTTTTTCGAGTTAAAATTTAACTACACTAGATCCAAAAAAAATAAAAATTGTTTTTAATTTTTCAATACAATCAAGAATGATACCGCAAGCATAGTTTAATATGGCTATCATTGTAGCATTATTGACCTGAAAGTTAATTTTGGTCTGTATTTTTACCTATTAGTCACAGTTCCCAATGACAAGGCAAACTGAGCAAACTTTAAAGGCATTTTGTTGAATCTTCCAGACGTGGTATGAGCACTATTGTTGCATATTTGGATGAAACTTTTCCACTATATATGTTTGTCTCGTTTAGAAAATCATCAAGGCAGCAAATAATGCAGTGCTGTTGCTTTGTCATAAAAATTTACTAATATAACCCACTTACTGCGTCCAAAATTTTAATCGGATGCAGGTATCCCAAATTTAGATCTGACTTTATAGTCTTAGGGCGGTCTCAAAACGATTCATCTTTAAAATAGCTTTTATTTTTTACAATAAAACCTTATGTCACACTAAAAGGAATTAGGACACCAAATTTTCTCAAAAATAAAGTAGAAAATTAAAAAAAAAATGTTGCAAGGAAAAGTAGTGACGAACATATTCTTTTTTTTTTTCAGAAATATTTAGTCCAAATTCGGCATGTACGGTACTGGTAAAATGCAACAAATGTTATACGTTAGAAAATTTCTCTTAATGGGTAGAACGCGTATACCAAATTTTATAAACATACTGTCAAAATTATCATGAAAACAAGACTTTATTTAAAAATTTTAACACCCTCTAGTTTAAAAAATTAGAATATATATTCACAAGGGCTTTTTCTTTTAAACTGACCAAAGCTCTCACCCTCCAAAACTTTTTGCATCATTCTCTATGTACAGAATGTCCCATTTTAGTTGAAATCGCTATTAGTAACGGTAGCAGCTTGTGGTTTTCTCGAACCTCAGCTACTTTTTTGTTAAAGAAAGATTCCGCAAACAAAATTGTCATAGCCCTGTTAGTATCCGAGCTACAGGGCGATATTGAAAATTTTGATTTTCAGGCACCCCTCGTATTTAGGTTCTGTAACAATTTGTCAGAAATATAAAAACGACTCCTTTAGTGGGCTAGCTGGTTTTTCCTAAATATTACTGTTTTTGAAATATTGACCAATGTTTGGTTTTTTCAATGGAAAACCTGTATATTTGTCAAGAGATTAATCTGTATTTTCACCAGATTCTCAAAGATATATAACATTGTGTGTCTATAAGTAACAAAAAAAAATCCAAATATTTATAATTGGCATTCAAAATTTTTCAATAGGACATACAAAAGATGCTGCTGTTTATTAGTGAATTTTCTTAAAAAAATTCACTAATGAGGAGATCTCGACTTTCGAATTTTGAAAAAATTTCTTCAAATGAGCGCTATTTAGGACCCCCGGAACCCAAATCCGAGGTCAGTTTCAGACTTTATATGTTTATATATATATATATATATATATATATATATATATATATATATATATATATATATATATATATATATATATATATATATATATATATATATATATATATATATATACATATATATATATATATATATATATATATATATATATATATATATATATATATATATATATATATATATATATATATATATATATATATATATATATATATATATATATATATATATTTGTGTGTGTGTGTCACACCTATAACTTAAAAAATAATAGACTGATTTTGATAAAACTTGGTGAGTACCTTCCTTTCGCAAATGGATTGGATAAGTTCGTTAGCCAGGAAAATCCGCCGAGGTTTTCCCGGAAAATTTTGTGTTTTCTTTAAAAAAAAATCGATTTTTTTTATATTTTCAAAATTAACAAAGTAAGGGCAACCAGATTTCATACGCGGGTTTATATCATTATAGGCAAATCACATACCAAAATATAGCTCCGTAGGTTAAAGGACAAAAAAGTTACAGGCATTCAAAGAAAAATAAATTTGGGTTCTCCTCAAAACGTCAAAATCGCGATTTTAAACGTCAAAACTGGTGAGTACCTTCGTTCTGCATGTGGCTTGGATATGTTCGTTATCCAGGAAAATCCGACGAGGTCTTCCCGGAAAATTTTGTGTTTTCTTTCGAAAAAAATTTATATCTCCAAAATTAACAAAGTAAGGGCAACCAAATTTTATACGCGGGTTTATATCATTATAGGCAAGTTACCTACCACAATTTAGCTCTGTAGGTCAAAAGACAAAAAAGTTATAGGCATTTAAACAAAAATAAATTGGGGTTTGTCACAAAACGTCAAAGTTTGAATTTAAACATCAAAATTGGCAACATTTAGGAAAAGAACTTGTATCTAATACGGGCTATGGAAATAAAATCTCTCAAGAAGAATGTTTTACAAACCCTGAAGTCTTAGTTTCAACCGTCATTGTCCTTCATTTTAATAGAATGTTTCCAGAAAATTCATTTCAAATAGAACCTTTCTCTGACGCTTGGCAGTAGTCTTAGCTATAGAGTTTATCGTTAATGGTATATAATTTTTGTAGAATTTTCGTTAAAAAAAATCAATAAAGCTCAATATATCTGTTATTACACAAGATATGAAAAAAATTTGTATATATTAATTATAGGGTGTCTTGAGCTACATCTTAAAAAATTATTTCTACAATCACAGGGTGGCCCATAAGTTGTTGGTGATACAAATTTTCTTTTTTTTTTTTAATCAAACACGCCTTATGTTTTTGTATTTTTGCATTTTCCATTGAAATATAATGCATGTTTGTAAGAACAAAAATTCTGGACGCAGTAAGTGCGTTATGGTAGCGAATTTTGATCAAATGCTTAATATTTGAATAGTTCAATTTTCCATTAACCTATAAGGTTGACCAAAAAACGAGTTTTTTCGGGAACACTTTAAATTTACTTTCGGAATTTTTTTTACATTTTCAAACAATAAAGTTATTTTGATGAAACATGGCACATTGTTTTTACTATATAGATTATACTGGTAACCAAATGTGAAGCCTGCTTTCTTAAAAAAAAGCACATTATTGCTATTAAAAAATAGTTTTATGAAAATTCACTACCATAACGCACTTGCTGCGTCCAGAGTTTTTTATTTCTACACCCTAACAATAAATCGAGAAAGTTATTTAATAACAGCTATTTATCAATATATCTATTGGTAGTTTTCCACCAAACAGTGCTACCTACCTAAATTTATTTAGCAAAAGAAAATAACATTAACAAATAAATATTGCACAGTAAGCCTATCAGCATGATCGGATCAGCAGGGAGGGTGGGACGGGGGCAGGTGTTTATTTGGAAGGACCGACGGTAAGTCATAGTATTTCCCTCGGAGCCCATGCAACGGTCTTTCGGGCTGAAATGTACGTCATCCTGCACTGTGTGCGGGAGAACAAAAAAATGGGCTACACCAACAAGCGGATCCTCATAGCCACAGACTGCCAGGGAGCCCTTAAGGCCCTAAGTATCCCACGGGCAAATTTCACGCTGGTAAGTTAATTCCTAGACGAGACAAGCGGCCTGGCTGGGCAGAACTAGGTCCCCTCGTCTGAGTGCCGGGTCACTCGGGGGTCAAAGGCAAAGAGGAAGCTGACAGTCTCGCGAGTATAGGGTCAGCAGAACCATTTATGGGACCAGAATCGGTTCTGGGCGTGACAAAGAGCACTACCAGAGAAGCCATTGAGTCGTGGGTCAGAAACGAACACAAGGTGTACTGGGCAGACTATCCAGGGCTCAGACATAGGAAGTCAGTAAATGAGGAACCCAGTTCAAAAAAGAGAGCTGTGGAGCTGCTAAATCTTAGTAGAGGATAGCTTAGAAACATAACAGGATTCTTGACAGGACACATGGCTGTCAAGAAACACCTGCATAGAATGGGGCCGTTCGAGGGGTACCTGGAATGCAGACTCTGCGGCGAGGGGCAGGAATCAGCCCAGCACATCTTGCGCGAGTGTAAAACTCTGGACCGCAAGAGACAACTGATCTACAGTCAGCCTAGACCCGAGACAGGACAATATAAAACTTCACGCTACCAATTGCTGTGCAGACTAGTTCAAGGCACAGTGATTTTGGAATGGGTGGAGTAGAAAAGACAAAGGGGATGCACAATAAGCCAAAGGCTGCGGTGCTATTGCGGCGGCAAACACGCGAACGCGCCCTGAGGGAGAAAAAAGCCATCAGCAAGGATCATTTTTGCAAATCGTAACAGCAGCATTAAAGTAATCTAGAAAATCAAAAGAACTGCTCAAATAATTTCATTTGGTTTTATGCACGCTTCGCATACTTTTCTTATTCGTTTTAGGGAATTAAGCAACAAAAAAAAAACAGGATGATTTTGTAAGTAGTAAAAACTTTTATTTCATTTCCTTAATCTTGCATATTATTATAATGAACTTTGTAAATGTTACTCTTCAGATATCGCCCTAGAAATAACTCCAATATAGACCAGTCTGGGGACCTAGCGAGGCATGTTATGGGCCCATTGGTTCCGATACATTAACTTGGAAAATTATTCTGCAGAAATAACTTTGCCGTTTGAGAATTGTGTGCAGGAGCCCCGTCCTGTTGAAAATTTATTTTGTTCACATGCGCTAAAGGAACAGCATCAGGCAGTTCAGATAGAACTGTCTCTAAAATTTAAATATAGCGATTGGCTGTTAGGTTTTCCTCAAATATATAAAATTTTATCAACGTTCCTAATATGAAACAAGACACATTTAGACCACACCTGTCCTGCCAGTCTTCTGAAAAATATTTGCTGTTGGCTTTCCTGGGACCAGAATCTGCACTTGTGCCTATCCAGTATACCAAAATGAGTAAAATGTATTTGTCTGACCATATAACTTTCATTGCAAAATCTCCAACCATATCATTTCTTTCCCGATACCAATTTCAGAAGACTACCCAATGTTGACCATCCCCCGGATGTAGATGATGGACAAAACTAAATTTGTATGGGTGGAATCTCTATGCTCCATTTAAACGTACAGGAGTTTGTAGGGTAAGCTTCCACATTGGCCAAAACTATGACTATCTCAATTTTGCTATTTTCTTTATTATATATTTTTCAACGAGGTTTGTTAAATGATCCGTAAACAAGTGAATTCTTTTTTATTCGGTAGGACGTGGTTGTATTGGGTTGCCTCCTTTCTGGGTACCTAATAAAAATGGAGCAATAGTATTTAAATATAAATGAAAACAAACTATTTACCTGTTGAAATACATCCCAGTTGCAACTTCAACAAATTTATTTCTCAATATAAAACAATCGAGCATATCGTATTTCCCAAAATCTTTGAAATCTTTGAAAGTTTGGTTTACAAGCATAGTCAGAAATATACCTTCAGAAAATAAAGAAATATGTATACTTATATATTTCTAAGGAGTTTGTGAAAATTTAAATATTTTTTTTTAATTATACGGAGTGTCCAATTGAAAAAAAACATTGGTTAATATTTCAAAAACAGTAATATTTAGGAAAAACTGACTACGCTACTAGATTATACGTAAAAAGTTATAAATTGATTGTTTTTTTCTCTTTCTGACAAATTATCAGAGAACTGAAATACAAGGCGTACCTGAAAATGCAATATTTTTAATATCGCCCTATATCTCGGAAAGTAAGAGGGCTATGACAATTTTGTTAGCGGCATCTTTCGTCTTAGAAAAAAGTTGCGGGTTCTACCTTTACTCTTAACGGAGATAACCAACAATTTCAACCAAAATGGGACATCCTGTACATCTTGTGAAATAAAATGTATTTATCTAGTATTGTTATTTTATTCAGGGTGAATAGAATTAATTTAGTGGTAGATAAATTACCTTTGATACGGGGTGTGACACCGGCGGTATCCTTGCACCCCTATGTGGGCGTGATATAACATCACTGATCGTGACAACATATCGTTTCTAGAAATTAATAAATATGTGAGGATTGATTTATTAATTTTCGCTACAGCCACGTTTGGGACCCGTAACATGAAGGAGCTCCGAACGGGGAGGGAAATAATACATTGCTTGTCACTAGGGAGGAATTTGATACCAATGATTGTCGGTTTGACTACATGACAGGAGGCTGTGATGGATCACCAAAGGATGCGAGAGGTGCTTGTCAGTTACAGGTTGCGGCATTCATATATATGTACATACGAACCTGCTATATATGCCATCTATTACACTATTCCAAACGTATTTCCGAATCTTATTAGAATACATTTATTACTTGTGAGTAGATGATCGCCGATGATGGATCAAAACATGACAGAGCACACGGTGATATAATAGATAACTAGGACATGTGTAGGCATATCCAATAATTAAATTTATAAGGAGTAACGACGTATGGCTACAGGTGTATACTGATTTATGTTGACTTTAAAACTAAATGGTTATTCTTTAGCAATTTGCTTAGAAAAAATTCTCAATGAGCAATTGCGGCTTTTGAATTTTAATATAATATCTTTAAATAAGCACGAAGTAGGCCACCTAGAACCCACATACGAAATCAGGTTTAATTATATATATATATATATATATATATATATATATATATATATATATATATATATATATATATATATATATATATACAGTGAGGACCTAAAGTCCCCCCCCCTCCCCCTCTAATTTGTGAACCGTACGGTATATTGTGATGAAATTTGGAACGATTATATATGAGAATGGTCTGCATTTTTTGACATATCAATGTCAAGGTGACAGCTGCGCGCGTTTTCGGAATATTTTTTTAAATGGGGGTCGAGTAATACCTTATTTTGAAGGTCTCTTTATGCTCAGAACACTCTCAAGTTTTGAAAACATTTTGTTCAGTATTTTCCAAATAAGAATCAATAATATCGGTTTCTACGTTATCACTACCCTTGTTTAATATAACACACTTTTTCTAAAAAAGATTACTACTATTCATCAGTAGCAAATTATGCACATATTTACATGTTGTTTGGAGAATTACAGAGGCTATCAGCTCATCTGTGGTTTCTCCATTTTCTACACTTTTGTACATATTACATGTCATTATTGATTGTTCCTATCATACTGTTTTTTACTCGATTTAGTATTGACAGAAAGTATTAGTTCGAAATTGTTTATAATGGCACGTTCTTTACAAGATAAATTTGAAGCGGTTATTATTTTTGGCAAAGCTAAGAGAAATTACCATGATGCTGTTCGTATGTTCAATGTACGTTATCCGGAACGCCAAATATGCAGAAAATTTTTACGAAAACTAATTTTGAAATTTCAAGAAATGGGTACGATGAAAGACGCTCCAAGGTCTGGGAGGCCTAAAATTGTGGAAGATGTAACAGTCCAGGTCTTAGCTGAAATGATTGTTAATCCCCAACAGCCAACGAAGCACGTGGCTGAGGCATGTAATATTTCGCGTACTTCTGTCAAAAAAATGTTGAAAAGCCATAAGTTTCACCCAAATAAAACAGAAGACGATCCTGAAAGACTACTCGAATTTTGCGAAATTATGTCAGGAAGAATCGTAGGGATACAACACTACTTGCAGAATATCTGTTTCAGTGACGAGAGTACTTTTTTTACATGGAAAAGTTAATACCCAAAACTGTAGGTACTGGAGTGAGGAAAACCCCCATGTTTTCCGGGAGCGACACACACAGTTCCCCAAGAAAATAAATGTTTGGGCGGGCATTTAGGGTAATCAATCACATCATAGGTCCCATTTTTGGGAAGAAAATCTTAATGGACCCAGATATCTGGATATGTTGCAAAATACAATTACTCCACTAATTGATGATGTTGTTGCCCAAAACCCACATGAGTTTCAAGAGGTTATATTTCAACAAGACGCAACCCCACCTCACTATTTTAGACAAGTCAGAAATTACTTGGATGAGGGTTATGAAAATATGTGGATTGGTCGTCGAGGTCCTACGGAATGGCCAGCTCGATCCCCAGAATTCACGCGTCTAGATTTTTTTCTTTGGGGGTACGTTAAAGTTGATGTTTATAAATGGCTCCCGGCTCATTAGATGAACTTAGACAACGTATTACAGATGTTTATTCAAGAATAACGCCACAGATGCTTCATAATGCCAGAGAAGAATTTACCCGTGGAATATTTATTTGTCAGGAGATCCATGGTGGTCATTTTCAACATCTGTTGAAGTAACCACTTCATCTGTTTGTGCCTTTAGATTTTATTTGAATTGTTTTTCAATTTTCTTAGTTAGGGTTAATTAGTTGTTATTTGTTTACTGTTAAATTGTGTTTTATTTTGATACATAAATAATTAAAATTATCTATGTGTACTTTACTGGGGAAACAGTACGACATGAACAATCAATAATGACATCTAATAGGTAAAAAAAAGTGTGTAATAAACAAGGGTAGTCATAACGCAGAAACCGATATTATTGATTATTATTTAGAAAATACTGAACCAAACATTTTCAAAACTGGAGAGTGTTCTGAGCATAAAAAGACCTTCAAAATTAGGTATCACTCGGTCATCATTTTCATTTAAAAAATATTCCGAAAACGCGCGCAGCTGTCACCTTGACATTTACAGCTGTCGTTGATATGTCGAAAAATGCAGACCCTGCTCATATATTATCGTTCCAAATTTCATTACAATATACCGGACGGTTCAGAAATTTTAGGGGGGGGGGGACGGACTTTAGGTCCTCGCTGTATATATTTCTTTTAGAATGTTGCACTTCACTGTAATCACTTTTAAATATACAATTTATTTCTTTGCTGTACTTTTTGTGATTGTTTATTTGTTTGCGTGGACTGCAGTTTCGAACCGTTCCGGTTCATCATCAGCACGCTACTGACTGTGATCCCTCTTGTGTGGCCTACGTCTGAGATTGTACGTGGCGCCTGCGCGTTGAAAGTCTATTGGTCGGTTTACTGTTCACTGATTGGTTCTGCCTTCAGACTGTGTCGTATGTAACGGTGTGTGTATCCTGTCTTGATCACTGTGGTTTGATAATTTGTCTATTTGTATGGCCTTTATCAAGTTTCGTTTAAATGTTTATACTGCGATTTGTTCTGGCATTAGCTGTTTCTTATTGTTTGTTTGTTGAATGTAGTATTGTTCCCAGATTTGAATTTTTTGTGGTATTTAATATGTTTCATTAGTTGCAATTGGGTAATATCTGGTTTTCGGTGTTTTGTGTTTTGAATGTATATGTTCCTTGAATCTTATTTCTATTGATGTTTTTGTCATTCCGGTTTTCCCGGAAAATTTTGTGTTTTCTTTAAAAAAAAATCGATTTTTTTTATATTTTCAAAATTAACAAAGTAAGGGCAACCAGATTTCATACGCGGGTTTATATCATTATAGGCAAATCACATACCAAAATATAGCTCCGTAGGTTAAAGGACAAAAAAGTTACAGGCATTCAAAGAAAAATAAATTTGGGTTCTCCTCAAAACGTCAAAATCGCGATTTTAAACGTCAAAACTGGTGAGTACCTTCGTTCTGCATGTGGCTTGGATATGTTCGTTATCCAGGAAAATCCGACGAGGTCTTCCCGGAAAATTTTGTGTTTTCTTTCGAAAAAAATTTATATCTCCAAAATTAACAAAGTAAGGGCAACCAAATTTTATACGCGGGTTTATATCATTATAGGCAAGTTACCTACCACAATTTAGCTCTGTAGGTCAAAAGACAAAAAAGTTATAGGCATTTAAACAAAAATAAATTGGGGTTTGTCACAAAACGTCAAAGTTTGAATTTAAACATCAAAATTGGCAACATTTAGGAAAAGAACTTGTATCTAATACGGGCTATGGAAATAAAATCTCTCAAGAAGAATGTTTTACAAACCCTGAAGTCTTAGTTTCAACCGTCATTGTCCTTCATTTTAATAGAATGTTTCCAGAAAATTCATTTCAAATAGAACCTTTCTCTGACGCTTGGCAGTAGTCTTAGCTATAGAGTTTATCGTTAATGGTATATAATTTTTGTAGAATTTTCGTTAAAAAAAATCAATAAAGCTCAATATATCTGTTATTACACAAGATATGAAAAAAATTTGTATATATTAATTATAGGGTGTCTTGAGCTACATCTTAAAAAATTATTTCTACAATCACAGGGTGGCCCATAAGTTGTTGGTGATACAAATTTTCTTTTTTTTTTTTAATCAAACACGCCTTATGTTTTTGTATTTTTGCATTTTCCATTGAAATATAATGCATGTTTGTAAGAACAAAAATTCTGGACGCAGTAAGTGCGTTATGGTAGCGAATTTTGATCAAATGCTTAATATTTGAATAGTTCAATTTTCCATTAACCTATAAGGTTGACCAAAAAACGAGTTTTTTCGGGAACACTTTAAATTTACTTTCGGAATTTTTTTTACATTTTCAAACAATAAAGTTATTTTGATGAAACATGGCACATTGTTTTTACTATATAGATTATACTGGTAACCAAATGTGAAGCCTGCTTTCTTAAAAAAAAGCACATTATTGCTATTAAAAAATAGTTTTATGAAAATTCACTACCATAACGCACTTGCTGCGTCCAGAGTTTTTTATTTCTACACCCTAACAATAAATCGAGAAAGTTATTTAATAACAGCTATTTATCAATATATCTATTGGTAGTTTTCCACCAAACAGTGCTACCTACCTAAATTTATTTAGCAAAAGAAAATAACATTAACAAATAAATATTGCACAGTAAGCCTATCAGCATGATCGGATCAGCAGGGAGGGTGGGACGGGGGCAGGTGTTTATTTGGAAGGACCGACGGTAAGTCATAGTATTTCCCTCGGAGCCCATGCAACGGTCTTTCGGGCTGAAATGTACGTCATCCTGCACTGTGTGCGGGAGAACAAAAAAATGGGCTACACCAACAAGCGGATCCTCATAGCCACAGACTGCCAGGGAGCCCTTAAGGCCCTAAGTATCCCACGGGCAAATTTCACGCTGGTAAGTTAATTCCTAGACGAGACAAGCGGCCTGGCTGGGCAGAACTAGGTCCCCTCGTCTGAGTGCCGGGTCACTCGGGGGTCAAAGGCAAAGAGGAAGCTGACAGTCTCGCGAGTATAGGGTCAGCAGAACCATTTATGGGACCAGAATCGGTTCTGGGCGTGACAAAGAGCACTACCAGAGAAGCCATTGAGTCGTGGGTCAGAAACGAACACAAGGTGTACTGGGCAGACTATCCAGGGCTCAGACATAGGAAGTCAGTAAATGAGGAACCCAGTTCAAAAAAGAGAGCTGTGGAGCTGCTAAATCTTAGTAGAGGATAGCTTAGAAACATAACAGGATTCTTGACAGGACACATGGCTGTCAAGAAACACCTGCATAGAATGGGGCCGTTCGAGGGGTACCTGGAATGCAGACTCTGCGGCGAGGGGCAGGAATCAGCCCAGCACATCTTGCGCGAGTGTAAAACTCTGGACCGCAAGAGACAACTGATCTACAGTCAGCCTAGACCCGAGACAGGACAATATAAAACTTCACGCTACCAATTGCTGTGCAGACTAGTTCAAGGCACAGTGATTTTGGAATGGGTGGAGTAGAAAAGACAAAGGGGATGCACAATAAGCCAAAGGCTGCGGTGCTATTGCGGCGGCAAACACGCGAACGCGCCCTGAGGGAGAAAAAAGCCATCAGCAAGGATCATTTTTGCAAATCGTAACAGCAGCATTAAAGTAATCTAGAAAATCAAAAGAACTGCTCAAATAATTTCATTTGGTTTTATGCACGCTTCGCATACTTTTCTTATTCGTTTTAGGGAATTAAGCAACAAAAAAAAAACAGGATGATTTTGTAAGTAGTAAAAACTTTTATTTCATTTCCTTAATCTTGCATATTATTATAATGAACTTTGTAAATGTTACTCTTCAGATATCGCCCTAGAAATAACTCCAATATAGACCAGTCTGGGGACCTAGCGAGGCATGTTATGGGCCCATTGGTTCCGATACATTAACTTGGAAAATTATTCTGCAGAAATAACTTTGCCGTTTGAGAATTGTGTGCAGGAGCCCCGTCCTGTTGAAAATTTATTTTGTTCACATGCGCTAAAGGAACAGCATCAGGCAGTTCAGATAGAACTGTCTCTAAAATTTAAATATAGCGATTGGCTGTTAGGTTTTCCTCAAATATATAAAATTTTATCAACGTTCCTAATATGAAACAAGACACATTTAGACCACACCTGTCCTGCCAGTCTTCTGAAAAATATTTGCTGTTGGCTTTCCTGGGACCAGAATCTGCACTTGTGCCTATCCAGTATACCAAAATGAGTAAAATGTATTTGTCTGACCATATAACTTTCATTGCAAAATCTCCAACCATATCATTTCTTTCCCGATACCAATTTCAGAAGACTACCCAATGTTGACCATCCCCCGGATGTAGATGATGGACAAAACTAAATTTGTATGGGTGGAATCTCTATGCTCCATTTAAACGTACAGGAGTTTGTAGGGTAAGCTTCCACATTGGCCAAAACTATGACTATCTCAATTTTGCTATTTTCTTTATTATATATTTTTCAACGAGGTTTGTTAAATGATCCGTAAACAAGTGAATTCTTTTTTATTCGGTAGGACGTGGTTGTATTGGGTTGCCTCCTTTCTGGGTACCTAATAAAAATGGAGCAATAGTATTTAAATATAAATGAAAACAAACTATTTACCTGTTGAAATACATCCCAGTTGCAACTTCAACAAATTTATTTCTCAATATAAAACAATCGAGCATATCGTATTTCCCAAAATCTTTGAAATCTTTGAAAGTTTGGTTTACAAGCATAGTCAGAAATATACCTTCAGAAAATAAAGAAATATGTATACTTATATATTTCTAAGGAGTTTGTGAAAATTTAAATATTTTTTTTTAATTATACGGAGTGTCCAATTGAAAAAAAACATTGGTTAATATTTCAAAAACAGTAATATTTAGGAAAAACTGACTACGCTACTAGATTATACGTAAAAAGTTATAAATTGATTGTTTTTTTCTCTTTCTGACAAATTATCAGAGAACTGAAATACAAGGCGTACCTGAAAATGCAATATTTTTAATATCGCCCTATATCTCGGAAAGTAAGAGGGCTATGACAATTTTGTTAGCGGCATCTTTCGTCTTAGAAAAAAGTTGCGGGTTCTACCTTTACTCTTAACGGAGATAACCAACAATTTCAACCAAAATGGGACATCCTGTACATCTTGTGAAATAAAATGTATTTATCTAGTATTGTTATTTTATTCAGGGTGAATAGAATTAATTTAGTGGTAGATAAATTACCTTTGATACGGGGTGTGACACCGGCGGTATCCTTGCACCCCTATGTGGGCGTGATATAACATCACTGATCGTGACAACATATCGTTTCTAGAAATTAATAAATATGTGAGGATTGATTTATTAATTTTCGCTACAGCCACGTTTGGGACCCGTAACATGAAGGAGCTCCGAACGGGGAGGGAAATAATACATTGCTTGTCACTAGGGAGGAATTTGATACCAATGATTGTCGGTTTGACTACATGACAGGAGGCTGTGATGGATCACCAAAGGATGCGAGAGGTGCTTGTCAGTTACAGGTTGCGGCATTCATATATATGTACATACGAACCTGCTATATATGCCATCTATTACACTATTCCAAACGTATTTCCGAATCTTATTAGAATACATTTATTACTTGTGAGTAGATGATCGCCGATGATGGATCAAAACATGACAGAGCACACGGTGATATAATAGATAACTAGGACATGTGTAGGCATATCCAATAATTAAATTTATAAGGAGTAACGACGTATGGCTACAGGTGTATACTGATTTATGTTGACTTTAAAACTAAATGGTTATTCTTTAGCAATTTGCTTAGAAAAAATTCTCAATGAGCAATTGCGGCTTTTGAATTTTAATATAATATCTTTAAATAAGCACGAAGTAGGCCACCTAGAACCCACATACGAAATCAGGTTTAATTATATATATATATATATATATATATATATATATATATATATATATATATATATATATATATATATATATATATATATACAGTGAGGACCTAAAGTCCCCCCCCCTCCCCCTCTAATTTGTGAACCGTACGGTATATTGTGATGAAATTTGGAACGATTATATATGAGAATGGTCTGCATTTTTTGACATATCAATGTCAAGGTGACAGCTGCGCGCGTTTTCGGAATATTTTTTTAAATGGGGGTCGAGTAATACCTTATTTTGAAGGTCTCTTTATGCTCAGAACACTCTCAAGTTTTGAAAACATTTTGTTCAGTATTTTCCAAATAAGAATCAATAATATCGGTTTCTACGTTATCACTACCCTTGTTTAATATAACACACTTTTTCTAAAAAAGATTACTACTATTCATCAGTAGCAAATTATGCACATATTTACATGTTGTTTGGAGAATTACAGAGGCTATCAGCTCATCTGTGGTTTCTCCATTTTCTACACTTTTGTACATATTACATGTCATTATTGATTGTTCCTATCATACTGTTTTTTACTCGATTTAGTATTGACAGAAAGTATTAGTTCGAAATTGTTTATAATGGCACGTTCTTTACAAGATAAATTTGAAGCGGTTATTATTTTTGGCAAAGCTAAGAGAAATTACCATGATGCTGTTCGTATGTTCAATGTACGTTATCCGGAACGCCAAATATGCAGAAAATTTTTACGAAAACTAATTTTGAAATTTCAAGAAATGGGTACGATGAAAGACGCTCCAAGGTCTGGGAGGCCTAAAATTGTGGAAGATGTAACAGTCCAGGTCTTAGCTGAAATGATTGTTAATCCCCAACAGCCAACGAAGCACGTGGCTGAGGCATGTAATATTTCGCGTACTTCTGTCAAAAAAATGTTGAAAAGCCATAAGTTTCACCCAAATAAAACAGAAGACGATCCTGAAAGACTACTCGAATTTTGCGAAATTATGTCAGGAAGAATCGTAGGGATACAACACTACTTGCAGAATATCTGTTTCAGTGACGAGAGTACTTTTTTTACATGGAAAAGTTAATACCCAAAACTGTAGGTACTGGAGTGAGGAAAACCCCCATGTTTTCCGGGAGCGACACACACAGTTCCCCAAGAAAATAAATGTTTGGGCGGGCATTTAGGGTAATCAATCACATCATAGGTCCCATTTTTGGGAAGAAAATCTTAATGGACCCAGATATCTGGATATGTTGCAAAATACAATTACTCCACTAATTGATGATGTTGTTGCCCAAAACCCACATGAGTTTCAAGAGGTTATATTTCAACAAGACGCAACCCCACCTCACTATTTTAGACAAGTCAGAAATTACTTGGATGAGGGTTATGAAAATATGTGGATTGGTCGTCGAGGTCCTACGGAATGGCCAGCTCGATCCCCAGAATTCACGCGTCTAGATTTTTTTCTTTGGGGGTACGTTAAAGTTGATGTTTATAAATGGCTCCCGGCTCATTAGATGAACTTAGACAACGTATTACAGATGTTTATTCAAGAATAACGCCACAGATGCTTCATAATGCCAGAGAAGAATTTACCCGTGGAATATTTATTTGTCAGGAGATCCATGGTGGTCATTTTCAACATCTGTTGAAGTAACCACTTCATCTGTTTGTGCCTTTAGATTTTATTTGAATTGTTTTTCAATTTTCTTAGTTAGGGTTAATTAGTTGTTATTTGTTTACTGTTAAATTGTGTTTTATTTTGATACATAAATAATTAAAATTATCTATGTGTACTTTACTGGGGAAACAGTACGACATGAACAATCAATAATGACATCTAATAGGTAAAAAAAAGTGTGTAATAAACAAGGGTAGTCATAACGCAGAAACCGATATTATTGATTATTATTTAGAAAATACTGAACCAAACATTTTCAAAACTGGAGAGTGTTCTGAGCATAAAAAGACCTTCAAAATTAGGTATCACTCGGTCATCATTTTCATTTAAAAAATATTCCGAAAACGCGCGCAGCTGTCACCTTGACATTTACAGCTGTCGTTGATATGTCGAAAAATGCAGACCCTGCTCATATATTATCGTTCCAAATTTCATTACAATATACCGGACGGTTCAGAAATTTTAGGGGGGGGGGGGACGGACTTTAGGTCCTCGCTGTATATATTTCTTTTAGAATGTTGCACTTCACTGTAATCACTTTTAAATATACAATTTATTTCTTTGCTGTACTTTTTGTGATTGTTTATTTGTTTGCGTGGACTGCAGTTTCGAACCGTTCCGGTTCATCATCAGCACGCTACTGACTGTGATCCCTCTTGTGTGGCCTACGTCTGAGATTGTACGTGGCGCCTGCGCGTTGAAAGTCTATTGGTCGGTTTACTGTTCACTGATTGGTTCTGCCTTCAGACTGTGTCGTATGTAACGGTGTGTGTATCCTGTCTTGATCACTGTGGTTTGATAATTTGTCTATTTGTATGGCCTTTATCAAGTTTCGTTTAAATGTTTATACTGCGATTTGTTCTGGCATTAGCTGTTTCTTATTGTTTGTTTGTTGAATGTAGTATTGTTCCCAGATTTGAATTTTTTGTGGTATTTAATATGTTTCATTAGTTGCAATTGGGTAATATCTGGTTTTCGGTGTTTTGTGTTTTGAATGTATATGTTCCTTGAATCTTATTTCTATTGATGTTTTTGTCATTCCTATATATATATATATATATATATATATATATATATATATATATATATATATATATATATATATATATATATATATATATATTTATTGCATGTGTTACATTCTATTTGATATATTCCGTTTAATTCATGTGGGTTGTGTTCTTGTTTTTAATTTATTTTGTTTATTATTTGGTTACTGGTTTTGTAGCTGATTTTTAAGTCATATTGTTATGTATATATATATATATATATATATATATATATATATATATATATATATATATATATATATATATATATATATATATATATATATATATATATATATATATATATATATATATATTGATGTGGTGGTTATAAGTGAGTGTTGTGTATTTTGTGTTTGTCTCTGGTGTTTTGTTAATTTGTTTGTTTTTGATTTGTTTTACTAGCTTTTCTATTGTTTTCTTGTTGTATCCATTTCTTAGTGCTATTTGTATTATGATGTTGTATTCCTCTTCTCGTTCTTCATTATGGACTGGTACATTTAGCATTCTGTTTATTTAGTATCTGTATGCGGCCATTTTGTTTGTGTGTGGTGTATTGAGTGTTTATGTATAGTGGTGTCTGTTTGTGCAGGTTTTTTCTATATTTTGTAGTCAATCTGGTTTTCTTTTCTGATTAGTGTTAAATCTAGAAAGTTTATGGTGTTGTTTGATTCGTTTTCTATTGTAAATTTTATGTTGTTGTTGACTAGGTTTATTTTTTCTTGGATATTGTCTATGTTAGTTTTTTCATTGTCGTATATTATTAATATATCACCGACGTATCTTATCCATTTGATGTTTGGGTCTGTTTCTTTTATAATGGTGTTGATTTTATCTTCTAACTGTTGCAGGTATATTTTTGCCAAGATGCTTGATAATGGAGATCCCATTGGTAGTCCGTCTTCTTGGATGTAGTATTCTCGTTGATCTCAAAGTAATTTTGTTTTAATATGATGTTTAATATTTCGTTGATTTGTTGTTTCTGTTTGTTATTTTCCATTTTATTTTCGATTATATATGTGGTTTCGGTAATTGGTCTCACTATTGCTTTGCACTTCACTTTAAAACTTGTTTGAATCAATTAAACTGCTTATAACTTGCTTATATTGATTATTATAAACAATATCAATCACTATTATTCCCTTGAGAAACCTTAGTTCATTTTTATAAAACAGCTGAACTTTAAACTGTTCTGATAATCAAAGTGCGCTTAGCATTTTTCTTGATATTTACTTCTTTTGGATTAGTTTCTTCTACACATTGTTTTTAATTATCTTTCTTTGCGTTCTCAGCTCTCCATTCTTTTGTATTGGAAACAGTCTTGGAACTTGTGTGGTTATAGAACAAAACTTAGAAATTCTACTGGATACCAGATCGTCTGCATGTTCGATAAGATGTTTTGCATTATTTATTTTTTTACATTTATTTTTACTGTGAGCTTGCGTATTTGAGATTGATGTGGGTATATTGTGAGTGTGTATGTTTTGATTTTACTTATTTTAGCGTTCTCCAATATAAATTACCATCGTTTTGAATATTGATTCTAACATGATTATTTCGATTTTTTTGTCAATACTGTAGCTTTAAATTCTTATTTCTACTTTTTAGGTATATTCAAGATTCCCTTGGCAATGCTTATATTCAAACTATTCTGTAGAGTTCGGCTCTTCACTGAAGTCGCTGTCACCAACACCAGCCTACTTATGATGCTTGTACCTCAGTTGTACTAAGCCTTTTTTTTAATTTCAACAACACACCACGAGGGCTTACAGACTAAATACTATCGTACCGTGGGTGTTGACAAGGAAGAAAGAGGCAGCTTGTTAATTCTGGACTTGAAGGTTTGGAGATTCGGAGGAGAAGGAAAAACATGTGCCGGCAAGGAATTCTACAACTTGGAAGTCCTCGGGACAAAAAAGCGGGCATAACAAGATGTTCTATGTCTGGTGACCTGGACAGTAAAAGGGTGCATTCGCTCTGTTCCCCTGGTGGATCTGTTGGGGGCAGCAGGTGGGGGAACTATGGACGAAAGCTCCTCTGAGCTGTGCCCGTGCAGATATCTATAAAAGAGAGAGAGGTCACCAACGGCACGTCGGAGGGCAAGGAATGGCAGCCTTTGGGTGAGGGTAGGGTCACCGATGAGACGTATTTGAATGGAGTCCAGGATAGCGAGTGTAGAAACGGCAGCGGCACCCCAGATGTGGGAGCAGTATTCGAGGTTTGGCCTTATTTGTGAAGTATATAAGGTATAGGGATTAGCTGGTGAAAAGTATTTGCGAGCCCGGAAGAGGAAACCTAATTTCTTAGCAGCCGCTTTTGCAATTGATGTGACATGTTGGTGCCAATTAAGATTTTGATCCACAGAAATGCCATTACTTTGAATAACTTGGTTGTTCATTGTGATGGGTCTAGTGCTGGTGTATCTCTTGTGAGAAAGAAAGCAAGACTTAGTTTTGGTGGGGTTGAATTGTACAAGATTTCTACTTCCCCAGTCTAATATTTTTTGGAGATCCACGGAGACAGAACCCTCCATGAGTCTGCGATCCTCATCTAATTGGGCTAAAGAGACAGGCTTAGAATATTGTATATTTCAGTGGAGGGTGCTGTCGTCCGCGTAGCTGTGAACTGGGTTGGATGTGCTCGAGAGGAGGTCACTGATGTGGAGAAGAAACAAAGTAGGGGCTAAAGCTGAACCTTGAGGAACTCCTGCATTAATTGGATACAGTTTAGAGGAATGGCCATCCACAACAACAGATATGCTCCTGTTGGAGAGGAAATTTGCTGTCCACATACAGAGTTTTGGTGGTAGGCCATAGGCCGGAAGTTTATTAAGCAGCGCTGTGTGCCAGACCTGGTCGAATGCTTTGGATATGTCTAGAGCAACAATCTGGGATTCACCGTGTTGTTCCATAGACTTGTTCCAAGAATGGGTGACAAAGGAAAGGAGGTCGGCAGTCGATCTGCGCTGACGGAATCCATACTGCCTGTCGTGGATTAGACTGTGTTTTTCAAGAAGTTTTAGTAATTCGGTGTTTATATACTTTTCCATCACTTTAGAGACGACTGAAGGGAGAGAAATGGGCCTGTAGTTGCTGGGAAGCGCTTTGGATCCTTTCTTGGGGATGGGTTGTACTCGAGCAGTTTTCCAGTTACTAGGGAATATGCCTTTATCATAAGATATCTGAAACAGACGAGTCAGGACAGGAGCAAGCTCTGGTGCGCATTTTTTGAGAACAATTGCTGGGATCTCGTCAAGGCCAGAGGCTTTCCTGGTATTAAGAGAAGAGAGCATATTTCGTACCTTTTTAGTTTTGAAAATGATATCCGTCATTTTATGCGCGACATTGGGGACTGTTGGTGGTTGAACATTTGGAGGTGGGTTGAGAGTAGAATTGCCGGCGAACAAAGAAGCAAAAAGTTCAGCCTTGCCCAGGGCGGTAGAAACAGTTTCATCCCCTGAGACAAGAGGTGGGAAGGTGCTTTTGCAGAAATTATTCCCAATAGATTTAGCAAGAGTCCAGAAGGGTTTGCCGCCGTTGGAGCTTAAGAGGACTTTGTTTTTGATGTGGTTATTAAACGAGTTTTTTGCCCCAGAAAGAATGTGGACATAGCGGTTTCTTGCGTCGTTAAATGCTTGACGATTTTCTTGACTGGGATTGCGTAGAAGCGTTTTGTGAGCTTTGACCTTTTCAAGTCTGGCATTGTCACAGGATTTAGAGAACCAGGGCTTTTGAGTGGCTGAAGAGGTTTTCTGTGTACGTGGGATAAATAACTCCATGCCAGCTTGGATAATTTCGGTGATGTCTTGTGAGATATCAGAGGGGTCAGGATGAGAGAAGCAGACAGAAGCCCATGGAAATAAGGAAAAGTAATCCCGCATTTCGTCCCAGTTTGCGGACTTGTAGTGCCAAACGATACGTGGGTGTGATGACTGTGTGACCTCGGGTTGCATTGCGCAGGAAGCAGTGACCATGCCGTGGTCTGAGCGCCCAAGGGGGGCGGTGACTGATATCTTATAGCATTCGGGTTGTGTAGTAAGAAGGAGATCCAAGGGATTTGAGCTGTGTGTTGGGATACGAGGAAAGAAAGTAGGTTGCTGAGCCATATTGGCTAAAGAATTGCTGACTGCAAAGGCCTCCGCTGCTCTCCCTTGTGGATCGGTTTTTGAAGATCCTAGCCATTCCTTATTATGGACATTGAAGTCACCAAGAATAGTGACCTCGGAGGAAGGATATTCAGAAATCAGATAGTCGGTTTTTTCAGAAAGGTAGTCAAAGAGCTGGACAAAGTTGTTGTCAGAAGGTGACCGGTAAATGCAACAGATGAATTTGGTTGCAGCCCTGAGAGAAAGTTTTATCCATAGTATGTCTTTTCTTCCAGCTTCTAAATTGGGGAGTCTGGTGCAGGGTAGATTGCTACGGACGTATGCGCACACGCCTCCATGCAATCTAAAGGAAGTAAGGAGCTCATACCCCGGGAAATTAAGGTGATTAGTGGCTGTTTTGGCACTGATTTGGGTTTCGGTGAGGAAAAGGAGTTGGGGCCTGTTAGCCTGGAGGAAATGACGGACGGAGTTCAGGTTAGAATTTAGGCCACATATATTCGAAAAGAATATGTTAAATCTTGAAGTTGGCGCCCCCTGTACACCCCTCTCCCGGAGATCCGAATGGAGGGGTATTTTGCCTCCGGAATATTTTGTACAAGGAGGAGCCATCATCATTTTAGTGAATTTTCGTAGAAAAAATTCACTAATGGAGAGATCCCGACTTTTGAATTTTGAAAAATTTTTTGCAAATGAGCGCGATCTAGGACCCCTAGAACCCATATCCGGGGACAGTTTCAATTTTTATATGTTTATATATATATATATATATATATATATATATATATATATATATATATATATATATATATATATATATATATATATATATATATATATATATATATATATATATATATATGTATGTATCACACCGATAACTCAAAAAGTAATAAGCCGATTTTGATAAAATTTGTCATGTTCCTTCCTTTTGTAAATAACTTTTACAAGTTCGTTAGTCAGAAAAATCAGATGAGGTTTTCCGGGAAATTTTTGAGTTTTCATTCGAAAAAAATTCTTATCTCAAAAAGTCATAAGCCGATCTTAATAAAATTTGGCATGTACCTTCCTTTTGTAAATGGCTTTGACAAGTGTGTTAGTCAGGAAAATCGGACGAGGTTTTCCTGGAAAATTTTGAGTTTTCGTTCGAAAAAAATGTTTATCTCAAAGAATAATGAGCAGATTTTAATATAATTTGGCGTATACATGCCTTTTAAATAGCTTTAATAAGTTCGTTAATCAGAAAAAGCGGAGGAGGTTTTCCGGAAGAATTTTGAGTTTTCATTTGAAAAAAACTTTTATCTTAAAAAATAAAAAATCTGTGATAACCAAATTTGGTAGGTAGGTTTACGATATAAAAAGTAAACTATACACCAAAATTTAGATTTCTATGTTACAAGAAAAAAAAGTTATAATAATATTTTTTGCCAGATCATTTCTATGAAAATTGACTACCATAACGCACTTGCTGCGTCCAGAGTTTTTTGTTTATAAGGGAAACCGACTCATACACCAGAACCGGAAACGTTCGTTGGGACTTCACCGGCCCCTTGATGTATGGGGTGGTACCTCCTCGGGCGTGAAAAAATCCTTTACTATTCCACTACCACCTGCTGATTAGATTCAAATTATGCTGCCGATTTCTCATCCGATTAGATTTATATGGTTGCGTCAGTGCTGTGTAGCACTGCACTCCTGAGTATTTAGTCTTAGCGAGTGATATTTTTAGTATTTGATGCCTAGTTCTTAGGTTTACCTTTTCAGGTTTATTTTTAGTGAATTTTCTTTTAAAAAATTCACTAACGAGGAGATTTAGACTTTTGAGTTTTGAAAAAATGTCTTCAAATGAGCACAAACTAGGACCCCTAGAACCCACATCCTGGGTCACTTTCAATTTTTATATGCTTATATATATATATATATATATATATATATATATATATATATATATATATATATATATATATATATTAAAAATTTTTCATAAAAATATTTTTAATAGCAAATATGTGTGTTTTTTAAAAAAAGCAGGCATTTTGGTTACCAGTATAACTTATATAGTTAAAACAATGTGCCATGTTTAATCAAAATAACTTTATTGTTTGAAAATTTACGGAAATTTCCGAAGGTAAACTTAAACTGTTCCCGAAACAAACCGTTTCTTGATCAACCTTATACCTTAATAGCAAACTGAGCTATTCAAATTTGAAGCATTTAATCAAAATTCGCTACCATAACGCACTTGCTGCGCCCAGAAGTTCTTTTCTTACAAACATGCATTATATGTCAATGTAAGATGCAAAATGCAATAACATAAGGCGTGTTCGACTAAAAAAAAAAAAAAAGAAAATTTGTATCACCAACGACTTATGGACTAGCCTGTGAATGTAGAAATATTTTTTAATATGTAGCTCAAGACACCCTATATTTAATGTATACAATTTTTTAATATTTTGTCTATTAACGGATATATTGAGCTTTATTGATTTTGTACGAAAATTCGACAATAATTATATACCATTAAACGATAAACTCTGTAGCTAAGACTACTGCCAAGCATCAGAGAAAGGGTCTATTTGAAATGAATTTTCTGGAAACATTTTAGTAAAATTAAGCACAATGACGGTTGAAACTAAGACTTTAGAGTTTGTAAAACATTATTCTTGATACATTATCTTTCCATAGGCCGTATTAGATTTAAGCTATTTGACTAAATGTTGCCAATTTTGACGTTTTAAATCGCGACTTTGTCGTTTCAAGGAAAACCCCAATTTATTTTTTCTGAAATGCCTATAACTTTTGTATCTTTTGATCTATAAATCTAAGTTTTGTTAGGTAATTTACACATAGCGATATAAACCCGCGTACCAAATTTGGTTGCCCTTGCTTTGTTATTTCCGGAGGTATAATTTTTTTTCTAAAGAAAACACAACATTTTCCGGGAAAACGTCTGCCGATTTTCCTGGATAACAAACTTATCCAAGCCACTTGCAAAATAAAGGCCAGATTTAATCAAAATCGGCCCATTATATATATATATATATATATATATATATATATATATATATATATATATATATATATATATATATATATATATATATATATATATATATATATATATATGTATGTATCACACCGATAACTCAAAAATAACAGGCCGCTTTTGATTAAATTTGGTGCATGTCTTCCCTTTGCAAGTGGCTTGGGTAAGTTCGTTAGCCAGGAAGATCGGTATAGGTTTTCCTGGAAAATTTTGGGTTTTCTTTCGAAAAAAAATTATATCTCGGGAAATAACAAAGTGAGGGCAACCAAATTAGGTGCGCGGGTTTATATCATTATATGTAAATTACGTACCAAAATTTTCTGTATTTCTTTCTGTAGGTTAAAAGACAAAAAACTTATAGGCATTTAAATAAACATAAATTGAGGTTTTCCTCAAACGTCAAACTCGCGATTTAAAACGTCAAAATTGTCAATATTTAGGCCAAGAAGCTGGATATAATACGGGCTATCGAATGAAAATGTCTCAAGAAGAATGTTTTACAAACCCTGAAGTCTTAGTATCAACCGTCATTGACCTTCATTTTACTGAAATATTTCCAGAAAATTCATTTCAAATAGACCCTTTCTCTGATGTTTTGGCATTAGTCTTAGCTATAGACTTTATCATCTAATGGTATATAATTTTTGTCGAATTTTCGTAAAAAATCAATAAAGCTCAATATATCCGTTATTAACGAAAAAAAAAATGAATAGGATAATTGTAAAATGTCTTGAGCTACATCTTAAAAATTTTTCATAAACATATTTTTAATAGCAAATATGTGTGTTTTTTAAAAAAAGCAGGCATTTTGGTTACCAGTATAACTTATATAGTTAAAACAATGTGCCATGTTTAATGAAAATAACTTTATTGTTTGAAAATGTACGGAAATTTCCGAAGGTAAACTTAAACTGTTCCCGAAACAAACCGTTTCTTGATCAACCTTATACCTTAATAGCAAACTGAGCTATTCAAATTTGAAGCATTTAATCAAAATTCGCTACCATAACGCACTTGCTGCGCCCAGAAGTTCTTTTCTTACAAACATGCATTATATGTCAATGTAAGATGCAAAATGCAATAACATAAGGCGTTTTCGACTAAAAAAAAAAAGAAAATTAGTATCACCAACGACTTATGGACTAGTCTGTGAATGTAGAAATATTTTTTTAATATGCAGCTCAAGACACCATATATTTAATGTATACAATTTTTTTATATTTTGTATAATAACGGATATATTGAACTTTATTGATTTTGTACGAAAATTCGACAATAATTATATACCATTAAACGATAAACTCTGTAGCTAAGACTACTGCCAAGCATCAGAGAAAGGGTCTATTTGAAATGAATTTTCTGGAAACATTTTAGTAAAATTAAGCACAATGACGGTTGAAACTAAGACTCCAGGGTTTATAAAACATTATTGTTGATACATTATCTTTCCATAGGCCGTATTAGATTTAAGCTATTTGACTAAATGTTGCCAAATTTGACGTTTTAAATCGCGATTTTGTCGTTTCAAGGAAAACCCCATTTTATTTTTCTTTAAATGCCTATAACTTTTGTATCTTTTAATCTATAATTTTAAATTTTGTTAGGTAATTTAAACATAGCGATATAAACCCGTGTACCAAATTTGGTTGCCCTTGCTTTGTTATTTCTAGAGGTATAATTTTTTTTCTAAAGAAAACACAACATTTTCCGGGAAAAGGTCTGCCGATATATATATATATATATATATATATATATATATATATATATATATATATATATATATATATAAACATATAAAAATCGAAACTGACCCCCGATATGTGTTCTGGGGGGCCAAATTAGCGCTCATTTGAAGAATTTTTTTTCACAATTCAAAAGTAGGGAGAGTTGTGAATTTTTTTAAGAAAATTCACTAAAATTATTTCTACAATCAGAGTGGCCCATAAGTCGTTGGTGATATAAATTTTGTGTTTTTTTAAATCTAGCTCGACTTATGTTATTGTATTTTTGCATTTTCCATCAAAATATAGTGCATGTTTGTAATAAAAGAAATTCTGAACGCAGGAAGTGCATTATGGTAGCGAATTTTCATTAAATGCTTCAAATTTGAATCGTGCGATTTGCTATTAACCCATAAGGTAAATTTTTAAACAGTAAAATTATTTTGATGAAACATGGTACATTTTTTCTACTATATATAATATGGTAACCAAATTTGATGCCTGAATTCTTAAAAAACACATATCTGCTATTGAAAACAATTTTATGAAAATTCCCTAGCATAACGCACCTGCTGCGTCCAGACTTTTCAATTGATTATGCCTAGTTCTTAAGTTTTTTCATATCAGGATTAATATTTTTAAATACTAATACAATATATATATATATATATATATATATATATATATATATATATATATATATATATATATATATATATATATATATATATATATATATATATATATATATATATATATATATATATATATATATATATATTTACGCTTGAGAATTTAAAGAGTGAAGGGCGGTCATATGTCTAATGTAAAATTGTTGTGGTGTATGTTTTAATAGGATAACTAATTAAAAGCCTGGACGCAGCAAGTGCGTTATGGTAGTGAATTTTCATAGAAATGATCTGGCACAAAATATTTTACTATAACTTTTTTTTCTTGTAACATAGAAATCTAAATTTTGGTGTATAGTTTACTTTTTATATCGTAAACGTACCTACCAAATTTGGTTATCATAGATTTTTTATTTTTTAAGATAAAATTTTTTTTCAAATGAAAACTCAAAATTTTTCCGGAAAACCTCGTATTATTTTTTTGATTAACGAACCTGTCAAAGTCATTTATAAAAGGAAGGCACATAGCAAATTTTAACAAAATCGGCCTATTATTCTTTGAGTTAAAAATTATTTTCGAATGAAAACTCAAAATTTTCCCGGAAAATATATATATACATATATATATATATATATTTATATATATATATATATATATAATATATATATATATATTTATATATATATATAATATATATATATATGTATATATATATATATATATATATAATATATATATATATATATATATATATATATATATATATATATATATATATATATATATATATATATATATATATATATATATATATATATATATATATATATATATATATATATATATATATATATATATATATATATATATATATATATATATATATATATATATATATATATATATATATATATATATATATATATATATATATATATATATATATATATATATATATATATATATATATATATATATATATATATATATATATATATATATATATATAAACATATAAAAATTGAAACTGACCTTGCATATGGGTTCTAGGGGTCCTAGATCGCGCTCATTTGAAGAAATTTTTTCAAAATTCAAAAGTCGAGATCTCCTCATTAGTGAATTTTTACTAAGAAAATTCACTAAAAGGCGAAGCACGCACCAGCATATATATACTTGTGTTTAACATTTTTCTTGTAAATTGTAAATAAAGAAATAATACAGTGGAGGAAAGCGCGAAGAGTTATTTTTGGTTTTGTGGTTTTTTCACCTAAAAACAGTACAGCGAATGGAAACTGTGGAAATTAGCGAGCTAGCGAACTAGCGAGCAGAAACAACTACTTCCCTGGCTAATGCGACGACCTGCGTAGAATAATATTAGCTAAGTCCTGCTAGGCATTGCAGTGTGATGTATAATAGCAGGAGAAATAGACCGGCTTTGTCCTTGTTTGGACTTCTTAGTATGCCATACGAATCTATATAACTTAAGTATAACACAAAATTTTGCTAAAAGAAGACATAAAATTAAAATTGGAAATAAAATAATTTGTTTTCACGAAAATCTATTAAAACCTTATTTTCTACGAATTTCGTTTAGAAAATATTTAATCCAATGGATAGTTTTTCATACAAAATGCAATACATGCTTCTTCAAAAGAAAATATATTAAATTCATTTATAAGGAAAGTCTCTATTAAAAAAACATTTTGTACAAGAAACTTCGCTAATAAAAATGATATAAAAAATTAAAAAAGATTCAAAATCTGATCTAAATACTGAAGTAGATACGTTTTCTGTGGCTTTACAGAGATTTCAAAGTTCTTTTGCCTGTCAATGCTGTGAAAATTGAATTCGGTTGCAGAGAGGAAAACCAAGCTCTTCTGAAGTCACAAATCTCTACGCCTGTGTTAACTGTGGAACGGTTTTACCAACTAAGGGCAACAACAGCTACTATGAAACTTATATTAAAACTCTAAAAGTCATTATCTTTGATTAGTGATGTTTTCAACAAAAAGTAGCAAAAAAATATGACACGATCTAATCAGATAACGTTAAAATTAAATCGAAAACGAAAAACAGTTTTAAAAAAAGTCGGAAGACTAATTCAGTCAACAGTAAGATTCGAATCCACGTCCCTTCGCTCATTAGACAGACTTCTAACCCCTGAATACCCTAAGGCTTGGCAAGGAAAGTGCAATAGAAGGTAGAGAACCCTTAATGGCATTCACTTATTTATTTGTAATATGTAAGGTCTATTTGAGAGGAATTTTTTGTAACTATTTTAATAAATAAGAAGAGTAGCATAAATTTAGAACATTCAAATATAGATTTTATGCAATACTTACCATTCGTAAATCGCAATAACACTAATTTTCACGTTTCAAATCTCCAATTTGACAATTACAGGAGTAAAACATAAAATTTTCGAAATAATTTTTCTCGTACTTCCTGACTTTTTGCGCTATACAAAATAAACGCTGAGTGTAATATATAATACGGTGTATTGGTATTGCGTCTTTCCTGACTTATAGTGGAACTTAAACTTTGCTTCATTAAATGTCTATAACTTTTTTTTGTTTTAACTCGGAAATCTTGATTGTGGTGTATAGTTTGTCTCTTACAACGTAAGTCTGCTGACCCAATTTAGTTGGCATAGCTTTGTGATATCCGGAGATATGATTTTTTCCCAAAAGGAAACCTAAACATTTTCCGGAAAAACTGGGCCGCTTTTCTTGGCTAACGACCAATCGAAGCAACTTGCAAAAGAAAATAACTCGCCGAATATTAACAAAATCGGCCCATTAGTTTTTGAGTTATCGGTGTGATACATTTGCGCTCATTTGAAGAAATTTTTTCAAAATTAAAAAGGTTTAAAAGAAAATTCAGTAAAAGCTAAAGGCGTTTAAAGGATATATTTTTTAAGAAACTCTGAAATACGTCAATTTTAATATTAAGGGGGACATGTTTTGATATAAAAGTCAACTTTGTAACATCAATCCCTTAAGGGCGGTGATAACAACCCTTATATTCTAAATAGGGAACATGGGTCGAGTGTTACACCATTTGAAAGCTCTTTCTTTTCTGAATTCAGCACACTATTTTTTTTGGAAGTTTTGTCAACTCGTTTAAGAATTATTCACAGTGAGAGTTGCAAGAACTAATTAGTCAATTTTTCGTTAAAAAAAACTAAAAAACAAAACCAAACGTTCAAAAATGTTTATTCAGTTAAGTAAGTGTTCAAATTGTTGACCAATAGCTTCCATACAAAAGTACAAATTTTGTTCAAAACGAGCTGTGACATTATGGAGAATTTGTAAAGTTATTAGACGGCATTCTTCAACAATGCGTCGTCGTAGTTATTCCAGAGACTCCGGTTCTGTTGCGTAAATTTTACTCTTTAAATGGCCCTATAGAAAGAAGTCTTAAGGAGTTAAATCCGGTGATCTAGGGGGGCACCGAATAGCACCTCTACGCCCAATCCATTGTCCTGGAAACTACCTGTTCAAAAACTCTTTAACACATTGTGAAAAATGCGGAGGAGCTCCATCTTGTTAAAACAGTAATTGTCATTTAGTTGAGGATAAAAGATATCTTCTAGTAACTCCAAATACGTTTCGCCACTCAAATTGCCACCAAGAAAAATTGGTCCGATTAAACGGTCTCCAAAAATGCCAGTCCAGTCATTCAATTTCTGTTGAGTTTGAGTGGTGTGGACTTCGTAAAAATTTCTTGGAATATTATCTGCCCAATAACGACAATAACGATTTACCGTAGAGTTTAATTAAAATGTACACTCGTATGAAAAACAGATATTGAACAAAAAGTTCCCGTTATCAGCTATTCGTGCAGTCATAACTTCACAAAACTCTAACCGCCGAACAAAATCATCTTCATTCAGTTGTTGTACAAGATGAATTTTATACGGGTGAAATTTACGATGCTTCAATATTCGCATAAATAGTTCTTCTTTTGAGGTTTGAAACAGTGGTCAATTTTCTCATGCTCAAAGTTGGGTCTGCAGCAATTTGTCCTAACAGTAGTCTCATTTCTAACCGACAATTCACGTTCAAGATCCCGCTTTTTGTTGGGTACTAAACCACTTTTTCGAAACTTTGCAACTAACTCCAAAATGTATTTTCTGTTAAGATGTCTGTTTGGATGTCAAATTTGCGGTACGTTTGGCACAGTCATCGTTTTTGAAAAAAAAAGAGTAATTATTTCAACTCTTTCTTCTATAGAATACACCATTGTGAAATTAATTATCGGTAGTACTATCAAGTATCAAACCGGCCGATAAACCAAAATAATAAACCGCATTTCTCTCATTCCGATAAGAAATGTTCTGAGATCAATTTTTGTTTACAAACCAATAAAACATTGACTATCCGCACATTTCTTATCGGAATGAGTGACATGCGTTTTTGCATCTTCAACTGTGAATAATTTTTAAACGAGTTGATAAAACTTCAAAAAAAAATAGTGTGCTGAACTCAGAAAAGAAAGAGCTTTCAAATGATGTAACACTCGACCCATATTCTCTGTTAAAAATATAAGGGTTGTTATCAACACCCTTAAGGGGTTAATGTGACAAAGTTTAGTTTTATCTCAAAACATGTACCCCTCAATATTAAAATTGACGTGTTTCAGCGTTTCTTAAAAGAAAAATTATCTGGATGCAAATCGGTCTGTTTCGTTTTCAATGCGCCACACCATATATATATATATATATATATATATATATATATATATATATATATATATATATATATATATATATATAAACATAAAAAAACTGAAACTGACCCTGGTATGTGTTCTAGGGGGCCTTATTTCGCGTTAATTTGAAGACATTTTTTTCACAATTCAAAATGTGGCGAATTTTTTTTAAGTCGCTAAATTATGTGGATTGTAAGCGAAATTGGAAGTAGGTACTCCAAAATTTATTTACTTCAATGAAGCTTTCACATAATCACTATTGAACATTACTTAAAAGGTAAGTTCGTAAGTTCCTGCGATTTTACTACTATATATATATATATATATATATATATATATATATATATATATATATATATATATATATATATATATATATAATTTATCAAAAAGCTCTATATAAATTTCCTACCACAGCGCACTTCGTGCTTCAGAACTTCTTAGTTTATAAAGTGTGTTTAAATTATGGCTACCATTTCAACGGCTTAAATTGGATATTACGGACTTTTTATTAAACTTTTTGCTAAGCTGATGATAAAAAGCTCTCGGCTGTCTAACTTGCATTACCTTTTTCCTCTTTATTTATTGATTTTTTTCAGGAGTCAGCAAATCCTTTGTTATCATCTGTTTAAGGCGACGAACTGGTATAAGCAATTTATTCAGTGACCTGCGTGGGATATAATTCCAGCAGAACATCTGCTAAGAAACTTCCTGTGACTAATTATAACGAAACGAGTAACACAAAGCGTCTATAATGGATGAGCAAAGAGAACCAAATTATAAGTCATTCACTACAGCCTCCGTGTAAATTGAATCATTTTCTAAGACCTAATTATTAATTATTTTCATTTGTCTAGTAGAGAGTGAACCCTTTTGATCAACAATGCAAAGTTGTTTCGATAATTGAGACAGTATTTCATGCACAGTGCCATAATGGACCGACTCAAGGTAGGGAGATACAGAAAAGGATTCGGCAAAAAGGAATAATTTTGCTAATGAATGAAATGCGTGAAAAATTATTCGTTTTAACGAAAAATATCTTGTCTTAACATTTTTGTGAACGTCTCCAAAGCGAAACATCTTTTCATTGAAACACAGAGCGAATATAAATATATTCCTGAGGAACCTTCAGAATGATTTAGTGCACTACTGTCTTGCAAAAAATAAATAAAAGCGAGAGATGGCTTCATATTTCATAGCGAGCTACATCCCTAGCCTAGCGCAATAGATAAAGTTTAGTTACGGAGTGGGAAGTATTTCTACACTTTTAGAACTAAAGAGATAATTTACAGTATCATGTCTTGTTTTGTATTTGCTGCCAGCAATAATTATACAGTGCGGAACACTAAGTGAAGATTGGAACCTGGGATGAGCACTAATTAGCACACTTGGAGAACCCAAATCACCACAACACATATTAAAAAACCTGACGATCGTTTCACTAATTAAGTCAGCGTCATCAGAGGATGAATGAGTCTACATATCTTATATCCACAACTCTATTTATATTCTTCTTCAGGTTGTCGGTCATTAACGATTTAAGGAGGTTCAGCGACACCAAAATTAACATATTTCGTTTTGCGAAAATATCTGCATTCTTTTATTATCTATCGGACGTGCTTCTATCGGTATTTATTTTATAAAGTAATCTATCAGGCGACTACCCATAGGCGGCGGAGCGAGATTCATACATTTTTTATTATTACTATATTTAGCAATATATGTACTTTCCAAGGCGTTTCGTTGTCCTGGTTGTACAACATTTTTTTTATTACTTTTAGATTCTCCTCATTAACGTGGTGATTATTATCCCAAATATGTCGGGTGACGTAAGATCTATCTATAGTACCGTGTCTTTATTGTGCTAAACGGTATTTGAGTCTAATTCCAATAGATCTTTTTGTTTGTCCGACGTATTTAAGATCACAATCTTTACAACTTATCTCACAAATTCCCGACATTTTTGCCGTACTATCCTTGTCTTTTGGGTTACCAAGCAAGTTTTAAAGCATTTTTTGTCTAAAATTTTAGTCGGAAATTGGCTTTTTTTAAATGCTGTCTAGACCCCTCGTCATTCGTGGTTCAAATGGTAAGCAAACAAAGTTCTTTTTTCGGCTTTCTCTCTTTTATAAGTCGTTGATTCTGCTAACATTTTTTGTGTTTTCTGTTTGTTAATTAATTTCTCCACTAGACAAAACTTTTGCTTAAAGGAAAATCAATCAACCTGTTTACTAAAACATTCAGACTGGCCATTTTTTTGTGCCCACGTATGATGTGAGTCAAACGGAATGTAGCTTAGAGTGGTGGTTTCCTTTCTATGGACATCGAAATCTAAAGTGTCTTTGTTTGTGATAACTAGTACACCTACAACTGGCAATTCATTACTAATTTCTAATTCGTCAAAAAATTTTGTAGAATCAATTTTATTATTTAATTTGGCAATAAAACCTTTCATTCTGCAAATGTTTGTGTTAACCACTGTGAAAATATCATCCACGGAACGAAACCACACTCCAAGAAAATACTCACGTTTACATTCAAGATCTGTTACAAATCTGCTCTTGGAAAGGTCTGCAATAAATGGGCAACCCGCTATCGCCGTCTATTGCAGACCTTTATAGATGTACTGGTTATCAAAAATAAAAACATTTTAGAATTCGATGTCCATAGAAAGAAAACCACTACTCTAAGCTATATTCCGAATGACTAACATGATACGTACCCACAAAATGGCCAGTCTGAATTTTTTAGTAAACAATTTAATTATTTTTCCATTTAGTAAAAGTATATATATATATATATATATATATATATATATATATATATATATATATATATATATATATATATATATATATATATAAATTGGCCACGGATATGTGTTCTAGGGGGCCAAGTTCGCGCTCATTCGAAAAAACTTTTAAAATTCAAAAGTCTCTACCTCCTTATTAGTGAATTCTTTAATGCACTAAAAGCTGAAATCGGCTGCAAAAGAAAAAACTTTTGGACGCAGCAAGTGCGCTATGGTAGTGAATTTTCATAAAAATATTTTTAATAGCAAACATGTTTTGTAAGAAAGCAGGCATCAATCTATATAGTAGAAACAATGTGCCATGTTTCATCAAAATAAGTCTATTGTTTGAAAATGTACAAAAATTACCGAAAGTAAACTTAAATTGTTCCCGAAAAAAACTGGTTTCCTGGTCAACCTTATAGGTTAATAGCAAATTGAGCTATTCAAATTTGAAGCATTTAATGAAAATTCGCTACCAAAACGCACTTGCTGCGTCCCGAATTTCTTTTCTTACTTAGATGTATTATATTTCGATGGAAAATGCAAAATGCAATAACATAGGGGCGTGTTCGATTAAAAAAAAAAAAGAAAATTTGAATCACCAACGACTTATGGGCCAACCTGTAATTGTGTAAATATTTTTTAAGATGTAGCTCAAGACACCCTATAATTAATGTATACCATTTTTTTTTTTCGTAACTTGTATAATAACGGTTATATTGAGCTTTTAAAATTATTTACGAAAATTTGACAAAAATGATATACCATTAAACGATAAACTCTATAGCCAACACTACTGCCAAAGCATCAGAGAAAGAATCTATTTTAAATGAATTTTCTGGGAATATTTTAGTAAAATGAAGGACAATGACGATTGAATCTAAGAGTTCAGGCTTTCTAAAGCATTCTTCTTGAGACGTTTTCTTTCTATAGCTCATATTAATTTCAGGGTCATTGCCTAAATATTACCAATTTTGACATTTTAAATCGCGACTTGAGGAAAACCGAAATTTATTTTTCTTTAAATGTCTGTAACTTTTTTATGCTTTAATCTAAAGAGCTAAATTTTGGTAGATAGCTTAGATATGATGATGTGAACCGCACCTGCGTACCAAATTTGGTTGCCCTTACTTTGTTTATTCCGGAGACATAATTTTTTTTCGAATGAAAACTCAAAATTTTCCCGGAAAACCTCGTCCGATTTTCCTCACTAATAAGCTTATCCAAGCCATTTACAAAGGCAATGTATGTGCCAAATTTTCGGCCCATTATTTTTTGAGTTATTGGTGTGATACACACACACACACACACACACACACACACACACACACACACACACACACACACACACACACACACACACACACACACACACACACACACACACACACACACACACACACACACACACACACACACACACACACACACACACACACACACACACACACACACACACACACACACACACACACACACACACACACACACACACACACACACACACACACACACACACACACACACACACACACACACACACACACACACACACACACACACACACACACACACACACACACACACACACACACACACACACACACACACACACACACACACACACACACACACACACACACACACACACACACACACACACACACACACACACACACACACACACACACACACACACACACACACACACACACACACACACACACACACACACACACACACACACACACACACACACACACACACACACACACACACACACACACACACACACACACACACACACACACACACACACACACACACACACACACACACACACACACACACACACACACACACACACACACACACACACACACACACACACACACACACACACACACACACACACACACACACACACACACACACACACACACACACACACCACACACACACACACACACACACACACACACACACACACACACACACACACACACACACACACACACACACACACACACACACACACACACACACACACACACACACACACACACACACACACACACACACACACACACACACACACACACACACACACACACACACACACACACACACACACACACACACACACACACACACACACACACACACACACACACACACACACACACACACACACACACACACACACACACACACACACACACACACACACACACACACACACACACACACACACACACACACACACACACACACACACACACACACACACACACACACACACACACACACACACACACACACACACACACACACACACACACACACACACAACACACACACACACACACACACACACACACACACACACACACACACACACACACACACACACACACACACACACACACACACACACACACACACACACACACACACACACACACACACACACACACACACACACACACACACACACACACACACACACACACACACACACACACACACACACACACACACACACACACACACACACACACACACATATATATATATATATATATATATATATATATATATATATATATATATATATATATATATATATATATATATATATATATATATATATATAAATTGGAACTGACCCCGGATATGGGTTCTAGGGTATTTTTTTTTTTAAATTCAAAAGTCGGGATCTCCCCATTAGTGATTTTTTTTCTACGAAAATTAACTGAAACAGCACTTGTGAGGCCACGGGAAAAGTCAACGGCTGTATTAAATATGAAACGGTTTCACTAAGTTAGGCCAATAACAAACAACCAGATGTGCTATTCAAATTGAATTAGGTTTTGAAAGTTTTCGTCTCCTAGCTACTGATTTTTTTTTATACAAAACTTCACCGGAATTACACAATCTAATCAGATAACGATAAAATAAAATGAAAGACTAAAAAATGATTAAAAAAGTAAGTCAGTGACCAGGCTTAGAACTCGTCTTATAGGACTCTAATCTGATGCATAAAGTTTCGACCGTTCGACTACCGTCTACATGACAGATGTATGTACTAACAGCTAGCAACCCGAGTATATTAATTTTCTAACGCCTTTATTATTTATACCAAACAATTCTTGTTTGAAATGGAATTTTTTGCTTATATTTTAACGAACTTATGAAAAATAGCGGCGAATATACAGATCTAGGAGCTTGATAGTCATGTCATGCCGTCTTTTTTACTCACAAAGCGCATAAGTACGACTACCAGAATTATCAATTTTACGTTCCACCTTTTTTTAGTCAGAGGCCTATAAGTTTTTTGCCTTTTGACTTAGAGATCTGAGTTTTGACACATACGATACTCCTTATGACGAAAACCAGGAAACCTAATTTTGTTGCTACAGCTTTACTATTTCTGGAGATACTAAAGAAAGAGGAGCAAGATACATACACACACGCACGCGAACACACGTATCGGAAAATTCGGGTTCAAGAAAGCAAGAGGCATTTGACACACAATATTTTGGCATGAAACTCCAAATCAAGGGATAAATGGCTACCTTTGCATTTTTTTACAACGAAGGCTGTACATTTTTAGCTGGTTGGTGGTCTGACGACTAAGGGTTTTTAGGCAGCTGCTAATCGATTTTATTCTAGACGCGGGCTTCTAAGTAATTTAATTTAATTTAATTCAGACAATGCTACACACTTCGTAGGCGCATCACGCGAACACACATTAATTTTGGAAAAAATTAAAAAATATCAGAAGCGACCTAAAGATTTGCGGACAATCACAATATCAAATGGCATTTTATACCTAGCAGGTCGCCTACGTTGGGAGTTCTTTGGGAAGGCAAGATACGAATTGTCAAACTCTTGTTAAACCGGATTATAAATGACAATCAGGTAAATTTCGCTGAGTTATATACATATACACCATCCTAGTACAGGTGGAGACTTGCTTGAATTCCAGTCCTCTTACCCAAGTGTCTAATGATCCAAATGACCTAACACCCCCAACTCCTGGCCACTTCCTCATAGGTGGCTCACTAAAGCACCAACTGTGAGGCTGGTTTTGGATCAAAATCCAAATAGGCTACCTCGTTCACTCAAGTGCAGCAGATGGCCCACCAGTTTTGGAAACGATGGTCCCACGAGTACATCAATAGTCTTAAGGAGCGAGGAAAGTGGAAGACCGGTTCACACTGTGATATTCCTACGAGCGATTGAGTGCTGATACGAGACAACAATTTAGCTCAATGTGAGTGGACACTTGGCCGTGTTATCGAAATTCAGCCAGGTGACGATGGTGTATCTAGGGTCGCTACGCTTAAAACGAACAAGGGAGAAATAATTCGGCGTGCAGTGAACCGTCTTGCAATATTGCCATGCAATGACAGAAACATTTTGTAGACATTTTCTATTAGCCTATTTGTATAATTTGTATGTATTTTTATGTGTATTTTTTTAATTTGTTTATATTTAGGTTAGTTTTTTGAAGTTACCATTTCATGGAGACCGGTGCGCTTGGTTTTACGGCGCAATTTTAGGTTTAAGAGTGCAGTCCTGGACGTCACAAAAGTCTAACATAACTACATTGTATTGTGCGCATGTCCCAGTCTTCCGAAAAAGGTACCCGCAACAACCAAGCCCTGGACTCACCCTATTCATTCGTCAGCTTTGAAGAGCTCCATTCGTTACTCGTTGTTCGTTATTCCTTCATTAGTTTCCAAGTGGTTGCACCGAGTGCGACACTAATTCGTATTCAACCACGCGTTTTAGCATTACACGTGTCGCCTATAATAATGTACATAAATATGATACAGTTTACATTACTATAGATACAAGCTGGCGCATTGAAAACGAAGCAGACCGATTTGCTTCCAGAGAATTTTTTTTTAAGGAACGCTGAAACACGTCAATTTTAATATTGAGGGGGACATGTTTTGACATAAAACTCAACTTTGTCACATCAACCCCTTAAGGGTGGAGATAACAACCCTTATGTTTTAAACATGGTACATGGGTCGAGTGTTACATCATTTGAAAGCTATTTCTTTTCTTAATTCAGCACACTATTTTTTTTGAAGTTTTATCAACTGGTTTAAAAATTATTCACATTTGGATTTGCAAGAACATATTTGATTCATTGTGATAAGAAATGCACTGACTAGTAAATTTTTCGTAAAAAAAAAACTAAAATACAAAACCAAACGTTCAAAAATGTTTATTCGGTTAAGTAAGTGTTCAAATTGTTGACCACCAGCTTCCATACAAAAGTACAAATTTTGTTCAAACCGAGCTCTAACATTTTGTAGCATTTGTGGAGTTATTAGACGGCATTCTTTAACAATCCGTCGTCGTAATTCTTCCAGAGACTGCGGTTCTGTTGCGTAAATTCTACTCTTTGAATGGCCCTATAGAAATAAGTCTAAAGGAGTTAAATGCGGTGATCTAGGGGGACACTCAATAGCACCTCTACGCCCAATCCATTGCCCTGGATACTCTCTGTTCAAAAACTCCCCAACAAGTTGTGAAAAACGCTCCATCTTGTTAAAACACTAATTGATTTTCTTGATAGCGATCATCAATGTCAACAATGTCAATTAGTAGAGGGTAAACGATATCTTCTACTAACTCCAAATACGTCTCGCCACTCAACTTGACATTAAGAAAAATTGGTCCGATTAAACGGTCTCCAAAATGCCAGTCCAGACATTCAATTTCTGTGGAGTTTGAGTGTGAACTTCGTGAAAATTTCTTGGATTATTATCTGCCCACTAACGACAATTATGACGATTGATTGTAGAGTTTAATAAAAACGTACACTCGTCTGGAAAGCAGAGATTGAACAGAAAGTTCCCGTTATCAGCTATTCGTGCAGTCATAACTTCACAAATCTCCAGCCGCCGATCAAAATCATCTTCCTTCAGTTGTTGTACAAGATGAATTTTATATTGGTGAAATTTATGATGCTATAATATTCGGTGAATAGTTCTTCTTTTGATGTTTGAAACAGTGGCCAATTTTCTCGTGCTCAAAGTTGGGTCTGCAGCAATTTGTCCTAAAACTTCAATCTCAGTAGTCTCATTTCTAACCGGAAATTCACGTTTGGGATCCCGTTTTTTTTGTTGGCTACTGAACCACTTTGTCGAAACCTTGCAACTAACTCCAAAATGTATTTTCTGTTAACATGTCTGTTCAGATGTCGTTTATTAAACAAATTTGCGGTACGATTGGCACAGTCATCGTTTTTGAAAAAAGGAGGAATAATTTCAACTCTTTCTTCTACAGAATACACCATTGTGAAATTAATTTTCGGTAGTACTATCAAGTACCAACCGACCGATAAACTGAAATAATAAACCGAATTTCTCTCATTCCGATAAGAAATGTTCTGATAGTCAATTTTTTGTTTACAACCCAACAAAACATTGACTATCATCACATTTCTTATGGGAATGAGTGAAATGCGTTCTTGCATCTTCAACTGTGAATAATTGTTAAACGAGTTGATAAAACTTCCAAAAAAATTAGTGTTGTGAATTCAGAAAATAAAGAGCTTTCAAATGATGTAACACTCGATGCATGTTCCCTGTTTAAAATATAAGGGTTGTTATCACCACCCTTAAGGGGTTGATGTGACAAAGTTGAGTTTTATGTCAAAACATGTCCTCCTCAATATTAAAATTAACGTGTTTCAGCGTTTCTTAAAAAAAAATTCTCTGGATGCAAATCGGTCTGTTTCGTTTTCAATGCGCCACCCTGTATATACCTGAGTTAAGTGTTTCCAAGTGATTTAAGTTTCATAACACGATACAGTCTACTTTAATATGCAACCGCAATAACTACAACTACTAACCACGAATCAGACACACAGTTTTGTAATGGCTCCAGATATGGATTCCCCGGGCCCAGTTCGCGTTCATTTAAATAAACTTTTTCAAAATTTAAATTAACGATGTCCTCTTCCATTAACTTTTTCTACGAAAATTTACTTACACCAATACGACCACAACAACCTTTGCCAACTTATATCTAAAGGTATTTTAACCTTATATTATACTAAACAAGGCAACACTTAATCTAATTTGGAACAGATACTTGAAACTTTAAATTATTTTACTCTAGCCGATGTTTTAATTACTTACCTCTAGTGGTAAGGCCTAACTAAAACTTAATTAATCAATTTAAGTGCACACATCTAAGTTTTCAGTCACCGCAATGTTACGGTTCTGTGTTATATCGATCTTATAAAATTATTTAATGTGGTTTAAACAACCCTCATATATGCAATTCTGTTCAAGGGGAGGCTGACTTAATGAAGGTGATTTCGTGTCGTGTTAGGATGCTTAAAACTCTTCAATTTGTCAGACACGTTCCAAGGCCATTAAGCTTTGACATGATTGTGACGAAAAATTGTTTCATATACAGGGTATTTTGTAGGATGTATTAGAATTTGGTGTGCTTCAAACTAGAATAACTCATTTATTTCAAATGGAACACCCTGCATGTTATCTTCTCATTGAATAGAGCAGATAATTCTCTCTCAAACTGTATTATCATTCCCTATACCTAAAGTTGATAATTTGCGGTTTACCAAAAAAAATATTTAATTTAATATTTAAGAAATTTCAACAAATAACAGAGAATAACCAAAAGTATTGAAAGTTGAAAATGATTATGACTAGCTAAGAAACTAATGATTGAGGCCGGGCGACCGTGGGGGCCAATTGGTTCTTCCGCTGCGTCCCATCCACCTCTCTTCGAATTCATCATTTAAAAAGCGCCTCACCTCTGCTGAATAATGCGCAGAAGCCCCATCTAGTTGATACCAACAATTCACATACGCAGTAAGTGGTAAATTGTCCAAGAAATCAGAGACAGTGGTTCGCAAAATCTCTAGGTATTGCACAGCTATCAGATTATTATCGTAAATGCAGTACGATATTTTATCATCCATCAGAAGAGCAAACAAGTTGAAGCTGAATTTTCTCTGAAAACAGCGTTCTCTTATGACATAAGGATTGTCTTGAGCCCAGTAGTGAATATTATGTCGGTTAAATATTCCTTCATGGGACATCTTTGTTTCGTCGGTCCAAAATATGCTTTTCAGAAATAAAGGATCGTTGCGCTGTCTTTCAAGGAGAGTGTGACAAACTTCAATTCGGTGGGCTGGGTCGTTCGGTTCCAGAGCTTGTACACTTATAAATTTTTAATCATGTATCTTATGCTTGGACAATATTCTCTGTATGGAGGAACGTGCTATGTTCATGTCATGTTAAGCTGAACGTATTCACGCCTTTGGATGAGCTTCGAAATAAGACAACACAGAAATTTGTGTGCCTTCGTCTTCTGTAATTGGGACTGATCTTGATGTTTGTTTAATCGTGCAACTTCCCGTTCTCAAGAAATTGGTTTCATAACGTCTGAATTTCAACGCAGTCAATGGCGAGGACTCGGAATACCTATCATTAAACAGCCGACATGTTCTACTGACCACTCTGTTGCACCCTCCATGAAAATAAAATAAATTCAGCAATTGTTCATTTGAATACCTGGCATTATCCATTATAACGTGGAATTCCTATTAATTTAGACAACAAAGACAAAATAACTCACGTCGTGAATGACAGAAATATAAAACTGACAACAAACGTGTAAATGTAAAAAATCACATAGCACTCTTAGAATTCATACAGCTTTTAGACATACTCCTAAATTTGTCATTTTTTTGGTAAACCGCAAATATCTCGACAGTTATCAACTTTAGGTATAGAGAATGCTAATACAGTTTGAAAGAAAATTTTCTGCTCTATTTAATGAAAAAATAATATGAGGGGTGTTCCATTTGAAATAAATGAGTTATTCTAGTTTAAAGCACACCAAATTTAAATACATCCTACAAAACACTCTGTATATAAAACAATTTTTCCTCACAATCATGCATAAGCTTAATGACCTTGGAACGTGTCTGAAAAATTATAGAATTTTCATCATCCTAACACGACACGAAATCACCTTCATTAAGTCAGCCTCCCCTTGAACAGAATTCGCAAATAAATTGACATAACTCGAAAACAGTTAAAGATAGGGAGAGTGTACCCAAATAACTTTTAACCTAAAATTAGATGAATATTATAAAAATGCAATAATATACAGGATGTTCTATTTGACATAACGATGTTTCTATCTATTTACCGTGTAACCGGGAGTCCGTTATTTTGGAAATTATTTCCATTAAATGCAGCGTCTTCGGAAACACCCGTGTACAAATTTTCAGCACTCAAAAATGTATATTTTCGGAAATAATCTAATACTTACTCGACGTGGGACAGCCTTTATAGTTAAACGACTGCAAGAGAAATAATCTTTTAGGGAACTTTCTTAACAAAAATTCACTAATGAGGAGATCCAGAATTTCGTATTTTAAAAAAATGTCTCCAAATGAGCGCAAACTTGGACCCCCAGAACTCAAATCCAGGGTCTGTTTCAATTTTTATATGTTTATATATATATATATATATATATATATATATATATATATATATATATATATATATATATATATATATATATATATATATATATATAAAACACCGATAGCCAAAAAAATGGGCCGATTTTGATCAAATTTTCTGAGTGCTTTCCTTTTGCAAGTCGCTTTTATAAGTTCGTTAGCCAGGAAAAGTGGCCAAATTTTCCTGAAAAGAATTTGTCTTTTCTTTCGAAAAAAATGTATATCTCCAGAAAACGCATTTGTACTAAAGGGGGTAAATCACGTACCAAAACTTAGGTATGTAAGTTTAAAGACAAAAAAGTTATGGGCATTAAAAAATTGGGGTTTCCTCAAAACGTCAAAGTCTCGATTTGAAACGTCAGAATTGGCAACATTTAGGCAAACATTTTTGCTGCGTCCAGACATTTTCTTGTAGTACTAACAATCGTGTATACTGTTTAAAAGATTTAAATAATGCTATAAAGGGAAATTTGAAAGGGTATGTGTGGATGCTGAGGTACATGTACGATGGTAAGAGTGTGTAATATATACCAGTTGGTTCCCTGTGTGAGAGCGTATTTGTGTGTTTGTGTCCGTATAATTATGAGGACAAACCGCATGCATGGACGTGACTTGTCGGGTCTTCCCAACTTGTCGGGCCGCACACGCGTCCCGACAATTTAGAGAGGTGGTTTTTCTGATTCTACACCTCTTAAATAGTATAAATAACTAATTTTCTGACGATGTCCTGATATACATATTATATGCATGTGTGTATCTTTGAGTTCGTCTTATTAAAATTGTCGGGCCCTATAAAAATGACTGATAAAAGCGACCTCCCTGGTCAATTTTTGAAACAGACGTAATTGTGTGTAAGACCCGAAAACTATTTGGTAAACTTTGTGTAAGTCCCGATAAACATAACATTTTTTTTACCTCGTACAGGTAGTAAATGGCCTGTTTTCAAGTGATTTGTCCCTGGGTTTATAAATAGCGTCTCTGTTGTTATTTTTACTGCTTCATCTGCAAGGGTTATTGATGGAGAATATCTGTACATTATTTTTACTTGGGCACTAAAGCAGATAGCGGTGGGTTTTATGTAGTATGTTATATTTCAAAGAATATTGAGATATTCTTAAAGTTATTTATTAGGGAAATTTCATAGAAAACATTTTTTCCTACATTTAATTTCGCCTAGCGTAAACAAATTCGTTGCTATGGCAACTAAATCTTTCTTTTTAAATGGCAAGATATGATTTTTTCGCATTTTCGGAAAGAGCGTCTACTTCCTGATACGCCACTATAAATATGTGATTAGGTTCAATTAGAAAAAAATTAAGAAAAAATTAATGTAATTATGCAGATGATCGCAAAAGTGATATTTTAAAAACAGAAGCACGCTTGAAACCAACCCTGTACGCATAAGCAACAAGACAAATGCTGTAAAATCAACCCCCACAAAAGTTACGGGACCTGGTGTGAATAGGGTGTGCTGGGCGGGGAAGGAAATATAGAAATAAAATCAGTAAAAACACCTTTGTTTCTATAAGCAGCCTTTTTTACAGTTTGCTCCAACATTTCTTCCTAATAATGTTCGCCCCCTACAGCAAGGCTTTTTGCTCCACGTCCCACAGCTTGTTTGCAAGTTGAAGGGACAAGAGTTTTGTTGTCGTTTATGCGCAAGACACTCTATCAGGCTGGCGGCCGGCCTGACCAACAATGTCAATAAGTTGACAACAATAAATTCTCATAACGTAAAAACGAATTTCCACAACATAAAAATGGTATAAAATTTCATATAAAGTGGTAAACATTATCTATCAGCGGTCGACATCACGTTGGTGAAACTGTAGATGAGAGGCAAACTTGTTTTAATTATTAACTTTAAATAATAACTTTAATTCTAAAAGACACTGACAAAACAAAACTATAAAATTTTGGGACGCAGCAAGTGCGTTATAGTAGCGAATTTTCATAAGAATTGCACATTATCATTATACGGCATATTAGTAGTAGTACTAGTAGCAGTGGTGGGGAGGCCAACGGCAGGCAAGTAGACCACGATGGGCCCTTTTTGCCAACCTCGGCAACCCGACAACCATGCTCTACTCCTCCTCGGTTCCGTCGCCAAACCGCCTCGACCTCGAGATGAAGGCCGTGACGGTCTTCAATTGGACGATACTTACCTGATTCCTTGGGAGAGTCCTCGATCCGAACAATTCTGCTCGAAGACTCCCAAAAGCCTCGCATTCGCACAGGTAGTGGTAGGACGTTATTCCTCATCCTCGCCGCATTCCTGGCAAATGGGATCCCTCTCTACGCCTATCAATGTGAGGTGTGTTCTAATGTTCTAAGGGCGCAGCGGCCTGTGAGCACCCCAAGGATGCGACGAAGCGTAGGTCGACTCCTTCCGAGTAGCCAGACAGCTTTATCTCTGTCCGGCCCCTCCACGAAGTCGCTCGCCTGCATGCAGCCACCAACCGACGCCCAGTGCCTCTTCATTGCTTCCTCGGTCCACCTGTCTAAGGCGGCAGAGACCGACTTCCTACTTATACCTATGGCCGGCTCCGGGCCACACAACGGCCGCCGGGAACCAGCCTTGTGAGATTATTCGCGACCTGATTTCCCGCCACGCCACAGTGTCCCGGAACCCACACTAGTTGTACATCCTTTGTCCTGGCTAACCCTCTGAGGGCGTAAGCGCACTCTTGAACCAGTGTCGACCTGATTCTGGCCGCGCAGACTGCCCGGAGGACTGCCTGGCTGTCCGAGCAGATTTACACACATTTCTCGGGACTCCTCTTCACATCCTGTCTGTTGACCACAGACAGGATAGCGTACACCTCTGTTTCGAATGGCGTGGTATATACGCCAAGGGCATAGCTCTCGCGCACCCCCAGGCCCTCGATGTTATATACCCGCCCCGGAGGATTGCTGGTCCTCCAGCCGCGATCCGTCGGTGAAACAGACCAGGCTTGCGGGCTGGAATTCAACCTCATTTTCCCTCCACTGATCCCTACTGGGAATCCTGAGGGTGTATGGCCTAGTCAACCTAATATCATCCTCGGCACCCCGCACCTTTATCTCGGAAATGGGAATTTCCCTTTCCACCTCCTTGGCGACTCTTACATGCACTATTACTGCTCCCTCTCTGCACCAGTTTCCTTCGTCTCGCATTCTGAGATGCGACGCCATCGTCTCCCTCCTGACACAGATGGGAAGCGGTGGCAGCATCAACAGGACCTCTAGCGCGGCTGAGGGTGTCGTCCTCATAGCGCCTGTGATGCCCAAGATTGCCAGCCTTTGGAGTTTGGCCAGCTTTCTTCTGGTAGTTTGGTTCACACCGCACCAACAGACCAACGCCCCATAGAGGATTCTCGGCCTGATGATCGCAGTGTATATCCAGTGAAGGATCTGAGGATTAACTCCCCAGGTCCTCCCTATCACTCGACACAGCTGCCAGAGGGTCGCCACTCCCTTCCTTACAACCCGTTCTATTTGCGACCCCCATGTTAGGTTGGAGTCCAGGATCACCTACTGATTTTTGGCCTCCCGCCCTGAAACTAAAGGTTTTCCAAATATCACGGGCGCCCTGAACCCCACTACCTTCCTCTTCTTGGTAATAAGGATCGTCCCCTTTTTAGCCTGGTTTACGGAGAGTCCCAGCTCACCACACCACCTTTCGATTATGCTACAGGCATTTTTCATGCATTCACAGACGACGCCGAGAACATTGCCGGTGACTAAGACTAGCCCATCATCAGCGTACGCCTGGGCGTAGAAGCCGTTCTCGGAGAGCCGCTCCAAGAGGCCGTCCATGACCAGACACCATAGATTGGGTGAAAGTCAGCTGCCCCGAGGGCAGCCGCCCGTCACCCCGACGTCCAGCCCCCGCTTCCCCAAGGTAAGGTCAGCGAAACTCTCCTGTCCTCCAGCATGCTCGCCACCCACCTTTTTAGCCACCTCAGCGTTCCCCTTTCCTGTAGGGTGGTACAAATCGTATCCGTCCTTGCCTTATCAAAAGCCCCCTCCACATCGAAGAACACAGCTAATGTGCTCTCCCCGTAGTCTAGGGCCCTTTCCACCTTCCGCGTCACAGCATGGAGCGCCGTTTCCGTCGACTTCCCCCGCTGGTATGCGTGCTGACCTTTATGGAAGGGGTGATCCTTTAGGATCCCTCCCAACAGAAACCTATCTACTATCTTTTCTAATGACTTAAGTAGGAATGATGTAAGGCTGATTAGCCTGTATGCCTTGGCCAGCGTGTAGTCCTCCCTTCCCGGCTTGGGAATGAAGACCCCCCTAACCCGGCGCCAGGCCTTTGGGACGTAGCCCCACGCCAGGCTGGCCCGGAATTCCTTCCTTATGTTGGAAAGCAGTGTATCCAGGCCCCTCTGGTGCAGTGCCGGAAAAATCCCATCACAGCCTGCGGACTTGAAAGGAGCGAACTCGCCCACCGCCCAGGCTATAGAGCCATCCGTAACCACATCCTCCGCCAGCTGTCAGTCCGCATTCGGGACCGTCCACTGGCCCAGGTCGGCAGCCCCTGTGACGTCTGCACCGCCCGCGAGGTGAACTTCGGCGAGATGACGCAAGGTCTCTTCACCGGTGCTGATCCAGCTCCCGTCCGGTTTCCTTAAGGATCCTACATTACTACCTACCTCCTGTTTGAGTACCCTTACCAGCCTGGCTGCGTCAGCCAGGGAGTTGACTTCCCCGCAGTACGCGCTCCAACTGGCTCGTTTATTCCGTCGCAACTCCTTCTTAAACTCCCTTCTGGCAGTCCTGAATTCGTCCCAGGTCGCTTCACTCGATTCTCGGACGGTTCGGTTTAAGGCCCTCTGAGTCCGCCCGCGTAGTACGGCAAGATCCCTATTCCACCAACTGACTTTGATGGGGGGTTCCCCCCTGAGTGGTGACGCGGCCTCATTATTTTACCTTCTAGGGCCTCGACCTGACTATCTACGGCATATTAATAAAGTGAATACTTTAAACTTACACAGACCTTGAAGATCAATTTTAGAGGTCCTGGTACGCGCACACTTGAAGAATTCTTTCAAAGATGTTATGGATGGATATGTCTCTATTATCAAAAAATCTTGTGTTTTAATTTCTTTTGAGAAAAATGCCCAAAACTTAATTTTCTATAAAGGTAAAGAACTAAATTTTATTATATCTGTAGTTGACAGGTGGTAGTTGACTTTTACTTTACGTGATAGTAAAGAATTTTTTCACGCCCGAGGAGGTACCATCCCTTACATCAATGGGCCGGTGAAGTCCCAACGGACGTTTTTGGTTCTAGTGTATTAGTCGATTTACCTTATAAACAAAAATGGTGGTGGCTCTTCCTTGTACAAAAGATTCCGGAGATAAAATACCCCTACATTCTGATCTCCGGGAGAGGGGTGTGCAAGGGGCGCTGGCATCATGATTTAACATATTCTTCTTTAATATATGTTGTCTAAATTCTAACCTGAACTCCGTCCACCATTTTCGCCAGGCTAATAGGCCCCAAGTCATATTCCACACCAAAACCCAAATCAGTGCCAAAACAGCCACTACTCACCTTAATTTCCGGAGGTATAAGCTCCTTACTTACTTTAGATTGCACGGAGGCGTGTGCGCATACGTCCGTAGCAATCTACCCTGCACTAGACTCCCCAATTTAGAAGCTGGAAGAAAAGACATACTTTGGATGAAACTCTCTCTCAGGGCTGCAACTAAATTCATCTGTTGCATTTACCGGTCACCTTCGACTACCTTTCTAAAAATACCGACCATCTGATTTCTGAATATCCTTCCTCCGAGGTGGATTCCATGTCCATAATAAGGATGGCTAGGATCTTCAAAAACCGATCCACAAGGGAGATCAGCGGAGGCCTTTGTAGTCAGAAATTCTCTAGCCAATATTGTTCAGCAACCTGCTTACTTTCTTCGCATCGCAACACATAGCTCAAATCCCTTGGATCACCTTCTTACTACAAAACCTGAATAAGACACCAGTCACCGACCCCCTTGGTCGCTCAGACCACGGCATGGTCACTGCCTCTTGCGCAATGCAACCCGAGGTCACACAGTCATCACATCCACGTATCGTTTGGCACTAGAACTCCGCGAACCGGGACGTTCGTTAGCCAGCAAAATCAAACGAGGTTTTCCGGAAAAATTATCAGTTTTCATTCGAAAAAAAGTTTTATCTCAAAAAATAAAAAAGCTATGATAACCAAATTTAGTAGGTATGTTTACGATATAAAAAGTAAACGATACACCAAAATTTCGATTTCTATGTTGCAAGGAAAAAAGTTATAATAAAATATTTTTTGCCAGACCATTTCTGATGAAAATTCACTACCATAACGCACTTGCTGCATCCAGGCTTTATAAAAACTCTGTGTTGTTTTAAGCCACATAAAATATCCTTTGACAGTAACAGCCGTCCCAACATAAGACCCAAAATGGTTGTAATTTAACACCAAGGTAAGCAATTGCAGATAATGCAGTTCATGACAAGTGATAAATTTTCATTTTTAGTAGTGTGATAATTTACACTTTAACTGGAGTTGCATGTTCTAGAGTTGTTCAGATGATCTTGTTCACACATGCACATTTTTACGTCAATATTTTACATTTATAGAGTCATCAGGATTCTTAGATCCTCGCAAAGAGAATGGGTGTTTTGTGTCTCGAGATCCGCACACGCTTACATTCACAGCATACTTAGTGCAAGCATAATGCTAGTGGATAGATGTACAATAAGTACAATTAAGATTTTGTTACGCTACTTTACGGGCACTGGCGTGAAAACTCATACAAATCATGTCACTACTGTGGAGTTTCATGCCATATATTGCAACATTAGAAGTATCTAAAATTTACGGATCATTATCAGATAAATATAACAGCTACTAACGTGTCAATAAAAGCTGTGTTACTAAAAGTTTATTACTGCGCGAAGAGTGCAATCTTCTAATATTTTATTTCAGTATTTATTGACAGTACACAGTAAAGTTTGTGAAGTTTTATATTTAATTTCCAACAACGCTAAAGCCGGAACTTTCTCTCTAAGCTTTTTACAAATGGAGTACTTGTTTACTTTTATTGTATTATACAATGCTTTCCTTTTGCAGCGCCCTGTATAGTAAAACAATTTTCTAAATTATTTTAAGATCTTAATTTAAAACTTGCCGTAAAGAACACTTAGTATAATTACTTCAACATATACCTTTATACCTCTAGTAAATACTTCCCTAAAGCATGACAAAAATTGCAACGTAAAATTCGCTAAATAACTATTGATCACTTTATGAAAATATTTTTCTACATTATAATTTTGCCTCATTAGCATTTCAAAATTGCGCGTTAAAGTCTGTAAAATCAATAAATTCATAATGAATATCGTCTTTCTTAGGGTTATATATGTTTGAGTGTTTTTCGTTTGGTTGCAATGATACTTTGTCTCGAGACATGTGAACGTCGTCAAGACTTCTAAGAATTACGGGCAAACGTTTGAAATAATAACTGATTCTTAGCGTCTCGACTAACCACCGTGTAACCCGAATGATTGACATCTTAAAAAACCTCACCTCTTGCAGACGCCAGCACGAACGGAATAATTTATTCCACATATGACTTTCACGATATTATCACGCGTAATAATTTTAAAGCGTAGAAACAAAATCAAGGTGGATTAGGTCCACATTAAGTTTAAAGTACTTGATTAAGTACTAGATATCCGTGGAAAAGGTGAGTCAAAAACAATCATTTTCATTGCTAGAACAGAGCTGCATTTTTTGATAGGGAGCTTCACTTTAAGTACCGAGTTTCATTGACGGTACCTCAGAGACCGCGCCAGGCTCATTTTGAGGGATTGCATTACCGAGTTTCATAGCCAGCAACGGGCCTTATTACCTGTACCAGGCTTAAGCCCTCACTCCATGTGGTTCAACCAAGTAACGAGGTTGTGTCTTTGTCACGTGCGTTCCATTGTTCATCAAATAAATGGATTTCATGTTTTGATTTAATCACTACGTGATAACTAATTACCTGATAATGTAAAAAGCTCTCCAATAAATTTCTTTGTATTACCGTAAACTCTATGTAATTTATGTTAATATCTGTTTTTGCGTTCAGATTGAAATAACTGTAAAAATGAATAGTAATTTTTTAAATCACAAACATGATAGCTACCAATTTTCTCCTGAATCTAAAAATAGACCTCTTTTAGTGAATTTTCTTAAAAAAAATTCACTAATGAGGAGATCTCGACTTTTGAATTTTGAAAAAATCTCTTCAAATGAGCGCTATTTAGGACCCCTGGAACTCAAATCCGAGGTCGGTTTCAGACTTTATATGTTTATATATATATATATATATATATATATATATATATATATATATATATATATATATATATATATATATATATATATATATATATATATATATATATATATATATATATATATGTTTATATATTTATGTGTCACACCTATAACTAAAAAAATGATGGACCGATTTTGATAAAATTAGGTGAGTACCTTCCTTTCGTGCGTGGCTTGGAAAAGTTCGTTAGCCAGGAAAATTCGCCGAGGTTTTCCTGGGAAATTTTGTGTTTTTTTTCGAAAAAAACGATTTTTTTTTTATCTCCGGAATTAACAAAGCAAGGGCAACGAAAATTGGCACACGGGTTTATATTATTATGGGTAAGCTACCTGCCAAAACTTAGCGCTGTAGCTTAAAGGACAAAAAAGTTACAGGCATTTAAAGAAAAATAAATTTGGGTTTTTCTCAAAACGTCACAGTCGCCATTTTAAACGTCAAAATTGTTAATATTTAGGCAATGAACCTGAAATTAATATGATCTATGGAAGGACAATGTCTCAAGAATAATGTTTTACAAAGCCTGAGCTCTTAGTTTCAATCGTCACTGTCCTTCATTTTACTAAAATAGTCCCAGAAAATTCATTTCAAATACACCCTTTCTCTGATGCTTTAGCAGTAGTGTTGGCTATAGAGTTTATCGTTTAATGATATATCATTTTTGTCAAATTTTCGTAAAAAATCTTTAAAGCTCAATATATCCGTTATTATGCAAGTTACGAAAAAAAGTTGTATACATTAATTGTAGGGTGTCTTATGCTACATCTTAAAAAATATTTCCACATTTACAGGCTGGCCCATAAGTCGTTGGTGATTCAAATGTTCTATTTTTTTAGTGATTTTTTTAATCGAACACGCCCTATGTTATTGCATTTTTGTATTTTCAATCGAAATATAATACATCTTTGTAAGAAAAGAAATTCGAGACGCAGCAAGTGCGTTATGGTAGCGAATTTTCATAAAATGCTTCAAATTTTGAATCAATTTGCTATTAACCTATAAGGCTGACCAGAAAACCAGTTTTTTCGGGAACAATTTAAGTTTACTTTCGGAAATTTTTTTACATTTTCAAACAATAAAGTTATTTTGATGAAACATGGCACATTGTTTCTAATATATAGATTATACTGGTAACCAAATTTGGTGCTTGCTTTCTTAAAAAAACATATTTGCTATTAAAAACATTTTTATGAAAATTCACTACCATAACGCACTTGCTGCGTCCAAAGTTTTTTATACCTTGGTTATATCGGAATTTTTTATGTTATGTTTCATGCTGAACTTTCCACGAACACCGGTGGTGTACTACGTTATGTAACACCAAATTTGAATTCTTATAATTAATATGACAAATCCCGGTTAACATAAAATTAAAATCCTCTTCTTAAAATGTGTACTCATATTATATATGTTACATACTTGGTTCTCGGGTTGAACCGCGTCCAGAATTTTTTGAAACTCAACGTTTCGGCTCCTTTTTTGTGGCCATTTTCAAGAGGTAAAAAAATATGTGAGGACATGAACTGTAAGGCCTCAACCTGCCTACCCCTTAGAGCCGTAAACAAAGGTGAGTTTGGTTGTTGTATCTTCATTACGGGGCCTCAATCTGCCTACTCCCCGAATCTCGCCGGAGATCATCTCTAAAGTCTCAGTGTCTTCAACCCTAGGCCTAAGAGAGATCTGGAAGTTCGTTGCAAGTCTTGTATTGTATGTACCGTTTCGTCTACATGCTTGGTTATCAGTGTAATAAGTCGGGTCACGGTCAATTAAGTCAGGGGCATTCGTCACGGTACCTAAAGGATTTGGAGGATTGCAGGTATTTGTTGAGTTAGGTAATTGGGAAATAAAATTTTCTATTGCATTTATTGTCTTTTTGTGTGTTTATAATAAAGACATAATAGGTTTCCAAGTAATCGGAAGACGAAGACCACCATCTCTCTTATTTAATTATTTAAACAATCGGGACGTTTTTTAATCTCGATTGCTTCGCGCATAATTCTGGTTTTGAAGTTGTAAACCGGGAACATTGTTTTGGCATTGTCAAAGTCTATTTTGTGTCCTGTATGAATATGATGCACGGCCAGCGCCGATAAGGGGTCGAATTTTAATCGAGATACAACAACCCAACCCATCCTTGTCTACCGCTCTAAGGAGTATGCATATTGAGCTCTTAGTGTTTATGTCCTTACATATTTACTTCACGTCTTGAAAATGGTTCCAAAACAGGAGCCGAAACGTCCAGTTTCAATAATATACCTACCCTCCTTACCGAAAGGCAGGGGTTCGGCAAAATTTCCCGGATAGCGAGGTGAAACTGATCACTGGCGTCGGTGATTTGCCATAGTCGCGGAAATAGGCCGACGTAGAAGAAACAAAACACAAACACACACTTCTTTATAGGAACGTTTTCTGAGCCCGTAGCCCTTCATCTTTCATATTTCAAATCATATAATTTCGCTCGATTCTTCTATAATAATTGTGAAAGTTCTCAGTTTTCTGCTCTAATGCTCTCTAAAATACTATAAATTTCAGGTAATTGACAACAAGCAATGCTTGCAATTGACAACTACAAATACCGTAATTTTTTTCAGTGAGTAAGAAATTGAATAAAGAACTCCAACTGAAAGAGCTGATTTTTAAGGGAGTTAGCTTTTCTCATTTTATCCAGAAAAAGACGTTCTTTCTGAAAATGGAAAAAAATGATATCTTGCCATAACAACAAAGTACGCTAGGAAAAATTTAGTATCGCTAGGTTGTAGCAAAAAAATGTTGTTAAATTAATTTTTTTTGAATAACGAATGTTTCAGGAAATACGAGTGCCGCTCCATAAAAAGACGTTCATTCTGAAACTGCAAAAAAATGATATCTTGCCATAACAACAAAGTACGCTAGGAAAAATTGAGTATCGCTAGTTTGTAGCAAAAAATTGTTGTTAAATTTTTTGTTTTGAATAACCAATGTTTCAGGAATTGCGAGTGCTGCTCCATATTTTTTACTAACTTTGTATATATAAAAATTCAAACTGACCCCGGATATGGCTCTAGGGGGCTAATTCGCACTTGTCTCTAGAACTTTTTTCAAAATTCAAAAGTTGCGACCTCTTCATCAGGGTCTTTTTTTTTGAAAGAATCCGCTAAAATGTCATCTAACTTGAACGCTTTGAGTATGCGTCACGCTAGACTGATATGCGAGCTGGCGAGATTTTGTGCAGACTTGATTTGGTTGGTATATGGATAAAATATAGGTGTGTGTTGAAGGTGGCTCAAGTTACAATGACTTCAGCCTATCTGATGTATACAATACCCAAGCATAAAATATTTTTGCATTTTCCATCGAATTATAAGGCATGTTTGGAAGAAAAAAAATTCTGGACGTAGCAAGTGCGTTATAGTAGTAATTTTCATAAGAATTGTACACTATTATTATACAGAATATTACTAAGATTGATACTTAAAACTTACACAGACCTTGAAAATCGATTTTGGAGGTCCTAGTACGCGCACATTTGAAAAATTCTTTCGAAAGTTTTACCACCGATATCTCTCTATTATCAAAAAATCTTGTGTTCTAACTCCTTTCGAGAAAAATGCCCAAAAGTCAATTTTCTATGAAGCTAAAAATTAAATTTTGCCATACGTATCTATAGGTAGTGTAAGTCTCTTTAAAACAAACTTGTATTACAAATTTCATTAAAGTAACAAAAGAGTTCCAGAAGTAAACTTTATTCATATTTAGAAAAGTAAAGTATCTGCAAATTATAAACGTAGCAGTAATTTTTCCTTATAATTTAATTAATTGCCTGAATGGTTTCGTTTTAGTCAACCTAATCAAAGCGGTTTTTTCAATATTAATAATAACAAAATGTCTGCTGACAATTATGATTTCAGATTCAAAGGTGACAAAGTTATTCAAGCGTTTTAAACAAAATTAGATCTTGCTCAAAACGTAAGAAATCTGTACACTATTGCTTCTCCAAATGTGAGAATAAAACAAAAAGAAACCATACATTCATCGAGCCGGAATCGATCACGTAACCATATGCGTAGAAGACAAGCACTCTAACACTGACGTATCTTACTATGTTAACTAGCGTTTTGTTTACATGATACTTGCCACGGGTCCCATGCCCGAGATATATTATTATCAAAAGTATATTTAACAATTAATTACAGAATTAGTAAAATTGCCATTGACACACATTTATGACTGTTTCCATCTTATTTGAAGTCTTATGTTTAAAGATAAAAAGTAAACTATTTTACAAGCCTTTTTATAGAGACTAGACCTGATTTGGTTTACCTTTCCAATATATTATACTACACTTTCAGTCTAAAACATTATTCGGAGCCGTTCATCAAACTACAAATATAGTGTATTTTAAAAATTGGTTGAATCGCCCAGTTAAATAGCAATTAGGTACTTGGCAAACTTTTAATTTCATGTCGTTTGTCATTTGCGATATTTGTGGCTAAGGTTTGACGATTCTTGATTCGGGTAGATTTTGTGGCTGTTATTTATTTTGTTTCGTTACCGTTGATGTATGGTTTATTCCTGTTGTATAAATCAATTTACGCCTGACAGTTTAACTACTCTGTCTGTCAGGCATTGGACTTTAACCACTAAGTCGTTTCAACGCAAGTCTTTCAGATTTTATTTTTAATTTGGAAAAAAACCCTAAATACTGTGTACCAAATTACTTAAAATTCACAACACAGATTTATTTACACAGTTTGTAGTCACATGTGAAATGTCATTCCAGTTACTTTGATACTTACAAAAATATACCGATTTTAAAAATATTTTTGTATATATTTTTTTTCAAATAGAACAGCCTGTGTTTTGTATTATAGAAGTGAAGGGCGTCCCGCCCTCTGCGTCTGCTCTAATATAGTACACCCTATACCTCAAGACCCTAGTTTTGGCAATATTTGCATTTAAAAGTGCATATCATGATTCATGTAGCAATCAGTTTTAAATTATTTTTTAGTTTTTTATTTAATTCTATAAACCAATCAAATTCTGTGATTATTTGTTGAATTTTCTAAAAAAACGTTAGAAAATTTTAATTAGCTTTGGTACAGAAAAGGTAAGAAGTTATTAATTTGACAGTATTATCTGTAGCTAGTTGATAAATTGTTTTCACAAATGTCAAAGTGACAGACTTAAATAACGTTCTTATTTCTGACAGCTTGTGACAAAAATATGAGTATTTTTCACTAGTTCAAATTTCCGTAAAAAGTAGAACCTTTTTTTATTTTCTCTTTTTTTTTTAACTTCAATTACAGATTAGGTTCCATAATTCGCGCTCATTTGAAGAAATCCTTTCAAAATCTAAAAGTCCTGGTCTCCTCAATAGCTCATTTTTGTAAGAAAACTCACTAAAAATTTGACTAATAAACCATTAACTCTATAACTGAGACTACTGCCAAAGCATCAGAAAAAGGGACTATTTGAAATTTTCCGCAAATATTTTAGTAAAATAAAGGACAACGATTAGAGCCTTGGTGGTTCAATGGTAAGAACGTGCGCCTCTGAACCGAAGGGTACTTGGTTCGATCCCAGGGTTCTCCTTTCACTTTTTCAGTACGTACTATAACATTAACATCAATGGAGGTTGCGGCATAAAAATCACGTTAAATAACATTTTAATTTTGTGCAGGTAAACTGGTAGCGTAGGTTGGTAGGTTGTAAATTTCATAGGATATCTACTCAAAAAACATTGGGCAAATGGTCCTTTGTTTCCTACAACTAATTTACAGCCTATATTGGAAACGATTTTTCTCGCTTACGCGATCGGAAACGAAGAAAGAGTGGCAATAAAATGAGATTTGATTACATTTCTGTCATTAGATAATGAGTTTTATATAGGAGTTATTCTTACAGCTATATATCTTTCATGAGGCTGAAATTCAAGCCAGGATGAAAGAGAATGTTAATACAGGGGATTTCTACACCCTCTTATATTATCACAAACACTCAATGTCGTGTCGCAATCAGTATCGTAAATGAAACATCTTGAATAAATTCCGGGAGATAAGTGGATCGGAGAACTTGATATTTCGAGCGTATCTGTTTTGTTTTCCTTCCACTATATGAACTAGAAGTGGATCGAAGCGCAGAGAATCGGAGTTGGAAAGCATCCTGACCTCGCAAGGATCACTGAAACTACTGAAAACAGCTGAAAGTCATCTTTATGACACCTGTTTGCTACTAGACTACAGCTCCTCGGATATACTGTTGCTTTACGACTTTGACAAGTTTCTCTGTAATACAAATTAATATATATATATATATATATATATATATATATATATATATATATATATATATATATATATAAATATATATATATATATATATATATATATATATATATATATATATATATATAATATATATATGTATGTGTATATATATATATATATATATATATATATATATATATATATATATATATATATATATATATATATATATATATATATATATATATATATATATATATATATATATAATTTCAAATAACTAATAAAGTGATTCGCTGGAGAATGGATTATTGATTCGATTATATTACACGTTCATAATTCAAGAGAGGGAATTTTCATAACAGGGGTTCCATGACTCGGTGGAATATTTCCTACTTTTGGATGTGAGCTACGAAAGAGAATTATTGAAAAAATATTAAAAAAGTCAAGGATGGAGGTTGCTTGAAGTATACACATCTAGATGCTCAGCTTAATATGAACATATAGCGTCGGCTTTCATTCCCTCGGCACCACTGTCATGTAGCATGAGATGACATTTTATAAAATACAATTTGCAAGGTAATATTTGTTAAGAAATGTGTATTTATAACTGTATTATGACCAGGATAAAACAGCCAATATCGTTTGAACCTGTTTTTAGCTAATAAATAAATTGGCTATTGAGAAGATCTGTGCTTATATATATATATATATATATATATATATATATATATATATATATATATATATATATATATATATATATATATATATATATATATATATATATATACAGTCCACAGGCCGAATAGCTCAGTTCGCGAGGTGAGAAACCTCCAGAATCGAACTAGGAGGTCGCGGGTTCGAGTCCCGTATTCCGACTGTGGGTCTTTTTCACTCGAATGTGGAAAGGCCGGCTTCTGATGAGTTATGGGTGTTTGTCCTTTGTTTATATGTGTATGTAAGCTCCCCCCGCACAAGTTTAGGGCTTCTGGGTGCGGAGTTTGTCTCCTGTGGTGTTATTTTTAATATTATATATATATATATATATATATATATATATATATATATATATATATATATATATATATATATATATATATATATAGTTATATATATATTATATAGTTGTTAATTATAGAGTTCAATAAGTTTCTAAATTAATTTGTAACTCAAATTCTGACACTTTTAGAACACCGGTATATCTGTATGTAAGAAAAATTTTGTTATCTTATAAAAATTATAATCAATATTAAACGAATTTTATATTTGTTATTAAATTGAATAAATTTACCTTTTTATTTACTTAATTGCTTTCTTCTTTTCATCATCGGCTTTTATGTAGACTCTATTTTTAGGGATTTTGTGGGATCTAGTGAAAATTCTTACCTTTTGGACCTGTTACCTAATTTTCTTTAAAGATTTATTTAAATTATGTATTCTGATATGAATTGAAACCACAAGATTTTTCAGGTTAATACTTAATTTCTATTGACAAAAGTTTGCTAGTTAATTAGTTTATCAAACAATATAAACAATTTATGCTGCATTTAACAATTTTAGTTTCTACTTATGGGTCCCCTAAACTTATTGGCCATTTAATTTTAATAATTATTTAAAGTTTTTATTTGCAGTTCGAACTGAGTTTAATTAAAATATTATATCTATATGCTTTGCAAACACTGTGGTTCTGTTACTATGGTAACGGTTTCGTTGTTCAAAATGGCTGTTGGTTGAATGATGATATTCTAGGGAGGGTGTCGTTGCGGCATCTATTGAGACTAATTTTAATCTCCCAATTTATCGAACAAAATATTTATTTTCTTATAAATGTTTGATACGGATTACATTTACTATGTCGTAAACTCTTTATTTGACACTAGTGTTACTTGTTGGCGTAAGTTTCTGTTTATATTTGTGAGAAACAGTGTTATATTTCAAACTGTAATAAACACCTTGGTCTTCGATGGCGACGTAATGTTACACTGAATTCATTACTGTAGAGGTTAATCTTTGTTCTAGACACATATCTGAAGACGATGTTGACTTCCTTGTACCTATTAAACACTATGGCTGGTCTTTTAATATAAGTTTGGAGAATACACAATGGAGTTTTTTACAAGCGTTGTGTCGTGCTGCTGGTTATAAACTTTCTCCCCTCTGGCTTCAAGATGCCGGAAACCGTGATATTCTTCTGTTCGAATCCGATTGGCTTAATTCAAAAGTTCAAATGGATTATGTCACCTGATCCAATAACAACGGAGTTTATCCGCACCCTAGTCAAGACAATGACTTCCCCTTGAAGTTCATTTATTTATTAAATAACTGCTTGAATCAATGAATCAAAAAGGTGAGCATCACTTTGTTTATTGGCGCTAAGCTCAAACTTTGTCTATCACTGTTTACATGAACTTAACCTAAGAAAACATTTCTTACAATTTTTAAATTTCTCATTCAGTTCCTTGTACACATTGTTTAATACTTGTTTACATATTTGAAGCTTAATAAATATAATTAGTTTTATTACAAATAAATTTTTCATTTTGCTTATCGAAAATACATAAGCTTAACTTTTCTATTAGGTTTTAAAAACTCAATGTCACACTACTTAAAGCTTTTTATCATAGCAATATATATATATATATATATATATATATATATATATATATATATATATATATATATATATATATATATATATATATATATATATATATATATATATATATATATATATATATATGCGGTGTGATTTGTTATTTACATTCATTGTATACTTGTATATATTGTGTATATATGTGTGGCTATTTTTAAGTTTCTTGTTTAATTGTATTTTAGATTTTTTAGAGTATATCCCTAAGATATTCCGATTAGGTATTTTATAAATATATGAAACGATACTTTTTAAATTAGATTTTAAAGTGTTTTAGGTTTATGAAAAGATTGTTGTTAGATTGGAAATTTTGAACAATTTAAGATTATGGTTTTTTATTTTTGTAGAGCAAGATGTCTGTTGTCTGTGATATCTGTGTTCGTTTTTCTTATTTTCTGGTATTTTTATCTAATCCTGACATGTCTTATCTACTGGATTTTGTAGCAAAAAGACCAATAAAGATTATATATATATATATATATATATATATATATATATATATACATATCTGTGTGTGTGTGTGTATTATCTTGCAAACCGTATACCTCAGAATTATGGGAAAAAAATTATAAAGAAACTGGCCACGAAAAAAGCCTGAAAATTCTTTACAGGGTTGTAGGTCGAACGCCAGATGATATAACTGAAAACCAATAATCAAAATGCTGATTTTTTTTCAAAAAATTTCTCATTAAGGTCTACTGAAAATGTAAAATAGGAATATGATTAAAAATCTGAATATTTTTTGAGAAGAATTTCATTATATCTTGGCAAATAAGTGATGGGGAGAGTGGAAATCCTGTCTTGAAAAGCTTGTAAGTCTGGTTCTGCTTAACCGAATTTTTCAAATTTTATGTTTTTTGAAGAGATCTTTTAAGCCAATAGAATACTTATAAATTCAAGCCATTATAATGAATATTGTGAATGCTAGAGGGCGCTGCTTATTTTTTTCAGCAACCGTGTTTCTTCCTGGAAATATTGAATAGAAACATGTAAGTTTGAACACGCCGTATAAAAATAGCCTAAATTGGTATCAAACCAGTAAAAACCTCACAACAATATTTTTTTTAACCAAAGATATTTTTGAAAAGATAAAATATGTAAATGGTGGGGATTTTATCTTTACTCATCGATTAGGCCGGTTACGGCCAACGGCATTTGACGAGTTTTCTTTCGTCAACAATGTTTATTAACAGAAATCAAGATACGATTACTCGTAACAGAAATTTACAAAAGGACAAAATTCATGAAAGCACCTATACCTAGTTATTTTACTTAGTCAAAATGTTTCCCATCATTTGCTATGCACAAATCTAGTCTCTCTATAGTAAAATTGACACTGGCCTCAATTTTACCAACATAAACATTTATTACTGCTTCCCCAATCCTTCCTTTCAGATCCATAAGTGTAGCTAGACGTGTCTCTAAAACTATATCTTTAATATCTCCCCATAAGTAAAAATCTAAAACCGTAAGGTCAGGTGACCTTACTGGCCATAGAAAAATACTACCTCTTTGAATCCACCTATTTGACCACGTAACACCTAAATAATTTCGGACAGCCCCGGGAAAATGTGTTCTGCAATCATCTTGTTGATATCACATGTCTAGTCTGTTTTGAGTCAACACATCTTCAAGGAGAATGGGTGAAACATTATTTAAAAATCCTAAGCACCTCTCGTCAGTTAACTTTCCTTCAAAGAAAAAATGTCCGATAATTTTTCAGCTTAAAATACCGCAGTTTTTACGCGCCAATATTGACAACATTTAGGCAAAGAACCTGAAACAAATACTGGTTTTGTAAAGAAAATGTTATTATGCAAGGCACGGGAAAAAATTGTATACGTTATTTACAGGATATATTGAGCTGCATCTTAAAAAAATATTTTGACAATCACAGAATGGCCCATTAGTCGCTGGTAATACCTAAATTTTTTTTTGGAGCATTCCTTATATTATTGCATTTTTGCATTTTTCATCGAAATATGATGCATATTCGTTAAAAAAAGTCGAGACGCAGTAAGTGCGTTTTGTTAGTGAATACTCAGTAAATGCTTCAAATCTTAATAAAACAATTTGCTCTTAACCTAAGGTGAGTTGGCTAACAAACTACTTTTCTCGAAAACATGTACAAAATTTTTGTACATTTTAAAACAATTAGTTATTTTGATAAAATATATGGTACATTGTTGTTACTATATAGGTTATACCGATAACCAAATTGATGAATGCTTAGATTAAAAACATATTTGCTATTACAATTTTTTGTCAAAATTCACTACCGTAACTCACTTCCTGATCCAGACTTTTTTGATTTTCAAGGACTCTCTCTGCGTATTTCTGTATAATGACAATAATACAAATAATAACATTATGAATTATTGGAATATGTACACCGTGTCCAATATAAGGATGCACTGCATGGGGATCTCGAAAACCGTGATAATTTTTTGGAAACGGAAGGTTGAAATGAAAATGTAAGAGTGCAGGCTTGAAGAGCTTAACAAAGTCGTGACGTAGCAAGTGCGTAATAGTAGTGAATTTTGGTAAAAGAAATTTTAATAGCAAATGTAATTTTTTAATGAAGGCAGGCATTGAATTTGCTTAGCAGTATAACCTATATAGTAGAAGCATGTACCATATTTTATCAAAATAACTTTAAATTTTTTCTGAAAATGAACTTAAGATATTTATCCACCTAGAAAGATATAATTTTTCACAAAAATCGTTCCGAAGTAACTACAAAAAAAATTTTGCATGAAAACTTTTACAAAAATTCGAAAACATTTTTTTACAATAACTTATCAAACATTTATTACCAAAATGACACAAAACTTTTACGAACACTGATTTTTAAGGAAACACAAAAAAAATCTTAAAAAACGGACTAACAATTTTTCACCAAAAAATTGCCTAAAGAATACATACCATTCAGATTATATATCTAATCTATAATTGTGATTGAACAAAAAGGAAAATGCAAAAACAATTTCCAAAACTATAGTCTGTAGGTATAACAGGGAGTTGTTCAATTTGAAAAAAAATAATTAAGATGGTTTGTCAAATTCAGTCACTTTGAGAGTGCACAGTATACGTCATCTCTATTTTTTCGAAGAATAATATAAACGAAAACTTCGCTGAATGCGTCACTTTCATGAGATTCTCCTATCTATTTGTAAAAACGCCGTATGATAATTTTTGGCATGTGCCAAAAATGTGAAAAATTGCAAAACAATTGAAATAACTCAAAAATGATTAATGTTATAAAATTATTTTCCCTAAAAACATGCATTATAATTCGAAGAAAAATGCAAAATTAAATAAGATAAGAGGTGTTCATAAAAAAATGTATCACCAACGACGTTTGGGCCACGCTGTGATCGTGAACATTATTTTATTAGATGCAGCTCAAGACACCCTATAACTAACGTTAACAATTTTTCTCGTATCTTGTATAATAACGGATATGTTGAACGTAGAAATACGTTACCCTGTATATATAAGAACAGATGAAAACCGCAACTAACCCAGGATATGGGTTCTAGGGGGCCCAGTTTGCGCTGATTTGAGGAAATCTTTTCAAAAGTCAAAAGTCGCTGCCTTTTCATTAGCAAATTTTTTCTACTAAAACTCGCTAAAAATTACAGATGATTAAACCTTATTAAAACTCTATAACTAAAACCGCTGTCAAAGCTTCAGCGACAGGGTTTATTTAAAATGAGTTGCCTGGAATTATTTTGGTAAAATGAAGTACAATGACGGTTGAAGCTGAAACTTAGCACTTTTATTATGACATTTTCTCTATATAATCCTTATTTGTTTCAGGTTATTTGCCTAAATGTTGTTTCAAATCGCGACTTTGATGATTTAAGCGAAAAACTCCAACTTTTTTTGTATATAACTGACCTCGGATATGGGTTTCAGGGGGCATAGTTCCTGCTCATTTGAAGAAATTATTTCAAAATTCATTCAAGAGTCTCGATCTCCTCATTAGTGAAAGAAAATGTACTAATATCAAATTATATCTAACTCTATGGGTAAAATTATAATGACCAAAGATAAAGATAAATATAAGGAGAAGAGCATGCCTATGTTTGTATTACAAATGTCAGAAAAGAAAATCTTTCCTCGCATGTCACTTTGGAACTAGATTTGGCATTTGTAAAAATAATTTGTCACTTGAATATGACATGTATTGTTGCCGTGAACTACTATGCACTATTATATTACGCCTTATAAGAATCTTGTTTGTTTTGGAGTAAAAAAGCTTATTTTACTGTTTTAATATTTTTCTATGCCTTAACCCTAAATGGTTTTTTTGTCTATAAAATTACATTAATTGTGTTTATCATACAAAAACGTTGCTTTTGGTGTTCTCGTTTGGCCTCCAGGACAACCAAAATTTTTTGCATTGACCTGTTAAGTGGGGCAACCAACGAAGCGGAACGTCTACCTCAGCGGGCGATGATTTTCACCGCATGCGAGTATATACGACTTACGCATTATCTGATAATTTTTAAGAAAACCAATAATTTTGAAATGAATAATTTTAAATTATATATTGATAATGTAGGAACATAAAATGAAAGTTTTACATTATTACAAAATAAAATATTGTCAAGAATACTATTGAAATAATTTTCATTCTTTCGTATGGTAGATTTTGAAGCATGGAGCGGGGCAACGTCCTGTTCTGCAATCGGGACACCAGTATCGTGACTCCTTACGAAGTTTCTTCTCGTAACATAGAGCACAACGTTTAGTTGGTTTCTCTTTTGTAATTGGTGCTATTAGCGCAGGAAAATGGCGTTCAACTAATCGTGAAGGCTTTGGTGTACGTGCCCGACATTCTGTGGTTTGTCTACCCTCCGCATATTTTTCTACTTTTTTTCTCCAAGTTTTATAAGGAAAGATAATCTTTCTTTATTGCCTCCAAGTTATCTATAAATATGATAGAAGTTTAATGCTGTTATATCCAGAAAATGACGAAAAAGTTTTTTTAATCGATTTCTTGCTGACGAATAGAAGTGTAAGTAATTGTCCGCCAAATCAACACCTCCCATATTCTTATTGTAATCAACTATAACTGATGGCTTTTCTACTATTGTTCCTCTTCTGGATATTACTAGTCTTTCCCATCACTATGAATAGAACTAATCATTACAACATCTTTTTATCTCGCTGTTTTTCCAATTTGGTAGTTTTGATTAGTAATGGAATACCTTTTCTATTTAGTCTTATAGTTCCAACACAGCCAGTTCTACGTTTTGCAAGTTTATCTTAGAGGACAATGCTATTGTAATATTTGTCTAAATATAGGCAATATCCCTTTTCAAGAAGTCAATGTGCCAATTCCAAGACAACTCTTGATGTGATGGGCTCATTAGTATAATTTGAGTCACCATATACAGTACATGTACCAGTATACAAAATAAAATTGTAAACATATCCTGCTTCACTTTCGCATAAGGAGAACATCTTCATTCCAAATCTCTTCCGTTTGGATGAATTATATTGTTTCCATTCCAATATTCATTTCCAGCCAATCAAGGAATTATCGACACTTATATTTTTTTGAGGAATATAAAGCGACATAAAATTTTCTTTTAAGTAATTTAAAACTGGCTGTATTTTAAATAATTTTCTATTCATTGTTGTACTACCAAACTCTTCGTTATTTGTAAAATCAAGAAATTTTTGTAACAGGTGAAATCGTTGTTCAGACATAATGCGAGAAAAGAATGGTGTTTCAATACTTTCCCTTTTCGAGAAATACATCTTACTTTCAGGTTTAGAACAAACCCCTTGTAAAATCAAAAGTCCCAAAAATGTTTTTATCTCGTCGCTATTTGTCTCTGTCCAGTTCTTTACTCTAGACCTATTTTTTCCTTACTTTTTGCCATAAATTGACAATCATAACGATTAGTCTCAATAACCATCATGTTAATCAAATCATCAGTAAAAAAAACTTTCGAAAATGCTGAGTATATTATCTTTACTTAGATTCGATTCTTGAATACCTGTATTACCGGTAAAGGGAAACGGTGGACGACCTACACCACTGTTACTCCATGGAACATCAAATTCCTGTATCACCAACTACGTAATCAGTTTCGGAATCATATGAATTATCTTCATCAGATTCGTCCGAGGAAGTCCAATTATCATCTACATCTAAATCATCCGAATCACTGCTTCACTCATTCCGTTTTCTTTTTTCCATGGGTAAGCCTACGAAGATAAATAAATGAAATAAAAATATACAATAATATACACCGACAATAAAATAAACTAGACCCCGCACTCTATTCTCGTGCTTACTTCCACACATTACTTTGTCGGCGAAGGGAAAGTGTAAAAGAAGGGGAAGTACAAATGTCCGCTACATGGGGATAGTAAATATGTATATAGAATACTTACCACTAATAATATTTTTGGACAAAACTAGAAATATTCAGGATTATCTTAGACTCTAATACAACACAGATATGGTATATTCAACATCTCACTAGGTAATGCATACTCCGTACAAGTCGAGACAAGTTGTACCACGCGATTCCTCCTAATATCGTTTAAGGTATAATATACCACAGGCGGATATTTGCGACCAGCCCATAGCGATTCAGTCAGATTTCTACAATCCGAATATATACGACATACGCGCTGAGCAATTCCAATGTGCATAACGTATATAAACGTCATATGCCCTTAAGAGGTTAAATGCCTATAACATTTTTCCTTTCAATCTAGAAATTTCTATTTTGGCACATAGTTTAGATTTTACAATATAGAACAGCGTACCAAATTTGGTTGCAGTAGCTTTGTTATTTCGAAAGATATAAACAGTTTACGACCATAGTTTTTGAGTTATCGATGTGACACATAAACATATATGCATATATATATATATATATATATATATATATATATATATATATATATATATATATATATAATGTAAGCATTCTGCCAGTGTTGTCAAAAATTTTAGAAAAAGTAGCAGCTGAAGTCCCATATACATAAATACAATATACTACCTCAAAGACAGTTTGGTTTTCGAGCAGGATATAGCTGCGCTACAGCTATGCTGGATATTGTGGATGATATACTTTCAGCAAGTGACAAAGGGTTGATGACAATACTTGTACTGCTGGACTATAGCAGGGCCTTTGACACGGTGAATCATGCAATCCTTCTTTCCATTTTAGAATTTATAGGACTGGGTAATTCTGCAATGAAAATGGTGGAAAGTTACGTAAGTGATCGGTCGCAGAGGGTTTTTTTTGAAAGGAAAGCTTTCTGACGACATACCTTTGAAAACAGGCGTACCGCAGGAATCTTTCCTAAGTCCTCTATTATATGCTATTTAAACATGTAACCTATTCAGCCACATCAAGTATTCACAAATTCACTCATACGCAGATGACACCCAGGTGTACTACTCATTTATGCCTTCGGATATGACTGCAGCGTGTCGTCGGATAACATAGGATTTGAATATTATTTCCCAAGTGTCAGCAGCACATAATTTGAAACTGAATCCTGCGAAATCCACTTTACTTCTATTTGGTAGAAAGGTTGACAGGCTCAGCTATTTCCAACTTGTGGATGTAGAAATCAATGGCTTACGATTGCCTCTTCAAGAGTCTGGGAAAAGTCTGGGGTTGCTGCTAGATAGCGGCATGCAATTTGAAAGTCATGTATCAAGATGTATTATGCTAGCATTTTCAAGGCTTAGGAGAATATATTCCTGCAGGCATTATTTAAATCGTAAAAGTAGGCTCTTGCTGTGTAACTCGTTGGTGCTGTCAGTTTTTAATCATTGTTAATCTGTCTACGGGCCCTGTTTACGTTCCTGTGATGTTTCAATAATTCAGAGGGTTCAAAACTCTTGTAGTAGGCTAATCAATGGTATAAAGAGGTATCACAGTATATCAGCTGCTTTTGGGTCTAGTGGATGGTTAAATATAGCTAAAAGAGTTTGGTATCATTCTGGGTGTAAGACTAGATGCATTCTCGCAACAATTAGAACCGTAGACCGGTTTCGCTCTCATTAGAGCTCTTCAGTACGGCATACTAATTGTAGCAAAAATGCACCAAAAATAACACGGCTACCGTATAGCCAGTCTTAAAACACTAAGTGAGTGGTGAACGTGTCGCCACCTAGTTCGGAACCAAGTACTATGTTGTCACGCCCGCTCCAAATAGCACAGAGTGTTAAAAATAGAGACGGTATACAACTAACTAACAATTTAAAAAATTGTTAGCCCTGGCCCATTTCTACCCCAATATAGGGACAAAGTATGTAAGACTAGATGCATTCTCGCAACAATTAGAACCGTAGACCGGTTTCGCTCTCATTAGAGCTCTTCAGTACGGCATACTAATTGTAGCAAAAATGCACCAAAAATAACACGGCTACCGTATAGCCAGTCTTAAAACACTAAGTGAGTGGTGAACGTGTCGCCACCTAGTTCGGAACCAAGTACTATGTTGTCACGCCCGCTCCAAATAGCACAGAGTGTTAAAAATAGAGAAGGTATACAACTAACTAACAATTTAAAAAATTGTTAGCCCTGGCCCATTTCTACCCCAATATAGGGACAAAGTATGTAAGACTAGATGCATTCTCGCAACAATTAGAACCGTAGACCGGTTTCGCTCTCATTAGAGCTCTTCAGTACGGCATACTAATTGTAGCAAAAATGCACCAAAAATAACACGGCTACCGTATAGCCAGTCTTAAAACACTAAGTGAGTGGTGAACGTGTCGCCACCTAGTTCGGAACCAAGTACTATGTTGTCACGCCCGCTCCAAATAGCACAGAGTGTTAAAAATAGAGACGGTATACAACTAACTAACAATTTAAAAAATTGTTAGCCCTGGCCCATTTCTACCCCAATATAGGGACAAAGTATGTAAATGTGTATGCAAATATGTATTTTAACACTCTGTGCTATTTGGAGCGGGCGTGACAACATAGTACTTGGTTCCGAACTAGGTGGCGACACGTTCACCACTCACTTAGTGTTTTAAGACTGGCTATACGGTAGCCGTGTTATTTTTGGTGCATTTTTGCTACAATTAGTATGCCGTACTGAAGAGCTCTAATGAGAGCGAAACCGGTCTACGGTTCTAATTGTTGCGAGAATGCATCTAGTCTTACATACTTTGTCCCTATATTGGGGTAGAAATGGGCCAGGGCTAACAATTTTTTAAATTGTTAGTTAGTTGTATACCGTCTCTATTTTTAACACTCTGTGCTATTTGGAGCGGGCGTGACAACATAGTACTTGGTTCCGAACTAGGTGGCGACACGTTCACCACTCACTTAGTGTTTTAAGACTGGCTATACGGTAGCCGTGTTATTTTTGGTGCATTTTTGCTACAATTAGTATGCCGTACTGAAGAGCTCTAATGAGAGCGAAACCGGTCTACGGTTCTAATTGTTGCGAGAATGCATCTAGTCTTACATACTTTGTCCCTATATTGGGGTAGAAATGGGCCAGGGCTAACAATTTTTTAAATTGTTAGTTAGTTGTATACCGTCTCTATTTTTAACACTCTGTGCTATTTGGAGCGGGCGTGACAACATAGTACTTGGTTCCGAACTAGGTGGCGACACGTTCACCACTCACTTAGTGTTTTAAGACTGGCTATACGGTAGCCGTGTTATTTTTGGTGCATTTTTGCTACAATTAGTATGCCGTACTGAAGAGCTCTAATGAGAGCGAAACCGGTCTACGGTTCTAATTGTTGCGAGAATGCATCTAGTCTTACATACTTTGTCCCTATATTGGGGTAGAAATGGGCCAGGGCTAACAATTTTTTAAATTGTTAGTTAGTTGTATACCGTCTCTATTTTTAACACTCTGTGCTATTTGGAGCGGGCGTGACAACATAGTACTTGGTTCCGAACTAGGTGGCGACACGTTCACCACTCACTTAGTGTATCATTCTGGGTGTCTTTTTTTATCGGATCATTAAATCACATACGCCTCCATATCTCTACAACAAAATCACTTTTAGAACAGACGTGCACACACTGAATTTGAGACATAGGTTTACGGTGATCCGTCCGGTACACAAAACGGCGTTGTTTGAAGGATCGCTCACGTTCGGTGTGGCGAGATTCTACAATAGGCTCCCTGTTGAGGCCAGAAATCTTTCTGTGAACAGATTTCGTTGCTGGTCCCATCGGAAATTGTGTTGTCGACGGGTTACTTAAGAATTACCTGGTGTAGTGCCTGGGGTGTTGGCGTTGCAATGCCAGTCGGCATTTTAGAATAAGATTAGGCGTTCACTATCATCCGGTGATATGATGGGTTGGATTGGGTTAATTTGTAAATGGGTTTGATATGGGTTGGTTCTTAGTATGTTTGTGATATTATATTGTATTATTTTATTTATTTTTGTTGAAAAGGTTTGTACATATGTTTTTTCCAATGTATTTTTAACTGTAGTAGCGGTGGAAGACCAGTGGCAGCGTGTGAGTGATCACTGCTAGCACACTGAACCGCATGCTATTCCAGATATATAAGTACTGTGTTAGAATATATGGTGCATTTGCATCGACTTATGTAACATATGTATCACAAATGGAATAAAGGTTATATAAATATATATATATATATATATATATATATATATATATATATATATATATATATATATATATATATATATAATCTAACTTGAAACTGACCCTGGATATGTGTTCTAGGGGACTAGTTCGCGCTCATTTGAATAATTTTTTTTTAATTCAATAGTGCGATCCATGAGAGAGCACTTTTCTTGATATTTCTTTAAATAGGTAACTTCAGAAATAAATGCAAACGAGAATCTGAAGAAGCACCTTTTCCGATATATCTGAAAAACGAAAAACCTTAATTCAATTATGAAAACGCCGTTTATGAGCTTTCACAATAGCGCAAGTTTTCCCTTATTCAACCGTCATTTCACATCTCACGGTTTCGTGATTCCCATGCAGTGCATCCCTATATTGGACAGAACAGGGTGCATACGCTCATTAGATCATTGTCAACCATAATTATTGTACATATTAGTCTCAATATAAAAATAGATTTGTAAATTGAATCATAACTTTCACATAGCTGTGATAATCTACTCTCCACAGAAAGACATCCTCGTGAAATTAATTTAGGGTCCATGATATAAACACAAAGAAAATCTTCATATGCCGGTACCCATAAACTTGTGAAACGATATATTACTCGAGTTTTAACAAAAAAATGTCATTTTCACCAAATCACCCCTCATTTATCCCCTACACCCTGAAGCAATCTTCCCCAAAAACAATTCAAAGCGTTCCTTTGCCGGGTGCCAACTGGATCCCAAATTTGAAAATTATATTTCAATTAGAAAGTTATTGCGCCTACTAACAGACAGACGTACTGGCAGACAGACCGACCGACACACAAAATATTTTCGTTCCAGTATCAAGTTTTCTATATGTTTTCAGACTTTGTACGCTGTTTTAGCAAAACAGAATTTCGAAATTTCTGTCACCGATATTCCACCCCACACATTCAAACGCTAATTGAATTTCAGCACAGAATACCAGATCTTTGATGAGATTGAAACTTTTCTAATAAACAAACCTTATAACTTTATATTACTCCAGTTTTAACGTAAAAATGTCTATTTTCAGAAAATCGCCCCCATTAATCTCCTACCCCCTGGAGAGATTTTATCCAAAAATAATTCGAACGGTTCGTCTGTCGCGTGCTAACCGTATACCAAATTTGAGATTCTAGCTCAATTCGTTCTATAATTATCGTGGCTACAAACAGACAGACATGCAGACCGACAGACCGACCGACAGACAGACCGACAGGCCGACAGATCGACATACCGACAGACAACAAAGTTTTTGTGCCAAAATCACGTTTCCTATATGTTTTGACACTTTTTACGACGTTTAAGCGAAAAAAAATGAAATTTTTTTCGCCGATGCCATACTTCCACACGTATTGACGATGTGGAATTAATTAAAAGATTATTCAGTGGGTGCCAGTTCCCCTCTGCGTTTTATTACTCTTTGGTACTAAGTCGTCTTACTACTTGTTCATTTATATATTAAAAAAGATTTAGGTTACAAAGTGTGGTTACAAGAGCTAAAAGTTTTCTAACTAAATGTATACGTGTAAAAAAATATGTATGTTATGCAGATATGAACACTAGAGGAGCCATCCAGTGCAATTTAGTATTTACCAGTTGCATCTCAAGAGAATACCAATAAAAGTGTGTTGAGCTTCAAGCTCGACCGGTTATGTTCAGGAACTCTTCCCCAGCGTTGTCGTTAGAGTGAAGTAGGGACTTCACCGAGCGTGAAAGACCGACACAAAAACACTCCCCGGTCTGAGTAAACTGTTAGTTTGGTTTGGTATAGTAATCGATGATAGTGAACACACAATGCTTTCCCGCACTATAACTCAGCCTCTGCCGTTTTACTCCAGGTTCCTTCGATTCAGATACAAATCCATGACTCCTTCGCACATATTTTTGCTTCTGTGTGGTCGACCTCTAACGCCATGGCCGGACTCCGGTATACGATAAATTCTTACAATATCGATTTCCCATTCCAGTTTGCAGGTTAAGTTGCTCCAATATATTTCGAAAATTGTTTCACGTTTCAAATTTTCCACACGAGGGTTACAAAGATTTGACCCTGAAATTATCTACCGTGATGTTTATGTTATGAAGTTGAACAAATCTAGAAGTCTGGAGCATTGATTGTATACTTTATGAGACAAAAAATCCCGTACTTTGCTCCTTACACCGACATAGCCAGCTTGTGGTCAGTAAATTCATAAATTTATAATGTCTGTTTATTTCAGTTACATTGGCTAGCACGCTTTGAGAACACTTGCGGCTAAACCTTTTTTTTCAGTCCAATCCTAATTATTAATGGGAAAGTTTGATACAAAAAATGTCGAGATTTGTTTCTACAACAATCTATAGGTAAGTAAAAGATTGGAACATATGATGTGTACTGATGAGTAGACGTCACAGAACTCAATTCACCATAAGTCATTTTTTTAAAGCTGCTGATCGTTTGGCTAAAAACGTCAGGTTAATTAATATACAGTGTGTCCCAAACTGCATGGGAATGTATTGCTATCTCCGTTATTATTAGAGATAGGGAGACGATTAAATTAGCAATGGTTTGTACAATTTCATGATCATTCCAAATATGACTTGTATTTTGCCCTGAATCTTTTCGTTTTCGAGTTATTTTGAAAAAAAAAATTTGGCGACTTATTTTTTCTCCAATATGTAAGTAGGCGTTGATCTGACATGTCTAAGACTTGCACATTATAAGGACACTTTGTATAGAGTAATCTTTTTGTGCTATTCTCAACTTTGGATTGTCATTTATTTTAAAGCTACATGTATCAACGTTTGTTTTTATTATCGTAGCCATATTGGATTTCTTTCTCATATGATAGCCTGTGAAAAGAGCTTTCCAATGATGTACAGCTTAGATACATGCTTGATAAATCTTGTAATTGGACTAACAATTTTGAGACAAACCGTTTTGAGGATAGTAGGCTATGATATCCAATATCAGAAAACAAATGACAAAAAAAAGTGTTCAAAAAGCAGTAGGCCATGGAGTCTAACAATAGATTTCTACTTTTAAAAATAGGAACTTTGAACACACCAATGAAACGGCTCATTAATACAAATGATATTTTACATTACAACATTATCATAAAAAAAATATAATTTAACTAAATAGGTAAACCTAGTAAATAACAAAATGTACTAACAGAACTCAATAAAAAGCAGATTAATAACTTGCGAAGACGCCTTCGAAAATTCTTTGATTTTTAAACGTAAGTCAACTGAAAAACAACAGAAGAAAGGTTGCTATGGATATAACACTATCGCGACAATTAAAAATACTGCCATTCTTAAATATCTGAACAATTTGTGGTGTATTTAACACATTGCTTCAAATTTTGCACTAACTAGTTTGTTTTCTGTTTATTTTAAATATTACTCAACAATATTATGTTCAGTAATGTAGAATATTTTAACATGTGGGAATGTTATATTCGTTCTAACCGAAATACTTAGGCAGATGCAAATTCATATCAAAACAACTACCTAGAAAGAGAACAATCAAACACCAAAATATTTCGCAGGGTAGTGACCAATCTGTTGAACGACGGTAGCTTCCACGCAAAGAAGCTACTAATGCCTAGAAATGAAGGAATAAATAATGCCGTCTTACAGGTTTCAAACGAAAACCCTTCACAATCTCTTCGGTTTTATAGTGAACAAATTGACGTTCCAAAAAGTACGGTACACCGTGTATTAAAACAATGTCATTACCATCCATACAAACCTACAATTTTACAAGGCTTAAATGTTGACGATTACCCTAAGCGACTTCAATTCTGCAGATGGTATCAAGGACAATGTCAGCAAGATTAAGATTAAGTTTTTCATTTGAAAATGATATGGACTGATGAATCCAGATTTACAAATTGTGGTGTGTATAATCGCCATAATAGGCATTATTGGACAAATGAAAATCCCCATCTAAAGGAAGAAAGACGATTGCAAGACAGATTTGGTATTAATGTTTGGTGCGGCTTATTAGGTAAAAAAGTACCATTTTTATTTGTAGATTAGACAGTTAATTTAAAAAAAATTCAGGTAACTTCATTGTTGGTCCGTTCTTTTTTGAAAATAATTTACCTGGAGAAAGGTATCTGTTGTACATCATTGGAAAGCTTTTTTCACAGGCTATCACATGAGCAAAAGGTCCAATATGGCTGCCGTAATAAAAACAAACGTTAATACATGTAGCTCAAAAACAAATAACAATCCAAAGTTAAGAACAGCACAAAAAGATTACTCTGTAACAAGTGTCCTGATAATGTGCAAGTCTTAGACATGTCAGATCAGCGCCTACTTAGATATTGAAGAAAAAAGAAATCGACAAATTTTGTTTTTTTCAAAATAACTCGAAAACGAAAAAAGGCAGGCTAAAATACAAGTCATATTTGGAACGAGCATTAAATTCTGCAAAACATTGATAATTTAATCGTCTCCCTATCTTTAATAATAACGAAGATAGCAATACATTCCCATTCAGTTTGGGACACACTGTATAATCTAAGTTGTATAAGTTAATTGTGTGCTGGTGTTGCTTTTGTTTGGCTAAATATTTCCATACTAAATATGTATGTAGAAACTTTTTGTCCGGGTTCGCAATTGCTTGCTTTCTTTACTGTAACCAGTACGATGCCGCAGAATGGCGAAACCAGTTACAGATAACAAAGATAGCAACTATGAAGCGAGAGAAGAAATAGCTACATCTGTATTTAGTATCAGTTATTATTCTATCTATTATTGTGAGTTATTATAATAATGTACAGGGCTTGGCAAATTGGTGGGAACACCCTATTTGTGGCCTTCGTTTGAGGTGGATCGACTCGGATGAAACTTTCTGTATATTTTGAAAGCAATTTAATTGCATTTACGGTTATTTGCCATCTGTAATCCTCTTCAAGTTATGATGCTATAAGAACATTTTTAAAACTAGACACCCTGTATTTTTTCTAATGAGATCGAATTTACGCCCCTAGAACCCAAAAGCAAGGTCTGTTTGAATTTTTATATGCTTATATATATATATATATATATATATATATATATATATATATATATATATATATATATATATATATATATATATATATATACTGTGTCTATCAAATATAACGCATAAACTCAATAAAATTGAAAGTGACCATTGTTAAGGAAAATTCAAAAACATCGATTTTTCCTTGTCAAAAACTAACTTTTTGATAAAAATATTTCACCCCTATCGTCACACCTTCTTAAAGGGTAGCTTCTTCTTTCAAATTTTCAAAATGGATGGTGGGTAATGTGACATGTTTTTACGCTATAATAAAAATTTAAAACTAAACACCCTGTATTAGCGAATTTTTATGAAAAAAAAATCGCTTAAGACTGAAGTATTGATGGTGAGACTTTTCAAAGATTTTTTCAAATGAGGTCGAATTTGCGCCCCTAGAACCCGAAAGCAAGGTCCGTTTGAATTTTTATATGCTTATATATATATATATATATATATATATATATATATATATATATATATATATATATATATATATATATGTATATATATATATATATTTAAAATTAAAAATGGATAGGGGGTAGTGTGAAATGTTTTTACGCTTAAACTCAATAAAATTGAAAGTGACCATTGTTAAGGAAACTCCAAAAACAGGTCGATTTTTATTGTCAAAAACTAACTTTTTGATATAAAAATTTCACCCCTATCGTCACACCTTCTCAAAGGGTAACTCCTACTTCCAAAGTTTAAAAATGGATGGTGGGTAGTGTGAAATCTTTTTAAAGCTAATATAATTCTCGATTCAGCAACATCATTTTTGTTTGTAGGAATAAAGTGAGTAATAGCATTTTCATTATCAGTAACACCAAACGCAAGTGAATCCTGTGAATAATTACATAGTCCAGTCTAATGATACTGATATGATATTTATAATATGATACTTCACTATCTCAAGTCTGTAAACAGTATTCAAAATGTTGCATTTCTTGTACGAAAGGAGTTCTAGAGGTTTTGTTGTCTACTATGTCGTATCTGTAACAGTCGGCTGATGATAACAATTATCTGCTGCTGTGGGACATGTGTCATAAAAACTAAATGAAGCATAAATTTGACACTTTTCTGTGATACAATCGGCAGATAATAGTGGTAATTTTTCGTTTCGGTTGTTGTCGTGCAAAGTGAATACGTATAATTTACTACTTTTGTAGAAATTGCCATTAAAAAAAATTAAAGTTACTGTCAACTTCCGGTACAAGGGGTTTGGCTACATTTTTCTGATTAATTTAGGAAAATAGAGCGCAGCGCGCTAATTAAGACGACAAAGTTTCATAATTATCCGTTCATTCGTTCCGACACAATAAACCTTTAAATGCACCCTGTAACCACCTACTGACGTACACGCATCCCGGCGGTTTTTGTCTAGGTGTTGAAGAATAGTGGCTGTGTGATACATGAGTCTGATGTTGAATCTCCTGTTCTATTCAAAAGTACCAAAAAAATATATCTCTGCCATTAAAAAAAATTACTATTAACTTCCGGTACAACCAGTTGCGTTACATGGCTTTTATTAATTTACTTAAATAGAGCGCGGCGTGCTAATTAAGATGACAAAGTTTCATAATTTTCTGTTAACTCGTTTCTACACAATAAATGTTTAAATGCGCCATATAACCACCTAGTTAAGTACACACCTCCCATCGTTTTTGTCAAGGTGTCGCAGAATAGTGGGCGTATGATACTTGAGTCCGTTGTAGAATCGCCTGATCTATTTGAAAATAGCAAAAAACCTATGACTGCCATTACAAAAAATAAAGTTACTGTCAACTTTCGGTACAACGGGTTGCGCTATATATTTTTTTCTTAATGTACATACATAAAGTGCGGCGCTTTTATTAGGCTGGCAAAGTTTCACAATTTTCTGAACTCGCTTCCACACAATAAATGTTTAAATGCGCCATGTAACCACCTAGTTAAGTACACCCCTCCCATCGTTTTTGTCAACGTGTCGTAGAATAGTGGGCGCATGATACTTGAGTCTGGTGTAAAATCGCCTGTTCAATTAAAAAATAGCCAAAAAGCGTATAACTGCAATTAAAAAAACTTACTGTAAGCTTTCGGTACAACCGGTTGCGCTACATTTTTTTCTCAATGTGCATACATACAGCGCGGCGTTTCACAATTTTCTATTAACTCGTTTCGACACAATAAATGTTTACATGCGCCGTGTTAACACTTTTTCAAGTACACACATCCTCTCGCTTTTGTTAATGTGTTGGAGAATAGTGGGTGTATGATACATGAGTCTGGTGTAGAATCGCCTGATCTATTCGAAAATACCAACAAAATGTATCACTGTCATTGCAAGAAAGGGTACTGTCAGCTTTCGGTTCAACCGGTTGCCCTATATTTTTCTTATTAGTTTAGGTAAAAAGAACTCAGCGTGTTTATTAAGACGACGAAGCTTCATAATTTATTGTCTACTGGTTTGGGAGTGATCAGTTTATAAGTACACAATGCATCCGTAATATAGCAAGTCTGTTAAGTTAACACATTTAAGTCATTTTCATGCCAGTAGGATTAATCTAATAGTCACCGTGTGTTGAGTTAATTCATTTTCATAACAATAGATTATATAAATTGACTCTGCTCAATTTATTATCACTCTACATGGCCTAGTTATTAATATCTTATTTTCCTTGTGAGAGGGTAGAAAGCACATGCCGGCAACGCCGCACACTAAGCGAGCGACGTGGATTCTGTCTGGTTTGACGAGAGGCGTCTACTTAACGTTCGCCCAAATATATAGTGTATTTTAATAATTGATTGAATCCCCTCAGTTAAATAACCTTTGCAAATTTTTAATCTCATGTCGTCTGTCATTTTCCATAATTGCGGCGAGATTTCACGATTGTTCGTTTGGATAGTATGTTTTCTGCGCGGTATATATTTAGTTTGGTTAACGTTGAGGTATGGTTTATACCTGTTGTATGAATTAATCCACGCGTCTCAGTTAACTACTCTGTCTGTCAGGCATTGGACTTTAACCACTATGTTGTTCCAACGCATGTCTTTGGTATTTTATTTTTAATTTGGAAAAAAGCCCTAAATATTGTGTACCAAATTACTTAAAACTCACAACATATGTTTATTTGCACTATTTCTACCCACGTGTAAAGTCTCACTCCAGTTACGCCAATACTTACACAAATATAGCGTTTTAAAAAAGTTTTCCCCGATTTTCCACCGGAAAAACTTGAGCATAAAGGCTGATTAACGAACTCGACCTCGGTTTTCGGCCAAACATGAAGTTTGATTGAAATCAGCTTAGTATTTTTTCAGTTATCGCTCGGATAACTACATATACATTATATATATATATATATATATATATATATATATATATATATATATATATATATATATATATATATGTATATATATATATATATATATATATATATATATATATATATATATATATATATATATATATATATATATATATATAAGTAAACATATAAAATTTTTAACCGACTTTGGTTTTGGGTTCTAGGGACCCAAATTCGCGCTCATCTGAAGAAAATTTTCAAAAGCCTTTCATCGTGACCTCTCTTATAGAGAATTTTTCTTAATGAAAATTCGCTAATAAACACAAAACGCAGCTTTTCAACAAAATACTCATTTAGCTTCAATATTTTTAAAAAGAGTTCAATAAAGTTAATTAAAAGCTATCTGATTCCACTTGGTACCTCAAAATATTCAAAAATAGTGATGCGAATTGAATTACAACTTCCACATAGCTGTGATAATCTACTCTTCGCAGAAAGACATTCTCATGTGAATAATTAAGGGTCCGTGATGACCACAAAGATACTATTTGTCTTCCTGTACCCATAAACGTCTGAAACGTTATAATACTCGGGTTTTGACCAAAAAAATCCCAATTTTCACCAAATCACCTCTCATCCTGAAGTCATTTTACCCAAAAACAACTCAAAACGTTCCTTTGTCGGGTGCTAACTGGTTACCAAATTTGAAAATGATGTCTCAATTCGTTCGAATGTTATTGCGCCTTCTAACAGACAGCCGTTTAGGGCGACAGGCCGACCGATTGCTAGACCGACAAAGAAAAAGTTTTTGTTACAAAATCAACTTTTATATATGTTTTGAGACTTTCTACGCGGTTTTAGCAAAAAAAATCTAAACTTCTGTCATCGATATTCCGCCCCAGACATTTAACCACTAATTTAATTTTAGCACAACATACCAGATGTTTGATGAAATTAAAAGTTTTCGACTAAACAAACCGTAAAACGTTATATTATTCGAGTTTTAACAAAAAATCTCAATTTTCACCAAATCACCCTCTATTCATCCCTTATCCCCTGGTGCGATTTTATCCAAAAACAATCCGCTTGTCTGGTGCTAACTGTATACCAAATTGGGAAACGATATCTCAATTCGTTCTATAGTTGTCGTGGCTACAAACAGACAGACATACAGAGCGACAGACTGACAGACAAAAAATGTTCGTTCCCAAATAATAGTTTTTATATGCTTTGACAAGTTTTACGATGTTTAAGCCAACAAAAAAAAAATATTTTGTCGCCGATGCCATACTTCCACACGTTTTGACGATGTGGAAATTATAAGGATTTGGACTTAAAATGTGGGTAGTACGATCGTATCTGCAAAAATTTAAAGTACATCGTTAAATTTAATTTTCTATGCTCTTTTTGAATATCACAGAGAGATTGGAGAAATTCAAATAAACGGGGTGTTGATTTCAAGGAAACAAAAATTGTAAATTTTTAGTGAAGCTAGAGGTAGACGTACTTAGGCAAAATTGATAAAATACGCTATATCTAAATACCAAATAATGATGGGTTATTTAGAAACACCTTAGTGGCCACTATCCACAGTTAAGCTATTTACCTTTCCCAACGAAACACCTTGTATACGTATGGTATTAGACCACAAATATTACACAATTTGAAAAGGTTAAAATGGGATTCAACATTCAATAACGTCGCCCGCATCTATTATTTTATTGTGCGTTTGGAAGTTAAATTACCATTAGGAAAACTCTGGTGATTTATAAAGAATAGAAATATACGTTTCCCTAATTCTAACAACATTCAATAAGAGCTTTTCTACGTCTGCATGAAGCTCTAATAAAACTTGGATCAATGGGAAGCAAAAAGTAGAAAAGAAATTTATCTGTAACTCTGAAAGAATGTCTGCAAAATGAATTCATTCCCAATTATAGTTCAATATGTTCCCGAAGAGCACATCTCGTTCAGAGCTTAACGGAGACAATGATGAATGAGAGGGATCATCAGATTGTCACAAAACGAATCAAATTAATTTTCTGTTTGAAAGTTCTTTAAGTCTATATGCGAGTTGGATTGTGGACACTCTTCAATACGCCAATCTCATCGACATTTAAATTACTAAAACACGGCTTTATTTGTAAAGTATCACTACTGTTTGCCACTTTACTCTTACTGTGTCAATTGAGAACGGAAAGCGATAGACCTGTCCATCAAACTGAAACCTTTGTTGAATAAAAGAGATCATTATTCAAGTCGGGATATTGAATATGTTATTATATTAGCCTGTCACCGTTCTCTCGAGAGAGGCATCAATATGTCACTTTGCGGCAACTAGTCGAATAATGAAATCTGAATGATGCATTATCGCGCGACATTTTCTGAGTACACTCTCCTATAAATTCTCCCCCATTATAGAACAATACCCCCGAGAAATGCTCTCAGGAAGATTAATCGGTCAAAAATATATTTTTGTTTTCACAGAAGCGAAATTAAGGTTTTTGTTTTTATTGTTTTTAGGCCTCGATATAACAAAAACAACCCCAGGGTGCGATATCGCACAGTAAAGCTTCTCCTGAGATGTGCACCCCCCGTTTCTCTGCGGGTGGTTCCCGGATGACCGCCATCGATTACTGTATCGGCTTTTAGCACACACGTTGGAAATTTAAAAGCACTAGAGCTCTAATATATCATAAAAACAGTTTTTTATTGTCTCCTTTATTTAATTTTCAAACTGCGGCATTCCGCTTTCTGAACATGAGATATACTGGTTTGGCGAGTATTTCAAAACAAGTCCATCAATTATCGGTAACTGCACAGTTCCTTGCAGCGTATAGAGTTACACATCGGTAATTAAAAACCGAATGAAGTTTCAGATATAATGTTACGCTGCGCAGTTGCTTTTTTAATAAATTTGATGCTTAAATTATGCCTTGGATCCAGCAAGAAGTACTAAAACGAAATATTATCATCCTTTTAGTGAATTTAGTGCCTGAAGGGGTTCAGTTTGCAAGCTTTAATTCAGGAGAAGAATATATAGAGATAGTTGAAGTCGCTCGTTTTACTTTTATCTTGAGACTACTTGTTATACAAAGAAGTGCCTTATCGTGAGACGATTAAATACTGTTTACTTTGCCTTTCCTCATTTATGTTGCAGAAGCTGAAATGACCAAAATAGGGCAGCACACAGTATACAGACACAATCCTTACAACTGTCGATGCTTTTAATAGGTTATTAAAGCATTTTCGTAAAAGAAGAAACGCCAAGATCACCTCTCTCTAAAATTACTCTAAATGTATGTGAACTCAGTGTTGCCAATGCTGAAAATGGAAATTACCCATTCGGAGTTTTAAAATTACCCGACATTACCCGAAATCATGAGTGATGGCAGCGCTTACTAAACAGTAGGGAAAATTGAAATTCTGGGAACTTTGGCCATTAAATTTTTATACCATAATATGCTGAAAACAGAAATGTCATTTATTTAAACCAACTCATTCATAAGGTTACCTATATTATATAAAAAATATTTATATAAAAATCTCAACAAAACATTCTAGTAACCACTTTTATAGGTATATAGTATGATTGTGTGATAGAAAAAAATAACAGTGTACTCAAAATATAAACAAGGAGAAAGTAGAATTCTAAGATACGTTTGAGAAAAACAATTAGCTAACTATAAATGACTATAAAGCATGTTTTAATACTTAACACCTAATATTATTTTAATATTTTATAATTTCTGGTTCCCAACTATAGCATACAACATTTCTTTGGACGAAATAAATGTTTTAATTACACCTTTCTTTTCAATCCCATCTTTTGATGCTAAAATTAAACGTAGCGTGTTTGTAGAACACCAATTTTGTTTATCGCAGCCTTAACGTTAAATAGATACTCTCTACTAAAGCATTCGAAAAAAGAGGAATTAATAGTAACGAAATCACTATTTTCACATTTGGAATCCTTTCTATGCCAGCCACATTTTTCCAATTAAGAACGTAAAGCCAAAATTTATCTGCGTCCGATATTGCATATCAATATTTATAAAATTTAATATCGCCAGGTTCATCATATAAACGTCAACAATGGGCTAGTTCACCAGGCGCGAGTAGCTTCCAGCAGCTCCATTGTTATGTAAAACATGTAGTGAACTCGCCCAATCAATTGCGTCATGTAATCATGTGTCGTCTGTCATATGTTTTCTTTTATTGAATGGGCGAGGTCACCAAACCAGCAGCTGAATTGTTGTCAACAAATGTTGACAAAAGCGAATGAATATGTCAACATTTGTCTTCCTACATCACTAATAAGTCAGTTTCTAAGATGGGTTCGGTTCAAATTTGAAAAAAAAAAAGACAAACTAAACTGACCTTATAGAAGGGCCTGTTTTAAAAAGGGTAGTATTGACTAAGTGAAGATTGGAACCTGTGATGAGCACTGATAAGTACACTTGGAGAGCCCAAATCACCACAACACATTTTAAAAAGACCTGACGATCGTTTCACTAACCAAGTTAGCGTCATCAGAGGATGAAACATTCTAAATACTTAAAAAACTAACATCAACTTATATACCGGATCTCAGGTAAAGAGATCGAACCGAGATGAGACACAAGTCGTAGGCAAATTCCACAGTGTATTGTATTTTTATCGCCTGACCAGGTCTTTGCGCTATCCTTATTGCTTTATCTAAAAGTGTCCATCTCTAATAGTCTTGAGAAAGTTCTACGACCGCTAAATTAACAACGGTTCCTTTGGCGGCAATAACTGTATACTTGTTATCGGTAAAAACGTGCCGAAAACGTGAGAATTTTATTTAGCAAAGTAATCTATCAAGTGACTCGTAATTGGCGCTGGTGCACTGTTCATACATTCTTTGTTGCAACTATATTTCGCAATATATACGCTCTCAAACCCATTCAGCTGACCTGGTTTTCTAACATTTTTTATTAATTTCAGATTTTCTTTATCAACGTGATGATTACTATCCCAAATATGTCGGGCGACAGCAGACTTATCTACAGTACCGTAACGTAATTGGGATATGTGTTCTTTGAATCTGATTCCAATCGATCTTTTTGTTTGTCCGACGTATTTAAGATTACAATCTTTACAACTTATTTCATAAATTCCCGACATTTTTTCTGCGCTATCCTTGTCTTTTGGATTACCTAGCAAGTTTTTTAAAGTATTTGTTGTTGAAAATGCTACCTGTAAGTCGACTTTTTTAAAAATGTTGTCTAGACCCCTCGTGATTCTGGGTTCAAATGGTAAGCAAACAAAGTTTTTTTCCGATTTTTCTCTTCTGAACGTCGTTGATTCCGTCACCATTTTCTTTGTTTTCTGTTTGTTGATTAACTTTTCCACTAAGCCAGCAGTGTATCCGTTATATTCGGCCACGTTCCTAATATAATTTAATTCTTTGCTATATCTACTTCTGTTTAAAAATTAATTAACCGATTTACTAAAAAATTCAGACTGGCCATTTTTTGTGCGTACGTATGATGTGAGTCCCTCGGGATGTAGCTTAAGGTAGTGGTTTCTTTTCTATAGACATCGAATTCTAAAGTGTCTTTATTCTTGATAACTAGTACATCTAGAAAGGGTAGTTTATTATTAGTTTCTAATTCGTGGGTAAATTTTATAGAATCAAATTTATTGTTTAATTTATTTTCTAATAACACAAAAGTAGGGCAAAAGGTAGAAAATTTCGCTAAACAAAAATGGCTGGATCTAGAAATGCAATACCTGTACTCGAAACGTAGTATGTTAGAAATAGAAGCATATAGCTTGTTTAAAAAATTAACCTTTAAGTTAGACAACTTAGAATATGAAGAATGGTGCAATTTTCAGAGGAAAATGTTTATAGTCATTAACGCGAAAGTGGTTAAGAAAATTAATATACACAATAAAAGAATTAAACAACTGATTAAATGTCAAATTAAAAATGAAAAACCAGTTCCTCAGAAAATTGACCTCGTAGAAAATCTTTCTTCACAATCATTTAATAAAGAGGAGATGGACCTCCTAAACAAAGGGTTAAAATTCGGTATACAGTCACAAAAAGAAGATATTGTAGAAATAGTTGCTGGTATTGAAACGGGAATTAGAAAACTTCCAGAACCGTCAAAAAATTTTATTAGAGAAGCGTGTAAAAGTAAAATTTCAAAAAACTTGAAAGAAAATAAGTCCACAAAAAACTAAATTGTAATCAAATGAAAATAGTTAAACGATTGCGAGAGAAAGATTGTTTCTATGTAAAAGCAGATAAAGGCAATAAGGTAGTGATTTTGGATAAAAACGATTATAAAGATAGAGTGTATAACGCCATAGCGACAGGACCGTATAAAAACTAAATAAAAACCCGCTACCAAAAATGATTTCGGACGTTAAAAATAGTCTAAAAAATTGTCAAAATCTAATATCAAAAGACTTAGGAAGAAAGTTACAAGTTTCTAATCCGAAAGTTCCCAAGAAGTACGGTCTCCCAAAAATTCATAAACCGGGAAATTCAATTAGACCTATTGTTTCGGCTATAGATTCCCCGACTTATAATTTAGCTAAGTGGTTGACAGATGAGTTTAAGGGCTTGCCTGTAAAACAGAAAAGTTTTTCAGTAACAAATTCTCTTGAATTTATTGATAAGATCAAAGAGATTAAATTGACCGAAGGCGAGGTTTTAATTTCGTTCGATGTAACCTTATTCTTTTCTAGCGTTCCCACGGAGCAAACTTGCAAACTTTAACATATTTAGAGCAGTTGCTAAAAATTAATAACATAAATGAAAATGTCTGCAGGGAGTATTTAACTCTAACAAACCTTTGCATCAAACAAAATATTTTTCAATTCAACAATGAATTTTTTCAACAAACACAAGGCACGGCAATGGGAAATCCGCTATCGCCATTTATTGCAGACCTTTTCATGAGCAGATTTGAAACGGATCTTGAAAGTGAAAGTGGTTATTTCCCTAGAGTGTGGTGTCGTTACGTGGATGGTATTTTCGCGGTGTTTGACACAAACATTTGCAGAATAGAAGATTTTATTGCCAAATTAAACAATAAATTTGATTCTATAAAATTTACCCACGAATTAGAAACTAATAATAAACTACCCTTTCTAGATGTACTAGTTATCAAGAATAAAGACACTTTAGAATTCGATGTCTATAGAAAAGAAACCACTACCTTAAGCTACATCCCGAGCGACTCACATCATACGTACGCACAAAAAATGGCCAGTCTGAATTTTTTAGTAAATCGGTTAATTAATTTTCCTTTAAACAAAAGTAGATATACCAAAGAATTAAATTATATTAGGAACGTGGCCGAATATAACGGATTCACTGCTGGCTTAGTGGAAAAATTAATCAACAAACAGAAAACAAAGAAAATGGTGACGGAATCAACGACGTTCAGAAGAGAAAAATCGGAAAAAAACTTGGTTTGCTTACCATTTGAACCTAGAATCACGAGGGATCTAGACAACATTTTTAAAAAAGTCGACTTACAGGTAGCATTTTCAACAACAAATACTTTAAAAAACTTGCTAGGTAATCCAAAAGACAAGGATAGCGCGGAAAAAATGTCGGGAATTTATGAAATAAGTTGTAAAGATTGTAATCTTAAATACGTCGGACAAACAAAAAGATCGATTGGAATCAGATTCAAAGAACACATATCCCAATTACGTTACGGTACTGTAGATAAGTCTGCCGTCGCCCGACATATTTGGGATAGTAATCATCACGTTGATAAAGAAAATCTGAAATTAATAAAAAAATGTTAGAAAACCAGGTCAGCTGAATGGGTTTGAGAGCGTATATATTGCGAAATATAGTTGCAACAAAGAATGTATTAACAGTGCACCAGCGCCAATTACGAGTCACTTGATAGATTACTTTGCTAAATAAAATTCTCACGTTTTCGGCACGTTTTTACCGATAACAAGTATACAGTTATTGCCGCCAAAGGAACCGTTGTTAATTTAGCGGTCGTTGAACTTTCTCAAGACTATTAGAGATGGACACTTTTAGATAAAGCAATAAGGATAGCGCAAAGACCTGGTCAGGCGATAAAAATACAATACACTGTGGAATTTGCCTACGACTAGTGTCTCATCTCGGTTCGATCTCTTTACCTGAGATCCGGTATATAAGTTGATGTTAGTTTTTTAAGTATTTAGAATGTTTCATCCTCTGATGACGCTAACTTGGTTAGTGAAACGATCGTCAGGTCTTTTTAAAATGTGTTGTGGTGATTTGGGCTCTCCAAGTGTACTTAAGGTAGTATTGACTATCAAAAATGTTTAAATTACCTGAAATTAGCCAAAGGGCAACGTTTGTATACTTTGGTCCTCCGTTGCTCTACATTACCCGGCATTCGGGTAATTACCCGCCAATCGGCAACACTGTGTGAACTACGACCCCTAGATGCCATATTTAGGGTCAGTGTTAATATTTAAGTGTTTGTATTATAAGATATATACTGGTATTCAAATAACTTTGACCGACTAGCATATCTCCGTAGCCATTTCTATTAGAGCTACTGGATGAAAATTTTAGTTACAAATAAGCCACAGATACATTTTTGGAAATTATTTTCAAGTTGCTATCATAGCCGTAAAAGGGTGAGCTAGCAACTGCTGATAAGTTATATTTTCTTGGAAAAATTGCAAACAAATATATGTGTTAAGGCGTCTCATCTGGAGGATTACACCTCTCAAATTTACATATTTATTAGCAGACTTATTTGTTATAATATTTACCATTTGTAAAATACAATTTTAAGGGCGATTAGGAATAACCCAACAAGGGTCATTTTTTGCTTACAATTGACCATAGGTATGTTAACCTCTCTCAGGTAGAAGTGTATAGCCTAAGCAATTTCAGCATTTTAAGTTAGTTCTTGTATATACTCGAAACAAGTAACAAGCTTGTGCTAACATAATCACAATTCATTTTGTTGATTTCTTATGGACTCTTAAGCATACCAAATAAGTAATTTTGTATAAGTTTACAGTTGTTATCAGCGTTCAATTTAACAAAAAATAATTAGGTCTTTTGAGTTCACCAAGAAACAAAAACAAATTACATGTGGTAATCAGTACATAACGTAATTAAACGTGATCCTAAACGAGCCGGATTATATAAAAAAAAATAGTGCATTAAACATCGCGTTAGCAATTGTAATAGTACAGGATCCGGCTGCTAAATTAGTACATTAATAATCTAGATTATCAAGATTTAATTTTTAAGTATTTTTACAACTAGGAGAAGTCACTTTTCATCAGGTGCCAATTAAAAATTACCCGCCAGTATTATTAATTAAAATATAATTAATTTACTTTTAGAGAAACAATTCGTTAACATCTTACGGAAATAAAACCTACACAACTTTACAACAGTGTATTTAAAATATCTGAAACGTCATAGTTGCTGCTGATTGCTTAACCGCTACCTCTACGCAGCCAGGTGTAAACAGGTATAATTTTATTAAAACTTTTCGTTCTTAACGTACACTCATTTCATATATACCACATTAAAGCTCATTTTTTTCTGTAGTTAATGATATAAAGGTGCCTATATAAAAAAAACCGCAAATCAAAGTTTCCTACCCTAAAAGATGCTAGGTATGAAAAATAAAGTGACAAAGAGTGATCGCGCGACGCTACTTGTTAGACAAGGATGCTCAATGCCAGCTGAACGTATTTTTTGAGCTATTGCGCATGCTCCGATAAATAGGGTTCTCAACCAACGATCTAAGTAGTAATAAAAATGACTGAACTCAGATGCTTATCATCACGCATAAATGAATACAAAAGAAGCATAACATATTTTTTGTTAAGTGAATTCAGTGATAATTTACCAAAAATGTGATTCCCATTGTCAAAACTAAACATCCCACCTAATATACGTTTAGCAGATACAAAATGTAATTCGCCTGGTAAAGTAGACATCTTACTGAGAGCCGGTATTTACTTCCAATTATTATGCCTTGGACAACACAACTTAAGTAATAACGGTGCTATTCTGCAAAAAAACACTTAAGGGTGGATTTTAGGTGGCGATTTACATCACAAAAAAAATCAATCATTTTGCTTTTTAAATACATAGCATTACACAAATTTATTGATAATCAATTAACAAACTTTGGGAAATGTTCACAAGTGACCATAGAAATTACACAAGTGAGGAAAAATATTGCGAAACTGATTCTATCGATACATTTAAACGTAACCAATCCGGTCGTTTTAAATGTGACATAGCAGATTAAAGAAATTTAAAAGGCAATGCATTAAATCGATTTTTTTCATTAGAACAAAAATTAAATCGCAATAGTGAATTAAAGACCGAATACGTTAATTTTCTAAATGAGTATGAAACATTAGGTCACATGACTAAAATACCAAACCAGGATATCAACCGTTTAAATTATTTCTTGCCACATCATGCAGTTATTAAGGAAAACAGCTCTACAACAAAATTCGTGTTGTTTTTGACGGATCAGCTAAAACAAATTTAGACCTATCATTAAACGAAGTTCAGTGTGTTGGTCCCACAATTCAAGGCGATCTGTTTTCAATTTTATTACGGTTTGGGAGACATAAGTATGTTATTACTGCAGACATAGCTAAAATGTACCGACAAGTGTAGTTGACGACGGGCAACGTAATTTACAATTAATTATTTGGAGAGATAATGAAACCGAGCTCATTAACTATTATCAGCTAAACACTGTTACATATGGTACAGCTTCAGCACCGTTTATTGCGGTTAGATGTCTTAAACAACTAGCAATTGAAAATCGCGCACATTATCATATACCATCAGAAATAATTGAAAAAGGTTTCTATGTGGTTAATTTATTAACGGGAGCAAATTCAAAAACAGAAGCTATTCGCATAATAAAACAGGTTTCAACAGTACTAAGTCAGCAATGAACGAAAAAAACATTCGTAATAAAAACATTATACAAATATCAGAATCAGGTAAAACAAAAACACTCGGTATATTGTGGAATCAAGAATGCGATGTATTTCAATATGTTATTAATGCTGCGCCCGATAAAAGGCCAATCACAAAGAGAACAATGTTATTAATTATCGCGTAAATGTTTGATCTTTTGGGACTATTATGGCCGGCAATTATAAATGCTAAAATTATGATCTAATGTCTTTGGCAGTACAGACTATCACGGGATGAGTCTATACCGCTCGATTTACATACCAAGTGGTCAAGGTTTTACAAACAATTAACTCATTTAAGCAAAATAAATATACCTAGGTACGTTTTATGTGAAAATCCACATATCATTCAATTACACGGGTTTTGCGAGTCTTGAGCCATTGCATACGGCTGTTGTATATATATATATATATATATATATATATATATATATATATATTTATATATATATATATATATATATATATATATATTCGCAGTGTAAATAATGAGGGAGAATGCAAATCCTCGTTACTTTGTGCTAAGTCGCGCGTAGCGCCACTTAAAAACATATCTCTTCCTAGACTTGAGTTGTGTGGAGCTTTATTATTGGCTAAATTAGCAGATAAAGTAAAAAATGCGAAATGCAATGAAAATAAATTTTACAACAATTTTTTATTGGTGCGATTTAACCATAGTATTATCATGGATCTCGGCAGCTGCTAATAAATGGAAAACCTTTGTAGCAAACCGAGTGTCAGAAATTCAAGAATTAACAAACCATGGCCTCTGGCGACATGTACGAACACATGATAATCTTTCGGATTTATTATCACGTGGTGTAGAGCCAAATCAGATAGAGCAAAGTTTTTGGTTACATGGCTCAAGATGGCTACAGAGCGATTAATCTTCTTGACCTGTTTCACATGAAATAAAACATAGTGCTCCAGAGTCACACGTGGCAAATATATCATTAAAATTAGACAACCTATAACTATTTTCAAAATTTTCTTCATTACCTAAACCAGAGCGAATCACTGCACACTGTTTAAGGTTTATTGAAAATATTAAAAATTAAAAAAAAAGAAAATTAGTCCCATAATAAGTACAGAGTTGGAAAACGCATTAATTAAGTGATTAGGATATCACAAAACAATGTATACTCTAAAGAAATAAATGACTTAACTAATCACAAACAAATCAATCATAAGAGTTTAATATTGTCATTAAATCCTTTTTTGGATAATGAATTAATTTTACGAGTAAGGGATCGCAATCAGCATTCTGATTTTAGTTATAATAAAAAACACCCAATAATTTTGCCACCATCGCATAAATTAACAATATTAATAATCAGTGAGCGGTAAGACACGACGCAACGTGCCGCCACCTAGTTGCGGAACCAAGTGTTTTGGAAGGCTGGCTAACACTGCCGTATTACTTTATAAGTGTCTTTTCGCTACAATTAGTATGCCGTACTGACGAGCTGTAATTAGAGCGGAACCGGTCTACGGTTCTAATTGTGGTGAGAATGCATCTAGCCTTACATACTTTGTCCCTATATTAGGGTAGAAATGGGCCAGGGTTGACAATTTACTAAATTGTTAGTTGGTTGTATACAGTCTATATTTTTTTACACTTTATGTTATTTGGAGCTGGCGTGACAACATACTACTTGGTTCCGCAACTAAGTGGTGGCACGTTGCTGCGTGTCTTACCACTCACTTAGTGTTGGATGGCTGGCTACCATAGCCGTATTACTTTATAGGTAGTATTTTCGCTACAATTAGTATGCCGTACTGACGAGCTCTAATTAGAGCAAAACCGGTTTGCGGTTCTAATTGTGGTGAGAATGCATCTAGCCTTACAGATGAAAAATGATGTTTGTTTTCTTCTCTGTAACCAGTTTTCTGCTTGACAGCATCATTAGACAGGAGACAATTATACGTCAACTAAATATATTATTAAGATTTTTTTACTACAGTTATACGTATTCTCTAAGTGAAGACTTAGAACCTGTGATGAACACTGATGAGTTAAAAAACGCAGAATTTTCTATGCTCCGATGATGCTAACTTTGTTAGTAAAACGATCGTGAGGTCTTTAAAAGATGTGTCGTGGTGATTTGGGTTCTCCAAGTGTACTTATTAGACGTATTCTATTAAATAAGTTAATTAGAGAGAAGATTTTCCAAGAAAGAAAAACACCTCAAATTAGTTTATTTAAAACATCGCAGTTGTTTTCATGTGTGTGCTTTTAGTGAATTTACTTTTTTTTTAAATCACTAATTAGGAGATCCCGACTTTTGAATTTTGAAAAAATTCCTCAAATCAGCGCTAATATATATATATATATATATATATATATATATATATATATATATATATATATATATATATATATATATATATATATATATATATATATATATATACATATATATATATATATATATATATATATATATATATATATATATATATATATATATATATATATATATATATATATATCACACCGATAACTCAAAAAATAATGGGCCGATTTTGATTTAATTTGGCAAGTACCTTCCTTTTGCAAGTGGCTTGGATAGGTTCGTTACCCAGGAAAGTCAGCCGAGGTTTTCACGGAAAATTTTGTGTTTTCTTTAGAAACAAAGTTATATCTTCGGAAGTAACAAAGTAGTGGCAAGTGGCAAGTAGTGCACGGGTTTATATCGCTATAGGTAAATAAATTACCAAAATTTAGCTTTGTAGGTCAAAAGACAAAAAAGTTATAAGCATTTAAAGAAAAATAAATTGGGGTTTTCCTCGAAACATCAAAGTCGCGATTTAAAATGTCAAATTTGGCAACATTTAGGCAAATAACCTGAATCTAATACGGGCTATGGAAAGAAAATGTCTCAAGAAGAATGTTTTACAAACCCTGAAGTCTTAGTTTCAACCGTCATTGTCCTTCACTTTACTAAAATGTTTCCAGAAAATTCATTTCAAATAGACCCTTTCTCTGATGCTTGGCAGTAGTCTTAGCTATAGAGTTTATCGTTTAATGGTGTATAATTTTTGTCGAATTTTCGTACAAAATCAATAAAGCTCAATATATCCGTTATTATACAAAATATGAAAAAAAAATACATTAATTATAGGGTGTCCTGAGCTACGCCTTAAAAAATTCTTTGTACAATCACAGGATGGCCCATAGGTCGTTGGTGATACAAATTTTCTTTTTTTTTAGTCGAACACGTCTTACGTTACTTCATTTTTGCATTTTCCATCGAAATATAATGCATGTTTGTAAGAAAAGAAATTCGGGAAGCAGCAAGTGCGTTATGGTAGCTAATTTTGATTAAATGCTTCACATTTGAATAGCTCAATTTGCTCTTAGTCTATAAGGTTGACCAAGAAACAAGTTTTTTCGGGAACACTTTAAGTTAACACTCGGAAATATTTGTACATTTTCAAACAATAAAGTTATTTTGATGAAACATGGTACATTGTTTTTACTATATACGTTATACTGGTAACCAAATTTGATGCCTGCTTTCTTAAAAAAAAACACACATATTTGCTATTAACATTTTTTTATGAAAATTTACTACCATAGCGCACTTGCTGCGTCCAGACTTTTTTAATTCAGCCACCATATGAGAGCGCTTTCTATACGACATTTCAATTTTTTCGACGCACACTATAAACGAAAACCTCTCTGAATGCGTCATTTTCATGAGACTCTGCTTTGTATCTGTATAAACGTCGTATCATAATTATTGATATGTGCCAGAAATGTGAAAACTTGCAAAATAATTGAAATAACACGAAAATGATGAACTATAATATCATTTTCTTACAAACTTGCATTGTAATTCGATGCAAAATGCAAAACTTAAACAGAATAAAGGGTGTTTAATTAAAAAAAAAAAGAAAATTTGTATCACCAACAGCTTATGCGTCACCCTGTGATTGTCAAAGTAATTTTATAAGATGCAGCTCCAAAGACCCCATTACTAACGTAAATAATTTTTTCTCGTATCTTTTATAATAACGGATATAATGAGCTTTTCTGTAGAAATTCGCCACCATTATGAGACAGATAGATGAGACACTTAAATAAATCTCCCTGTACATTCATTTTGAAAATGGCTTGGACATGTTCGTTAGCCAGGCAAATCAAGCAGTTTTCCCGGTCAATTTTGTATTTTCTTTTGGAGAAAAAATATATCTCCGGAAATAACAAAGTAAGGGCAACCAAATTTGTTAACGGTGTTTATGTTTTAAAGTGTGGGCCATGTACCAAAATTTAGGTCTCTAAGTTTAAAGACAAAAAAGTTGTAGGCATTAAAAAATAGGATTTTCCTTAAAACGTCAAACTCGTCGTAATTTTAAACGCTAAAAGTGGCAAAATTTTGTCAAAAAACCTGTATGCCATACGGGTTATGTAAAGAAAATATCGCAAGAAGAGTGTTTTGCAAACCCTTAGTTTCAGCATCAATCGTCATTGTCCTTCATTTTACTAAAATATGTACAGAAAATTAATTTCAAATATACCCCTTCTCTGATGCTTTGGCAGTAGTTTTAGTTCAGTTTATTGTTTAACGGTCTATAATTTTTAACTAATATTTGTAGAAAAAAATCGTATAAGGGGGGACCGCGACTTTTTAATTTTAAAAAGATTCCTTTAAATGAGTGCAAGCTAGGCCCCCTAGAGTCCATATACGGGATTAGTTTCAATTCTTATCTGTTTACATATATACAGGGTGAAGCATTTCTACGGTAAAGCTGAATATAATTGTTATTATACAAGATACGAGTAAAAATTTTATACGTTAATTATAGGGTGTCTTGAGCTGCATCTTATATAATTATTTTGATAATCAAAGGGTGGCCATAAGTCGCGGGTGATACCTACAATTTGTTTTGCGAACATCTTTTATATTATTACGTTTTTGTATTTTTTTTTATCGAAATATGTTTGTATGTTTGTAATAAACAAAATCTAGACGCAGTGAGTGAGTTTTGGTAGAGAATTTTCATTAAATGCTTCAAATCTCAATAACTCAATTTGCTATTAACCCAAGGTTTATTGGCTACGAAACTCGTTTTCTCGGAAAAATTTAAAGCTTATTTTCAAAAGTTTTGTACATTTTCAACCAGTGAGTGTTATTCAAAAAAATTTCTTCAAATGAGCGCTAATTAGGCCCCCTAGAACACATATTCGGGGTCAGTTTCGATTTTTATATGTTTATATATATATATATATATATATATATATATATATATATATATATATATATATATATATATATATATATATATATATATATATATATATATATATATATATATATATATATATATATATATATATATATTTGTGTGTGTGTGTGTATCACACCGATAACTCAAAAAATAATGTTGTCAAATTTGGTGAATACCTTCCTTTTGTAAGTGGCTTGGATAAGTTCGTTGGCCAGGAAAATCGACTGAGGTTTTCCCGGAAAATTTTGTGTTTTCTTTAGAAAAAATTTTATATCTCCGGAAATTACAAAGTAAGGGCAACCAAATTTGGCACGTTTGATATCGCTATAGGTAAATTACCTATCAAAAGCGCTGTAGGTCATAAGACAAAAAAGTTATGGGCATTTAAAGAAAAATAATTGGGGTTTTCCTCAAAATGTCAAAGTGACAATTTAAAACGTCAAAATTCGCAACATTTAGGCAAAGAACTTTAATCTAATACGGACTATGGAAAGAAAATGTCTCAAGAAGAATGTTTTACAAACCCCGAAGTCTTTGTTTCAACCGTCATTGTCCTTCATTTTACTAAAATCTTTCTAGAAAATTCATTTTGAATAGACCCTTTCTCTGATGCTTGGCAGTAGTCTTAGCTATAGAGTTTATCGTTTAATGGTGTATAACTTTTGTCGAATGTTCGTAAAAAATCAATAAAGCTAAGTATGTCCGTTATTCTACAAAATATGAAAAAAAATTGTATACATTAATTATATGGTGTCTTGAGCTACATCTTAAGAAAATATTTATACAATCACAGGGTGGCCCATAAGTCGTTGGTGATACAAAATTTTTTTTTAGCCGAAAACGCCTTATCTTTTTGCATTTTCTATCGAAATATAATACATGTTTGTAAGTAAAGAAATTCTGGACACAGCAAGTGCGTTATGGTAGCGAATTTTGATTAAATGCTTCATATTCGAAAGGCTCAAGAAACGGATTTTTTCGGTTACACTTTAAGCTTACTTTTGGAAATTTTTGTACGTTTTTAAACAATAAAGTTATTTTGATGAAACATGGCACATTGTTTTTACTATATATGTTATACTGGTAGTCGAATTTGATGCCTGCTTCCTGAAAAAAAAACCACACATATTTGTTATTATAAACATTTTTATGAAAATTCACTACCATAACGCACTTGATGCGTCCCGAGGTTTCTTTTTCTACTATATAGGTTATACCGGTAACCAAATTGATGCTGGCTTACATTAAAGAGACATATTTGCTATTAAAAACATTCTTATAAAAATTCGCTTCCATAACGTACATGCTGCGTCCAGAATATTTTTTTAGCTTCTGAATAACTCTTTCATTTATTTATTGGCTTTAGTTTTGAAAATCATTTAACACAGGTAAAACTGTAAAGCGTCGTTATCAAACCTTTTATATTGAAACGTCATAAAAGTTTTAACAATTGTTCATAAGTTTCCGCTTAGCAATCTGCTTGCAGCAGGAGCAAGCACTTCAAATTAACTGTTTACTAACAAACTTTCCTTTCCTAACCGGGTACTCTAAGTGGACCGTGCGGTCGATTGGGAGCACATGCATTCGAAACATACAATTTGAACCAGACTGTATTGATCTTTGTTAATTAGCACTGTTACTGCGGTAATGACAAAGTTTGTTGCACATAACAAAGAAATCTCCATCTGTTTTAAAGTGAGCGTTGTAACTGTCCTGTGAGACAGGTCCTCAGGATTATACTCGATAACGATCTAGTTAGCAAGTAACTGGAAACGCTACAATAAATTGTACAGCTGGAGAAACTATTGGCGTTTTCCCTTAATGCACAAAGGTAAATCGATGGTATGAGTGCATTCATTTCAATTTAAAAAGATTTATCAATTGAGACAGCAAGTCCCGGTCAATTCCCGTGGTATCTACATTTCTTTGCTTAAATCACGTCAGAGGATAACAGTGAAATTGCATTTGGTGATGAATTACAATGCGGTTAAATATCCTTCTACCTAGCACTCTAATCTCGCTATTCCATCAACTTGATCTCGGTAAAATTGAATGCGTTCTTCTTTCATCATCAAATAAATGCAACCTGAAATAAGGTAAAAATGCGCATTAATAAGTGGCTTGTCAATTGTGTACGGTTTTTGCAAGTTGTTCTTCGTTAAAATAAGCCGGTAGTCAATTGGTATGTTTACATGTAGCAGTTTACATAGCTGATAATATATTCGTAATTTTTAGCGAATTGTCATTTAAAAAAAAATGCTTTTAGAGAGGTAACAATTTAAAATTCACATTTCTTGAAATGAGCATAAACTAGAGCTTTTGGAACCCACTTGGGAGGTCAGTTTTAGACTCTATATGTATATATATATATATATATATATATATATATATATATATATATATATATATATATATATATATATATAATTATGTTTTCTTTCATTCAAATTAGCAATTGTGTTTAAAATTATCAATGATTATTATTATTATTTGGTTCTACTCTAAGAAATGTAGTTACTGTTCCTGAAAATTATGCTTAATATTGATACTTTAAATAAATATTTACCTTTATCTGTTTATTTTATTTTTACACGGCTGTTTTGACTCCTTTTATAGAGGTAAGTGGTAGTGGAGCATTCCTTTACGTGATAGTAAAGGATCTTTTTCACGCCAGAGGAGGTACCACCCCTTGCATCAAGGGCCAGTGAAGTCCCAACGGACGTTTCCGGTTCTGATGTATGAGTCGGTTTCCCTTATAAGCAAAAATGATGATGGCTCCTTCTTGTACAAAAATTCCGGAGGCAAAATACCCCTCCATTCGGATCTCCGGGAAAGGGGTGTACAGGGGGCGCCAGCATCAAAATCTACAATATCCTTATCGAATATATGTGGCCTGAATTCTAACCTGAATTCCGTCCACCATTTCTCCCAGGCTAATAGGCCCCAACTCCTCTCCCTGACCGAAACTCAAATCAGTGCCAAAACATCCACCAATCACCTTAACACCTTAATTTCCCGGGGCATGAGCTCCTTGCTTCTTTTAGATTGCATGGAGGCCTGTGCGCGTACGTCCGTAGCAATATACCCTGCACCCACTGCTCCCCAACTTAGAAGCTGGGAGAAAAGACATACTATGGATAAAACTCCCTCACAGGGCTGCAACTAAATTCATCTGTTGCATTTACCGGTCACCTTCTGACAACAACTTTGTCCAGCTCTTTGACTACATTTCTGAAAAAAACGACCATCTGATTTCTGAACATTCTTCCTCCGAGGTCTCTATTCTTGGTGACTTCAATGTCCATAATAAGGAATGGCTAGGATCTTCAAAAACCGATCCACAAGGAAGAGCAGCGGAGGCCTTTGCAGTCAGCAATTCTTTAGCCAATATGGTTCAGCAACCTACTTACTTTCCTCGCATCCCAACACACAGCTCAAATCCCTTGGATCTCCTTCTTACTACAAATCCTGACTGCTATAAGATATCAGTGACCGCCCCCATGGGTCGCTTAGACCACGGCATGGTCACTGCTTCCTGCGCAATGCAACCCGAGGTCACACAGTCACCACACCCAGGTATCGTTTGGCACTACAACTCCGCGAACTGGGACGAAATGCGAGATTCTTTTCCTCATTTCCATGGGCGTCTGTCTGCTTCTATCATCCTGACCGCTCTGATATCTCACAAAACGTCACCGAAATTATCCAAGCTGGCATGGAATTATTTATTTCACGTACACAGAAAACCTATGCAGCCACTCAAAAGCCCTGATTCACTAAATCCAGTGACAAGGCCAGACTTGAAAAGGTCAAAGCTCACAAAAAGCTTCTACAAAATCGCAGTCAAGAAAACCGTCAAGCATTTAACGACGCAAGAAACCGCTATGTTCGCATTCTTTCTGAGACAAAAAAAACTCGTTTAATAACCACATCAAAGTTTGATTTACAGAAAATTGTCAATATTTATCACATTTTATAACAACGATGGTTGTAAGCTGTCGCTTGTTTAAGTTTCTTGTTAACAACTCCCCATCGAAGATGCCGCATGTGTCTCCAAAATATGTAGTGTATCGTTTCTTACACTTCTTTGGTCGTGGTTTAATACCAACTGTATTTCTTATAAACGAAATATTTCTTTCATTTCTCGTTGTACTATCAAAATACACAATCTTTTTCTGTTTTAGGTGTTCTACCTGGATTTCATTGTGAATTTTGAGAGAATTCACTAAAAACTATTAACTATCAATGATGGACAAGAAATGAGAACTATACAGAAATGATAAAAAATAAAGAAATCTGACACAGTGTGACCTAAATTTAGTTATAAAGAAATAATTTCAGTAACAAAGATTTATATTTCAAATGTTACTATGTTCCACGTAACCACCTTTATTCTCAATGCAATTTTCGTACCATCTTTAAGCTCTATAAAATGCACAATTCTTTGCTTTAATTGATGGGCATTCTGACGTCTGTATTGGTCATTTTTGCTTGAGGTAACCCCAAATGAAGAAATGTAGGGGTACAGAATCTGGTGATCGGGGCGGCCAATATATCTGCATATGCACTGTGCATTTTATAGGAAATCTCTCAATGAGCCATCCTCGAACAGGGATAGTGTGGCCATTTGGTGCACCATGCAGTTCAAAAATCATTGATCTTCTATATTCTATTGACAATTCATCTAAAATATTCATAAATTGTTATCTTAGGAAATCTAAAAAATTCTGTCCATTTAAAGTCCCCTCAAAAAATATGGGGCGCAAAAGACGGTTCTTAAACATCCCACTTCAAACATTACCTTTCTTTGAATATTGTCTTTTTGAATTTAAAAACCATTAACCATTTAGTGTTATTCATAACCTAGAAACGTGAATTTTTCTTCGTCCGTAAATGAAATGTTTTCAATGAAGTTATCATTCTGCAGATATTCTCCTTGACATAATAAGTTAAATTCCATCGTGCTTTCTAGTTCTAAAGTGTTATTTCATCTACCTTTGCAGGTGCGACTATAGGTAATGTGCGTAGACTGTTGCTGATATTTGGTTAGTGGTATTAAATGAGTCACACGCCGCCAGAATGGTTGGTAATGTCGAGTCCAGCAACTGCTGGTCGGGTGAGGACACCTCGTCAACCCGGCATAGTTTATACGTTTGCTGTTTGATGATTCTATTCAAACAAGTCAACGACTGTCTAGTCCGGAGATGGGACTAGACAGTCGTTGACTTGTTTAAATAGATCACAGTTGACTCTAAGTCAATGTTTCTCCACTTCTCTATTAATTTTCTTCTGTAACCTTTAAACTTTGTCTCCAAGTTTGTAGCGATGTAGTAACCGCGCATTAATACAATGTTAAGCTCTTTGGTTCATTTCATGCACTGGCGAACTCTATTGGCGTAAGGTTGCCTGTCGCAACCGCCGCCCCTTACATGAAGTACAGATGCCGATCAGGGTGCCGCTCTTTAAGAGTACCGTCGCGCCTGAATTTTTCACCACGTGCTAGTTTTGTTCCACCCCGGGTATTTTATTTCCTCGGTGCTAGCCATATCTGTTGGGGTTCTCCTGATTTCGCACAAGAAGGCGCCCGATAGAGGACTATTATTATTATTATCGACCTTAGCCTGAAGGACTTTCACTCTCCCTCAAAGGGGAACATTCACTCATCCCAGGTATCTCAGATAGCAAAGGGACTGAGCTCAGATGGAGCCCTTTTCAAGTTATCGAGCCCAGACTGACAACGCGACACATCCTCATTTCCCAGAAATCTCTGCACGGCGTCGGCAGTTACAAGTTTTACTGCCGTCTGCATGACATTATTAAAATGCTCTCCAAGGCCCAGTGTCTTAACGTTCTCTCTTAGATTCTTAGGAACCACACCAGTTGACTACATGACTATTGGAATCACTCGGACACTATCTGCCCTCCACTGTCTCTTTACTTTTATCTCGTGGTGTCTGCACTTAATGATCTTCTCATTGTACTTTGTCTCTAGATTATTAGTATTTGGAATGACCACATCAATCAGCCTCATTTGGTTGCTTATAAGGATTTGTCCACTATTATTATATCTGGCCTGTTGTGCGCAACTCGTTGATCTGTGAGGATGGTCCGAGCCCAGTACAACCTGTATCCTGAGTTCTCTAGAACAGGCTTAGAAGTGTATATATAGTAGGGCGCCTTACTAAGATGTAAAAGTCCAAGTTTCAGAGCGAGTTCTTCATGAAGTATTTTAGCAACTGCGTCGTGCCTCTCTTTATACCTTGTTGCAGCAAACGCTTGACATCCTCCGGTGACGTGCTGGATAGTCCCTGGTGACTGACGCCCAAATCCACATTTGCCTTCTTGGACCGAATTATCTTCAACTTTATACTTCAGATAGTTACTTGTTGGGATGACCTGGTCTTGTATGGCCAGCAAAAACCCCTATGTCTCTGGAAACATCTGTCCGGACACTAACCAGTAGTTCGACGCCAGCTTGTCGACATGTGCCTGGGAGGTCTTATTCAGATGTCGCCCATGGAGATGCTTCTGCATCCAAGATCGGAGCTTGTGCTGATGGTGACTTTGTATTTCACTTTCTTTTAATTGTAGTGGTGTTGAATCATCTGCCTTGCATATGGCACGGTGTAGTTGAGAATTAAACGTTTGCTGATGGAAATAAGTACGCAGGTTGACTATCTGCTGGTCCAACTGCTTACCAATATTCAAAACTCCCCTCCCTCCCACCTTGAAGTCTAGGTCGGGTTACTCGCTCAATAGCACCATGGGGGTGATGCTTTTTGGATTTTGTTAGGAGTGTTCGCACCTTCCGTTGTACATTTTCGATGTCCGTTGTACTTCAGTTCACAATCCCAAATAAGTGGCTAAGTGCAGAACATATGTATTTAGAACTTTAGTCAGGATGCTGCCGTTAAGATGTGATAGCACCACCTGCTTTAATCGTTTCGTAAATTAATTTGCCAGGTCGTTCTTCATTACCAAGTGGTTTATTTTCCTCGCGTGCTGTATTCCCAGGTATCCATAACACTCCTTTACATCCATCGAGGCAATTTGCTGGTCGTTTTGATTCTCATATACACCTGGTTGTATTTTATTATTATTATTATTATTATTATTATTATTATTATTATTATTATTATTATTTATATTATTATTATTATTATTATGTTTTCTTATTATTATTAGCATAAAAAATATGCCCCAATTGAAGTTTTTTCGCTTCCATGAACCCAAGAAAATAAATCTCATGTTTGTCTCGATTTATTTAGCTGTTATGGCAACAAAATAGGATTTTAAAATTTATCTTTGACAACCTTTACCTTGGTTATTTCCAACTTTAAAAGAATTTTTTCTACGAAAACTCGCTAAATGGAAGAATTATTTATTAAAACCTTAACACCATGTAGTTGAGAAGTAGCGCGCTTGTGACATGTATTTATATGAGTGTTTTTTAGTGAATTTTCGTAGAAAAAATTCACTAATGGGGAGATCGCGACTTTTGAATTTTGTAAAAATTTTTGCAACTGAGCACGAACTAGGACCCTTAAAACCCATACCCGGGGTCAGTTTCAATTTTTATATGTTTACACACACACACACATATATATATATATATATATATATATATATATATATATATATATATATATATATATATATATATATATATATATATATATATATATATATATATATATATATATGTATCACACCAATGACTCAAAAAATTATGGCCCGATTTTGATAAAATATTGCACGTACCTTCCTTTTGTAAATGGCTTGGATAAGTTCATTAGTTTGAGTTTTCATTCGAAAAAAATTTATATCTCCGGAATTAACAAAGTAGGGGAAACTAAATTTGGTACACGGATTTACATCCCTATAGCTAAGCTTTCTACCAAAATTTAGCTCTGTAGGTTAAAGGACAAAAAAGTTACAGGCATTTAAAGAAAAATAAATTAGGGTTTTCCTCAAAACGTCAAAGTCGCGATTTAAAACGGCAAAATTGTTAAAATTTAGGCAATGGACCTGAAACTAATGTGATCTATGGAAGGAAAATGTCTCAAGAATAATGTTTCACAAAGCCTGAACTCTTAGTTGCAATCGTCATTGTCCTTCAGTTTACTAAAATATTTCCAGAAAATTCATTTCAAATAGACCCTTTCTCTGATGCTTTAGCAGTAGTGTTGGCTATAGAGTTTATCGTTTAATGGTATATCATTTTTGTCGAATTTTCGCAAAAAATCATTAAAGCGCAATATATCCGTTATTATGCAAGTTACGAAAAAAAGTTGTATACATTAATTATAGGGTCTCTTGAGCTACATCTTAAAAAAGATTTCCACAATTACATGGTCGCCCATAAGTCGTTGGTGATTCAAATTTTCTTTTTTTTTTAGTGATTTTTTGTAATCGAACACGCCCTATGTTATTGCATTTTAGCCTTTTTCATCGAAATATACTACTTTGTAAGAAAATAAATTCGGGACGCAGCAAGTGCGTTATGGTAGCGAATTTTCATTAAATGCTTCAAATTTTGAATCAATTTGCTATTAACCTATAAGGTTGACCAAAAAACCAGTTTTTTCGGGAACAATTTAAGTTTACTTTCGAAAATTTTTGTACATTTTCAAACAATAAAGTTATTTTCATGAAACATGGTACATTTTTTCTAATATATAGGTTATGCTGGTAACCAAATTTGATGCCTGCTTTCTGAAAAAAACATTTTTGCCATTAAAAACATTTTAATGAAAATTCACTACCATAACGCACTTGCTGCGTCCAGAGTTTTATTTAAATGACCTGTTTCGACACGATTTTAGAAACATGCACAACTTTAAAAACTACCTGTATACGTATATAACTTTGTTAGAAAAGCTATGTTTCTTAAAGTGAATTAGTCGTCGCAAAATAAAATGTAAGTTGGAACGTAAAGAAACCTTTCAATGGCAGACTATATCAGTTATAGGAAAACCTTACAATTGTGAAAGAAGAGATCGGTAATGGTCTACCGCAATCGGTTTACCCTTCTAGTAATTCTAGATGTGGTGTGATGCAAAGCAAGTCAATCTAGCAGGGGTGTTCTTAGTGGACCCGGCATTGTCGTGCATTGATTGTTATGTGTGATAGGTGATCCAAGAAGCTTGCTGCGGTCAGCGGGTGGATTAACGGGGACAGTCTCAAGAGATGCAAACGGGGTCCGCTATCGTGCCATGTTCTAGGAGAGCCATGTGAACCTCAAGAGACTCGTACCAACCTCGACCACAATCACCGGCGAGGATTTTAAACAGATACCCGCACACTCTCGGGATTAGACAATGAAGAAAAACTGTCCGCACGATTTTATTTCCGCTCAGTTCAGCTGAAACAAGTCTATTTTTATAACGAGATAACAAAGCATTAAGTTAAACATCAAGTACGTGCGCTGGCTTGTAACTGTTTTATTCAACGTTTCCTATTTACAGTTAAATCTAACCAAAACCTCAGATAAGTGTGCTTGTGTTGCCACGTGTATGTTTGCTAAAAGCTTTCGGATTTTCTTCAAGACAACAGTATGTTATTACTTGTGTGTCACTTGTTTAACAACTGTAGGGAATTAATTTATTTTTGTCGTATCAGGCGAAGCAATAATTTGATATGAAAACAAAATACATGCTACTCTGTTTTAGAATCTTTTGGTATTTTCGACTTTGAATTAAATTTTTATATCGGGGCCGGACTATTTTTTTCTTTATATAGTTTATTTCATATACTTTTGTTATGGTGCATTTTGTTAAAAAAAATTCACTAACGAGGAGATCCCGACTTTTGAATCTTGAAAAAATTTCTTTAAATGAGTGCGAACTAGGTCCCCTATCTAGAGTCAGTTTCAATTGTTATATATATATATATATATATATATATATATATATATATATATATATATATATATATATATATATATTGATATGGTTACTAAAGGGGGCCACATATACATATATACACATACATAAACACATGTTACCACAAATTATAATAAACACAAACAACTTACCTTTGGTGTATGCAATGTTTTTGCACTATAAGGCAGGGAAAAACTAAATTTTACAGATATATATATATATATATATATATATATATATATATATATATATATATATATATATATATATATATATATATATATATATATGTGTTAAAAGGAGGCAAGGCAAGTGTAAATGTATGACAAGTTTAATTAAATAGTTTAAGGTATTATTGTTTGCTAGCTGTTATGTAATTTAAGATGTTATTGTTTGTTAGAATTAAGGATATTGTTAGCTTTAAGAATAGTAAGATGTCAAAATTTGAGTGTTAAAATGTAAGAAATGTCATGTCATAACCTATGTTTAAGTCAGCTGTTTTTTATTTAGGACAGACGTCAAACTGACACTAAAATTATAGTTAGGTTAATTATTCTGTCATTGACTAACAACAATGAGAAATATGTATCCGAGGAGATGGGAGATAATTATTGTGTTAAAAATTTGATAGGATATTTTATTTGAAGCAGGCATAAAGCAGTTTTTTGATTAGTTACGCGGGTTACAATGAAAAATAATAAACAGATGGAAAAATTTTATCAGATTGAAATTTTTTGAGATGAAAAAAGTTTGAAATTGTCATTAAATTATTAGATGGGAATTTTTGGTAATAAGGATATAGTTTGAGAAATTAGATAGAAGGGGTTTGAAAAGGGATAGTAGCAAGAGGAGAAATTTTAGTCTAGAGGATGCAAAAATCTAGAGGGTCGCTGATCCGATAGTCCGACTCAGCAAATACAGGAGAGGCAGCAGAGGCAGCAGCAGTCTGAGTGAGTAGTGTAAAACTAAAAGGAGTAATAAAACTCGCTAAAAAAATAAGTACATAAACTGTGCTTTGGTTTTTATACGACATTCAAGATACTTATAGAGGCAGGGGATCCATCTTTTGGCTGTAACTGATAGTCAGCGTGGAACTCTGTGTCTATTGACTAAGTGCCACAATACAGTGGAATTAATATAAACACCAATAGGTGTCGGTACCGTTAAAATTTATTTTATTTTTTTCTTTCCCTTTTATAGTGTAAAATTCAAATAGATATAAGTAATACATAAGGTTTAGGTTTTTGTCATATATGATAATTTAATAAATATTTAAGTTCTGTGAGCGTATAAGGACCTTTGCTTTGTTTTCTTTAACATATATTTATAAGCATTTTGAGTAAAGATCAGAGGGGGAATACATTTCAAAATTAAAATTGAATCATACTTTTGGAAATAATAATAAAAATTTTGATAGGACTTGAACCCACCAGCTTAAGAAGCTCCCTGTTTTAAAGAGTAAGTATATCCATGCTATCAATTTGTTTAAATCACATGCAGCAATAAAAGACATTGGGTACACCAGGGTGGAAGTCAAATACACGTATATTTTATAAACATTTTTTTACAGCATAATTCACTCAACTTTACAGATAGATAAAACTCACAAGATAAAATACACTTCGAAATTAACATCACAAAAAGCAATAAAACATATTTAAGTTAGCCACCATATCAAGTATTTCAATATACCTAATAATAATAATATAAAACTTAAAATAAACCTTTCCCTATTTCAATTATCACCCAAAAACGTGGGACTATAATTTTCCTAAATAACTTTCTATAACAATATATATATATATATATATATATATATATATATATATATATATATATATATATATATATATATATATATATATATATATATATATATATATATATATATATATATATATCCTGAGTGGTCCATTTCGCTGGAAACGCTCATTTTTGCCCATTAATATCAGTTTTATGAAAATGTCTGTTGAACAAAATTTGTTGACACCAAATCACAGCACACCCTGAAAATATTTTCCACTGTACAGGGTGATCACTTTTCCCGTGGCAGACTGAACATGCAATTTTTTAAATGGAAGGTCCGGTATATTTTTCATTTTTCAAATTCGCCTCGATAAATGCTACAAACTGATATAGCATAAGATGGGTCTAACTTGTTAAATTTTCGCGATATCCAGTTTTTTGTGTAAAAATGGTGGTGTTTTGAGTGGGCTGTGGAAGAGTTATTTAGAGCTGCCAACAAAGTTTGTTTAGTGGAACGTGAAATACCTCGGACGAACTTTCTAGTGCAGTTAACAGAAAGCGCACTTGCCTTAACAGTAGACAGTGTGATCACTTTCTGAAAAAAAAATCCAAAACTCTAAATGACACCCCCTTTTTTCATTCACAATTGGATCAACAATTAAATAACAAATTTTTTTATTGGGCACACATGGCACGGTAAGCTCATAGTTTTCGAGATATTGCGATTTAAACATGAAAAATACAGATTTGTTACTTATGCTATAACGTAAGTAGCATATAAGCTTTGAAATAACAATATAACATACAAATTGCAACAAATTCTAACATAATATGTTTACTGAAGTCAAATGAATATCCGATATACCACTGCTTGCTCCTCACTACCGCTAATATTCTTATACAATTATTATTTTGCAAAATCACAAGTTACCTATGGTGCAATAACGCTGACATTTCAATCACACGAACTGTCAGAACGCTAAATATTGTTTATATTGTAATCTCTTGTTGATTTTGCATATCAAAATGCTGTTTACAGAACCTGAGTTAAGAGATATGTTATATTCCATTGCCAAAAGTGACGGCAATTGTATTTTGGCTAAAAGACTGTACGCACAGAATCACCCAAACAGGCGACAACCCCAAATATAAGCGCTACGACCTCTGAAAATGCCTTTTGATGTGAGCGGTAATGTAAGCTATCGGCCACCACAAAGGAGAAGACAGACTCTTAGCGAAAACAATTGCATCAATGTACTGACAGCGGTGATAGATGATCCACACGCAAGCCAAAAAATTGTTGCAGACTACTTAAATATGGGTAAGTCATCTGTGCAGCGATGCTTGACCCAATATAAATATCGTGATTACCGCCTCCAGAAGGTTCAAACATTAACAGCCAGCGATTATCTACACCGCCTAAATTTTTGTAACTGGACAATACAGAAGTTTAATACAGAACCAGACGAAAATCCTTTTTACCGAAGAGGCTACATTTTCCAACGTTGGATTACCAAATCGGCGTAATCTACACTATTACTCTGACACGAACTCGCACTTCACCAGAAGTTTTTACCGACAACACCGGTGGTCCCTGAACGTGTGGGGGGAATATTAGAATTACATTTAATTCGCCCCTATTTCTTTGAGGGTACTCTAACTGGGGATCGTATTTAAATTTTCTTCGCCAAGACCTTCCAATTCTTTTAGAGGAAGTGCCACTTGACCTCAGACGCGAAATGTGGCTGCAGCATGACGGTGATCCCTCACACTCAACTAGACAAGTGAAAATATTTTTGAACAGTTCGTTGGCTGAAAAATGGATTGGGCGAAGTTCAGGAACTCCATGGCCGCCTCGATCTCCGGACTTGAATCCCCTAGATTTTTTTAGCGACATATTAAAGAAGTTGTGTACAAGGCAGCCTCTAGTACCAAATACGATATGCAAGATACGATACAAGATTCACCAAGACAACGCCTTGTATTATGTGGACAACAAAACAGATCGAATTTTGAACATATTGTATTATAATACTTTTTGTTTATGATTTTGTTTTTCAGGTGTCTGAAGAAGTTCGAATGTTTATACAGTTTATAAGTTATTTTCGTTATTTTTATTATTTCACTATTTTCGTTATTGTTGTTATCGTTTTTACATATTAAGGTTAATAGAGGTTGATCGCATAACAGAACACTGTATTACATAATTAAGTAAGCCCTTATTTCGAGTCCTCAGGAATATGCGACAGATTAACCATTAACAGTGCCCATTTAGCCTTCCTCTAAAAAAGCACTCTAATGAGTTTAAAAAAAAGAGGAAACAGCACAATCAATATCATGGATTTCTTTATGAACATCAAAATTAGGGCTGATAATTGTTTGAAAATGTTTATTTAGTAAAACGAAAACAAACGATATATAATAGCGACACCTCTTTAAGTGCTAATACGTCAATAAGGTCTTTTAAAAAAGACCGCATGAGGCAATATCGCAATAAGAAGCTACCCATCAAAAATAATGCATAACGATCCTGATATTATACATATCTACTTTACATCTTGTGTTAAATTAATAGAGATATTATCTTAATTTAGCGTTTCAGTAATGACTGATAATTTTTAATTTAAGTATAACATACAAAATCTGTATTTTACAAGTTTAAATCGCAATCTCCAAAACTATGAGCTTACCGTGCCATGTGCGCCCAATAAAAAAAATTTGTTATTTAATTGTTGATCCAATTGTGAAATAAAAAAGGGGGTGCCATTTAAAATTTTGGATTTTTTTTTCAAAAAGTTATCACACTGTCTACTGTTAAGGCAAGTGCGCTTTCTCTTGACTGCATTAGAAAGTCCGTCCGAGGTATTTCACTTTCCACTAAACAAACTTTGTTGGCAGCTCTAAATAGCTCATCCACAGCCCACTCAAAACACCACAATTTTTACACAAAAAACTGAATATCGCGAAAATTTGACAGGTTAGACCCATCTTATGCTATATCAGTCTGTAGCATTTGTCGAGACGAATTTGAAAAATGAAAAATATATTGGGCGTTCCATTTAAGAAAATGCATGTTCAGTCTGCCACGGGAAAAGTGATCACCCTGTACAGTGGAAAAAATGTTCAGGGTGTGCTGTGATCAAAATTTTGTTCAACACACATGTTCATAAAACTGATATTAATTGGCAAAAATGAGCGTTTCCAGCGAAATGGACCACCCAGTATATATATATATATATATATATATATATATATATATATATATATATATATATATATATATATATATATATATATATATATATATATATATATATATATATATATATATATATATATATATATGAGACATGCTTGGTTCTCGGGTTAAACCGCGTCCAGAATTTATGGAAACTCGACGTTTCGGCTCCTGTTTTGGAGCCATTTTCAAGAGGTAAAGGAAATATGTAAGGACACTCTAAGGCCTCAATCTGCCTACTCCTTAGAGTGGTGGACAAAGGTAGGTAAAGGAAATATGTAAGGACACTCTAAGGCCTCAATCTGCCTACTCCTTAGAGCGGTGGATAAAGGTAGGTTGGGTTGTTGTAGCTCGATTACGGGGCCTCAATCTGCCTACTCCCCAAATCTCGCCGGAGATCGTCTGTGAGGTCTCAGTGTGTTCAACCCTAGGCCTCAGAGAGATCTGTCAACTTTCTCAAATACAACGCCACCACCTCGGTTCCTGTGAATGTACAGTATGTAATGAAAAAGTAAACGGAGAATGATGGGATCGAAGCCAGTACCGTTGTGTTCAGAGGCACACGCAACAATAAGTTATTTTGGTGAAATATGATACATTGTTTCGCCTATACAGCTATACTGGTAAGCACATTTGATGCTTGCTTTCTTTAAAAAACACATATTTGCTACTAAATAGATTTTTATTAAATTTTATTACCACTAAGCACTTGCTGACCTTTTTATATTGCCAGAGGGAAAATACCACTTCCTTGTATGATATGAATTTAGCAATGAAAACTGCATGACATTTTTTTTCTTTATTAAAATTTACCATCTGCTGTGTGTGTGTGTGTGTTCTGTTTCCTTAACGTCGGCCTATTTCCGCGACTATGGCCAATCACCGACGCCAGGGAGCAGTTTCAACTCACTATCCTAGAAATTTTGCCGAAATCCTGCCTTTCTATAAGGAGGGCAGGGATATTTAACGTGTCTGACATCAGTTATTTTTGCTAGTATGTATAGCAAGCTTATAGGTCTATAAGATGCAACCTCATGGTCATAGTTGCCTTGCGTAGCTGTCATAATAATCAAGGCATTTTCCATAAGGCTGAGAAATAGGATAGGTTCATCATGCGATTTCAGATTTTGGTCAGCAAAGAAATTGCCTTTTCAGGAAGATTTTAAGAAAGCTTATCTGTGATAAGGTCGTAAGCTGGGGATTTTCTGCCTTTAGTTTCTTGATTTCGAAATTTATTTCTTTCTTCGTACATGGCTTAACTAGAAGTGGCATCTGACACGGCACTTCTAAAGAGGACCCCATTCCTCTGCAACATATTGTTGGATTGATTTCATTTGGTTTGAAACCTTCAGTCAGGTGATCTGCGAAAGCGCTGGATTCATTCTGAGTTGACCACGCTTATTCTCTGCTTGGCTTTTTTTAGGTGAGACGCTTTCACTAGAGGCCTTTTGAAGTTTTTTGTAACGTCCGTTGCCACCTTCCTCTAGCTTGACGTTTTTCTGCTATCAGTTGTCGCATTTGCATTGGTATCTGGTTCACTGATAAGTTATTGCCTGTAACTGGTTGGGTGCTTTTCCAGGCTGCTTCTTGGATCAGCTCAGTAAAATAGTTTACGGTCTCATCAAGTTAGTTCGGTTGCTTTATAGCCAGATTTAAGTTTCTGTTGCTTTCAATATATTTCTGGTATGATTCCCAGTTAGCTCTAGAAGTCGCTAATGTAGAATCTTGTGCCTTTTTTACCACTGTAGTGCGTAAAGTGGCTACAACTGATGTATGATTTTGTTACTAGGTAATTCTGTGTTTATGTTATCTGCAACATATGTGTTTTGAGGTCTTGTGTCATATTCTGTTGCTTTTGGTGGTATCTTCTAGTCAGGATTGGATTTTTGATTTTCATGAGGTCCCTGTATACGGTGCAACAATTGTAATTTGCTGGATGGCTACCTTCACATAGAGCACATTTCAATTTTCATTAAGAATATCTTTTAAATGACTAGAAGTGTGAAGCTAAAACATGACGCGCACGTTTATCTCGTATTAGTTGTCCTCTCTACCAAATTTTTACTTAATCGGTTAAGTAAATTCTGAGTTATAACCAAATAGAAAATAAATAATTTACGATATAACCTGAAATAACCACTAAATGGGTGCGTATAGTGTTAGACAAGCTCAGACAGATATATCAGGGTTACGCTGCTATTGCAAACAAATGCTCCAAATTAAACTTCAAACTAACAGGCTACATATGTTACAATAAACAATCACCAGAGTTGCGTTTTGCCAAAACTGTCATCTGAATTTGAAGCTTTCAGAAAAATATATAGTGATAAATAAAAATGTTAATAAAAGTGATTCAATTTGCTTAAAGGCAATCTAGAACCACGTTTTATAATGTATAAATATTAAGCTTCCCATTCGTCAATGTATTTAAAACCCATCGCCCTTTCCTAGTTAAATCTGACAACGCCAGTTAGCTATTTGTCATTGTCATTTGTTATTTTGCAAACTGTCAGTGGGAGGAGTCAAATTCGAGGTTATCTTCTTCTTGTTTCTTTTCCTTTGTTTACCTACGTCATTAACATATAATAATACCTTAGAATCTGAGAATAAGGTACTTATTGTATGTAAGTATGGAATACGAGATTCTCGTCTCTCATATATCTCACAAATCTTATATATGTTTCAGATGTATGAACATTTATTTTGATAGCGTTGTTTGTGAGTGTCTTTCAGTAATATTGTTCTCCTGCTGTAACGACGGCTAGAAAGTTACTCATGTTATTACAGTCTTGTTCACCATGGATAAAAATAGGTGCAGGTTTGGACAATTTTAGTGTCTCTGTAGAGTCGTATTTATTAACGTATATTTCATCTGCTGTAGCTAGAGATGAGAATCTGTTGTAAGTTTCTGGAAATGATGGCCTTTTTCGAGTTTCTTCGGGTGGTTACAAGCCTTTTTTCTTTTTTTTTTTTGTTGACTTCTTGCCACGAATGGGTTGATGAAGGAGAGCTGTATCTTTGGTTAATCATATTAAGATATCCATGCCTTGCTGCTAGTTGTCACTGTTAATCGTTAACATTGGTGTATGATTCGTTGCGGTATTTTGTGATCTTTGAGTAGGGCCGATTCCTACATCTAAGGTATTTTATGCGATGAATTTTTTGTTAATCAACAGTCAGTTATTACGTTTAATTCGACTAATTTAATATGATATATTAACTCTGCCGTAAAAATTAGTTAATATTATTCCTTGATTTCAGTGTATGATTTTACAATCAGTTATCAGCAAACGATAAGATTAGGGGCTGCCGGCACACATCCACTTACTCGGAGCGAGAACCGCGAACTCTGCGTGACAAATGCCAGACAACAAAGCCTCCAGCAGAGTTGCTACGCTCTTCGATTTCCTGCAGCATCTGGGTAAATTGTAGACTTTAAAAAAAATCAACTCAGATACGGCTTGCAGCATCATGATTCTTATTTTTCTAATTATATAATATAATGGTGCTGATATCATTGTGCATTACTCGAAGGACGTTTAGCTTCATAGAACCTTATTTTAAATTTTTATCATCTCCGGCTTCATGAAAGGTATCTCTCTTTCATATAAAAAACACTGTATAATTAATGGGGATATTATAACCGCACAAATCAAAACTACGTAAGAGCTGACTCACTGTAAAAAAAGTCTGGACGCGGCAAGTGCGTTTTAGTATAATTGTTTTTAATGGCCAATCTATTTTCTAATGAAAGCAGGCATCCAAATTCGTTACCAATGTAAACAATGTATCATATTTCCTCAACATACCTTTATTGTTTAAAAAAGCACAAACCTTTTCCGAAAATAAACTTAACATGTTCCCGAAAAAACTGGTCCGATCTTCCTGGCCAACAAACTTCCTCAAGCTATTTACCCACCTACCAAGATATAATTATTCACAAAAAACTTTTTGACAAAACTTAGAAAAGAATTTTTTCACGAAAATCCGAAAATATTTTTTTACAAGAACTGGTTTAATATTTATTATTAATTACCAAAATTTAACAAAAACTTTACAAACAATGGACACACAAAATAATTGTATACAGGACCTAGATTTTTTTCACAAATAATATAAACGAAAATCTCGCTGAATGCGGAATTTTCATGGGACACTGCTATATAATACTGGTAAAAACGTCGAATCATAATTTTTGATATGTGCTAAAAATGTGAAATAATTGAAACCACTCGAAAACGATGTACGCTATCAATTTTTTTTTTACTAAGATGCATTATAATATATATATATATATATATATATATATATATATATATATATATATATATATATATATATATATATATATATATATATATGCAGTGTTAGAAGGTGCGAAATAAAAGAGAAAAATAATTTAAGTTTGGTACGTCAAAATCTGAAGTTTATAGAATTTAGTGTCGAACTGTCAAACTATTTAGGATTCAACCTTCTAAATTATGTTATATGATACACCACAAGTCGCATAAAACTTATTGTATTAACATAATGTATAATTTTTGCCAATAAACAATAATAATAATTATTATATATATATATATATATATATATATATATATATATATATATATATATATATATATATATATATATATATATATATATATATATATATATATATATATATATATATCTAGCTATGTACAGATATCCAGCAATTGCGTTATGGTAGTGAATTTTCAAATTTTGCTATATAACACACAGCGTCCAGGCTTTTATAGATTGTGAATACAGGATATATACTGACATGTATAACATATATAGCACTGTGAAATTCAAAAATTTAATAATATAAGATGTGTTCGATTTAAAACAAGAAAATTTGCATCACTGACGTCTTTTGGGCCACAATGTGATTGTGGAAATAATTTTGTAAGATGCAGCTCAAGACACCCTATAATTAACGTATACAAGTTTTTCTAGTAGCGGCCATATTGACATTTACCGTAGAAATGGATCAGCTTGTATATATGTAAACACATAAAAACTGAAACTAACACTGCGTGTGGGGTTTCGAAATCCAAAAGTCGCGGTCTCCTAATTAGAGATTTTTTTCTACGAAAAGTCGCTAAAGTGGACCTTTGCAATGGTCGAAATTCGACTGTAATTCATTACATATTTAACGTTGAACGTTATTCATGTTCTATCGTCATAGATTGTTTGACCACAGAGTTTTATGTGTTTGACATTTCACGTATTAATTAACGGTCAGTTCAGCAGAGGGGAATCCTGTCTAATTAAAATCGAGCATTGTTTACTCTATTTGCGACACATATTGTACACAGATTTTATCTTTCTGAATACCTTCTCCGTGTGAACTTTAACTGTGGCAAATCTCACATCCCTCCTTTGGCGCAATCAGCTTAAAAATTGGTACAACATATTTTCTTCACTCTATAAATAAAACTACTGACAAAGCATCAGATAAAGGTTATACTTCAAATAAATTTTCTGAAAGCATTTTAGTAAAATGAAGGACAATAACGGTTGAACCTGAAACGTATGGGTTTGTAAAACACACTTCTCGTATTCGTTTTAGGTTCTTTGCCTAAAGTTGCCAATTTTGACGTTTAAAATCGCGATTTTGACGTTTTAAGAGGAAAAACTATACAATTTCCACCGTAATTTTTCTGCCATATCCTGACCTTTTTACGACAAAAGAACTGACACTGTAATATACAATAGGTCCACACTAAATATTTTGTTTAAATGTTGTTAAGATTACAATATTTAGATAAAATGCATCTAAAATAGACATTAACTATTACAAATAAATAACCGAAGACTATTATTGGTTATCCGCATTTTATTAGTTTGATTTCCGTGGTATAAGGGGCAGACGGTTTAGATAGGTGACTCGTCAGCAAGTAACGTTGAGGGACGTGGGTTCAAATCTCAGTGGTAACTGAATTTTTTTAATTTGTATGTTATTTTTTTGTTTCTGATTCAATGCTAACCTCACTTGATCAGCTTATGCAATCCTAACAATTATTATAGCGACTGTTTGTTCATAAAATCACTAGTGAAGGGATAGGGATTTTTAAGATTTTAAATTCAATTTTAATAGCAGCTATTGTCGCCTTTGTTGGTAAAGCCGTTCCATAGTTAACAGAGATGTAGTAGTTTTTCTGTTACCTAAGAAATGTAGAAATGTTTGTTTTCTTCTCTGCAACCGGTTTCATTTTTTACATCATCGCCAGGCAAAATAATTTTCTCTGTAGAAGATGTATCTATTTCTGTTCAGATTTTGAATATTTTTAAATTTACTTAATTTATATTTATTAGCGAATATTCTTGTACAAAATCTTCTTTTAATAGCGAACTTTCTTATAAATTAATTTAATTAATTTTCCTTAAGAAACATTAGTTACGAATTTTGATGTGAAAAATTATGCGACGAAATTCGTCAAAAATAAGATTTTCATGGATTTTCGTGCGAACAAATTATTTTGTTTGCAATTTCAGTTACAGGTTGGGCGTCTAATTTGAATTTTATGTATTCTTTTAGCAAGTTTTTGTTTAGAAAATATTTCGTCTGTTTCCGTAGAAATTTGTGTATGTAGCCGTAGAATTCATTTTTTTGTAAGGTTTTGTTAAATTTGGTAATTAGTAATAAATGTTAATAAGTCACTGTGAAAAAAATGTTTTAGGATTTTCGTAAAAAAGTTATTTGCAAATTTTCATGCAAATTTTTTTTTTGTAAGTTTCATTGAAAAGCTTTTTGTGGATAATTATATCTTGGCAGGTGGGTAATAATTTTGAAGAGTTTTTTCGGGCAAATTTTAAGTTTATTTTCGGAACATTTTTGTACTTTTTCAAAGCATAAAGTGAGTTGATGAAATATGGTAGGTACATTGTTTCTACTATAGTGATAATAACTAACTTGGTGTGTGTTTTCTTTAGAAAAAGACATCTTTGCAATTAAAAATATTTTTATGAAAATTGACTACCATGGCACACTTGCTCAGTACAGAGTTTTTAATAAGTGATATTAAATAAACCAGAAAATACAAAAACATTTGACGCTGATCAGCTCCGTCATCCTGGGTAGTACAAAATAAAGGCTAGCAGCTTTAGAACTTCTCAAGTAATATACCTACCGAGTTGTAAAACTCAATTATAAAATCGGAGTTTAAAATAGTCGAGCTAAACTGTTTGGCACTCGAAGACAGATTTTGTAATTTTAATTTGTAAACTTCCTCGATGCTCAGTTCTTGAAAACCAGTTATTAATGGAAAACGTCTTTCAACACAATTCATTTTCACTTTACCGATTATTAACACCTTGAGGTATTTCACTGGATTTACTAAACAATTAATGTTATTATATCGCGCTGTTTGGCGTAAGATCAACCCCTTGGGCGAAGTTATTATTAAATATGTTTCGGTCTATTTAAAAGTGACTATTCCCCTCAGGATGAAAATTCCTGAAAGTGAGTTCCTCCAGCAGCTTCAGCATCAACTTGTTTGTCTTAATTTGCATTAATTAGCATCAAAGTGTTTTAATGAAATATTCAAATCTCACGGTTTTGTATCATATAATCTTGCAATTTTCAGTTGCATAAATTCTTGGAATTAGCATATCTAGATTCTAACCAGTCGCCTTTTCTTTTGCAACGAGTTATGTAAAGAGAAAAGTGTTTCGAACTTTCAGCCGGCTGCCGCTCAGATGCTTGTATTTACTTTTAACTAAAACATTTATTTTCTGTTTTAAAGATACTAGAACTTACTTAGTACCTAACTGAATACCTTTAAAGTTAACAGAAATTTACGAGTGCTAAATCTACACCTGTTAAAAAAACGTCTGATGCAGTAAGTGGTCTGTAGTAGCAAATGTATATAAAACTTGCCTTCTTTAAAAATGGTTATAATGACAATACAAAAAGCTCTGTCATCTAACGTAATACAACACGAACCACAACAACAAACGCAAAGCTTTTAAATGAGTGCGGCATTCATCCTGATAATTAAATGAAAACAAAACATAATTCCTACACCTACATACACTTTAAAATTTTAAATATAATAAAAAAAAAGACTAATGATAACGCCCACATAAATATCTACATATTCTTACAGATCATTTTCTATGAATACATGACCAACTAATAAGTGAAATTTGGAGAACCCAATTTATCACAATACCAAAGTTGGCCTCATCACAGTGGTGTACAAATAAGCGAATTTTTTTATACAGGAGGGAGAGATGACACCGTAGTGCCGTGGGATATCGAGGTACTGTGAGACTCGTACTTTTAGTACACCTACTCACTAAAACTCCCTCCCTAGAAGTACCGGACCTTAGTCCATACCTCCGTCGGAAAGAATACACACAATGACTTTTTGGTTTGAATGTTTCCATTCTGATTTTGCCGCGGGGGCGTTAGCGGGTAAGTATAAGCTTTGGACGCTTATGCTTATATGGAAGTTGCTCGTCGTAAAGGGTGGCACCACGGAGAAGAGCATTTGGGTGAGAAGCGGCTTTTGCGAGTTGTGGATAGTTGAGTTATAAACTCAGGTATCGAAGGCATTTGCAGATCAGAATGAATCTGACAAACCATGGCTCTCAGAATTTTATTCTTGATGATTTGAAGGGTCTTGATGTGTGTTGCGGCCGCGGTGGCCCATGCAGGAGATGCATAGGTCAAGGCTGGCCGGATGACGACTTTGTACATGATCAATTTATTGTTCATGGACAATTTAGAATTTCTATTTAGAAGTGGGAACAGCTTCAAGATGAACATCGAGGCTTTTCGTCGGGCGTGTTCGACATGGGGGCGCCATGTTAAGTGTTTGTCGAGGAAAACCCCGAGGTATTTGGCGGACTCTGGCCAGGGAATTAGACGGTTGTCTAATATACGTGTTCGTGAGGTATGTGTCTCCTCTTGGAAAATAGGACTGCTGAACATGTATCGGGGTTTATGGCTAGAAGGGATTTTCTATACCATGCTTGCAGCTCGACTACGGCGGTCTGAAGACGTTCGGTTATTATCCTCGACTGAGTGAAGCTGCTGAGGATGGTAGTGTCGTCTGCGTACAGTGCGTATGTCACGTTTAGGGGGGCTGTCGGAATGTCTGCGACAAATATATTATATATTTTACAGCAGAGGGGAGATAGCAGAACCCTGCGGGAGACCAGCCGTGGCTGAGTACGTTCTAGATCTGGCTCTCAGATGTTTGACCTGGTACTTCCTCTGTTTTAGGTATGACCTGATTAGCAGAATCAGAGGGAGAGGATAATTAAATGATAGAAGTTTGTTTAGGAGGCCCGCATGCCAAACCCTGCTCAAGTTGATATTTTTTGAGTTATAGTGGTCTGTTTTAGTTTCGCTTGTAAAAATAATGGTACTTTCAGATTGTCACAGAGCAGGTGTACAATGTCAGGTCAGAATATATATATATATATATATATATATATATATATATATATATATATATATATATATATATATATATATATATATATATATATATATATATATATATATATATATATATATATATATATATATAAAACAGTATGAGCTCTCACCATTCCGCAAGTTTGTCCTCATTTATTCGCCATTTCACCTCACACGCAATCCCCATGCCGATTTTCATTCGGTAAATAGCACTGAATATACACACACCGATAACTCAAAAAATAATTCTCCGATTTTAATAAAATTTGGCATGTACCTTCCCTTTGTAAATGGCTTGAACAACTTTGTTAGTCAGGAAAATCGGACGAGGTTTTCCGGAAAAGTTTTGAGTTTTTATTATAAAAAAAATATATCCCAAAAAATAAAACAGCTATGATAACCGAATTTGGTAGTTAGGTTTACTATATAAAAATAAAAATATAGACCAAAAATTAGATTTTTATGTTGCAAGAAAAAAAAGTTATAATACAATATTTTGTGCTAGATCATTTCTATGAAAATTCACTACCTTGACTCACTTGCTGCGTCCAGACTTTTTTGTGTAAAAATGACAGAGATATTACTAGGTACCAGTTGTCGAAATAAAAAAGTGCAACGAGAAAAAAGCGCTTCAACATTTTACTTACTTAAATCCCGCGGGCACGCCTAAGTACACAATTCAAATTTCCTTTTCTTTATGTGTTATTATTGGCCTCTAAATGTTAGGGCCGCCTACCAAAAAAAAATCTTTTTTTATGTTAAAACGATTCGAATATTAATAATCAAGATCTCAGTCATCTAAAAACCACTTTAGTCGTCTTGTATCTATAAAAAAAAACTCAGGACGCAGCAAGTGCGTTATGGTAGTGATTTTTTATTAAATGCTTCAAATTTGAATAACTCAATTTTATATAAACCTCGAAAGTTTAATTTTAGTATATAGTAAGGTCTTACCTAGGTAAGATATCCACCAAATTCCATTAAAAGAACTTTGTAATTTTCAAAGAAAAAATTTTTTTCGAAAAAATTTGAATAACTCAATTTTCTATAAACTTATAAAGTTGAATTTTGGTACGTAGTCTCTGCCAAGGCAATATATACAGTAAATTTCATTAAAGCAGCTTTGTTATTCTCGGAGAATTTTTTTTTTTAAAGAGAATTCAAAATTTTTCCGGAAAACCTCGTCCGATTTTCCTGGCTAGCGAACTCATCCAAGTCATTAATAAAAGAAAGGCACTAGCCGAGTTTCATTGAAATCGGTTAATTATTTTTTGAGTTATCAGACGGATACTTATATATATATATATATATATATATATATATATATATATATATATATATATATATATATATATATATATATATGTTTATCAAAAAATTGTGGGAAAGCCGTCAGTTGCAAAATAAAACTCTTTATTATAGGCCGAGCTCTCGGAAAAATTTATTCCATTCTCAAGGATATAACGTGAGTTCTACTAAACTAATTATTCAATGACAAACATAAAAAACCTTTTTATAAATTTGACTGAAGTCGAAAAGTCTCTCTCTCTCTCTATATATATATATATATATATATATATATATATATATATATATATATATAAACATATAAAAATTTAAACTGACCACGGATATGGGTTCTAGGGATTCTAGTTCGCGCTCAGTTGCAAAAATTTTTGCAAAGTCTCACCATCGATAACTCTCGATTTTTATTTTAAAAATTCACTAAAAAGTTTGTAAACCTCATACGCTTATATAAACAAATTGTCTTTAAATTATGTCTTCTATTTACTGGTAAATTACTGGTACAATAAACTGACTCACTCTATATACGATTTCCTCGGAAAAGTTTTTAATCACACAAATTCTCTGAAGAAGCCTGAACTTTTAAATATTTCGGAAATTGATATAAAGCCATCAAAGTTTAGTCCGCAGTTTGAGCACAGGGCATTCAATATACTTGTAGATGTCATACACGTCTGCATACGATGCATCTCAGCACTCGGTTGGCATCATTTCAAGCTGATACGTATTAGTTTTATAAAAGTAATATATTTTTCTCTTGTCAGGAGATCCTACATATCCGATAAGAAAAGAATGTAAAGAATGCATATCAAAAGCACTATTTGAGAATAAAAATAAGACTGCTCGTATTTTGTGATCTAGTGGTTACATTTCTACATCAATTTGCTTCTTATCTAAGTTCTCCGTAAGTTTATTCTGCTACTGGAATAGTTACGTGTTTGAACTCAATTTCACCGTATCTAACATAAGTTTCCTGGAAAATTTAGAATAAGTTTGGACATAAAATAAAATGTGTATTTTTCAAACAGGTGGTTAGGTATACCTAGGAATGCCGCTGTATTTGTAGGGTTATTGATAACTTGTCTAAAACCTGCAGCTAGGCTTTTACAAAAATTCCTAGTTTCGCATGCGTTATGTGGAAAATTTTTACAAAAGGGTTCTCCTTACCTAAACGGTTACTACGATAGTTGCTAGAAGCTAAATGACTCTACGTGGGTTTCCGACTAAGCTAACTTTTACTATTACCTTACTCTAGTCACAAAAAGTGCACCCTGTCTTCGCCCCCTTTTTTCATTTTTATTTTATGTTATATTATCTATTGCCTATTTGAATAGTAATCCTAAAAAAAAACACACATCCACACACAAATATATATATATATATATATATATATATATATATATATATATATATATATATATATATATATATATATATATATATATATATATATATCTGTGTGTGTGTGTGTGTGTGTGTTATGTATGTAGTAGACAGTGTGGAAATGCACTTGTGTTTCCCGAGGTATTTGTTATTAGTTATTAAAAAATAGTTTAACAAAATATTTTTGACCTATTTTTGCTAAGTACAATTTGGAGGACACAGTTCATCACAACACAGTTTTTAGACCTGGCGATCCTCTCGCCAACAAAGTTAGTGTCACCAGAGGGATGAATAAACTAAGCGAGTAAGGACTAGAACTACTATTTGTATGTTATTTGCCGAGCAGTTGCGAACAGCGTCCTCTACAAAGATGTAACGTGTCAAGTGTGACATGTTACACGCGTCAGCGCCGTTTACTTTAAAGCTTCTGAATCGACCCCTCTTGTGACATCAGCGTCCAAGTCCCTTCAGTGACGTCAAGCTCGGCGGTTGCTTACACTACCGCACTCGTCTCATTGAAACGCGCCTTCGTGCCAGCTAAATTTATGACAGATTTGCGATAAGCGACTCCTTATATATACGCGTGCGAGATATGCCAGTCTCTCTTCTCAATCGACCTTAAAAGATGAGATATCACCATTAAATTTCAATCCTAGAGCAGCATGCTTAAATGGCACCCCGTTGGTAGGGAAGCACTCTTCAACCCCACCGTTGGTAGGGAATCAGTCTTCATCACCGTTGGTCGGGAGGCGGCTTTCAACAACAACGTTAGTAAGGAGGCCCCCTCATAGCATCCTTTCTTGGAGGCCTTCAACACCACCGTTAACAAGGAATGCTAATCACCTTCTTTTGGATATAGCCTTTCAACAACGCTGTCAGCAAGGAGCCCTACAACACCACCGTTAGCAAGGACCTCTAGGACAACATCAATAAGGAGTCTCCTTTAACAACATTGTCAAGGAAGACCCCTTCAACCTGAGGCTGAAAGTTAAGTACATTGTTTATCTGTGGCTTTCATTTTCTTTTATAGGGTGTGCTCCGCAATTCATCCTTACAGTGTCACCAGTACTTAAATCAAATATCTTTTCTTTCATATAATTCATTAAATTTAACAAACTGCATTATATAGAGCCAATATTTTTTTAAATAAACTAATTTTATTCATAACACCTGATTTTATTTGTACCACTTAAAACCAACCAACCGCTAGTGCCTGAACCCAAGCTCTGAGATATTTTGTGTCATATTAAATTTATTACAGTTAAATATGTATTTTTCGTTATACTGTCCACACAAACAGTGGGGGCATTTATTAGAGTGAATATAATTTTACTTTATAAAAATATACACTGTTGAGTCTTAAATTCCTGTAATTAAAACTGCATACCTCCTTTTGTACTATCGTGTGTCGTTATCAAATATTACCTTTAAGAAGGAGGCACTGATTATTAAGAAAACAGCTCGAAGATGGGGTGGGTATAGTCGCAACGTTTTAATATTATGCTAATGCTGCGATACAGTGAGTTTGACTTTTCATCACATCTCGTAACTTCTTAGCAAATTATTTTTTTTTAGATTTTAATAATATATTTTATTGAATTTTTGTGTGCATAGAGTTAGAAGTAATTTTTTGATTAGAATTTATCACTGTTAACCGGCTATGAATAAATTATCTACTTTTGAAGTTTGTGTTGCCACAATATTAATTAAGCGCCCCTCCCTCCTTATTATACTTATCTTGTGCTTATATATGTAATATAAAAATAGAAAAGAAATAAAAAATGTAAGTGAATCTAATCAATTTGGTGCTGTATTCTATATTATCTGAAGAAGACATTATGCGCGACGAAGTGGAGTATAATTTCGGTAAATTTGCAGTTTACTGCATAGAGGGTTCTTGGATTTTTTTTAAAAATATGCCTAGAACCCCTCTTTGATGCACAAGCGACAAGACAGATCTATTGCAAACAACCACCAAGAACGAATAGGGGTGCTGGGCGGGGAGGAAATATAAACGAAAAATATTAAACAAAATACCAAGTCGGACTCTCAAAAGATGTGTTTTTCACATTTTGCAGCAATACCTTTTTTAAAGCCTGTCTTTTTCGCATAATACCCGTTACTTTCTTGGGGGTTGCTCCCAAGAACGTTTTCTTGTGCTTTATGCTTTGGAGGTAGTTCTATGCATGCACAAGGGAAGCAGAACCCCCGTATTTTTGGGTGAGGGGGCAGAAGCCCTCTTCGTCCTGGGGGTTCTTCTTTCCCTTCTTCATGCATACAATCAACCTCAATACACGAATCCCAGGGATTTTGTTATGTTCAGCTTTCTATTGTATTTTCTGTTAAGCATATTTCCTTTTTATAAAATTCTTTCAGGTTTGTATCAAAATTACATTATGAATATTGATGTTAAAGATGATGTTTCTGCTTCTCCCTTTTTAGCTAATTTTTTACTGTTACTAATTAAATAAAGTAATTTTTTATAACTTTTTATTTCATCAAGACGAAATCACTAATATATTATATATTATTCTTATGACAATTCACAACCATAATGCACTGGCTGCGTCTCGAATTTTTTTAAAGGTCGTTCAACTCTTGCAAGTAATTATACTTCCAGAGATTTTGCTGATATATTGTAGTAAAATTTTGATTTTACTCGGGCTTTTGATACTTTGGAGTATTTTAGGATTAGATGATTGGATGTGTTAATTAAGCTTATGATTACTTATGCGTTTAATACAGATAACTTCAGATTATATCCTGGTGTCTCTTCAACCCGAAAATTATATCAGCCATTGAAAATGCTCCACACACACACGGATTACAGGCTCATCAAAATGAACCTATACATTATAAGAGATGAATTAGATTACATTTAGTAATATATTTCTTGTCTTTGCCAATGATCGATTGAAACCGCCTCCGGAACTTAGTTAATTATACGCCTCCCCAAACACTCATTACCAGATTACATCACGTAACATAGTTTTTGTTGGAATTCCAATCTTGATGTGAGAATTAAACGTTTAAGTTGGGCTAGAATTCACGTAACGCAGAGATTTTATCTTCCCAATGTACCCAAGTCACATTAGTTTCTTTTTGTCTTGTGCTAAGATGATCAGCTTTTGTAGTACAAGCTTACTTACCTGTGCCACTAGAGGAAAACAAGATAAATGTAGTGTTCGCAAAGTTAACACTTGTTGATAGGTCAGCAAAACGTACACGTGAACTGGGAGTGTTGTGTTTTGTCCCCTGTACTTAATTTGTGTATTTCTTTTACAAAAAAAAAACAACAACAATTTATTAACAAAATTACATGAACAAATTACTATATCCTTTCTAATGCCTTGACCGATAACAAGCGCTAACAGGACTATTACTATACGGTAGCTTATTTAACAAAATATTCTCGCTTATGTTAAAAAGTCTGGACGCAGCAAACGCGTTATCGTAGGGAATTTTCATAAAAATATGTTTAATAGCAAACATGTCTTTTTTAAAGAAAGCAGGCATGAACTTTGGTTACCATTATGACCTATATAGCTACCATATCTCATCAAAGTAATTTTATTATTAGAAAAAAATAGAAAAATTTTCCGAAAATAAACTTAAAACGTTATCGAAAAAACTGGTTTCCTGGCTAACGAACCTTACGCTAATAGCAAAAATTGAACTACTGAAATTTAAGCATTGAATTAAATTCGCCACTATAACGCAGTGGCGGTGCCGCCAATTTCTTTCTTACAAACATGCATTATATTTTGACGGAAAATACAAAAATGAGATAACATAAGGGGTACTCGATTACAGAAATGTTTGTATCACCAGCGACCTACGGACCAGACTGTGATTGTCAAAATACATTTATAAGATGCAGCTCAAGATACCCTATAATTAATATCTACAATTTTTCCTTAGATCTTGTATAATGACGGATATATTAAGCGTCACCGCATAAATGTCTCACCCAGTATACATAAATGAAAAGTCTGGACGCAGCAAGTGCGTGATAGTAGTGAATTTTCATACAAATGTTTTTCATAGCAAATGTGTGTGTTTTTTTACGAAAGCAGGCATGAAATTTGATTACCAGTATAACCTATATAGTAAAAACAATGTGCCAAGTTTCATGAATATAACTTTATTGTTGGAAAAAGTACAAAAATTTCCGAAAGTAAACTTAAAGTGTTCCCGAAAAAAAAAGCGGTGTCTTGGTCAACCTTATAGGCTAATGGCAAATTGAGCTATTCAAATTTAAAGACTTTAATGAAAATTCGCTACCATAACACACTTGCTGCGTCCTGTTTTTTTTTTTTTTTTCTCTTACAAACATGCATTGTATTTCGATGGCACAAAGGCAATAACATAATGCATAAAAAAATAATTGTATCACCAACTATTTATGGGCCACCCTATGATTGTAGAAATATTTTTTTAAGTTGTATCCTAAGACACCCTATAATTAATGTATACAATTTTTTTCGTATCTTGGATAATAACGGATATATTGTGCTTTATTGATTTTTTACGAAAATTCGACAAAATTTCTATACCAGTAAACGATAAGCTTTATAGCTAAAACTACTGCCAAAGCATCAAACAAACGGTCTGTTTGAAATGAATTTTCAAAAACATTCTTCTTTCAACATTTTCTTTCCATAGCCCGTGTTAGTTTCAGGTTCTATGCCTAAGTGTTCACAATTTTGACGTTTTAAATCGCGACTTTGACGTTTTGAGGAAAACCCCAATTCATTTTTCTTTAAGTGCCTATATATTTTAGTCTTTTAATTTACAGAGCTAAATTTTGGTACATAATTTAGCTATAATGATATAAAGCAGTGTACCAAATTTGGTTGCCCTTATTTGTTATTTCCGGAGATATCAATTTTTTTAAAAAGAAAACACAAAATTTCCAGGAAAACCTGGGCTGATTTTCCTGGCTAACGAACTTATCCAAGCCACTTGCAAAAGGAAGGTAGTCACAAAATTTAATCAAAAGTGGTCGATTATTTTTTGAGTTGTCGTTGTGATAACTACATAACATATATATATATATATATATATATATATATATATATATATATATATATATATATATATATATATATATATATATATATATATATATATATATATAAACATATGAAAATTGAAACTGATCCCGGATATGTGTTCTAGAGGACCTAGTTACGCTCATTTGAATACATTTTTAAAAATTCAAAAGTGGCGGTCTCCTCACTAGTGACTATTTTCCACTAAAGAAAACTTTTTTCGAAAGAAAACACAAACTTTTTCGGGAAAACCTAGGTCGACGAATTTATTCTGGGCTTGGATTTAATGGAAGAGTTCTATGTCCTTTCAGTAGACTTCCAGAATAATATCTTGAGAATCGGCAACGAAGAGTTGTATTTATCTCCAACAGCAGGCGGAGCTAAATACAAATACAGACTTCTTGTGGATGAAGATACACGGATTCCTGGTAACAGTGAGAAGATGCTCAGAGATAGGCTAGATAAGAAACTTGATAGTATGTCTGCTCTCATAGCGGAGCCCCTAAAAGATAGACATAATGGTGCCCTCGTCGCACGATGCTTAGTAGACCCAAAGAGGACAATACCCATAAGAGTGGCTAACGTACAAGCTAACAGGGTCACATTGAAGAAAGGTGAGATTATCGTCACTTGCGAACCCATTGACCGAGTAACGTTGTCCAAAAACGTTACACCCACTGCATTAGACAGAAGGCTGCCAGTAGGAATAGTAGAGCGGTTCAAGGATTCATGGGGCAAACTGAACAACATGGAGATGGAAATGGTCATGAAGTTCATATTGGAGGAGGCCGATATTTTCGCTCAAGACAAAATCACAGGTCGTACGAGTCTAGTGCAACACATAATTAATACTGGCGACACAAGACCAATTAGACAGCCGCCGAAGAGACTGCCTTTTGCCAGTCAATCAGAAATGCTGGAATATGGGTGTATCTCGACGATATCATGGTGATTATAAGGACCTTTGATGAACACCTGTCGAATCTGAAGCAAGTCTTCTCCAGGCTGAACTGGGCATGTGGTTTCTGAGAAAGGACCAGAAACCGATCCAGAGAAAATAAAGGCAGTAAGAGACTGGCATGTGCCAAATAACAAACATGAGGTCAGAAATTTTCTGGGACGTTGCAGCTACTACCCACTTTCAATTAGATAATGTCGAAATGACTCGAAGAAGCAGTAACCAGTGTGAAGTGTTAGAGAGTAGCGACTGTAGTTCCATTGTAGTGACTTTTGTCCAGATTAGTGATTGTAAAGCCAGATAAACTCAGTGTTTTGTGAGATAGACATTCTAGAACTTTTAATGTATCCATATTTAGAGAGTAAATAAAGTTGTTTTGTTAAAATTTAAAAGTCTCACTTATCCAGAACCCGGAGAAAACGCAACAAGATACGGGAAAAATTGTATACGTTAATTAAAGGGTGTCTTGAGATGTATCTTACAAGCATATTTTAATAAACGCGGGCTGGCCCATAAGTCGTTGGTAAGACTTTTTTAATCGAACACCCCTTATTTTATTGCATTTTTGTATTTTCCACCAATGCATACTGGTAAGGAAAAAACCATAATGTTCATCGTTTTTGAGTTATTTTAATTTCTGTGCAACTTTTCACATTCTTGGCGCATCTCAAAAATTGTCATATGGCGTTTTTACCAATAGATAATGGACCCCCGAAAAAGACGCCTTTAGAGATGCTTTCGTTTATATTATTTGTTAATTTTTGTATTTTTTCAAAAAATAAAGTTATTTAAAAATGTGGCACCTTGTTTCTACTATGTAGGTTAAACTGGTAACCAAATTTGATGTTTGCTTTCATTAAAAAAACACATGTAGTTATAAGTACATTCGGAAAATCCAATCCACCACAACATGATCGTCTGGTCTATACAAAAATGTGTTGATGTGATTTGGGTTCTCCAAGTGTACTTATCAGCCCCCATCACAGGTTCCAATCTGCACTGAGGGAACCTATGTGGTTATTAAAAATATTTTTATGTAAATTCACTACGATAACGCACTTGCTACACCCAGAGTTTTTAAAATGTGTTGTCCTCTGGATTCTCCAAATGTACTTATCAAACCTCATTACAGGTTCCAATGTTGACCTAGTCATTATAAAATATCGTAAATTAATAATACATATTTTATTTTAAAGTGCCCTTGTACGTTGGGGTCTTATCAGAAGCTTTAGAAGGGTATTTTATTTAAAATACCAACAAAAGACCTCATAATTTTTGCTGCTAAATGCACAGCTGTAAAGCATACATTATTTACAAACCCAGCAAACATGAAATAAACAATATTACATCACTCTCCATACCTCGCTAACACGGACAAAACATTACACAGAAACGACGAGCAAATCCATCTAGAGAGAATAATGAATAACACGAACAATATAATTCAATACATTTCACTTTCATCAAGTCGCATGTGGGACAAGCTACGGACAGTAATGGAAAGGAAAACCGACTAAAATACGATTTCATGTGTCAATTATACCAGCGTCAAGAATGATGAAGGCAACGTAACCCATTATCATGTTAATCATGTATAAGCAGCTAATTAGCGCACACGTCACTAGGTGGCGTGACTGTCTGCGCCTCTTTGTAATCGAAATAAGCGGTATCCCAAAATACATACATTGCAAAGTTTGCCCGTAATATGACGACTCAATGATGCATGTGTACCTTGCACAATAAGCACGTATACTCATCAAACTTTGTAACTAGGTTTGGACTATTCTAAACGATGTGTTTATTACACACAACCGAGCTTTAACACGTTGAGCACGGGCATAAGCGAGAAAATATTTGTTCTCTGGAAGGGCATTCGTTTTACAATTTTTCAGTGATGTAGAACCTGCTTTCTACTATTGTCTCAAGGGCCTCGGTGGTTCAGGGGTAAGAACGTGTGCCTCTGAACCGAAGGGTACTGGGTTCGATACCAGAGTTCTCTTTCCACTTTTTCAGTACAAACTGTAACATTAACATCAATCGAGGTTCTGGCATTGTATTTGAGCAAGTTGAATGTCTGCACGTTCCGCCCTTCGGAGGGGACGTAAAGCCGTCGGTCCCGTGTCCATGCGATGTTGGGCCCGTTAAAGACCCCTACCATCCTTACAGAAAGGCAGGGGTTCGGCAATATTTCCAAGATAGTGAGGTGAAACTGCTCCCTGGCGTCGGTGATTGGCCATAGTCGCGGAAATAGGCCGACGTTAAAGACACAGAAAAAACACACACACACTATTGTCTCATTTTAAGGTACAGAGGAAACAATTTTTATCAAAATTTTCACAAAAAATTGTGTGGCATCTTATATATGCCTCGCCGTCTTTAGCTGGCCCTCAAGTCGCTATGACGGTGAGGCATGAATGTGATGCCTCATTCTGCGAGTCTCTTCTTGTCGCTTTGCAGTACATTTGTTTTGTCTATTGGCTAACTCATTTGTGTCATTTGTTACGCATGCATCGTGTTGTGAATACGTTATAAATATGGGTGAATATGAGCGAGTACAAGAACAACTCAAAAAATTATGGGATGAGTGTATGTCTGATGAAGACGATAATAGAAGTGAATTCGGTGATGTTTATCTTTCCGATGAGTAAGAACCTAGTTCCGGTGAAGAGATTTCGAGCGACGATGAAGCCGGAATTCCAAGAAAACGCGCAAAAAAGTATACAACAGCCTCAGAAACAAATAAAGTTAGACCATTCTACCTCACGACAGAATATAAACCCAGATACGGTTGATGTAAATAATGGGGTAATTACCTTCAATTTTTTTTCTTGTTCAATGTCTTTATTGATTATTTATTCATCCATCGTTATATTGCAAAAATATGAATTATCACCAGATTTTATAACTCATACTGCAAATGAAATGCAATACCAGTAACAGTTGCAAATTTATTTACAGATTGACAATACAATAGAAGATGTTAATATACAACCGAAGATAACCATGGAGTAACCGTTGCTCCTACTGGAAGCAGTGACATAAATTGGGGCCCTGTGGTTCTTCATTGAAACATTTCGATTTCACAGAAGCAGACGTTGGAACCAAACCTGAGTTTTATGAAAATTATTTAGAAAAGCAACCATGTGATTTTTTTCAAATATTCGTTACCGATGACATAATAGAGTATATGGTATATCAGACAAACTTGTATGCTGGACAAATGCTAAAGGAAAAACCAAAGCCTAAGGGTCACGTGAAAGAATGGGTTCCGACTAATAACGAAGAAATGCAAAGGTTCCTTGGCATTATGTTGTGGATGGGACTTATTAAGTTACCACGACTAAAAGCTCACTCGAACATTAATGTTTTATACGTCAATAAAGTGAAAGAGGTCATGGCGAGAAATATATTCGAACAGCTCTTACAGATGTGGCATTTCAACGATAACGAAGATAACAATTTCATAAACGACAGGATGCGAAAATTGACTCCTTTAGTGAATAAGTTAAACGAGAGATTTGAATATGTTTTGGTACCCGATTCCAGAGTTTGCATTGATGAAACACTCGTTCCGTTCAGAGGCCGCCTAAAATTTAGGCAATAAATAAAGAACGAAAACACAAATTCGGCATAAAATTATGCAAGCTATACACTACAGGTGGATATACCTATAAATTGCGAGTCTATTGTGGAAGTGACAACGTGGGAGCTGGTAATGCTGCATCTAATTTTGTTCTTTCTTTGATGGAAGGAATTCTAGACACTGGACGAACTCTGTTCGTTGACAACTATTACACCCGCGTATCTTTAGATATTCAGTTATTACAGAGAAAAACACATCTGGTGGAAAATTTACGATCAAACAGAAAACTGAACGCAAAAGAAGTGTTGAATTAAAAACTGAAAAAGCACGAATTATTTGCCCAAGAAAGCGACACTGGCATTGTAATGATCAAATGGAAGGACACTCACAATGTATTATTATTGACAACAAAGCATACTGATGAAATAGTCAAAGTTTGTCAGTGAGGAAGAGAAATAGAAAAGCCTCAAGCGATTGTAAACTACAACAAGTCTAAAGCCTACATCGATCTCTCAGATCAGCTAAAAGCGTATTTACACTGCCTAAGTAGGGGCAGCAAATGGTACCGAAAACTAGCTATAGAGCTGATTCTGGGCTCGGCCTTGGTGAATGCTTTTCTATTATATAAATAAATCACGCAAAATAAAATTCAGATAACTGAGTTTAGATAACTTCTTGCTTTAGCATTATTGGGCATAAATGATAGCCTTCCACGAGTAAACGAACCTATTCAGCATCACTCGTTACAAGAGCATGCTAAGAATAGATGTGTAGTATGCTATGTGAAAAATAAAGACGAATTTGAACGAGCCGTAGCACAAAATAAAACAGCCTGGACAAAATGGCAATGTACATCTTGCAAAAAAAACTATTGTATCTCATGGTTTTTCACAACGGATCGTGCTGAAAAAAATGACTAATTTCCCGTTATATCATTATATAGTATATTATTTTACGTATATTGCCGATGTATTACCAAAGTATTAATAAAGGTTTTTTTATTATAGATGTTTTTGTACCTTATTTGTCTGTCTAATATCCTTATGTTGAACCATAATCAAACTAGAGTAATGGTTCGTATAGACGGCTAGCTATCGCTCCTCATGCATTCAGCACAGGCATTATAGGTGACGTTGTGGGAAGTAATTTTAGTAGGGTGAAGTTTTATATTGCTCTGTCTCCCATCTAGGCTGTCCGTAGATCACTTGTCTTTTGCGGTCCAGAGCTTTACACTCGCACAAGATGTGCTGGGTTGTCAGGTCAGGTCTCCCTCTAACCGCCACATTTTATGCAGGTGTTTCTTGGCAGCCATGTGTCCCGTCAAGAGTCCTGTTATGCTGCTGAGCTGTCCTCTGCTAAAATTAAGAAACTTCACAGCTCTCTTTTTATACTGGGTTACCCAATTAATGACTTTCTGTATTTGAGCCCTAAAGAATCTGCCCAGTATGCCTTATGCTGTTGCCTGACCCAGATCTTGATGGTTCGCACTCATTTGAATACTTTTTTCAAAAGTCGGATATATATATATATATATATATATATATATATATATATATATATATATATATATATATATATATATATATATATATATATATATATATATATATATATATATATATCACAACGAAAACTCAAAAAATAATATGTCGATTTTGACCAATTTGGTACGTACCTTCATTCTACAAGTGACTTAGATAAGTTCGTTAGCCAGGAAAGTCGGCCCAGGTTTTCCTGGAAAATTTGGTGTTTTCTTTCGGAAAAAAATTATCTCCAGAAATAACAAAGTAAGGACAAAAAGTTATAGGCATTTAAATAAAAAAAAATGGAGGTTTTCCTCAAAACGTGAAAGTCGCGATTTGAAACGTCAAAATTGGCAACATTCAGGCGAAATAAACCAATACGTGTTATGTAAGGAAAATTTCGCAAGAATAGTTTACTGCAAAAAAGTTTCAGCTTCGATCGTCAATGTCCTTTAATTTACTAAAATGTTTCCAGAAAATTCATTCCAAATAGACCCTCTCTCTGATGCTCTGGCGGTCGTTTTAGTTAAGTTAATGGTTTAACGGTCTATAATTTTTATATAATTTTCGTGGAACAAATTCGGTAATGACGAGGCGGCGACTTTTGAATTTTAAAACATTTTAACATTTTTTAGAGCTTTAATTAACAATTATTTTGAGGAAACACCTTTGCACGAATATTAGCTTCGATAACGAACTTGCTATGTACAAATGCATCTCTTGATCTATTTATGTAATGCAATTTTGGATATAGGACATGGGGGCAAGTACTTCTAGAATATTCTAGTATGCGCAACTGCTGTCTATAATTTCCTGAAGTTACTCCTGGGCTTTACTTAATATGTATTCTTTACTACCATAGACAAGGCCTTCCGCTATCTTACCTCTGCATGGGCAACTGGCTAATTAACACTGGCCAAACAAGGTTTCAATTATTCAGTCCTTAGACAACTTTGCCTGTTGTCCGTAGTCTGTCGATTAATAGAGTTTCCCACAGGTAATAAGGTTATAATGCATAACTCAACTTATGTTTTTAACTAACTGTAAAAATAATCATGCCCCTTACGCTCGGAGAGTTTATAAAAACACGTGAAATTTTTTTTTCCATTAGAAATTGCAAATTTTGAAATTTGGGGTAAATTCCGTTAATCAAATACAGTTTTGTTTTCAAAATGCTTGTATACGGTGATTTGTATTTTAATTTTAGGTCTTTTGAAAAAATAGATATTATAAAGTCTGACCCAATTTTGAGATTTTACGTCTTTGATAGTTTTTTTTTTGACAACCTTATTTGTCGTGACATGTTAAGTGATACAAAGACAATATATTTTAAATTTTTATTCCCTGCGATTATAAAAACAATTAATTATTATAGAATGAAAAAATATATATATAATTTATCCTAATACTTCTTTTCTTACCTTATCTTTCCTTTTAGCGAATTTTTCGTAAAACGAAAAATTAACTAATCTATGACAACCAAATTTGGCGTATACTGTTTCACTATCAAACTTACTCCACATGCCGAAATTAAGATTTCTAAGTTAAAAGAAAAAAAATTATAGGCATTTAAAAAAATTTGGGTGCCACTGGCGATCAGGGAAAAGCACAAGAACAAAATATTTTATGTGAATAACAAAACCAATTGAATATTACATACAGCAGTTAAGTTTTCTTGACGCAAAAAGGTTAAGAAGTAGCAGAGAAAATATTTAGAACATTTTATAATTTTTTTCTTAAAACGTCAAAGTCACTATTTAAAAATTTGCAATTTTCAGACAAATCTGAAGCAAATACGGACTACGTAAAATAAATAAACAAGTGTGTTTTACGAAGCTCTAGGTTTCAATTCATTGATTGTTGTTGCCCTTACTTGGTGAAGCTTGTCCATACTACATACACACTTGAAGACTACTTCTCTGGCTTCACTGTTGGTTTTCGTTTTTGTAAGTGAAGGACGTAGCAAGCGAGTAAGCTAACTGGAGCAAGTAGCCCTTACGAATTCTGGATGTTCTAGGATGTTCTTCAACGTTTCTGTGACTAGTTTCGCTGCTTGACAGCATTCTCAGACAGATAAAATTTGAATTAGTACAAAATCATGACAACTACAAATAAAGATCTGTTGCTATGTTATGATATGATGTTTTGATCAAAAAAAATATCAAATTGAAAATAAAATGAAACACAGATGACAGATGGGGCTTTCAAAATGTCTATGTGATGTATGTCAATATTTAACATAAAAAATAGAACTAGCTTATAATAACTATGATAACAGTTACAACAATAAAATAACTAAACAATAACAGTATAAAAGCAGTCTCTATACGACGAAAATATCGACATACATCAACTCATTATCTTATTACAACTTTTTTGAAAGAATAGTTAAATTTATTTCCTTTGACTTATTTAATTACAAAGAAGAATATACAAGAAATGGGAATTCATTAAATGAGTTTGCTCGTTTAAAACAAGGTAGCTATTGTCGTGTGTGTGCTTTTTGACTTCTTAAGCTTCAAAAAAGTCTAGTTTATGTTTGTCATTATAAAAATGTAGTGGTTGTATGCGCTTATTTATTGTAGGTCTATGTTCGGTATCAATAATATGTTTTGCAAATGTAGATTTGTCAGCGTGGTTATTTCTTAATGCAGAAATATGTTCTTTGTATCGGGTGTTGAAATTTCTAGAAGTTTGACCTATGTAGATTGCGTTACAATGTGTACAAGCTAATTTATAAACTCCAGCTTTTGTCAGGAAACAAGATTTTTCTTTCGCGTTAAATAGCAAATCACGTGTCGTGTTGTAAGATTTAAAAGCTACCTTAAGACTTTTTGAAGCATTAGAAGTCAAAAAGCACATACACGCCAATAGCTACCTTGTTTTAAACGAGAAAACTGATTTAATGAATTCCCCTTTCTTGGATATTCTTCTTTCTAATTAAATAAGCCAAAGAAAATAAATTTTGCTATTCTTTCAAAAAAGTTGTAATAAGATAATGAGTTGACTTATGTCGATATTTTCGTTGTATAGAGACTGATTTTATACTGTTGTTCTTTAGTTATTTTATTGTTGTAATTGTTATCATAGTTATTATAAGCTAGTTCTATTTTTTATGTTAAATATTGACATACATCACATAGACATTTTGAAGGCCCCATCTGTCATCTGTGTTTCATTTTATTTTTAATTTGATAAATTTTTTGATAAAAACATCATATCATAACATAGCAACAGATCTTTATTTGTAGTTGTCATGATTTCGTACCAATTCAATTTTTATCTGGCTGAGAATGCTGTCAAGCAGCGAAACTATAGTCACAGAAACGTTGAAGAACATCCTAGAACATCCAGAATTCGTAAGAGCCACTTGCTCCAGTTAGCCTACGCGCTGGCTAGGTCCTTCACATACAAAAACGAAAACCAACAGTGAAGCCAGAGAAGTAGTCTCCAAGTCTGTATGTACTCTAGGTTTCAGCTTCAAGCATCATTGTCCCTCATTCTCCTTACATATTTTCGGAAAATCCATTTCAAATAAACTCTCTCTCTCTCTTTCTCTGATGCTTTGGCAGTAGTTTCAGCTATAAAGTTTTTGGTTTAATAGTCTATGTTTTAGCAAATTTTCGTAAAAAAAGACCGCGACTTATGAATTTTGAACAGATTTCTTTAAATGAGCGCGAACTAGAATCCCTAAAATCCATATACGGGGCCAGTCTCAGTTTTTGTCTGTTTACATATATACAGAGTGATGCATTTATTTCTTTTTTCTGTATGGCTTAATATATGCGTTATTACACAAGTAATGAGGGAAAATTGTATACGTTGATTATAGGTGTCTCGATCTGTATCTTATAAACGTAACTTGATAATCGCTAGGTGGCCCATAAGTGGTTGGTGATAGACATTTTTTGTAATAGAACACCCCTCAGAGACCGTATTTTGATAATCGCTAGGTGGCCCATAAGTGGTAGGTGATAGACATTTTTTTTAATAGAACACCCCTCAGAGACCGTGATGTATAGTATCGAACGCCTTTGAGTAGTCAAGCAACACAAAAATCGAACACTTACCCTTATCAGCTTCAGAAATTATACCGTCAACAACATTGATGAGTGCCACAGATGTAGTAAAGCCACTCCGAAAGCCACACCGTGTGTGAGGAAGTATATTGTTATCAGTAATGTAGCTGTATAGTCGCTTATTCAGAACCTTTTCAAAGACCGTAGAAAGCACGGGCAGTATATTGACAATGTGGGGATCAGAAAAGTTACTCGTATATGTTCTTGTATGTATACATGTGATAAAATCTTACTTATTTTTTCATAACTATTCCTGTAGTCTAGAAGGGTATTTTGATTTTCTTTTTCACAGTGTACAAAAAGTCTTTAATAATTTCTCCATCAGCTTCTTCTAGAATCTTTATCTGATCTTCGAGTCTGTTATTTTCTTCAATGACGCTTTAATTATCATCCAAACTTATATCTACGGTTTTTGAACTTATATTTCCTTCAACTTTTTCTTTTCGTTTTTTATTACTACTCGTTTGTTCCATAGATTTTTCGCAAGTGGATTTGAAAGACTTGTGCAGTATTTTGGTTTCTTTTAGGCAGACATTAGAAATTGTTCTTTTTTTGACAATCTTGGTCTTAGCTTTAATATCTTTAAGCTTCTTTTTCTCATTTTGTTTTTCAAGTCTTACCTTCTTTCTCTCTTTCTTTTTAAGTAGTTTCCGTCTTTTCGTTTCTTCTTCTTCTGATTTCCTCTAAAGCCATTGGATAGACGAAATCGCACAAGGTATTCTGTTGCTTTCTCTTTTACCCTTTCTAGTAGGCGTTTTAGCATACCACAATGCCTTATCTAGAGAAAACTAACAATCTTGAATCCCTTCGTTTGATGTTACCCTTGTTTCAGAATGGCTTTTTAAAGATTCTTGACCTCCTGCTCTGGACATCGTGACTTACGTATCACTTTGACTCCTTCTTTGTTTCGTCTGTTAAAAACAGAATAGGAATATTGTTTATATCAAACAAATCCAAGTTGCTTTGTTTGTTAGTCGGAATTTCTATTAACTCATCGATTATAACATTCTCTGTTAATGGTTGAGTCGAGTTGGGATATTCAACCACCTCATTACGTTTTTATTGTAATGGCGCAAAATTTTTCCACAGCTTATAAAGAAGAGCTTGCTCATGTGAACCATTTTTATAGTCATGTTCACGCAGGCTAAATTTATCTAATATTTCAACAAGATTTGCGAAATCTCTGTACCTCAAATATTTATCATCATGTCTTTACCTGTTACATTATTCGATAATTTTTTTTTTCTGGCCTCCGAGGTATCTTAACAAAATCTATGGCATCCGGATTCCAAGGGTAAAGTCCGGAAGCTCGAAATCCGTTTCTAATTGTATCAATTTTAGTAGTACGTTCCACAGCAAGTTTGAGAACAGGAGCGAGATGCTTTTTAGTCAGAATCTCTAATGGATGGTTCCTTCTCCAGTCAGTAACCGCTCTTTTTCACCCATTTTTTATTGGCTTGAAGGCCGCGACATTTGCTGGTTGCATGATTCGCGTTGTATTGGGGTACAAAGAAATTATAATTATCTGAAGCTTTACACATAAAGAACTGAGTTTATATGAAATATGAGTATGGTGGCCATCTAGAAAGAGAATTACAGGAAAACTTGTACCTATTTTCTTTAGATAAGGGTGTAATATGTTTTCTATATAGTTACTCAACGTTGACTTTCATCCAGCCAGTATCTCAAAGACCGATTTTCCATCCTGGAGGCACGGACTTTGCGATATTTGTGGGGAGCCTTTTATAAGGGTGAACTATCATAGACGACGGCTTTACTTGGCCAGAGGCCGTAAATGTAAACATTACTGTTAATGTGGCTTTAGAAGAAGCATCTTCTACTTCATAAGCATTTCGTGCTCCTCTTGGAGCGAGCACTTTACTATTCTTAGGGCACAGATTAAAACATGTTTTACGTTTGCGTGATACGTAATACGTTTGCACTTACTACTGTTACAGCTTCTCCAGTACGCTCCGAAATCTGTGGATTCCTTCGAAGAAAAGCTGGATACAATGGCTCGGTAGGGCGACTGTTAACGAATAGGTTATCTCTTAGATTTTGTTCCAGAAATTCTTTTACCGATTCTTGTACCTACATCTGCTTTACGGCGGGGAAATTCACGTTTGTGATTTTCTAAGATACAAGTAACCAAAATTTGTTCTTCATTATTGGAAAGAATTGTGTTACGACAAAAACCTGGTTTTACATAATTTTGACCTTTTCTGAACTGTAATGTTTCTCTTAAAATCTTATATCATCGTGAAACTTCTCCTAAGGGTATTCCATTTTCAATTTATTTGAGAGCCTTTTGTATATCATGCTTTGAGCATTTCTTATGATATTTTTGACCCCGAACAATTTTTGGCATTGCCCTCACATTAAAATAAGTAAGTTTCAGTGATTGGCCTTTCATAAAAACTAGTTTTTAACCCCCGGCCAGGGACTGAATACTAGGTAGTTATTGGCCAGATTTTATAGCAATTGCCCATATATTTAATTATTTAATAGAAATAAATCAAAATAGTCATTTGATATGATAAGTTGAAAAATTGAATGATTGGCCATGCGGCCAATCACTAAATAAAACTGAAACATATTGTTCAGTGATTGGCCTCCTGACTGTATAATGTACCAACCGATCAAACTTTCATCAAATATACTATTAGGAAGGTACTAAATTCATTGCCTCAATAATAACATCTTAAAATGTTTAGAAAAAGAACTTACTAGTGGAAGCACTCTCCTGTTGCCACACACAATATTTCCAGTAAATACACCTTGTTTGGTTCACTACTTCTTACTATCGTTACTTATGCGTGAAACGGGTTCGAGAACACTAGACGGTTTGGCGCCAGATATTAAGCAGTCTTGCCGGATTGTACTGATATTTACAGATATAATACTAATATAAACAAATTCATAATAATTTGTGTTTTAATGTAACGGCCAATAACTGGATGCTAAATAGGAAAAGGCAAAACATTGGATGTTCTACCCATCCAAGTGGTAACTCAAAAAATACTAAACTCATTTAAGCAAAATGTGGCACATATCTTCATTTTAAGACTGCGGAAGGGTTTGTTAGCTAGCCCGATCGGGCATGTTTTTCAACAAAAAATAGTGTTTCCCGAAAAACAAAATTGCATCGAAAAATGGCAAAGTGATCTTGATGAAATTTGGCGGGTATAGTTCCCCGGTAAGGATCTTACTATATACAGAAGTTCGCTTTCTAGGTTTATATTAAACTGAGTTATTTAAGTTTAAAACATTTAATGATAATTCGCTACCATAACACACTTGCTGCGTACTGATTTTTTTTATTGTGTGAAGTTATAGTTGTGACTACAGCAGTAAACCAAACTTTCCGACATTTTGATAAATACGATATGTTAGCTTGTTTTATATTAAGTAATGGAATTGTTGAAGCGGCATCTGGGATGTATTTTAACAGGTAAATAGCTCATTTTCAGTTACGTTTAAATACTATTGCTTAATTTTTATTTCTACCTCCAGAAGGGAGGCTACCCAATACATCCATCTTTCACCACACAAAAATAATTTACATGGTCACGGATCATTTAACAACAGCCATTAATCACCTTAATTTCCCGGGGTATGAGCTCCTTACTTCCTTTAGATTGCATGGAGGTGTGTGCGCATACGTCCGCAGCAATCTACCCTGCACCAGACTCCCCAATTTAGAAGCTGGAAGAAAAGACATACTATGGATAAAACTCTCTCTCAGGGCTGCAACTAAATTCATCTGTTGCATTTACCGGTCACCTTCTGACAACAACTTTGTCCAGCTCTTTGACTACCTTTCTGAAAAAACCGACCATCTGATTTCTGAATATCCTTCCTCCGAGGTCACTATTCTTGGTGACTTCAGCGTCCATAATAAGGAATGGCTAGGATCTTCAAAAACCGATCCACAAGGGAGAGCAGCGGAGGCCTTTGCAGTCAGTAAGTCTTTGGCCAATATGGTTCAGCAACCTACTTACTTTCCTAGCATCCCAACACACAGCTCAAATCCCTTGGATCACCTTCTTACTAAAAATCCTAAATGCTATAAAATATCAGTCACCGCCCCCCTCGGTCGCTCAGACCGCGGCATGGTCACCGCTTCCTGCGCAATGCAACCCGAGGCCACACAGACATCACACCCACGTATCGTTTGGCACTACAACTTCGCGAACTGGGACGAAATGCGAGATTACTTTTCCTCATTTTCATGGGCGTCTGTCTGATTCTCTCATCCTGACCCCTCAGATATCTCACAAAACGTCACCGAAATTATCCAAGCTCGTATGGAATTATTTATTCCACGTACACAGAAAACCTCCTTAGCCACTGAAAAGCCCTGGTTCTCAAAAACAAAATCCTCTTAAGCTCTAAGGACAGCAAACCCTTCTGGACTCTTGCTAAATCTATTGGGAATAATTTCTGCAAGAGCACGTTCCCACCTCTTGTCTCAGGGGATGAAATTGTTTCTACCGCCCAGGGCAAGGCTGAACTTTTTGCCTAGTTGTTCGCCGGCAATTCTACTCTCAATCCACCTCCAAATGTTCAACCACCAATAGTCCCCAATGTCGCGCATAAAATGACGGACATCATTTTCAAAACTAAAAAGGTACGAAAGATGCTCTCCTCTCATAATACCAGCAAAGCCTCTGGCCTTGACGAGATCCCAGCAATTGTTCTCAAAAAATGCGCACCAGAACTTGCTCCTGTCCTGACTCGTTTGTTTCAGACATCTTACAATAGAGGCATATTCCCTACTAACTGGAAAACTGCTCGAGTACAACGCGTCCCCAAGAAAGGATCCAAAGCGCTTCCTAGCAACTACAGGCCTATTTCTCTCCTTTCAGTCATCTCCAAAGTGATGGAAAAGTATATAAACACCGAATTACTAAATTTTTTTGAAAAACATCTAATCCACGACAGGCAGTATGGATTCCGTCAGCGCAGATCAACTGCCGACCTCTTTTCCTTTGTCACCCATTCTTGGAACAAGTCTATGGAACTACACGGTGAATCCCAGATTGTCGCTCTAGACATATCCAAAACCTTCGACTAGGTCTGGCAAGCAGCGCTGCTTAATAAACTACCGGCCTATGGCCTACCATCAAAACTATGTACCTGGACAGCAAACTTCCTCTCCAACCGGAGCATTTCTGTTGTTGTGGATGGCCACTCCTCATAACTATATCCAATTAATGCACGAGTTCCACAAGGTTCAGCTTTAGCCCCTACTTTGTTTCTTCTCCACATCAATGACCTCCTTTATAGCACATCCAACCCAATTCAGGGTTCTGTCTCCGTGGATCTCCAAAAAATATTAGACTGGGGAAGTAGAAATCTTGTACAATTCAACCCCACCAAATCTCAGTCTTGCTTTCTTTATCATAAAAGATACACCAGCCCTAGAACCATCACAATGAACAACCAAGTTATTTAAAGTAATGAGTTCTTTTCACTTGTTGGCATTTCTGTGGATCGAAATCTCAATTGGCACCAACATGTCACATCGATTGCAGAAGCGGCCGCTAAGAAATTAGGTTTCCTCCGGGCCCGCAAATACTTTTCACCAGCTAATCTATATACCTTATATACTTAACAAATGAGGCCAAACCTCGAATACTGCTCCCACATCTGGGGTGCTGCTGCTGCTTCTACACTCGCTATCCTGGACTCCATTCAGAGGAGAGCTATACGTCTCATTGATGACCCTACCCTCACCCAAAGGCTGCCATCCCTTGCCCACCGACGGGCCGTTGGTGACCTCTCTCTCTTTTATAGATATCTGCACGGGCAGTGCTCAGAGGAGCTTTCTTTCATAGTTCCTCCACCTGCTGCCCCCAACAGATCTACCAGGGAACAGAGCGAATGCACCCTTTTACTGTCCACGTCACCAGACATAGAACATCTTGCTATGCCCGCTCTTTTGTCCCGAGGACCTCGAAGTTGTGGAATTCCTTGCCGACATATGTTCTTCCTTCTCCTCCGAACCTCCAAACCTTCAAGTCCAGAATTGACAAGTTGCCTCTTTCCTCCTTGTCGACACCCACGGTACTATAGTATTTAGGCTGTAAGCCCTCGTGGTGTGTTGTTGAAATAAATTTTAAAAAAACACCTCATTCAAAAACATATAAAAAAATCGAGAGGTTAAGGAAGTAACGGTTTTGCTAGTGTATAAGCTTGCCCTATGAACTCCTTGAGATCTATTAAAGGGAGCGCAGGGATTCTAGAAGATAAAGTTTTAAAATCTAAGAAAACAGAAATACCACCCATACAAATTTAGGTTTGTCCAGCACCTACACACTGGGAATGCTCAACATTGAGTAGTTCTCTGCAATTGGTATCGGGAAAGATGTGATATGGTTAGGGATTTTACAATGAATGGTTAAATGGTCAGACGAAGCTTATTTTTGCATTTGGTATACTTGATAGGCACAATAGCAGATTATGGTCCCAGGAAAACCAACACCAAATATTTCCCAGGAGATAGCAGGGTGGGTCTAGTCCAAATATGTCTTGCTTCATATTAGGAACACAGATGAAATTTTACATATTTTGCGGGAAACCTAACAAACAGTCGCTACGTTGAAATTTTAGAGACAGCTATACCTGAATTGCTCGATGATGTTCCTTTAGCGCATGTAAACGAATTAATTTTCAACGGGACGGGGTTCCTGCACAAAGTTCTTAAATGGCGAGGTTATTTCTGGTGAATAATTTTCCAAATCAATATATCGGATTTGGTAGGCCTATAAGATGGCCCATATGTCCCCAGACTTGTCTATATTTGATTTTTTTCTATAGGGATATCTGGGGTTAAGGAGTCGCGGGCCAAAGGACTCCAGGGGGCAAGCTGAGGAAGTGGAAATAACAACATAAACTCCCGATGAAGCTTTCCCCAAGACCGTCATGCGCGGTAAAAATCCGCATCCTGCACGAGGTGACCCTGCTAATAACCAAACATGACGGATCTAGACAAGGAGGTCGAACTAAACTCCCCCAATCTACGGTGTCACGTGACCCGTGCCTATGGATGGATGGCATTAGGGCGATGGTGTCGTGAACGGAACCTCTGGAGTGGCAGGCAACCCTCCAGAGTAACCCGCCTTGCACCACACAGGGGGTTCTGATGGTGTGGGCAGTATTTCCCCCATTCTCGTGGGAACAACATGAAGATAATAAACACATACAAAACCAAAACCAATGAGGCTCGAGGAGTGGCTCCGGCTACAGACTTGTGCCTTGAGTCTATCCCGGAAACGGAGACGAGCCAGGGGGCGGCAGCGGACTCTGGAGGTCCCACGACCGGCGTCGATACGGGGGATCAGGGGGTAGCTCCGGCCAGAGACCTGTCCCCGACACCCAAGCTGGAGGCTGGGTCCCACCGGAGGGCGGCGAGCTCCGCGGACTCCGGGGGCCCCTCCACCAGTGAGGACTCTACTGGTAGAGTAGAGGGACTGCCCCGGCAGTCCAAGCGTCTTTCTGGGGCGCAAAGAAAGAAGCTCCGGAGGGCGCAAAAAATGGCGGCCGGGACCTGGACGGTCGAGAAACCTGTAAAGGCGTAAGAGGGGAGTGCGGGTCAGAAGAGGACGCGCTCGAACTCTAGCACGCCCACTACAGACAGACGTTCCAAAAGGGCCAGGGTGCCTGTAAAGGCGCAAGAGGAGAGTGCGAGTCGGAAGACGCCGCGCTCTAGCTCTAGCACGCCTACTACAGACAGACCTCCTAAAGGAACCAAGGCCGGAATACCGGCGCAGATTGGCTCTTACAGGGAGGCTGCGGAGGGCCTCGGGATGGCGGTGATTGACAGACGCCATCCTGAGGTCACGCTAGACCAGGGGAAGGCGGACCTGATCCAGGCTGCGGTGGACTCTCTTCAGGAAGGGGAGAGCCCGCCTCAGTTCCACCGGACGCGCCTGACGGGGGGCATCCTCTGGACAACCTGTGCCGGCCCGCAGTCGCGGGACTGGCTGCGGAAAACGATCGGGGGCCTCGGTCAGATTTGGGAGGGGGCGGACTTGACAGCGCTCGAGCCCAAGGAACTCCCAAAGAGACGCAAGGTCCTCGTACGGATCCCTGACACCGTCCCGCAGGAGACGGTGATCAGCAGACTTAAGATCCAGAACCCTGAGCTGGGAGGCAACACTGGTCGGTTCTAAGCAGGAAGGCAGAGGAGAAAGGACAGACGCTCGCCTTCTCGATCGACCCGACATCTTACAGAGCCTTGAAGGAACCTCCTTCAAGGCATTCTGGGGCATGGGAAGGGTTAGCTTCCGCCCACTGGGGAAGCAACTAAGGGTTAATGGGACTTAGGTTCCTTCAGGTCAACCTCCAACACAGTAAGGCAGCCACGGCCGGACTACTAATGGCTCTGAGGAACACGGATGTGGCCCTCATCCAGGAACCGTACACCTATAAAGGAGAGATCAAGGGACTCGGCGGAGCTACTGGAAAGCTCATCTACAGCAGATCCAGCGAGAACCCGAGGGCCTGCATTTTTGTCAGGGAAGGGATAGAGTTTCTCCCTCTAATGAATTTCTGTTCCAGGGACCTGGCAACGATCAAAATCCGATGTGGAGGAGCGGATGGGCTGAGGGACATTACTGTCGCGTCAGCATATCTGCCAGGGGACAGCACGGACCCTCCTCCACCCAACGAATTGGAGCAGCTAATGGTGGGTAGCAGAGCAGGTGGATGGCAGACCATCATCGGCATGGATGCGAATGCGCACCATGCGTTGTGGGGTAGCTCGGACACAAACTCTAGGGGTGAGGCACTTTTACAATTCTTTATGAAATTTAATTTAGACATATTGAATAGAGGTAATAAACCGACCTTCGTCACAACACGGCGTGAGGAAGTTTTAGATCTAACAGTTTCCACCCAGTTTCTGGGTGACTTTGTTAAAAGCTGGGCTGTGTCTGGGGAAGTGAGTAGCTCAGACCACAGATACATCCGGTTTGAAATCGCCAAAGTCGAAAGAGAAACGGTATGGTACCGGGACCCCCGCAAGGCGGACTGGGAAGCCTACAGGGCAGACCTGGCTGTGGAACTGCGGGGGGTTAAGAGTACCATAAAAAATTCAATAGACCTCGAGATTGCAGCAGTCCAATTGCGAGACGCAATTACCTCGGCCTATAACGCCAACTGCCCCCTGAAAATGAGGGTGTCCACCAGGAACGTCCCGTGGTGGAACGAGGACCTCAGGCAAAGGAGGACGCAGGTTCGTAAGCTGTTTAACGCGGCCAAAAGGTCGGGAGCATGGGATGAATATAGACGGGCTTATCGACCTATAACAAAAGACTGAGGGACGCCAAGAAGGAGTCGTGGAGGAGGCACTGCGAAGAAGTGGAAAACACGTCCGAGAGTGCTCGACTACACAAGATCCTGTCTAAGGACCCTCAGACTAACATAGGCTCCCTTAGAACACCCACGGGAGGCTTTACAAGCTCGGGGGAGGAAACTATGGAAATTTTACTCCAGACGCACTTCCCCGGCTGTAACATAATAAACCAATCACCTCCGGGCTGGGAACACTCAGAAATAGAGGCGCCTTATAGGCGGGCATCTAGAGTAGACTGGACAGTCGCTAAAGAGGTGGTTACCTGGAGCAAAATCAGATGGGCCATTAACAGCTTTAAGCTATACAAATCGCCGGGATTTGATGGAATAATGCACATCATGCTCCAACAGGGGATAGATATACTGACGCCGGTGCTTACCCTCATTATGAGGGCCAGCCTGGCTCTGGGGTACATTCCGAGGGCATGGAGACTGGCCAGGGTTGTATTATTTATTCCTAAACCTGGGCGTCCAACAGACCAGGCAAAGTCCCTGAGGCCAATAAGTCTCATGTCCTTCTTGCTGAAAACAGTGGAAAACCTGCTCTACCGGCACATTAGGGGCGGTGTACTGGAAGCATATCCTCTACACTGCGGACAATATGCATACAGAGCAGGATTCTCAACAGAAACAGCACTGCACCAACTGGTGCTGAAACTGGAGAATACGCTGGAGAACAAGGAGGTGGCGCTGGGGGCCTTCCTAGACATAGAGGGGGCCTTTAGCAACACCTCGTTCGGATCGGTTCTGGCAGCTGCCCGGGAGCGTGGAATAGAGGAGACCTGCTGCAGGTGTATCGGTTCCATGCTCAGGGACAGGGCGGTGTTCACCTCACTCGCGGGAGAGACTCTGCTGGCGGGGGTCGCGGCGGGGTGTCCGCAGGGGAGCGTTCTGTCTCCCTTGCTCTGGTGTCTAGTCGTGGAGGGCCTGCTGGGGAGGCTCTCGGGATGGGGGGTATGAGGTACAGGGCTATGCGGACGACATTGTCATCATAGTCCGAGGAAAGGTCACACAGGCAGTGTGGGAGCGTATGCAGACTGCACTGAAAGTGGTGGAAGGGTGGACGGTTGATCAAGGGCTCGGGGTGAGCCCCGAGAAAGCAACCGTCGTGCTGTTTACGAGGAGGAGGAAGTGTGAAAGCCACAGAACTCTCACCCTATACGGTAGGAGCGTTCCAATCGCCAGGGAGGTAAAATATCTTGGGGTCGTATTGGACTCTAAGCTAACCTGGAATGGTCACATTGGAAAAATACTGCGTAAGGCACAGTCATGACCTTAGCCGTCACTAGGCAGCTATATGGAAAAACGTGGGGATAAAACCTAGTATGGCCCACTGGCTGTACACAAGGGTGGTCAGACCATCGTTAACATATGCGGCACTGGTCTGGTGGCCTAAGGTGACACAATCCAGTGCCAAACAAAAACTAGGCAAGATCCAAAGGATGGCTTGCCTAGGCATCACAGGGGCCATGTCTTCAACCCCAACAGCCGCCATGGAGATGTTGCTGGATCTACTGCCCCTACACTTAGTTATTATGGGAGAGGCCAGGCTAGGACTATACAGACTAGCCTGCAATGGTAGACTGAAGATCAACCCAGGCTTCAGGGGCCACTGCAAAATTCAGGAGATCGTGAAGGAGCCCATGCTTGAAATGAGGTCAGACTTCGCGAGCCCGCGAATGTGCAGGGAAAACAACTTTACAGTGGAAATCCCTGATCGCGAGGCATGGCGGGAGCAGACGCCGGGCATGCCACGGGACGCGCTCGTCTGGTTCACGGACGGATCTGGCGGGGAGCCTGGGACGGGGGCAGGTGTTTACTCGGAAGGACCGAGGGTAAGTCATAGTATTTCCCTCGGAGCCCATGCAACGGTGTTTCAGGCCGAGATGTACGCCATCCTGCACTGTGTGCGGGAGAACAAGAGGAGGGGCTACACCAACAAGCGGATCCTCATAGCCACAGACAGCCAGGCAGCCCTTAAGGCACTAAGTAGCCCACGGGTAAGTTCCTGGCTGGTGAGTGAGTACCGAGACGAGACGAGCGACCTGGCTGGGCAGAATGAGGTGACCCTTATCTGGATGCCGGGTCACTCAGGGGTTAAAGGCAATGAAGAAGCTGACAGTCTCGCGAAGAGAGGGTCAGCAGAACCATTTATGGGACCAGAACCGGCTCTGGGCGTGTCAAAGAGCACTGCCAGGGGAGCGATTAAGTCCTGGGTCAGAAACCAACACAAGGTGTACTGGGCGGACTGTCCAGGGCTCAGACATGGGAAGTCAATAATTGACGGACCCAGTTCAAAGAGAGCTGTGGAGCTGCTAAACCTTAGCAGAGGACAGCTCAGAAACACAACAGGTCTCTTGACGGGACACATGGCCGTCAAGAAACACCTGCATAAAATGGGGCGGTTCGAATGGGACCTCGCATGCAGACTCTGCGGCGAGGGGGAGGAATCAGCCCAGCACATCTTGTGTGAGTGTATAGCTCTGGACCGGAAAAGACAACTGATCGACGGTCACTCTAGACCGGAGACAGAGCAATATAAAACTTCACCCTACCAATCGCTGTGCAGACTAGTTCAAGGCACAGTGATCTTGGAATGGGTGGAGTAAGACTAAGGGTATGCACAATCAACCAAGGGTTGCGGTGCTATCGGGGCGGCAAGGCCGCGGACGAGCCCTGAGGGAACAAAAAAAAAATAGGGATATCTGGAGAATAAAATTTACAAAGTTCATTATGATAATACTCAAGAGCTAGGAAACGCAATAGGAGAAAGTTTTTGCTACTTACAAAATCATCCCATTGTTTTTCTTAATCCCTAAAACGAATGAAAAAAACATGCGAAGCGTGCATATAACAAAACGAAAATAATTTTGAACAGTTCTTTTGATTTACTAGACTACCTTAGTGCTGATGTTACGATTTTAAAAGTTATTTCCTTGAGATGCTTATTGGATAATAATTATTTATCAATGATGTTTCCTTTTGTTGCATAAATTTAGGTAGGTAGCACTGTTTTGCGGAAAATTGGCTATATATATATATATATATATATATGGTGAAGATTTGAGCGCTAATGTGTTAAATGTTTACTCCGATATCTAAGTCAAATTGACCGAATCGAGTAAAGAAAAAGTGCAAGAAACAGTTAGATAGTGAGAATATTGGCAGGAGATCTTAGGTAATTGAGAAGATAAATAAATACCACAGCCACCGTGAGTAAATTGAATTTAAAGTACTGTTTAAAGGTTAGGGGCATTGGAGCATAAGGTTCAAAGTTGAGTGCAGTGTCTTTATTGATAAGCTGAAAGAATACAACCGATATTATAATTCAGCCGCCGACGACGTCTGGATAGGCAACACGTTAAACAGCAAAGTGTAAGGAGAGTTGTATAAGATGGGTGACAGTGAAGACTATTCTGCTGATGAGGGAAAACGCAAGGCTTTTCCAATATCTGATATTTTCCAAAGAAGTAAGAAAATGGCACGAACACCAGAAAAAAATATGAAAAGCGAGAGTAATAAGTTGGATATAATGTTAAACATGCTAACGGATTTAACAGAGAAGATAACCAAAATAGAAGACAAACAAGATAAAATTATAGCTGAGATGAAAGTGATTAAAGAAGAAAATAAAAACATGAAAATGGAAAATGATCAATTAAGAAAAGAGGTAAAGGATATTAAAAAGAAATTAAATATTCTAGAAGAGGAGAAGAAAAGAAAGAATATAGTTATACAGGGGCTAAAAATGAACACAAACGATGCAAAAAGTTTAAAAGAGAACATGGGTATTTTTTTGAAACAGAATTTAGAAGTAAATGTTGAAATAAAACAAGCTAGGAGACTCAGTGAAAAGGTTTGTCTTGTTGAACTTTATAAAATAGAGGAGAAAATAGAAATTATGAGAAATAAATATAAATTAAAAAATTACAAGAATGAGATTGTGTATATAAATGATGATATGTCGAGGGAAGAGAGAAAAATTCAAAACGAATTGAGAAACGTAGCAAAAGATGAAAGAGCCAAAGGTAGAACTGTCAAGATTGGGTTTAAGAAGTTAATAGTCGAGGGACAGCTTTGGAAATGGGATGAAGAAAATGGCCTGGTTAAACAGGTAGAATATAATAGTGGTACGCATGAGACAAAAAATTAGGCAAGAATGAGTGGAAAAAGGGAACTGAACAGGCGAAGAAAAGGGCTACGAATACGGAAAAAGATGTTGGCATGTCAATAAGGGCTAGGGAGTTGTATAGGGACACGAGAGGAGCAAACGCAAATACCAATAAAGATAAAGAACACAGTAACCAAACAGGGAAATACCAGGTGAAACCGAAAACCGAGTATCTAAATCTGGGTACGTGGAACGTAAGGGGTTTGTATGAAGAGGGTGCTTTGAATAATCTAATTATGGAGGTCAATAAATATAGTATGCAAGTAGTGGCGTTACAGGAAACACACTTGAAAGGAAATGATATACAAAGGGTTGGAAACTATATCCTATTTACAAGTGGTAGTGATATGAGAAGGTATGGAGTCGCATTCTTAATAAGCGAAAAGCTACAAGATAAAGTTAAATGTTTCAAACCAAAGTCAGACAGACTATGTTCCATAAGAATTAAGGCAGAAGATAAGATGATTAGTATTGTAAATATGCATGCTCCAACAGAAGAAAAAGAAGAAGAAGTGAAAGATCAGTACTACGAAGAGCTGGAAAAAACGCTAGAAGATATACCAAAAAATGACGTGATAATTTTGATGGGAGACGCAAATGCAAAGATAGGCAATGAAGACATATATAAGTCAATAACAGGAGGTGAAAGTAAACATACGGCGAGTAATGACAATGGAGTAAGGTTGATATCTTTAGCAATAGAACAGAATATGAAAATAATGAGTACACACTTTAGAAGAAGAGATATACATAAGGGAACATGGACGATACCGGGACAAAATAAAACAAATCAAATAGATCACTTGTTAATAAAGGAAGAACATGCTTGGCTAATCACCAATGTGAAAACACGTAGGGGTGCGGAAGCTGATTCAGATCACTTCTTGGTAAAGGCTGTTTTAAGATTCCCAGATACGATTAAACAGACACAAAAAAGGAGGGCAGAAACTAGATACAATGTTAATGATCTACGAAAAGAAGAAATAGCCCTCAACTACAAGAAAAGAATAGACAAAGCTTATAGTAGTGATATGTTCCTGAATACAGACGGCATTGAAGAAAAATGGGAAAAGATAGAAAAGACGGTGACTGAGGCAACGAAAGCAACCCTGGAAAAGAGACGAAAACAAATAAAAAAGTACTGGATGAATGAAGAATGTAAAGCCGCACTAAAAAAAAGAGCAGTATTAAGACATCAAATGCTTCAGGCGCAAACGGAGGAAAACCTAGAAAAATATAACGAACAAAGAAAGAGAACAAAAAATATGTGTAGAACCCAGAAACGAAAATTTCTGGAAGACAAAATAAAAAATATTGAATATAAATATCAAAAAAATGAAATACGTAACTTCTACAAAGACGTGAAAGATATAAAAAGAGGCCACCAAAGCAGAGCAGTGTTCTTTAAGGATAAGGAAGGCAATTTGCTTGGAAACGATAAAGACATATGCAGAAGATGGAAAGAACATTTCGAAGAACTGCATAATGATGGAGATGAAGAAGAACTGAAAGAGTGTCATCAAGAGTTTTATGAAGAGGAAGAAGTTACAGAAGATCCAACGAAGCAAGAAATAGAAGAAATTATACAAACAATGAAAAACAACAAGAGTCCAGGTGAAAATGGCATTATGGCCGAAAATTTTAAATACGGAGGGACTGCTTTGGTTGCCATGATGTATGAGCTAATAAAAGAAATTTGGAAAACAAAAGAAATGCCAAAAAAATGGAATAAGACCATCATGGTAACTTTATTTAAGAAAGGAGATATAACAGAATGCACCAACTATAGGGGGATAGCGTTACCAGATGTGGCCTACAAAATTTTAGCAACACTAATAAAGAAACGGCTAGAAAAATATATAGAGCCTTTGCTAGGGGAATATCAGGCTGGTTTTCGGAAGGGTAGGTCGACAGTTGACCAGATATGTCTGCTAAAGCAGGTTTTGACAGGCTGTTACGAGTACGAGATTCCAGTACACATGATCTTTGTCGACTTTAAGACCGCCTACGATTCAGTGAAAAGAAGTAAAGTAGTTGATATACTTAGAGAGTTCAGAGTACCCGAGTATATTGTGAAACTGGTAATAATGACACTATGTAACACCACGTGCGCAGTAAGGGTAAACGGAAATCTGACAGAAGAGTTTGATGTGAGAAGAGGAGTGAGGCAGGGAGATCCGCTGTCAACGTTACTATTCAATATAGTTCTGGAGAAAGTGATAAGAGAGAGTGGTATAAACAGAACTGGGAGCTTGTTTGACAGGAGTCATCAGTGCCTTGCTTATGCGGATGATATATTGTTACTGGCCAGAAATAGAAAAGAGCTGGAAAGTATCACTAGAAGTTTGGTGGAAGTAGCAGACAGTGTGGGACTTCAAATAAATAAGGACAAGAGCAAGTATATGGCAATTAAAAAGACTAAAGTGACTAATAGTGAACCTTTTACAGTGAAATTGCGAGGGGAGAGAGTCATAGAGTTCGAAGAGGTTAATAATTACATGTACTTAGGTGTATTAGTAGACAATAGATGTGATGAGGAGGTAGAAATTAACCTAAGGATAGCAAAAGCCAACAGATGTGCGGGAGGGCTTAACAGCTTCCTTAGATCAAAGAACATCTCGCGTGCTGCGAAACTCAGAGTATATAGGACTGTGATAAGACCAACCTTGGCATATGGTTGTGAAGCATGGACAATGAACCGAAGACTGGAGGACAGAATAGCGATATGGGAGAGAAAGGTACTACGCAGAATCTTCGGAGGCAAGAAAGTAGATGGCATGTGGGAAAGACGTCCAAATGTGGAAGTGTATGAAATGTATGGAGAACCGCCGGTGTCTCAACTGGTTAAGGCACGCAGACTACAGTGGCTGGGACATATAGAACGAATGGGTGTGGAGAGAATGGTGAAGAAGTGTGTCTGGTCAAATCCAGAGGGTAGAAGGAAGAGGGGAAGACCAAGAAAAAGATGGCTTGATGCAGCACAACAAGACTTGCTAGAAAAAGGAGTCCAAAACTGGAAGACGATTGCACTGGATAGGAAGCAATGGAAATGTATTACCAAGCTATGGGCCTAAATGGCCTGTGAATGCTTCATATATATATATATATATATATATATATATATATATATATATATATATATATATATATATATATATATATATATATATATATTAATACTTTTCTCGATTTATTGTCACCATATAAAAATAAATAAACAGCAGAAAGTTTACTACTGCAAAATTTGGAATGCGAATTACACAAATCAGTACCTTTTTCGTTGCTTATAGGCGCATAATATATGTTTGAGGAGCTTGTGAAAATGCAAATTAATTTGTTGATATATACAGAATGTTTTATTAAAAAAAAATAGTTTAATATTTTAAAAACAGTAATATCTAGAAAAACTAACTACGCCACGAGATTCTACGTAAAAAGATATCAATGGATTCGCTTTTACCTTTTTGACAAACTGTTAGACAACTGAAGTGCAAACTGTACCTGATAATTTAATATTTTCAATATCGCCTTGTGTGTGTTTTGTTTCTTTAACGTCGGCCTATTTCCGCGACTATGGCCAATCACCGACGCCAGGGAGCAGTTTCACCTCACTATCCTGGAAATTTTGCCGAACCCCTGTCTTTCTGTAAGGAGGGTAGGGATCTTTAACGTGCCCAACATCGCATGGACACGGGACCGACGGCTTTACGCCCCCTCCGAAGGGCGGAACGTGCAGACATTCAACTTGCTCAAATACAATGCCAGAACCTCGGTTGATGTTAATTTTACAGTTTGTACTGAAAAAGTGAAAGGAGTACGCCGGGATCGAACCCAGTACCCTTCGGTTCAAAGGCACACGTTCTTACCTCTGAACCACCGAGGTTCTTCAATATCGCCTTTGTAGCTCGGAAATTCACAATCTTCTCACAAAAAAGTAGCTTAAGTTCGCGAAAACCGCTAACCAAATGGGACACGCTGTACAGATATATAAAGAAGTTTTTAAACCAAAAGCACGTCGAAACGTTCGCCGACAAATGTATATAACATTTCGGCTATAATTATTACTTTATTTATATGCAATACTAATAACAGACTGGTGCCCCTTTGGAATCATTTATAGAGAAACTAAAATAGTCCTGAATTAGAAACGAAACAACAATCTACTAATTTAATTTGCATTTATGTTTTACATTGTTGGCAAAGTGCTGAGGCCACTAAAGGGATTTGTTGGAATCAAGATGCAGATAATATTCAAATGGGGCTCTTGAATTTACAGCTGCAGAGAATTTCGTATTATATTAATTTAATAATTTAATAGTACTAAATTATATATTTAGACAATAATAATTTCACTTAATGTAACTTACTTAAGTGTTCAATGACTTGTGGTCCATTGGTAACATCGTGTGTCTCTGAACCAAACGGTACTGGGTTGATTCGTAGTAGGTAATTCTTTTACTTTTTTAGTACATGCTGTAAAATGATCGTCAACCGAAGTTGTGGCATTGTTTTTGAGCCAGTTAAATGTCTATACGTTTTGCCCTTCGAGGCGGGCATAAATTGGTCAGTCCCGTGTACCATGCGATGTTAGTCATGTTAAAGTTACCCACTCGCCCTACTGAAAAGCAGGCGTTCGGCACAATTTGCGGTAGAGTGAAATAAAACTGCTAGCTCGCATCGGTAGTTGGCCATAATTGCGGAAATAGAAACGAGGTTAAAGAAATAAGAAAAGTCTGGATGCAGAAAATGCGATATGGTAGTGAATTTTCATGCAAATATTTTAGTAGAAGTATTAGATTTATAGTAGAAACCGTGTCCCGTATTTCGTCAAAATATTTTAATTGCTTGAAGAAATGTTTTTTCCTAAAATAAATAAAATTGTCCCGAAAAAACTGGTCCAATGTCCAAGTCAACGAACCAATACAAGAAATTTACACAAAAACTACACTTCACAAGATATAATTATTCACAAAAAGCTTCGTGGAAATAATTTAAAAATATATATTTTTATTAAAATTTGCAAGAAACCCGCTCCACAAAATTGCCGATTTTTTAAACCAAAATTGGCTGAGATAATGCTACAAAAAAGTACTAAAAAACTCTCTTTTACCGAAGCTAGTTAAAATATTTTTACAGCACAATTTGCTGCAGAAATTTCTTTTTACGAAAATCCGAAAACAGATTTTCTTATCTGAATTTGAAAAATATTTTTTTACAATAACCTACTGGTGCTGGTGCTACCTGTCACTTGCAAAATAAAGGGAATGTGAATGTTGACAACTGGTTGGATATTCTGGCTACGGAGCTAATGTTAAGAAGTTTGGAATATCTCCCAGAGCATCAGCGTCTCAAAATAGGCAACAAAAATGCAAGTGCTTTGCGATTCAGTGATGGTTTATATTGTATGTACGCCTACCTATTTTAGGGTCTTACTAGGAGACAAGAAAACGATCAATCTAAAACTTAGTGAAGCTGCAAAGCAGCAAACTTACGCACTGGTAAACAATTAGAAATTTTTGGTTAGGAGAATATGAACAGGGTCACCGTTTATCTCTCACTGCGACCAGATGAAGCTCATCAAGAACAAACACAACATAACAATTACAAAACAATAGACACAAAGTGTATGGTCAGTTATATAAATCAAAGTTAAAAATAAGACGTTAACAATGATACATGTGGCTGACTTTAGTATTTCGACATAGAAACTCTATAGTTGATTATCTGTTATATCTAACACATTATCTTGACTCAAGCTGCGCCTAGACACTAGAATCCTAGAAGGCAAACGAAAGCACAGTAACGGAAGGGAAATTCCTCTCCTTACCAAGAAGACAAAAAAAGCCTAAAACAGGCAAAACGTTATGTATTCTTGGAAGATTAGCGGCTCAGAAACAGCAGACCACTAAACCAACCTCATACCAAGGTCAAGCTAGCATTTACTAGAAAGGAGCCAAGTGAAGAAATCACAACTTAGTCAGTGGGTCCGGAAAAGAGGGTGAAACATGTGCGGTCCACCAAAAACAAAAGTAGTAAACGTCACCCCATCCCGAGCCAAACCACAAAAACGAACTTGATCAAAATGGCACAAGCCCATCGCGCTATTCCAGGAGAGCAGGGGGATCAACGACTCTAATACTTTCCCCTGAAAAGGAGACTGATGCACCCAGGTGTAAGATAAAGGAAAAAACACGTGTTTTGAACTATTTCAAATCACGTTATGAGAAAAGCGTATAATGCCAATTGCGATATGATATATTTTACACGAAAATGTGCTGATAACAAACACAGAATTAAAATTACATAATCTGCAATTAAAATGGAAATAGCGTACGGGCTGTTCCACTTGAAAAAAAAAGAGTTACGGCGTTTTCAATTTTTCAAATTCAAACTGAAATCACAAACAGGCCATTCTATTTGAAAAAATAGAGTTACGACAGTTTGAATTTTCTTAAGTTCAACCGCTACTTGAGAGCGCGTATGTGAAATCTTGATTTTTTTTATGACGAATAATATACTAGAAAACCTCCTTTAATGCATCATAGTAAGTATACGACGCACTAAATGGGTTCTTTGAATTAAATCAGTAATTATTTTTTTAAACTGTGAAAATTTGCTACCGATTTGGAGGTTTCGATTTCAATATGTAGAGAGTTTCACTGAAAACGTACAGCAGATAAAAGTGTAACAAAAACCTGGAAAAGGAATAGAAACAAAGCAACTATATTGATTTGGAAAACCCTTACTTTAGAATTAGTTACTTAGATCTAAATATTTTACAATTGTTATTATAACATAATACAGACATGAGCTTTGTGCTCACTGAATTGTAAAATTGGTTTTAACGAACAGAAAAATAGAAGAAATAAATAAAAGATAACGCATTTGCTGCATCCAAATTTTTAGTCAATTTTGGTAAAAAAAATCACTGAGTGGACAATTTTTGATTTTTGAAAAATTTACTTCAAACGAGCGAGAATTAGGCACTCTAGAACACATATTCAGGGTCAGTTTTGGTTTTTAAATGTTTACGTACATTTCTACCATCAAGCTACTACCTACATGACATAGTTCAGATCTCTGAGTTAAAAGAAAAAAAAGTTATAGGCATCTAAAAAAAAATGGATGCCGCTGGTGATCAGAGGAAATCACAAGAACAAAATATTTTGTGTGATGAACAAAACTAATTTAGTATTACATAAAACGGTTTTCTTAATGCAAAAATATCAAGAAGTAGCAGGAAACATTTTTTGAAAATTTTATGATTTTTATGGATTATGTCGAAAAAAAGGTCATAATAAGTGTGTTTTACAAAGCCTTAAGTTTCCTGTTCAACCATCATTGCTCTTCATTTTACTAAAATGTTTTCAGAAAATCCATTTCAAATAGACCTTCTTTCTGGTGCTTGGGCAGTAGCTTCAGCTATAGAGTTTGTGGTTTAATAGTCTATATTTTACCAAATTTTCGTACAAAAAATTCGTTATTGAAGAGACTGCGACTTTTTTAAAAAGATTTCTTTAAATGAGCACAAACTAGAATCCCTAAAACCCATATACGGAGTCTGTTTCAGTTCTTGCCTGTTAACACATATACCGGGTGACGCATTTCTACGGTAAAGCTAGCTATATCCGTTATTATACATGTGATATGAAAAAAAGTATATACGTTCATTATGGGGTGTCTTGGGCTGCATCTTATAAACCTATTTTGACAATCACAGGCTGGCCCATAAATCCATGGTGATACACGCTTTATTTTTTTAATAGAACACCCCTTATTGCATTTTTGTATTTTTTCATCGAATTATAATGCATGTTTGTAAGGAAAACAAAATGATATCGTTCATCGTTTTTGAGTTATTTCAATTGTTTTGCAATTTTTCATGTTTTTTGGCACATATTTCAAACAAATATCATAAATTGTGATACGGCGTTTTTATCAATAGATAGCGGAGCCCCATGTTAATGACGCATTTAGAGAGCTTTTGGTTTGTATTACTCGTTAAAAAAAATGGAGCTGCCGTATACAGGCACTCTCAAATAGTGGTTGAATTTTGAAAGTTTCCGCAGAAATGTTGTTAGTGTTTTGTAGAAACAATTTTCTTGGTAAGTTTTTTGTGATATGTTGGTAATTAATAATAAATCTTTAGCAAGTTATTGTAAACAAAAGTTCTCGAATTTTTGTGAAAAATATAATTTAGTCTAACATTACTGGAGGCAATTTCTGTAAAAAAATTGTGAATTTTTGTAAAAGAAGCTTTCATAAAATTTTGTTTTGTAAAAAAATTGTGAATTTTTGTAAAAGAAGCTTTCATAATTATTTTTTTTCAATTTTGGTCCCAAAGCTGTTTGTAAATCATTATATCTTGGCAGGTCTCTAAATAGCTTAAAGAGGTTCGTTGGCCAGGAAAATAAGACAAGTTTTTTTGGAACTTTTAAAGTTTATTTTCGAAAAATGTTTGTACTTTTTGAAGAAACAAAGTTATTTTCATGAAATATGATACCTTGATAGTACTATATAGATTATATAGTCAACCAAATGTCCTTCTTTTAAAAACAAGACATATTTGCATTAAAAACATTTTTACGAAAATTCGATACCATAACGAATTTGCTGCTTCCCGAACCTTTTTTGTTATTTGGAGCTGTTGTGATCACATACTACCTGGTTCCGCACCGAGTTAGCGACCCTGTCGTACATCTCACAATGTTACACACAATAAGGTTCAAAAGAAAAGTTGCAGAGTATAGATCTAAATCCAATACTGTTTGTTAGAAACACCAGGTGCACAAGGTTCATCTTCTGGTAATGCATTAAACAACTTGCAGCCATTGTAGAGCAGTTCTTTTAGTACAGATCTGTGGGATGTTTGTCAGTTTGCAGGTAATTTATACCTTTTATGGTAGAGCCATGTTCAACTGTATTGAGTGTGTATTTGGTCTTGTTTTAAAAACATGGGGTGGCACTTCCATGACGTAGATGCTGGTGAGTATAAGGGTACCACGTTCCTTAAAAGTGTTTCTGCAACTGTGTCTATGCGAGATATTGAATATTATTCTCATTACTTGTTTTTGTTGCTTAAAACTCGATTTTCGTCACTTGCTACTGCCCAGTTTATAATACCAAACCTTATTTGTGAGTAGAAACACGCATAATACAGTGACAACACAGTAGAGGTACTACTGTATCGTTGGGTTAGTTTTCCTATTGCGTACGAATTGGATGATATTCGCGAGCAGAGTTCATCGATTTCCTATTTCACTTTAACTGACTATCGATATAAAGTCCTTGTAACTTCGTACAGGTCTGCAGAGTGACGGTGTGTCCATCAAGTTCTAGATCTTGTCCAATATCTTTTTTTGATTTAGAGGACATAAAAAGCACGCATGCTGTCTTATCCTTATTGAGTGCAAGTTTGCTTTTAGCAACCCAGTTGGTAAGCCTGTTAAAAGCTTTACCAGCATCAGCCACAACGTCCTGAACATTATGTCCACCCACCAGAAAGTTGTTATCATCAGCATAAGAGTTGGCCGTCATTTTGTTGTCTGGATTGATGTTGTTTCCAGATTGATGCGCTTTCTACTGAGGTAGGCTGTTGGCATAAATAATGTACACCGTAGGTCCAAGAACTGTTCCTTGTGGCACTAGCTTATAAACCAGTCCAGTGCACTGTCTGTAACTCCATACTTTAACAGTGTACTTATAGCAGCTCACAGTTGATTTAAAGGCTTTGTAAAAGTCCCCAAAAACCCCCAAAGCTACCTCTTTTTTGTCAATGTGCTCGACAATTTGTTCCACGAATTCAGAAATTGCAGTTTCAGTGCTTCGTGCTTGCTGAAAGCCATGTTGATATGGCGAAAGAAGATTATTATTGGTAAGACAATTTGTCAGCTGGTTATTGACACACGTGACGATGTGGAGGTATCGCATCGGGGATAAAAATCTCAAATTTTGTTTTCGCTTAAACGTCGTAAAAAGTGTCAAAACATTTAGAAAGCATGATTGGGAACGAAATTCTTTTTGTACGTCGGTCTGCATATCTGTTTGTTTGTAGCCAAGATAACTTTATAACGAATTGAGATATCGTCTTCAAATTTGGTATACAATGATTAGCACCATACAAACGAAGGGTTCGGATTGTTTTTGGTCAAATCTCTCGAGGGGGTAGTAGTTGAATGGGGGGGGGGGCTATTTGGTGAAAATTGATATTCTTTCGTTGAAACTTGAGTAATAATGTTTTTGAGTTTGTTTATTAGAATACTTTCAATTTCATCAAACATCTGGTATTGTGTGCTGAAATTAAATTAGGGGTTAAATGTGTAGGGTGGAATATCGGTAATAGAAATTTCGATTTTTTTTTGCCAAAACGGCATGAAAAGTTTTTAGTCACATAGAGAACTTGATTCGGGAACGAATTATTTTTTGTCTGTGGGTCTGTCGGTCGGTCAATATGTAGACCTGTAGGCTTGTCTATTAGTAGGCGTAATAATTTTCGAACCAATTGAGATACAATCTTGACTAGTCCAGAGGTATCGATGGTGAGACATTTCAAGATTTTCAAATGAGCGCGAACTAGGACCACTAGAACCCATATCAGTTACAGTTTCAATTTATATATATATATATATATATATATATATATATATATATATATATATATATATATATATATATATATATATATATATATAGTTACGACCCAGATGTCGTAACTTGTTTTTAATGTTAATCTCTCATCATTTTTAAGTTTCGCTTCTATTTGATGTCTTCTCACGCAAGTGGGTATTGAGGATGACACAGACCGTGTCTGTGTTCATCTATAATGATCATCGAGCGGGTGATACCTTAAGTATCCCTGCTCGTTTAATTCTATTAAGTCTACGATTAAAATACAGCGGAACTGGGGGTCATCTGCTGTCTTTCTATGTCTGGTGAACGGCTAGTTACATAGAGCAGAGACGATCCGTTGTCTATAAGTTGGCATGACTGAGCGCATGTGCATTGAGTCACGATGGAAGCCTTCTCCGTCGAGTTCGCGCTTCTGGTTTCAGCTGTCGTAGGGGCTGAGAGTGATATTGTAGCCATGTCCATTTGTGTAAAGTAATGCCACCACGTTAAGTTGATGAGAAACGTCGTTCTTCAGGGCAAGCTGGTGCTTCCATCCAGACTAGTGTGATTTTGTTTTAGGGTCACTGTCATTCCAATGCAGCAAGAGAATTGCGAGCGTAGGTGGGCCGCTAGTCGCTACTGTCGAAGGGCCGCTGTTAGTTGCAGGTTGATTAAATCTGGTTCCACTGTAGGCCGTAGTTGCGATGGTGTATCTGCCCAGTCGCCACAGATGAGTATTAACACAACAACCACTTCATCGTGGCATTTCAGTATAATTGTGTGTTTTAAGTAATGTGCCATTTCCACGTGCAGATATCATTCTTTGTGCCTGCGCTTATCTTCAATATCATTTAAACTAGTGTGCGCCTGTTAACGTCATTGCCTGCCGATACCGCCGGTGAACCTAGTGGTCGCCACCATACCATAAATTTATTGAGGAATACACTGAGTGCCATTGGGGCCAGTCATTTGACTTTATTAATTGTTATTATTATTTATGATCACTGACCCATAGGGTCGTTTACTTTATGATTGTTAATATTATTGATGATTATTGACCTATAGGGCCGGTTACTGATTATTTGTTATTATTATTTATGATCACTGGCCTATAGGGTCGTTTATTGGGACGGTTCTTCATCACGACATAAACTCCACGAGAGGGCGTTACCCCTAAGTGTTTAATTAGGTCAGTTTCACCCCACTAGTGAAGTGCATTATTGTTTACCTTGTGAGAAGTGCTTCACGCTTCTTGCAGTTTTATTCTGAAGGGATAACTGACTGGTTACATAAGTAACACTAACTTTAGAACATAATTTACTATTCAGGCCAATCAGGTGGATCATTTTAGCCTGTTCAGGTTATATTACCTTTGTGAAGGGTTTGTGAGCTCATTCGCCAGAGATTTAAACAACTGATGTCAATTAATAGCTGTTGATATTATCTGCCAGTAGTTACCCATATAATAGGCGGACCTTATTCTATTTATGTCGGTCCCTGTTGCCATACAGTCTACTGTTATCGTAGCTTAATTCTATGCCACCGCTGTATTTATATTGTCAATATATGGGCTAATATTGTTTCTGGTGGTATTATTTACTGAACATACCATTGCTTGTGTTTGTGTCGTTCGAGCTCCCGTTTCGTGGATTATAGGAATACTATTGATCTTGATTCTAAGTCACCAAGTCATCACAGTTCCCCGCGTAGGTACTAATGACACCTTGAACCTGGCCGCGGATTGCGGAAAGTGGCTGACGCCTAGTAAGTTAAGTCTCTCAGATATTGATAAACTCAGAGTGTTTATATAATACCCGAACCCCTCTGAGATTTCTCAATGTTTGAGCTCTGCTTAGCCGTCCGCTGCTTATTGAGGGAATTGTGGTGTGTTCTTCCTCTCCGGTACTTAGTAGCGAACGGTCGTAGCAATATATATATATATATATATATATATATATATATATATATATATATATATATATATATATATATATATATATATATATATATATATATAATGTATAATGTATAATGTATATATTAACAATGAAACAGGCCAATGTCACCTGAATGACACAGGGGTGTTCATGTACGTCAAAAAATTAACAATAAGAACGACAATAGCACACACAATAAGCATAACAATTAAGGAAAATTTTTCCTTAAATAATACAAAACAAAGATACTTATAAAACACACTTATAACGTTTATAACGTTCAAAAGATAAGAGCTGCAGAATCCAGATCCAATTCCAATATTGTTTTTTAGAGTCACCAGGTGCACTAGGTTTATAGTTTATACTATGGCAACTACACTACAAACAAAGTGTTCATATTATAAGAATTTAAAAACAGAAGATAGTTAATGGTAGTTTATGTGTAAAAATCATCCACCGAGTAGCACGTCTTGTTTATAAGAATCGTTTTCACTTTTTTTTTAAAAGCTGGTAAAGTGTCAACATTCCGTACATCTTCCGGCAACGCATTATACAACTTGCAGCCATTGTAAAACAGTGATTTTTGGTACAGAGCTGTGCGATGTTTGTCAGTTTGCAGGTTATTTCTACCTCTTGTGGTATATCCATGTTCCACTGCATTGCGTGTGTATTTGGTTTTGTTTTGAAAAACATGGGTTAGCACTTCCATTATGTATATGCTGGGGAGTGTAAGGATATTCTGTTCTTTAAAAGTGTTTCTGCAAGTGTGTCTATGAGGGATATTGAATATGATCCTCATCACTTGCTTTTGTTGTTTAAAAACTCGGTTTACTTCACTTGCTAATCCCCAGTGCGTAATACCAAACCTTAGTTGTGAGTAGAAACACGCATAATACAGTGACAACACAGTAAAGGTACTGCATCTTTGGGTAAGTGTTCTTATTGCATATGTAACGGATGAGATTCGCGAGCAAAGTTCATCGATGTGAACATTCCATTTTAACTCACTATCGATATGAAGTCCTAGTAGTTTTGTAGATGGCTGCAAGGTTACAGTTTGGCCATCAAGTTCTACGCTTTGTACAGTACCTTTTTTTGATTTTGAAGATTTAAAAAACACGCAAGCTGTTTTATCCTTGTTAAGTGCAAGCTTGTTTTTATCGACCCAATTGGTTAGACTTTTGAGGGTTTTGTCAGAATCAGCCATAATGTGCTCAACACTATGTCCACCTATCAAAAAGTTGGTATCATCGGCATAGGAGGCGACTGTTCTTTTGTTATCTGGATTGATGTTGTTTTCAGATTGGTGCGTGATGTACTGAAGTAGGCTGTTGGCATAGATAATGTACAGCGTAGGTCCAAGAACTGTTCCTTGCGGCACCCCAACCGTTACATCAAAAGTCCTAGATAAGTAAGTGTTGGTAGAGTTAGATATTACAACTCTTTGTGTTCTGTCTGAAAGATAGCTTCTGAACCAGTCCAGTGCGGTGCCCGTCACTCCATACCTACACAGTGAACATATAAGGATCTCATCATATATATATATATATATATATATATATATATATATATATATATATATATATATATATATATATATATATATATATATATTACCTCTTTGTATAAATGTGCTTTATTGTACCTATATTCCGGCAAATAAACGTTATTATTATTACTTTAAAAAGAAACTCATTTCAGGTATGTACAAAATTTATATTTTTTGTCAGATAAAGATTGAAGAAATGTTGTTTTAAATTTCGTAAATGTAATTGTCAAGAGTTTAAGATTTATGGCCGAAAAGACACTTTGGTTCAGTTAATCAAAAGTTTTGGAAAACTTATGTAGCTCCAAAAGTAACAAAGCTATGTACCCGAATTTGGTTCGCAGGTTTATGCTATAAAGATTACAACAGAAATCTATGTTAGAAGGAAAAAGTTGTAAGCATTTCCGAAAAAAAATTGCCTGGGAAATTCACTTGCGTAACGTACTTGCTGCGTCCAGACTTTTTTTACTATAATCGTAAATCTATATCCTGAACTTGAGCTGATCTATAAGAATGAGTTCTGACAAAAACAGGAGGATTTGCAACTCTAAAGAAAAACGTGATAAATGATGTGCGCTAATTTAATTTGCACAAAGGAACAAGAAACTTCTTTTTAAATGTCCTACTTTAATATCCAAAACTGTTCGCTAAGAAATTCTCAAGTCAGACCATTTGTAGCGTATTAGGAAATATGTTGACATGAAATTGCAAGCAACCCCAGTGTCCTATAAAGCTGGAAACAAATGTAATTCCCCGTTGACTTTTGGCATCTGAAGTGGACACGAGTGAGAGCTGGAGCTCCACACAGCAAACATCATGCCTGTTGTTTTTTGCGGCGATTAAATCTTCAAGGGATTCGTTGGGATTCCGCGATAAAAGGCAGTATTCATCAAATCCCACTTATCTTGTTCAACATGGGCTGCTAAATACATTTGAAGCTGATCTCATGATGAATTCAGTAGCCACATTTACCGTGGGAAAATATTACAGGATCCCGACATTGTTCACTACATTATCGTTACTAATGGTCAGTTATCTAACAGCTTGTTTACGTTGAAGCGCGTTTAGCGTTGTCGCCAGTGAGTGACGAGATTTTGACCCCGGAAGTTTGTCACATTAATAAATTAGATTTGTTTTTAGTGTGTCCGGAAGTACGGAAATGAAAAAATGCAAGAAAAAAATAGCTAAATAAAGCCTGGACGCAGCAAGTGCGTTATGGTAGTGAATTTTCATAGAAATTGATCTGGCACAAAATATTTTATAACTTTTTTTTCTTGTAACATAAAAATCTGAATTTTGGTATATAGTTTGCTTTTTATATCGTAAACCTACCTACCAAATTTGGTTATCATAAACTTTTTATTTTTTAAGATAAAAATTTTTTTCAAATGAAAACTCAAAATTTTCCCGGAAAACCTCGTCCGATTTTTTTGATTAACGAACTTGTCAAAGCCTTTTACAAAAGGAAGGTACGTGCCAAATTTTATCAAAATCGGCGTATTATTCTTTGAGATAAAAATTTTTTTCAAATAAAAACTCAATATTTTTTCGGAAAACCTCGTCCGATTTTCCTGACTAACAAACTTATCAAAGCTATTTACAAAATAAAGGTACATGCCAAATTTTATTAAAATCGGCTAATTACTTTTTGAGATAATAATTTTTTTCGAATGAAAACTCAAAATTTTCCCGGAAAACCTCGTCCGATTTTCCTGACTAACGAACTTATCCAAGCTATTTACAAAAGAAAAGTACATGCCAAATTTTATTAAAATCGGCCCATTATTTTTTGAGTTATCGGTGTGATACATATATATATATATATATAAATATATATATATATATATATATATATATATATATATATTATATATATATATATATATATATATATATATATATATATATATATATATATATATATATATATATATATATAAATATATATATATATATATAAACATATAAAAATTGAAACTGACCCCGGATATGGGTTCTAGGGGTCCTAGATCGCGCTCATTTGAAGAAATTTTTTCAAAATTCAAAAGTCGAGATCTCCTCATTAGTGAATTTTTTCTAAGAAAATTCACTAAAATGGGTAGATTATTGTTTGTTGTTTTGTTGTGCCATTACGTAATATTCACGCTGAAAGACAAAATGCAATTAGCAAGGAGGCAAGCAGGCTTATGATGATAACAGTTATAAGTTGTAGTGAATATCTTTTCGATTCCATTTAAAACGATTGAAAACCCAATGTAATAATATACTAAACTCTGCTCTGAAAAAAAAAGTCTGGACGCAGCAAGTGCGTTATGGTAGCGAATTTTTGAAAAGTATTTTTAATAGCAAATGTCTTTGATGAAAGCAGGCATCATACTTGGTTATCTATATTGTAGAAACAATGTACCATATTTCATCGAAATAACTTTATTTATATAAACATTTTTCAAAAGTCTGGATGCGGCAAGTGTGTTATGGAAGTGAATTTCCATAAAAATGTTTTAATAGCAAACGCGAGCAGGACCCCACCCGGATGCACGAACCACAAGAAAAATTGGTTGTTCACACCCCCCAGGGAAGTTACGGGACTGGGAGTAAATAAGGGTGCTGGGCGGGGTAGGTAGTAAAAAGGAAATATGAGCAGAAAATGCGAAGAAACTGCTTGAAAGCTGTCTATTTGAAGCCATATCCCCATTAAATCCTGCCTACCCCGCACAGCACCCCTATTTGCCCCAGGTCACGTAACTTCCTTGGGGGGTATGAACAAGACGCTTTTCTTGTGGCTTATGCAACGAGGGTGGTTGTATGCACGCGAGGGGGAAGGAAAATCCCCACGACGCAGCAGCCACCCTCCAAACCATGCAACAAGTCGAAACGGGGGGTGGGTCTGATTCGTCGTAGGCATCCCCCCCCCCCCCCCCCGGTTCGACTTGTTGCATGGTTTGGAGGGTAGCTGCTTCGTCGTGGGGATTTTCCTTCCCCCTCGCGTGCATACAACCACCCTCTCTGCATAAACCACAAGAAAAATGTCCTGTTTCTACCCGCCTAGGAAGTTACGGCACCTGGGGGGGATGGAGGTGCTGTGCAGGGTAGGCAGGGTTTAAGGGGGATATAGCTTAAATATGTGAAAAATACAGCTTTCAAGCCCGTTTTTTCTGCTTATATTTCCTTTTTACTACCTACCCCGCCCAGCACCTCTACAGACTCCTGGTCCCGTAACTTCCTTGGGGGTGTGAACAAGAAATTTTTACTGGGGTTTGTGCATCCTAGGCAGGTTTCTGAAAACAGTGTTTTGAAAAGCGTTCGAAAGCTTAACTGCAAATTTACCGAAAATTCGCTACCAAAACGCACTTACTGCGTCCAGATTTTTTTCTTAAAAACGCATCGTATTTAGATAAAAAATGCAAGAATGCATTAACGAATTTTTTCTACGAAAATTAGCTAAAAAAACTATACACCCCTACTCACTCCTGGTCCTGTAACTTCCTTGGGGGGTGTGAACAAGACATTTTTTTTGGAGTTTTGGATCCAGGGTGGGGCCTAGGCAGGTTTCTGAAAACAGTTGTTTGAAAAGCGTTTGGGAGTCAAACTGCAATTTTACCGAAAATTATCTACCAACACGCACTTACCGCGTCCAGATTTTTTTCTTACAAACGCATCTTATTTCGATAAAAAATGCAGAAATGCATTAACGAATTTGTTCTATGAAAATTAGCTTAAAAAATTATAGGCCGTTAAACCATAAACTTAACTAAACCTACAGCGAAACCATCAACTTAACTAAACCGACAGCCGAAACATCAGAGGAAGGGTCTATTTGAAATGAATTTTCTGTAAACATTTTATTAAAATGAAGGCCAATGACGGTTGAATCTGAAACTTAAGGGTTTGCAGAACACTCTTCTTGCAACATTTTCTTTTCAAAATCCGTATTTGTTTCACGTTCTGTGCCTAAACATTGCCAATTTTGACGTTTAAAATTGCGAGTTTGACGTTATAAGGAAAACTCCAAAATTTGTTTCTTTAACAACCCATAATTTCTTTGCTTTTAAAGGTAGAGAGCTAAATTTTGGTACAGTTCACTATTTATAGTACAAACAGGCGTATCAAATTTGGTTGCCCTTACTTTGTTACTTCCGGAGATTTTTTTCTCGAAGGAAAACACAAAATTTTCCGGGAAAACCTGGTCCGATTTTCCTGGCTAACGAAGATTCCAAACCACTTGCAAAAGGAAGGTACCAAATTTGATCAAGATTGGTCCGTTATTTTTTGAGTTATCTGTCGGATATATATATATATATATATATATATATATATATATATATATATATATATATATATATATATATATATATATATATATCATTATCATCATTATTATTTATTAGTACATAATTTAACAATGTGTTTTACAAATAAGCTTAATGCTTGTGTTTGCAATTAACACAATTTTCACTCTTTTGATTTGCCTAAATGGAACTGCCAAATATAATATTGTCAGATTTCTAATTTCAAGGAATATTCAATAACTTGGAACTTGCATACCGCTGCCAGCATTTACAGTACCATTCTTAATGTTCAGCTCTCATTTTACAGAAACATTTTCTCTTAAACTACTAAAATTCTTCGAAAATACTACGGTAAATTACAGTACAAATATTTTGACATTTTGATTTGACAATGGTTAGCGAATTTTTTTTAAATTCGCTAACAGGTAAAAAAGGTTGGAACGCAGCAAATGAATTTTCATAAGAATTGTAGACTATCAGCACTGAATATTACTAGAACTTATACTTCAAATCTAAACAGACCTTGAAGGTTTTCTTTGTTCTGTGTCTATTAATTAATTTTTTACGCAGAAATCCGAATATCCGTTATATTTAGCCACGTTTTTAATGTACCCCAATTCCATACTATATCTATGTTTACTTAAAGGAAATTTTATTAATATATTTACTAAGAATTTTAAACCGCACTTTTTTTGTGCAAACGTATGATGTGAGTAATTTGGAATGTAACTTAGAGTGGTAGTTCCCTTTCTGTGGGCATCAAATTCAACAAAGTCATTATTTTTAATTACCAGTACATCTCGGGAAGGAAGTTTACTGTAAACTTCTAATTCGTGGGTGAATTTTGTTGAATCAAATTCACTGTTCAGTCTTTTAATAAAATCATATCCAAACATTGAATGAAAGGCTTCCCACCAGACAACAAATTTATCATTTAATTACTTCCCAATGCGTTTCGACCTCCAAGAGGTCATCCTTAGGGGATAAATCTATAATCACAATAAGAAAGGTGTGTCAGAAAAACATTAGTTTTTCCGGTAGGCAATTGTGCAGGTTAGAGCACAATGATGACAAGATATTCTCTACAGAAAATGTCAAAAGTTAAAATCACAAGTCACACAGTAAAATGTTAACCAACAGGTAAGCAGATACAGTAACACAAGCTAAAAAACTATGTTAAAGCTAAAATATGCAATTAAAAGTCAATTTAAACTAAACATCAAAGCAAAAAATGGAAAGCGTTGAAAGCTACAAGATTGCAAAAGTCTATTGTCTGAAACAATTAAGATTAAAGTCTATTGTAGAAAGCAGAGCAGGCCAATGAGTAAAGCTGACAGGTCAAACAACACAAGCAGGCAGGCACAATCAAGCAGAAACTCAATGAGAACCACTAATTTAAAGAAATTTGTGAAAAATGACTAGTGAACAGAACAAAATGGACAACACTTACTTGAACAATTCTCAAAAATTCTACTTGACACTCTCCAAAAGGTTCAACAGGCCAAAACTTCATCCTTTGTACCAGGGGCCCTGCAACACTATATCTGAATTCGCCAGAAAATTTGAAAAATCAATAAGAAAGATCGACGATTTAAAAAACAACAGCATTATTGAGGGGAAACCATTATTTTACCCTGAAAAGACCGGGAGCAACGGCGGATGTGCAGAAGAGTGAATGAGAAACAAATGTCAGAAGCATCATATGTCAATGACAAATAGAGTAGGAAATGGAAGGAGAGCCACACAGCAGTCATTTTCAAGACATCATACTTCTGGTTAAATAGAAAACCATAGAGTTCAGCAGCACTTATTACACTAATTGGCCATAGAAGGAGGGAAAGTTAGTGTTGGACAAGTTCAAGTTCAAAACTTTACTGGCTTGGTAGCTGAAATGTTTTGAAAATCTCAATTTCTTCTAAAACGAATTGTTCTACACTAAAACTTGAAGGGTGTAAAATCTCAGCATCTGTATTTTTGTTAAAGCAGTGGCCACTCGCCCTCAAATGGAAACTAAAGACTGACGTGTCGTTATGGGGTTGGTTTCTACTCCTGAGGTGTTCCGTGATTCTGGTGTTCCGGTTCTTCCAATATAGTCAGCTTTACAACCGCGGGTACCAGATCTTAACCGATAGAAACCTGACTTGTTCAGGTCTGGGATCTTTCAGGGTTGGCTGAATGCCCTGCACATCAACATCGATTTCACGATGGAGTTAGAAACTGAGTCATCCATAAGCTTCCTCGACCTGAAGTTCAAGAGGAGTAACCACAACATATCATTTGACATCTAGAGAAAACCAACTCAGACCGGCCACATCATTCCCTTAAAGTCTTGCCATCATATGTCTATCGCTTAACCTGAGAGGATATCATATCTCCCTGTCACATATTGTGATCCTGTGTCCAACGCCATTGTCAAGGCTCTCAAATGTGACAATATCAAGTTTTCATTCAAGTCTTTAAACACCGTTAACAATTTGCTCATTCACAACAAATATAATATCCCAGACCTGAAGAATTCAGGTGTCTATCGATTGAGATGTGGTACCCTCGGTTGTAAAGCTGTCTATATTGGAAGAACCGGAAGATCATTGAGCACCAGAATCACGGAACACCTCAGGAGTAGAAACCAACCCAATAACGACACGTCAGTCTTTGGTTGCCATTTGAGGGAGAGTGGCCACTGCTTTAACAAAAATAGAGATGCTGAGATTTTACACCCTTCAAGTTTTGGTGTAGAAGAAATTGATGTTTTCAAAACATTTCAGCTACCAAGCCAGTGAAGTTTTTGATCTTGCCCAAAACTGATATAACTAACTTTCCTTCCTTCTATGGCCAATTAGTGTAATAAGTGCTGCTGAATTCTATGGTTTTCTATTTAACCAGAAGTATGATGTCTTGAAGATGGCTGCTCTGTGGCTCCCCTTCCATCTCCTACTCTATTTATCATTGACATATGATGCTTCTGACATTTGTTTCTCATTCACTTTCTGCACCTGCGTCGTTGCTCCCGGCCTGTTCAGGGTAGAATAATAGCTGTCCCTCAATAATGCTGCTGATTTTTTAAATCGCCGATCTTTCTCATTGATTTTTGTTTAGAGACAAATTTTCTGGCGAATTCAGATATAGTGTTGCAGGGCCACTAGTACAAAGGATGAAGTTTTGGCCTGTTGAACCTTTTAGATAGTGTCAAGTACAATTTTTGAGAATTGTTCAGGTAAGTGTTGTCCATTTTGTTCTGTTCACTAGTAATTTTTCACAAATTTCTTTAAATTAGTGGTTCTCATTGGGTTTCTGCTTGATTGTGCCTGCCTGCTTGTGTTGTTTGACCTGTCAGCTTTACTCATTGGCCTGCTTTGTTTTCTGCAATAGACTTGAATACTTAATTGTTTTAGACAATAGACTCTTATAATCTTGTAGCTTTCAAAGCTTTTCATTTTTTGCTTTGATGTTTAGTTTAATTTGACTTTAAATTGCATGTTTTAGCTTTAACATAGTTTTTTAGCTTGTGTTACTGTATCTGCTTATGTCATTTTGTAGCTCTTTCAGATTTTAGCTTGACTGTTGGTTAACATTTTACTGTGTGACTTGTGATTTTAACTTTTGACATTTTATGTAGAGAATATCTTGTCATCATTGTGCTCTAACGTACCCAATTGCCTACCTGCAAATCTAATGTTTTTCTGACACACCTTTATTATTGTGATTATAGATTTATCCCCTGAGGATGACCTCTTGGAGGTCGAAACACGTTGGATAGAAATTAAATGAATAAATTTGTTGTCTGGTGGGAAGCCTTTTATTCAATGTTAAGTGATGTCTATCCCAGACTGTGTGACGTTCATAAATGAAAATCATCTCCTTCGCATATATTTGTGTTAGGCACTGCAGAAATATCATCCACATAACGGAAGCATTCTCTAGGAAAATAGTCACTTCCATTTTCTAAATATGTCTCAAATCTACCCACTAAAAGGTTCGCAATGAATGGAGAGAGAGGGTTGCCCATTGCCGTGCCTTGGGTTTGTTAAAAACACATTGTATAATTGAAAGATATTTTGTTTTATACAGAGGTTTGTTAAAGTTGAATATTCTTTGCACACCTCTAAACTTATGTTGTTCAATTACAACAACTGTTTTAAATACGTTAGCGTTTGTTTCGTAGGTACCGTAGGAAACAAAGGCGCTATATTAAATGATATCCAAACCTCGCCTTCAACCAATTTAACATATTTAACTCTATTAATAATAGATTCAAGTGAATTTGATATAGAAAAACTCTTTTTTTAACAGGCCGGCTTTTAAACTCATTTGGAACCCGCTTTGCTCCATTATATGTCGAAGAATCTATAGCCGAAATAATAACTCTCACTGATTCTCACGTTTTATGAATTGTTGGGGCATAATTTTTTTTTGGGAACATTAGGATTTGTTACTTGCAGCCTTCTTCCTAAGTCTTTTATAATCAATTTGTGACAACTCTCTGAAGTAGTTTTACCATCAGTTATCATTTTTGGTAGAGGTCTTTATTTAGCTTTTTATACGGCCCTCTCTCTATTGCATTACTCACTATATTTTTAAAACCTTTTTTGTCCAAAATCACAACATTATTACCTTTGTCTTAACATAAAATCAATCCTTCTCTCGTGGTCGTTTAGCTATTTCAATTTGATAAAAAGTTTTGTTTTCAATGTACTTTTTTTGTTGAGATTATATCCTTAGATGCCTCCTGAATAAAGTTTTTTAAAGGTTCGGGTTATGTTTTTATTTTATGTGTCAATACTAGCAATTACATCAACTAGTTCGTATTTTTGTGACTGCAAACGAAATTTTAGCTTCTTGTCTAAGAGGCCAATCTAATTTTTGTCAAACGACTGTGAAGAAATATTTCCTACGAGCTCAATTTTTCGAAGAGCTGCTTTTTGGTTTTTAATTTGACACTTTACAAGCTGCTTTAATTTTTTATTCTGTATATTATTTTTCTAAATTAGTTTTTCGTTAGTGACTACAAAGATGTTCCCCTGAAAATTGCACGATATTCTCAGTTTCATAGCTTAAAACCTAACTTTTTAAACAGTGTTTTAATAAAAATTTTTGATAGGAGATTTTATATTCTTTACCTAATTATAACCTATGAGCTATATAATTACCCACAAAAGATTATCCAGATAAATGTTAATCCTTCAATATTGTTTCCTGAGAGCTATTCCTGTGTTCAAATTATTAGTAGTATTTTTACCTGTGAAAATAGAAACATTCGTTAGGAGCAGCAAATATAATAAGCAACTACAAAGAACTTCAATTTAATCAAGGTTATATTAGCATTTTATTAAACATATTAGTATAGTAGACATCCCGGGCGATTGATTTAAATTCGTCATTAGAAATATTTCTAGTAAGAATTAAGTTCTACAAAGTTGCATAAGACTAGAATAAATAAAATATTTTTATTTAAAACATCTTTACGATGGCTCTACTTTTGGAAATACCCAAAGTTGACATTAACTTCTCCTTTTTACTTTTCTTTTTAATTTCAACAACACACCACGCGGGCTCACAGCCTAAATACTATCGTACCGTGGGTGTCGACAAGGAGGAAAGAGGCAGCCTGTTAATTCGGAACTTGAAGGTTTGGAGATTCGAAGGAGAAGGAAAAACATGTGCCGGCAAGGAATTCCACAACTTCAAAGTCCTCGGGAAAAAAGAGCAGGCATAACAAGATGTACTATGTCTGGTGACCTGGACAGTAAAAGGGGGCATTCGCTCTGTTCTCCTGGTAGATCTGTTGGGGGCAACAGGTGGAGTAAGTATGAAAGAAAGCTCCTCTGAGCAGTTCCTGTCCAGTTACCTGTAAAATAGAGAGAGAGAGGTCACCAACGACACGTCGGTGTGCAAGGGATGGCAACCTTTGGATGAGGGTAGGGTTACCGATGAGACGTATAGCTCTGATCTGAATAGAGTCCAGGATAGCGAGTGGGAGCATTCTTCGAGGTTTGGCCTTATTTGTAAAGTATATAAGGTATAGAGATTAGCTGGTAAAAAGTATTTGCGAGCTCGGAAGAGGAAACCTAATTTCTTAGCAGCCGCTTCTGCAATTGATGTGACATGTTGGTGCCAATTGATATTTCGATCCACAGAAATGCCAACAAGTGAAAACGACTCATTACTAGGGCTGGTGTATCTATTATGAGAAAGAAAGCAATACTCATATTTGGTGCGGTTGAATTGTACAAGATTTCTATTTCCCCAGTCTAATATTTTTTGGCGATCCACGGAGACAGAACCCTCCATGAGTCTGCGATCCTCACCCAATTGGGCCAAAGAGCCAGGCTTATAATATTGTATATTTGAGTGGAGGGTGCTGTCGTCCGCGTAACTGTGAACTGGGTTCGATGTGCTAGAGAGGAGGTCATTGATGTGGAGTAGAAACAAAGTAGGGGCTAAAGCTTAAACTTGAGGAACTCCTGCATTAATTGGTTATAGTTTAGAGGAATGGCCATCCACGACAACAGAAATCCTCCGGTTGGAGCGTAAATTTGCTGTCTATCTACAGAGTTTTGGTGGTAGGCCATAAGCCGTAAGTTTATTAAGCAGCGCTGCGTGCCAGACCTGGTCGAATGCTTTGGATATGTCTAGAGCGACAATCTGGGATTCACCGTGTAGCTCCATAGACTTGTTCCAAGAATGGGTGATAAAGGAAAGGAGGTCGGCAGTTGATCTGCGCTGACGGAATCCATACTGCCTGTCGTGGATTAGAGTGTGGTTTTCAAGAAATTTTAGTAATTCGGTGTTTATATACTTTTCCATCACTTTAGAGAGACTGAAAGGAGAAAAATAGGCCTGTAGTGGCTAGAAAGCCCTTTGGATCCTTTCTTGGGGATTGGTTGTACTCGAGCAGTTTTCCAGTTACTAGGGAATATGCCCTTATTGTAAGATGTCTGAAACAGACGAGTCAGGACATGAGCAAGTTCTGGTGCGCATTTTTTAAAAATAATTGCTGGGATCTCATCAAGGCCAGAGGGCTTCCTGGTATTAAGAGAAGAGGGCATCTTTCGTACCTTTTTAGTTTTGAAAATGATATCCGTCATTTTATGCGCGACATTGGGGGCATTTGGGACTGAATTTTCTGGAAATATTTTAGTAAAATGAAGGACAATGACGGGTGAGGCTAAGATTGCAGTGTTTGTAAAACATTCTTCTTGAGTCGCTTTCTTTTAATAGCCTGTATTTGTTTCTGGTTCTTTGCCTAAATGTTGCCAATTTTGACGTTTTGAATCGATACTTTGACGTTTTGAGGAAATCTCTAATTTATTTTTCTTTAATAACTTTTTTGTCTTTTAACCTACAAAGCTAAATTTTGGTAGGTAATTTACCTATAACGATAAAATGTTGCCAATTTTGACGTTTTAAATCGAGACTTTGACGTTTTGAGGATATCTCTTTTTTTTTAAATGCCCATAACTTTTTTGTCTTTTAACCTACAAAGCTAGAAGGTGATTTGCCTATAACGGAATAAACCGGTTTTCCAAATTCAGCTGGCCTTAATTTGTTATTTCCGGACCTATACCTTTTTTTTTCGAATAAAATATAAAATTTTCCGGAAAAACCTCGGCCGATTTTGCTGGATAACGAACTTGTCCAAGCCACTAATAAAAGGAAGGGATTCGCGAAATTTAATCAAAATGGGCACAAAAATGGCCTAGTTGGCGCTCATGTGAAGAAATTTTTCAAAATTCGGGATCTCCTCATTAGTTTTTTTTTAAGAAAAATAACTAAAACGACTGTGGGCCACTATTACAAAAGTAAAAAAAAGATCATACAAAAGTTCATTGTTGTTCTATCCTAATGCACAAAGCGTCAGTATCTGGACTACTCAGGTGCGTCCGGATTGTGCCTCTGAAGTCTGAGTATCCGGATTACTGGATTAAAGTGTGTTCGCATTGAAAAGGATGTATTATACAAACAAATCAAAATTCATTTACCAAACCGAATTTAAGATTTACCACCTGACATATTTCACGCGAAAACCCTGCAACGGTCAGTCTAATTAATTAATAGTGAATAGAAGGCTTAGCTTAAACGTACAGTGTGTCATGTGTAATTACTTTACCGGAGGATACAGGTAACATTTACCGAGGAAGTCTTTTTAGTCTGTTTGCAATTAAGATTATATTGTGAGCTACCAAACGTAATGTGCTAAAAGTTAAATATTCAAGCCTCTAGCTGTGCATGAATGCATATAAATTGCAGCCAGCGAGCTGTATTTTATCACAATATCAAGCACATCTGCGGAGATTACCAGATGGAAATGGATAATAAACGCAGTGCGGCAGCTAATAAAAACAATGCATCTGCAAGCGTATAAGCATCTATTCATTTTGATATTGCATGATGCAACAGTCTAAGGAGAGGGGCCTAATTTAATTACAAAATATGAAGTTACCACCGTAAAATCATCTAGACCAAAATGTATTATCCGCATTGTACGGAATTAGTTTCTTTATGCAATGCAGATCATTTTACGTTGGCATGGTTTTACTGTTTTACCAGCTACTTACAACGATGAGTATAAAGTTATTAAATTTTGTTAATTCTATCAGGTGAACCAAATTATTAAAAATTCACAACAAAGGTTTGTTTACTTCATTTGTAGCTACACGTAAAGTCTCATTCCAGTTACGTTAATACTTTTAAAAATATAGCGTATTCGAAATTCGAGGAAAAATATGTCTGTTATAGTTGATTTACCAACTCGTCCGCAATTGTAACGAAGTGAAGACATGTGCCAAGCTTCGTTCACATTATATGAGTATTTTTTGAGTTATAGCTCCGATACACACACACAAATATATATATATATATATATATATATATATATATATATATATATATATATATATATATAGAAGAAGGCGGAAGGCGGGGCATACCGGGCCCTTAAGGGTTATTGCTTACTATATCGAAAGGAAACATCAAAAAAGCTGCGAATGTTTTGAGTTACAAGGTGTATTATTCTATTATCAGTTGAACGATGAAACACGCTCAAAAAATAAAAGAGAAAAAAGTTTTGACAATTAAAACGAAAATATTCCATGAACACATTATGCCCCAGTACAGGGGAAAAATGGGCACAATACAATTTAAATGCTGAAATCAAACACAAAAAGCACAAACGTGAGTAGATCCCGAATCGCTGTCGTCTTCTCCAGCACAAGAGCAGTGTGTCCACTTGCCACACTTTGTGCACGAGATCCATCCTTCTGTAGATTGTGAATATAAATATCCACAATATAGGCAATCTTTATCGTCCTCGTTTTCGGAATCTGTGTATTTTCCCTCTGTTGGTTGATTTGGTCTTCTTGGGGTTCGTGACCTTCTTGGTGATGTTTTCCTCTACAAAAACCTTCCGTTTTATAGCATTCTTCTGTTTATTAGTAACGTTTGACACAGCTTCCAACTCCTTCTTATACGGTGAGCTTGATATTACCGCTGTCTTACTTCGTCGTTTCAAAATTCGTTTCTTAGTACGCGCTTTAGGAAATGGAAATGCCTGAGATGGTGAAAATTTCCTTAAAGATGTTGACGGGCCTGGAATTTGCAAAGATAGTCTAGGTAAAAATGTGGAGGGACCTGGCAAAGCTGTCAACGGACAGGGTACGAGTGTGGTTTACTCTATGTAGATGATGTCCCAGGATTCATAGCTGATGTGTCCATCAAATCCAGATTGTTATCTACATTTGAAGATAGTTCTGCATATGAGCTTTTATTTTCGTCTACAGGCCTGTCTGTAACTGGACTTGGCTCTTCTTCGGCATGCATGTCTGTAGCAGCAGCTGTCAGGAAGACGACATCTTGGAACACATTACGATCCACTGGCCATATGCCAGTTTTGGGAAATCTATTGATTACAACCGACATTGTGGCTACTCGCAGGTAGGCATTTCCGAAGAGCTCACCGTTCACTGTTCTACCTCCTCACCATAATAAGTGCTTAATGGTTTCATAAACGCCACATTCAAAGGTTGCAAACGATCTGTGCAATGGGTTGGGAAGCACAACAACACAACACCGTTATCCCTGGCATGATCTACAAGTTCCATGCTTTTAACATGCGTTACGTGACCATCCAATAGTAGCGGTACTGGATCATCATTTTTTGCACGTGACCATTCCACGAACTTCTTGAACCAAGTCAAGAAAAGTTCCTGTGTTATCCATCTCTTTTTATTGCATTCGTCCCATGAATTTGGCGGTGCACCATTCATAAGCTCTATTTTCATTCTTTTCCTTGGAAATATAAACATTGGTGGCATAAAAGAGCCATGAGCCCCCATGCACACTTCAACTGTGAGTAGTTGCCCTCTCTCTGCAGATGACAGAGATCCCACTTGTTTTCTCCCCTTGCTAGCCAAAATTTGTCCTAAAGACTTAGCAAGCGTTGTTATGCCAGCCTCGCCTAGATTAAATATTTTGTTTGCTCCTATTTTATACTTATCTATGCACTTCTCTAGCAAATCGAAGAATTTTCCCACAGACATTCGGTTGAAGCCTTGAGTTCGAGCAGCTGATGTAGCTTCCGGTTTTCTTAGTGACACCGTCGGAATTCTTTTTAAGAAATAATTTAACAAGTCCTCTCCAGCCATGCGCGATTCGGGATCAAAGTTGTGACGCAAGCCATTTTTTTTCCACCAGTTCATATGCTAGACTACGGAATTCTTTAGTTGATAGACCGAAAAAAACGCAGCGTCTGATAAATTTATACATTCAATTTATGATTTTCTTTTCATAAATGTATGAATGAAGTCAGTTAAATCTCCAATAAAACACATTCTACATGTCATAACAACTACAAGATGTAAATACGACAAAGTTTTGAATTTCACTGTATAAATTTTTTTTATCAAATATACCACAAAGAATACGGGGCATAATGGGCATGCCCAATATACCCCGCCCATTATGCCCCAGGCGCCACTTTTTAAATTACATGTTAAAACAGAACCTAACCTAAGAATTCAATATCAGAATACTATGCTAAGGATTAATCTGTTTACTTACCTCGATTCCACCAAGTTTAATTCACACTCACAGACAATAGATCAAGTTATGAGTGTTCAGAAATTTGGTAAAATAAGATCAGATGGTACAATAACATGTTTTTCGATTTGTGAAGCACAGAAGTGTCTCACTCGCATGCAATTAACGTCGGTTGATGTTCACTGAGTTCTAAGTGGAATGTTGGTGCGTTTGAACGTGCCGGGACGAGCTGCGGAGAGAAAGGGAGGGTGCCTATTATATCCGTAGGCCCGTTATGCCCCGCCTTCCCCTATATATATATATATATATATATATATATATATATATATATATATATATATATATATATATATATATATATAAGATTTTCTGTAAGTATTATTATGTGTAATTTAAGTATTTCTGTTTATGTAGAAAATTTGTTTCTTTTTAGTATACTAAAGCTTTTAGGGAAACTAAAAACTTTTAAATAAGTGTGTATTATTGTTATATTATGTTATTTTAAGTTATATTGGTATGTTTAGTAATTGTATATTTCTTATTATGTAGAAAAATTTTGACTAAATTGATTGCTGGGCGCCTTCTGTTTATATTATATGATATTTTTGTTCTTTGAATTTTATCTGATTTGTGAATTTATTTATAATTTTATTGTATCAACAGTTTATTTTGGGACACTTGGTATTACCCATTTAGTCTATGGAATTTCCCTATTATATTTGATGTATTTCTTTTATCCCTATATATATATATATATATATATATATATATATATATATATATATATATATATATATATATATATATATATATATATATATATATGTTTTGAAAATAAATATTTACCTGTTTGTTGTTGTTTTATTTATCAGAGCTATTTTTGAGTACCTCTCTCTCTCTACAGGGAATATTTTACTACTGGATTCAGATGTGTAAATTCTTACACTTTCCAGCACTAATAGTTCTGTTATTGAACCTGATTATTATGCTATATGCTATATAGGTCAATGGGAACGATTTTTTACGTGCGTAAGAAACTTTAAAAACATTTATTATATATACTGTTAAGTTTGAATAAAATTTGGACTACAAATTAATTTCTTTTCAATTATCAAAACTTACTCAGATCCTTTCTAATAAATTTCTTAAATCTGACAGTTAAATAGTGATTACAAAGTTAATTGTTACTCTGTTTTAAATGATAATGTTTCCTTTGAACCTATATTCTTTTGCATTTCCAGGTAGATTAATTTATGTTTGCGTTGCCATAGGACCCGCGCTTTTCTTCCTTTTTGTTACTATGGTGACGAGAATCATAAAATGTAAGATATTAATTTCGAGAGCTTAGGTGAATTCGCAACGTGGTGCCCTCTATTGGTGTTCTTTTGTTCTTATTATTTAAATTATGTTTCACAGCGATATATTGACAGAATTGGTACTTATTATGGTATCTCCACTTTTTGCTATTTTCTTATTTTACGAACTTATAGCCTTGCTCGAACTTCTCTAACAGGTAACTCTTGGTAAATATATTGATTTTACACACTCTTTTGTTCCAGTAGGTGTCTTGTACAAATTTTTTCGACGTTTTTAATAATCTTTTCGCTGCTACCATACTTATTGCTTTAGGTTCTTGATTAACAGTCTCGTTCATCTCTCATCCGGATTTTTTTTCTTCGACAATTAGATTCTTATTAACCTTCAAACCACTTTTTGTTTCAATGCTGTCCAATCATGCTGGATATTCTCAATATGGTTCAAAGACAACTATTTCCTCTTTATCATATTAATTAAATGAATGGATTAAATTCAGGTAACCTAACCTATACAATTTTAATCAAAAGGTCATACCTATTTAACACTATCATTAACAACTTATTTACGTAATTAATGACCTTTCTTTAACTGGCTCCTACTTAATTTCCTACTATTATCCTATATTAACACATTCTTTTCTACTTATAACTGACAAATCATCTCAAGTTTATGGACTTGTATTTTGTCGAACTCGGTTTTTAACTGTCTTTCTTGCTTTATGATTGTTTATATTTGTTTGTGTCTTAGAGATATGTCACTTTACTGTATAATATGTATCTAGTCCATCATCCCATCTATTTTGAATGTCCGTTATGGGTGTATTACAAATTTTAAAGGCTTAAAAACTAACTTTAATCGTCTCATCATACCTTTCACTGGCAAATACATATAGTTAATTATTTAAATTTAATATCAATCGCAGACAACCACATAATAAATACACTTGGGTTTTTAGGCTTAAATTGGCACAAATTATACCCGCTGTTGTTGCAGTACATCCAGTTAGAGAAGTTTGGTTTCAGCAAGATGGAGCTCTCACTCATTTTGAGAAAGACACACGACAATATTTAGATGAAATTTTCCTAACATTTCTCTCATTGCTTATGCATAAAAGGGTGCTTTTAAGCGTGTTTCTGGAAACAGTTTTCAAAAATTACGTGTGGTGCTCATCTGCATAATTAACCCAATTTTTTTTTCACTTTTCTCTAATAGAACCCGATTTAAGTTTTACGGTGCCGTATCAAGAAAGAACCGTTATTTGCGAAAATGCAAACAAAAATTATCTTGCTATTGAAACAAAAATTTTCTGCCATGCGCAACCTTAGGAAAAATTTAATATCGCAAGTTTGTAGCAAAAAATATGTCAAAAAAATTTTTTTTCAATAACGAAGATCAAGGGAAATACAAGTGTCTTTATATACTTTTTACCAACTATTTTATATATATATATATATATATATATATATATATATATATATATATATATATATATATATATATATATATATATATATATATATATATATACAGGGTGGCGCATTGAAAACAAAACAGACCGATTTGCGTCCAGAGAAATTCTTTTTTAAGAAACGCTAAAACACGTCAATTTTAATATTTAGCGGGACATGTTTTGACATAAAACTCAACTTTGTCATATCAACCCCTTAAAGGTGGTGATAACAACCTTCATATTTTAAATAGGGAACACAGATCTAGTGTTACATGATTTAAAGCTCTTTCTTTTCTGAATTCAGCACACAAATTTTTTGGAAGTGTTATTAACTCGTTTAAAAATTATTCACAGTTGTAGTTGCAAGAACGTATTTCATTCATTGTGATAAGAAATGCACCAATTAGTCAATTTTTCGTTAAAAAAATAAAAATAAAAAATAAAACCAAACGTTCAAAAATGTTTATTCTGTTAAGTAGCTGTAAATTGTTGACCACCAGCTTCCATACAAAAGTACAAATTTTGTTCAAAACGAGCTCTGACATTCTGGAGCATTTGTGGAGTTATTAGACGGCATTCTTCAACAATGCGTCGTCGTAATTATTCCATAGACTTTGGTTCTGTTGCGTAAATTCTACTCTTTAAATGGTCCCATAGAAAGAAGTCTAAACGAGTTAAATCCGGTGATCTAGGAGGCTACTCAATAGCACCTTCACGCCCAATCGATTGTCCTGGAAACTCTTTGTTCAAAAACTCTCTAACACGTTGTAAACAATGCGGAGGAGCTCCATCTTGTTGAAACGGTAATTGATTTTTTTGATAGCGATCATCATTTTCAACCATGTCAATTAGTAGAGGGTAAACGATATCTTCTAGTAACTCAAAATACGTTTTTCCACTCAAATTGCCATCAATAAAAATTGGTCCGATTAAACGGTATCCAAAAATGCCAGTCCAGACATTCAATTTTTGTGGAGTTTGAGTGTGGACTTCGTGAAAATATCTTGCATTATTATCTGCCCAATATCGACAACTATGACGATTGACTGTATAGTTTAATAAAAACGTACACTCATCTTAAAAACAGATATTGAACACAAAGTTCCCGTTATCAGCTATTCGTGCAGTCATAACTTCACAAAACTCCAGCCGCCGATCAAAATCATCTTCATTCAGTTGTTTACAAGATGAATATTATACGGGTGAAATTTATGATGCTTCATAGTTTTTCTTTTGATGTTTGAAACAGTGGCCAATTTTCTCGTGCTCAAAGTTGGGTCTGCAGCAATTTGTCCTAAAACTTCAATTTCAGTAGTGTCATTTCAAGAAATTCACGTTCAGGGTCCCGTTTTTGTTGGCTACTGAATCACTTTGTCGAAACTTTGCAACAAACTCCAAAATGTATTTTCGGTTAACATGTCTGTTCGGATGTCTTTCATTAAACAAATTTGCGGTACGGTTGGCACAGTCATCGTTTGTGAAAAAAAAGAGTAATTGTTTTAACTCTTTTCTCTACAGAATACACCATTGTGAAATAAATTTTCGGTAGTACTATCAAGTATCAAACCGATCGATAAACTGAAATAATAAACCGCATTTCTCTCATTCCGCTAAGAAATGTTCTGATAGTCATTTTTTTGTTTACAAACCAACAAAACATTGACTATCAGCACATTTCTTATCGGAATGAGTGAAATGCGTTTTTGCATCTTCAACTGTGAATAATTTTTAAACAAGTTGATAAAAAATTTGTGTGCTGAATTCAGAAAAGAAGAGGCTTTTGAATTAAAATACAAGGTTTGTTAGCACCACCCTTAAAGGGATGATGCGACAAAGTTGAGTTTTATGTCAAAACATATCTCCCTCGAGATTAAAATTGACGTGTTTCAGCGTTTCTTAAAAAAATTCTCTGGAGGCAAATCGTTCTGTTTCGTTTTCAATGCGCCACCCTATATATATATATATATATATATATATATATATATATATATATATATATATATATATATATACATATATATATATATATATATATATATATATATATATATATATATATATATATATATATATATATATATATAGACTAAGAAGGAAGTAACGGTCCAAAATCAAATCAGAATCTCATTTCAGAGCATTCGACCTTTAGCGCAGAAAAAGCACAACGAAAGTTCTTGACTATACCATTCTTTATATTCGTGTCAAATTGACACTTTAACAGAAGCCTACAAGAAAAACAATAACTAAACAACATTCAACCAGGAAACATTATATTCTCTTACCGTAAACTGAACTAACGTAAAACTCGAGGACCAATTGAGCCGTTCCGGAACAACGCCCAGCGACATTGCACATAGGACACTCACATACATACGTCGATTGGAGACTGCTGTTCATGTGGGCCTGGTTACAAAGCAGCACAAGTGGTGTGACCTATTCTAATGCTTCTCGAGTTTAACTTTAGTTCAGTTATTGGTAAGAGAATATAATGTCTTGTATCTGAATGTTGTTTAGTTGTTGTTTTCTTTGTAAGCTTTATGTTGAAGTGTTAATTTGACACGAAAGAGATAAAGCATAGTATAACCAAGAAATTTCGTTTTTCTTTTTCTGCCCTGAAGGTACACTATTATTACTGACCGTGTAGTAAATTCGGCTTTATTTATATCCACTTCTTAGGTTTAGGTTTTCCTTTAACACAAAATATTTCTTGTAATACTTTATAAAGAAAGTAACAGTTTATTACAAGTAGCCCAGAATACTCAAAAACAAACTTTTTGTGGTATTAATATTGACAGATACCTTTACCATTTACTATGATGTGTATATGCGTGATGTATAAATATGGCCTCGGAAAATTTACTATGGTATATTATGTATATTTGGAGTGACATTTAGCTACTTTATTCTACTATCTCATTTTGTTTAAGCAAATTAGAGAAACATAGCCTTTAAATACGCTGAAACAGTAAAACTTCATAAACCGCTGTCGTGTGTTTAACAATATACAATATCAAAGTAAATATTTGTGCAATATAAAGCAGAGGCGTCGTTTCACTAAACTTATATAACACACACGGCGGTCGCAATATCAGGTGTAACAAATTCGTTTTTCCTGCAAAATGTGCAGAACACAAGCTATGCCAGAGGCACACTTAGAGGGTATCAAGCAAACCTGAAACAAAAGACATCCACACGATTGTAATCAGACGTTGTCCCAAAGCTATTTGGGAAATATGCAGAAAGTGTATTTCGAGTATATATCTGCGGTAGTTTTCCGAACGTTTCCAAGGTAACGTGGATGTATAATTACGAAGGTCTCTACGTTTTAATCTTGAACTAGGGCGCCATATACGACAGGGGGCAATGTGTGTGTATGGGTGATAATGCTAGATAGATTTCACACTTGCAGATTATAATCTAGATACATTCACATTATACGGTTTTGCGGCGATAAACTGGTTATTTATAATGTAATTTAATACGATAGGATTGTTCTTGCGGAATCTGTACGCTTCGTTTCGACCTCGATGTTTTTGAGCTTCTGGCTTTATCTCTAATTAAATTAGCTTCTCCTTTCGGTTTCCGGTATCCCCGAATGAAATTGGAGTAACTGCAAGCATAATAATTATCCTGAAAACTAATTAAGTGCATAACAATCAAAATGATACTAAATAAGAGCAGCGGTATGATCTTTTAGGCAAGCCATTAGCAAAAGGTATTTTTGTAGCTTTTGTTTGAAATGTTACCTTCTCTTCTTGGTTCTTAGGACAGTATATGGCTGCGGCAGGTTGCCACTCGCACATTTTTCTGGGACATTTCAAATCATTTTCTGGATATATCTGTCTATAATTCACCCATAGAGATGTATCGATGGTAAGACCTTCAAATGAGCGCGAATTAGGGCCCCTTGAGCCCGTTTGCATGAACATATATATATATATATATATATATATATATATATATATATATATATATATATATATATATATATATATATATATATATATATATATACATATACATATACATATACATATACATATACATATACATATACATATACATATACATATACATATACATATACATATACATATACATATACATATACATATACATATACATATACATATACATATACATATACATATACATATACATATACATATACATATACATATACATATACATATACATATACATATACATATACATATACATATACATATACATATACATATACATATACATATACATATACATATACATATACATATACATATACATATACATATACATATACATATACATATACATATACATATACATATACATATACATATACATATATATATATATATATATATATATATATATATATATATATATATATATATATATATATATATATATATATATATATAGGGTGTCGCATTGAAAACAAAACAGACCGATTTGCGTCCAGAGAAATTTTTTTTTAAGAAACGCTGAAACATGTCAATTTTAATTTTTAGGTGGTCATGTTTTGACATATAACTCAACGTTGTCACATCAGCCCTTTAAGGGTGGTGATAGCAACCATTATATTTTAGGGAACATGGGTCGAGTGTTACATCTTTTGAAAGCTCTTTCTTTTCTGAATTCAGCACATTAATTTTTTTGGAAGTTTTATCAACTCGTTGCAAGAATGTATTTCATTCATTGTGATAAGAAATGCACTAATTAGTCAATTTTTCGTTGAAAAACACAAAACCAAACGTTCAGAAATGTTTTTTCAGTTAAGTAAGTGTCTAAATTGTTGACGACGAGCTTCCATACAAAAGTACATTTTTTTTTCAAAACGAGCTCTGAGATTCTGGAGCATTTTTGGAGTTATTAGACGGCATTCTTCAACAATGCGTCGTCGTAATTCTTACAGAGACTCCGGTTCTGTTGCGTAAATTCTACTCTTTAAATGGCTCAATAGAAAGAAGTCTAAAGGAGTTAAATTCGGTGATCGAGGGGCCACTCAATAGCACCTCTACGCCCAATATCCATCCCTCTGGCAACTCTCTATTCAAAAATTTCCTAACACGTTGTGAAAAATGCGGAGGAATTGTTGAAACACTAATTGATTTTCTTGATAGCGATCATCATTTTCAACAATGTCAATTAATAGAGGGTAAACGATATCTTCTAGTAACTCCAAATACGTTGCGCCAATCAAATTTCCATCAAGAAAAATTGGTCCGATTAAACGGTCTCCAAAAATGTCAGTCCAGACATTCAATTTCTGTAGAGTTTGAGTGTGGATTTCTTGGATTATTATCTGCTTAATAACGAAAATTATGTCGATTGACTGTAGAGTTTAATAAAAACGTACACTCGTCTAAAAACAGATATTGAACAGAAAGTTCCAGTTATCAGCTATCAGTCATAACTTCACAAAACACCAGCCGCCAATCAAAATCATCTTCATTCAGTTGTTGTACAAGATGAATTTTATACGGGTAAAATTTATGATGCTTCAATATTCGCTGAATTGTTTTTCTTTTGATGTTTGAAACAATGGCCAATTTTCTCGTGCTCTAAGTTGGGTCTGCAGCAATTTGTCCTATAACTTCATTAAGTCTTTGGTCAGTAGTCTCATTTCTAACCGAAAATTCACGCTCAGCATCCCGTTTTTTGTTGGCTACTGAACCACTTTGTCGAAACTACAACTAACTACAAAGTGTAGTTTCTGTTAAGATGTCTGTTCGGATGTCGTTCATTAAACAAATATGCGGTACGGTGGGCACAGTCATCGTTTTTGAAAAAAGAGGAATTATTTCAACTATTACTTCTACAGAATACACCATTGTAAAATTAATTTTCTGTAGTACTATCAAGTATCAAACCGACCGAAAAACTGAAAAAATAAACCGCATTTCTCTCATTCTGATAAGAAATGTTCTGATAGTCAATTTTTTGTTTACAAACCAACAAAACATTGACTATCAGCACATTTATTATCGGAATGAGTGAAATACGTTTTTGCATTTTTAACTGTGAATAATTTTTAAGCGAGTTGATAAAACTTTCAAAAATATTAGTGTGCTGAACTCAGAAAAGAAAGAGCTTTCAAATGATGTAACACTCGACCCATGTTTCCTATTTAAAATTTAAGGTTTGTTAAGGGGTTTATGTGACAAAGTTGAGTTTTATGTCAAAACATGTCCCTCTCAATATTAAAATTAACGTGTTTCAGCGTTTCTTAAAAAAAAATCTCTGGACGCAAATTGGTCTGTTTCGTTTTCAATGCGCCACCTTATATATATATATATATATATATATATATATATATATATATATATATATATATATATATATATATATATATGTATAGGTATCCAATCGATTACTCGAAAAAAAAAAACCACTGATTTGGATCAAATTATTTTCTTAATGGCTTGGATGAGTTGGTTCATCAGATATTAGCACCCAATTTTTCTTAAAAAAAAATTTAAAAATATTTTTTAAACGCAATATCTCTCAATATGTTTAAGTGATTGAAACTAAAATTTACAACTTAAAATAACGTTGACAGAGGTGATTGTGTACCAATTTTCAAGTCTTTTGATGAAAGGAAAATAAAGTTATTCAAAATTAATGTTAAAATAATCCTCGACATCACTTGAGGTTCTGTAATGCAATATCTACAATGTTGAATAAAGACAGATGACGTTACCTGTACCACTATGCTCTTTAAATAAAACGTAGATAAAAACAATGGAAATGGCAATAATTGCAAGATGCCAGCATGTAGAACATTGTGATACATGGCTCATTTCTTTCCTAATACCGGAACAATGTTTACGTCCAAAAGCTCTAGCATGCGACTACAGGCGGCTTGATAGCTGGTTGTAAATTTTTGCTTCGTCATTTGCAATAGATGGATAATTGAAGTTGAGCGTTAGGCATTTTAGGTCAACTGTTCTGTTATTTTCCCTCTAAATTACAAACAAATCAAAGACGACACCATTTGGATAATGTTCCACGATGATAATTTCACGAATTATTTTAAACAGTAATGTGGTAATGACAAAGTTTGGGGAAAAATTTAAAATTTCTTTAAAAAATGTCAATATCGAAAAACGACTAAAGATAGGCATGTATCATGTTAATAAAAATGGGCCTTAAATCTGATTGTACATTGATTTCTGGCATCAAAAATTGTAGGTGCATTTGAAAAAGAAATTTTGATATTTTTTAATTGTCAAATTTGAAACATCGCAGTAGGCGCACGAAACATAGCAAAGGTAGCATAATCATGCAAAATATTAGCCAAGCCTTTCAGAATTGAATTTTTAAAAATCATTTATTTATCTTCAATGGTTCACGAGTAATGAATTTCTAAATAGACCCCTGCGATGAGTAAAGATTGGAACCTGAGGAGCACTGTCAAGTACCATTTGGAGAGCTCATTTCACCACAATAAAGTTTTTTGACTCGACGATCGTTTCGCTAACAAAGTTAGCGTCATCAAGGGGATGAGTAAGACTTAGTAAACTAAAGTAAGACTTAGTTTACTCGTCCCCTCGCTGACGCTAACCTTGTTGGTGAAACGATCGTCGGGTCAAAAAACAGTATTTTGGTGAATTGGGTTTCTCTAAATTGTACTTATCAGACCCCTGCGACACCGATTTTATTTAAAAAATCTGTCAAAATTATGAAAGATATTTGTTGATAATTTCTACGTTTTGGACTCGGAATTTAATGCACAATCCAAGTGTATAATAAAAATGGGATATTTCTATGTAAAAAAAAACTAATATGGAGCCTACTTCCGGTATTTGTGGAAGTGTCGTCAGTTTGGAAATATTTTATTTAGACTTAAAACAGTCGACTGTGGCTGGATACCAAATTTGATAATAATACGATTTCGGGAAATCAAAAATTTTCTAACGAACGCGCCACGTGAAACACCTTATATATATATATATATATATATATATATATATATATATATATATATATATATATATATATATATATATATATATATATATATATATATATATATATATATACAGGGTGTTCAAATAAGGGCACGGACCGGCTATATCTCGAAAACCGTCACAGCTGCAGCTTTCGGAAAAAAATTTGCATAAGTAAAGTAGCCATGAGAAAATGTTGGAAATTATTTTCAGCTTCCTAAATCTGCCGCTAGGTGGCGAAAATGCCATAACATACCTAAAATCATTAATTTCTCGAAAATCTTGACGCATAACATAAACTGATTTTAGGTAATTTGTGATGAACGTTCACTTATCTACAACTTCTGTTAAAAAAAATTTCCTTATAGACCAGTGGCGGAGGTAAGGGGCGAGGATTTTTTTTAATAAACAAATGCCTATAACTTGATAACCAGTAGAGATAATTTCAAGATTTTTGGCTTGTTGGAAAGACATCTCATAAGAAATTCCACGTATTAGTATTTTAAATTCACAGTCACACATGCACAAAATATAGAGGGCGTTAGAGTAGCCGAGTCATGTTTTATTAAATTTTATGAAAAATTTCAAATGGCAGCATAGTATTATAATATAACTATCGAAAAGTAGATGAAGTTAGAAAGAACTCAGTGAAAACCCAAAACGAATATGTTTTTCCGTTTCAGAGAAAACTCGAATTTTATGTATTTTGGTGCTTATTATGCCATATCTCAAAATTAAATATGAATATAGCAAAATCTCTATAGAATATTTGTTTTTAGGCATCGTTATACAAATTAACATAGTTACCATTAACAATTAATCACTTTAATATGAAATATATTTATTACCTTATCATAAAACTAAGATACAAGACGCAATAATCGAATTTAAGGTTATATTCGTAAATTAATTGATTGTATTATGAAGACGAAACTATATGAATGTAAAACACCTAAAATTTAACTAACATCTCTACACCCTACGCACTAAAGCAAAATACGATAAATATTATTTGATTATATCCCTGAAGGTATCTACTTTAAATTAGAATACCATGTCTGCCAAGTGGACACGGAATGAACTCAAACTTCATTACAATCGTTATACAAATTAACGTACTTACCAATAGCATTTATATCACTTTAAAATGAAATAAATTTATTACTTTATTTAAATTACAATACTGAAGTAATGGAGAAGTCATAAAAAAATTAATTAATATTATGAAAACGAAACACTTTTCATTAGGCGTTTAGAGAAAATGCTAAGTATTTATTTTGAAAATTCATTCCATACATGTCTCTATCATAATATAGTAATAAATACAAGCATTGTCTACAATCATTTAAACACTTGTTAATACACATGTAAAATTCATATGCAGTTTTGTACTTCAATCAATGTGGTGCATGTGTTGTCAGCGAAGGTAAGACAATTGAAAGAATTTGTTTTATAGACGTCAAAATCTTATGTTCAATTTATTACTGATCTTATTAATTATTTGTAGTGTTTCTGGGTGTTTTTTATTGATAGTTAGTATTTTACGTTTTCAGGATGTCTTATTCCAACGAGGAAGCATCTGATATGTTTGAAATTTATTTACAATGTTTTCGGAATTCTGTTATCGCATCACGAGAATATGTATTAAGGTACCCCCATAGAGACATTACTCAAGAGAGGTGTCTAGTCGCATTGCAAGATATATGCGGGAAACTGGATCTGTAAGGCACACCGGGAGACAAGTCAGAGCTCGTAGGATTAGAAATGAAGAAAACATTACTAATGTAATTGCTCTTGTTACCACAAATCCACATATTAGTGTACGACAAATTTCTAGAAACTTAGGCGTGACCGTAGGATCTGTATACAATATTTTAAAAGACCATAATATGCACCCATATCACATAGTATTGCATCAGGCGCTAAATGAAGCTGATTGTGACCACAGACTGAATTATTGCCATTGGATGCTGAGCATCCTAGAAGAAACACCACGATTTCTATCCCAAATAATATGGACAGATGAAGCAACATTTTCAAATTGTGGATAAGTAACTCTCCATAATATGCACTATTGGTCGGACAGTAATCCCCATCGGATGAGAGAATTAGATCGGTAAAATCGATGGACTCTAAACGTATGGTGTGGTACAGCTGAAGGGAAATTTGTTGGACCATATTTTTTTACGGAGATCTGTATTTAAATTTTTTAACTCAAAGCTTAAAAATGTTATTGGAAGACATTTGCCTAGAAACAAGATTAATAATGTGGTTGCAACATGACGGGTGTCCAGCACACTTCGCGCAAATTGTACGCGAATATCTTAATGTTCAATTTCCAAATCGGTGGATAGAAAGAGGAAGCTTATTTCCATGGCCACCCAGATCACCTGATTTGACTTGCATAGATTTTTATTTATGGGGGAGAGTGAAAGATTTGGTATATCAAACTCTAAAAACGACTAGAGAAAATATGATGGATACAAGTTGCTGTTAATAGCATATCTACGGCTGAAGTTCAAACGGCGGTAGCCTCTACTCGTCAGAGATTAGTTAAATGTATACATAAAAACGGACAGCAGTTTGAACATTTGTAAATAATTATATGTTAGTTAAATTTTAGGTGTTTTACATTCATATAGTTTCGTTTTCATAATACAATCACTTAATTTACGAATATAACCTTAAATTCGATTATTGGCTCTTGTATCTTAGTTTTGTGATAAGGTGATAAATATATTTCATAGTAAAGTGATTAATTGTTATTGGTAACTATGTTAATTTGTATAACGATGCCTGAAAACAAATATTATATAGAGATTTTTCTATATTCATATTTAATTTTGAGAAATGGCATAATAAGCACCAAAATACATAAAATTCGAGTTTTCTCTGAAACGGAAAAACATATTCGTTTTGGGTTTTCACTGAGTTCTTTCTAACTTCATCTACTTTTCGATAGTTATATTATAATACTATGCTGCCATTTGAAATTTTTCATAAAATTTAATAAAACATGACTCGTCTACTCTAACGCCCTCTATATTTTGTGCATGTGTGACTGTGAATTTAAAATACTAATACGTGGAATTTCTTGTGAGATCTCTTTCCAACAAGCCAAAAATCTTGAAATTATCTTTACTGGTTATCGAGTTATAGGCATTTGTTTATAAAAAAATCCTCGCCCCTTACCTCCGCCACTGGTCTATAAGGAAAATTTTTTTTAACAGAAGTTGTAGATAAGTGAACGTTCATTACAAATTACCTAAAACCAGTTTATGTTATGCGTCAAGATTTTCGAGAAATTAATGATTTTAGGTATGCCATGGCATTTTCGCCACCTAGCGGCAGATTTAGGAAGCTGAAAATAATTTCCAACATTTTCTAATATGCTAATTTTTTTCCGAAAGCTGCAGCTGTGACGGTTTTCGAGATATAGCCGGTCCGTGCCCTTATTTGAACACCCTGTGTATATATATATATATATATATATATATATATATATATATATATATATATATATATATATATATATATATATATATATATATATTGTTAATAGAACATAAAGCTATATAAAATGGCAGTTCCAATTGTGAAAATATATTTGTTAATATCATTCAATTTATAATTAAAATTTAGTTATAGGAAAATTTGCTACAACAATTAATGTAATATTTCATGTAGTAGTAGGTCACAGAAGTATCAATAACATTGGCATTGAAATAATATTACATATTTATCTAAATAATAAACAAGTTGAAAATGCAGCGTACAGTACAAGGAATGCTGACTCCTGAGGTCTGCAATTATGGATGATGTAGACCAAAGCAAGATTATAAGTAGCGTTGTTGATAAACATTAGCGAAAATTGTGATTTTAATTATGTAGAGATAGGTACAGACTTTTGCTTTGAAAATGTAGTGACTAATATCAAAGACTTAGCAATTAAGACTCAGTAGGTAAAGATTTCGGCTTTAAAATTCATTCAGTTGAATTAGTTGTAAGCATTGTTAAAGTTTAGTTTACTTATTAGAGTGTATTACATCGTTACTATGTCCAAATTAGCCTAGCTCGACAAGTTATTCCTTACCTACCCTCCGCTCCTTAATATGGTCTTTCGACGAAAAAGTAACCAGTGCCATTGGAAATACAGTGCTCAAGTCTCCAAATACCTTTTTATTTTAGGTAAGAACAATCAAGGACAGAAGCGTCCAAATAAAGCACCTATACAGGGTCAAATCAGGACAGAAGCGTCCAGGAAAGTACCAAAATAAGGTCAGTTCCAAATAAAGCACCTATACAGGGTCAGATCAGGACAGAAGCGTCCAGTGAAGTACCAAAATAAGGTCAGTTCCAATTAAAGCACCTATACAGGGTCAAATTCAAAAGAATCAAGGACACAAGCCTCCATAAAAGGCACCTATTACAGGGCTAAAGGCAAAATATAGGTCATAGGCGACCAACAAACCAAATCAAGAAAGAACTAGGCATCAGACAAGGTAACAAAACTACGAGTATTCATTAAATCAAATAAAATCAAGGAAGCAATGTAGGAACTAACAATAAAAATCACAAGACGTTCGAGAGAACTAAAATTACGGGTAAACCAATTTATCCAAAAATTAGAAAATGCAGAAATGATGGATGATGACGATATACTGGTCAGGTATAAAATTATGATAGGAAACTTAGATAGGCAATGGGAAAAACTAGCTATATATATATATATATATATATATATATATATATATATATATATATATATATATATATATATATATATATATATATATATATATATATATATATATATGTATGTATATATATATATATATATATATATATATATATATATATATATAGCTAGTTTTTCCCATTGCCTATCTAAGTTTCCTATCTAAGTCTTACTTTAGTTTACTAAGTCTTACTCATCCCCTTGATGACGCCAACTTTGTTAGCAAAACGATCGTCGAGTCAAAAAACTTTATTGTGGTGAAATGAGCTCTCCAAATGGTACTTGACAGTGCTCCTCAGGTTCCAATCTTTACTCATCGCAGGGGTCTATTTAGAAATTCATTACTCGTGAACCATTGAAGATAAATAATTGATTTTTTAAAATTCGATTCTGAAAGGCTTATATTTTGCATCATTATGCTACCTTTGCTATGTTTCGTGCGCCTACTGCGATGTTTCAAATTTGACAACTAAAAAATATCAAAATTTCTTTTTCAAATGCACCTACAATTTTTGATGCCAGAAATCAATGTACAATCAAATTTAAGGCCCATTTTTATTAACATCATACATGCATATCTTTAGTCGTTTTTGCGATATTGGCATTTTTTAAAGAAATTTTAAATTTTTCCCCTAAGGGTAGTAGGCTTTGGAAAAATATATCATATGTCAAACTTTGTCATTACCACATTACTGTTTAAAATAATTCGTAAAATTATCATCGTGGAACATTATCCAAATGGTGTCGTCTTTGATTTGTTTGTAATTTAGAGGGAAAATAACAGAACAGTTGACCTAAAATGCCTAACGCTCAACTTCAATTATCCATCTATTGCAAATGACGAAGCAAAAATTTACAACCAGCTATCAAGCCGCCTGTAGTCGCATGCTAGAGCTTTTGGACGTAAACATTGTTCCGGTATTAGGAAAGAAATGAGCCATGTATCACAATGTTCTACATGCCGGCATCTTGCAATTATTGCCATTTCCATTGTTTAGATTTTTATAACTCAACTTTGTCACATAAACCCCTTAACAAACCTTATATTTTAAATAGGAAACATGGGTCGAGTGTTACATCATTTGAAAGCTCTTTTTTTTTCTGAGTTCAGCACACTAATATTTTTGAAAGTTTTATCAACTCGTTTAAAAATTATTCACAGTTAAAAATGCAAAAACGTATTTCACTCATTCCGATAATAAATGTGCTGATAGTCAATGTTTTGTTGGTTTGTAAACAAAATATTGACTATCAGAACATTTCTTATCAGAATGAGAGAAATGCGATTTATTATATCAGTTTTTCGGTCGATTTGATACTTGATTGTACTACAGAAAATTAATTTCACAATGGTGTATTCTGTAGAAGAAATTGTTGAAATAATTCCTCTTTTTTCAAAACCGATGACTGTGCCCACCGTACCGCATATTTGTTTAATGAACGACATCCGAACAGACATCTTAACAGGAATTACACTTTGTAGTTAGTTGTATAGGTCAGGTATAAAATTATGATAGGAAACTTAGATAGGCAATGGGAAATACTAGCTATATATATATATATATATATATATATATATATATATATATATATATATATATATATATATATATATATATATATATATATATATATATATAGTTAAGTTAGAACGAAACCCTTTGGCCTAGTCGATCTCAACCAGTCATCATAAGGAAAGTGCAATGAACAGCTTACTCAGCATATTAAGTTACTTCGCATGTGATAGTGTTTCTACCCAGCACGGAGTGTGTGATCTTGCTAGAGACGTTATAATCATTATTACGGAAACATTAGACGTGTTCACTGTAATTTTCATTCGCTCCTGTAATTTATACAACACTTGTAAAATTCAGAGCATTTATATTTTTATAAGTAATTAGTTATTGAATGTAGTTTGCCTGTCTGTTTATATCTTAAATAAAACCTTTTTTAAAAGATTCCAATAAAATTGGAATACGTTATTGGCGCTGCGAACAGGATACCAGACGGCCTTAATTAACACATAAAAGTTCAATTTAAGCGTCGGGTTGTTTCAACAATTTGCTGGTATACAAAGAACCTCACTCATTCGCATCACAAGTGGTCCAGAAGTAAGAAGACTGGTACAGACAGTATGCTGAAATCCCTGTAAGTACTCCTTCCTTAATTTTTGATTGATTTACTTGTGTCCTTTTGTAATATTACTATTTAAGAAATTTTAACAGTCAGTCAAACACATATAATTTATTTCTTAGCTTGCCTAATTGAATAATCATTATTTAAAGTGATCAATTCAAAAATTATAGCTGAAAATATTTTTATAACTAATCTCATATTGGGAAAAATATTTTTCTGTGTTTTATTTTATTTTATGGTTGAAAGAGATAGATCTCCTATTAATTTTAAAATGACTCAACCAAACCAAACCAATTTACTTCACTCACAAAATGAACTTACGCAGATAGTGCAAGCGTCAGTTATGGTTCCACCCTATACAGGGGGTAGGAAACATTTAAATTATTTTTTAAACCAATGCGAACTATTTATAGAAACCTATAGACAAGACGACAGTTCTCCTAATGCTTCACACATTAATTCAATGATTTTAGAATTTATAAAATCAAAAATTACAGGTGATGCTAGAGATGTCCTAATTAGTTTACCTGAACAGTCCTGGAGCTCTCTTAAAGAAAGTCTCAAGGCACAGTTTGCGGATGCTAGATCCGAAGACCTTTTGTTAAACGACTTGACTACTTGCTTCATGCAAAAAGCACATTCGTTTATAGATTATCATAATTTAATTAAAACTAAATTACAGTCTTTAGTAGAGCATATCAATTTACAGAATTTACCTACAGCAATTATTTTGTATAAAAAGCAATATTTTGAGAATCTGGCACTAAATACTTTCAAAGCAGGTATCATAGAGCCATACCATAGTTACTTAAGATTTGCACATATAACTTCTTTAGAAGCAGCTTTACTAGAATGCCATAAACATGATAATGAGCAAATGCAAGCGAATTTTTTAAATTCTTTAAGACAAAAAGCACAATCATCTAATAAATATGTTCCAAACCCTTCCCCCATATAAAAATCAAAACTTTAATAATAACCCTTTTCAAAGAAACCCTTACAATTTTACACAACCACAAAACATAATACCCCGTGTTAATCAAAGTAACCCAAATCCTAGAGCTAGTGGAAGTAATCAGAGACCAATAACCTATAACAGGCCTCAAAATATTTCACAACAAGGTCCAACCCCTATGTCGATATCTACTAGAAACACTAGACCTCCCTCAAGACCCTCTAGAATAAATAATTATTTTCAACAAAAATCTCCTAGAGCATTAGGTCATGAAGAGCTTCATTTTCATGAAGGCCCTCCTGAGCCCTTTGAAAACGAATCATACGAAAATTATACCGATACAGATTTCGAAAATCAATTTTCAGATCAAGAAAATTTTGACAATAATTTACAAGATGAGGATTTTCTCAAAGAAGCCTCGGAAGAACAGAATTTATAGATATAAATTATATATCAGGTGTCCCAAAACTTCCATTTATAGTGTGTCCATCTTTAAATATGAAAATTCTCCTGGATACGGGGGCATCGAACAGTGTTATTAACCCTAATGTTGCCGAATGTTTTAGCAGAAATTATTTTACTAATGACCCGTTTATATTAAAATCTATAGCTGGTACAGTACAAGGTAATTATAGATTAATTGCCCCTATTTTAAGAGAATTTGGGATTAATAACAAAATTACATTCTGCGTTGCCGAATGGCATAATAGATTTGATGCTTTAATAGGTTCCTCATTATTTAGAGAATTGAAAGCAAAATTAGATTATGAAAACCAAGTTCTAAAAATCAATAACATAGAAATACCATTTTTTTTCGACTTGAATCCCGCGAATTTTAAACCATTTAAACAAATTTGTCGAGATACTATTAAAATTCCGGTAAATGTAGAGAATGGCTCCGTTCTGCTACCCGAAATGAATGAGTCAACCTTTAGCACCCAAAATTCAATTGCTTTAGCGTGTAATGGTATTTGTACGGTTCCTATAGAAAGAAAAACTCCAAATTTAATTCCAATAAATTTTTACGAGCCAATGGAAGTCGAACCAATTGTAGCTTATGACGTACAATCCCAGTTACCTAAAGAAAACAAAGATGATACTTATATCGATTTGGCTAGCCTTATAAGAACATCTCATCTTAATGATGAAGAAAAAGGAAAACTACTACATTTATGTAAAAAATATAAAGACATTTTTTATAACGAAAATTCGGATTTAACGTTTACACACACTGTTAAACATCATATAAGAACACGAGATGAAACTCCCATTCATGTAAAGTCATATAGATATCCTTTTCATCTAAAAAACGAGATTCAGTCCCAAATTCAAAAACTTTTAGATAATAAAATAATTCGCCCTTCCATCTCGCCCTATTCAGCTCCGGTGTGGATCATCCCCAAGAAAATCGATTCTAGCGGTAAACGCAAATGGAGACTTGTTATAGACTATAGAAAACTAAATGCCAATACTATAGATGACAAGTACCCTTTACCACGCATAGAGGAAATATTGGACAATCTCGGAAAATGCACATATTTTAGCACTATTGATCTTGCTCAAGGGTTCCATCAGATAGAACTCACACCAGAGAGTATTGAAAAAACTGCCTTTACCGTTAACAATGGGCATTATGAGTACCTTCGGGTCCCGTTCGGATTGAAGAACGCGCCGAGCAGTTTTGAACGCATGATCGATAATATTTTCCGGGAATACTTGCATAAATTTTGTTTCGTCTACATGGACGATATCGTAATTTTCTCTAAGTCCATCCAAGAACATCTTATACACATAAAACAAGTTTTCCAAAAACTAAGGGAAGTAAATTTAAAGGTACAACTTGATAAGTGTGAATTTTTGCGTAAAGAGGTAGCTTTTCTCGGACATGTGATATCACGGGACGGGATAAGACCGAATCCCAATAAAATTGTGGCTATTCGAAACTACCCTCTTCCGAAAAATCAAAAGCAGATAAAATCCTTCTTAGGTTTGATTGGATATTACCGAAGATTTATAAAAAATTTCGCAAAAATCGTTCATCCATTAACTAAACGCCTAAAGAAAGACACCCCTATGAACATAGATGATCCCTTATACATCCAAGCTTTCGAGCATGCAAAAGAACTAATTTCTAACTCTCCTATTCTTGCTTACCCTGACTTTGAAAAAGAATTCTATTTGACGACCGATGCTAGCAACACAGCAATCGGAGCGGTTTTGTCCCAAGAACAAAAGCCTATCGCTTTTTATTCCAGAGCTCTCAATAGTGCAGAGAAAAATTATTCCACCATCGAAAAAGAGTTGCTTGCTATTGTAACAGCCTGCAAACATTTTCGCCCTTATTTATTTGGCAGAAAATTCAGCATCGAAACCGATCACAAACCCCTAGTTTGGCTTTTCTCTATTAAAGAACCAAACTCTAGACTAGTAAAATGGCGTCTTAAACTAGAGGAATTCGAATATGATATTAAATACAAAAAAGGAAAGGACAACGTTGTTGCCGATGCCCTTTCGCGAATTCCGACTCAAGAAATTAACGCTATTGAAGATGACTCCTTAGACCTTATGTCACTACTAAATAACGCAGAAGATTTGCAAGAACTTACCGACGAAGATTTACAAAGTCTTGGCATAGAATTACCCATTTCGAGAGATCCCGAAACAGACGCTACCGTGCACTCTTCTCAGGAACACCCTGTAGGTGTTATACCATTGACAGAAAAACCACTTAACGTTTACTCGCACCAAGTTATTTTTAAATATGGTCAAAAACACTCTATACAAAAACAAAAGATATTTAAAAGTAAGGAAAGAACGATTGTTCATATTTTACAGAAACAAAAACATCGTGAAATAGAACGCTTTATGAAAGAATATCTTAACCCTAACGCTCTTACTGCATTTTATTTTTTGAATGAAGAATTAATGTTAGAAACTATAAATTACGTAAGAAACAATCTAAATTCGTCAATTAAATTAGTAAGGTGTGATAAAATGCTTAAAGACATAGAAAACCATTTAGATCAACAAGCACTTATCATAGATTATCATAAGTCGAATCATAATGGCGTTAATGAAACTTTTAATCATTTCAGAAACGAATATTATTGGCCCAAGATGAAAGACCACATAAACGATATTATTAATAAATGTGAAACTTGTTTAAAAGGTAAATACGAACGAAATCCATATAAGATTCCTTTCCAAGGCCCTTTGGTTGCGAAAAGACCCTTTGAGGTTATACATATTGATACCTTTTCTTTTAATAATTATAAGTTCCTTACGATTATTGATCTTTTTAGCAAATATGCCCAAGCATATTTTATAAAAGACGGAACCGGTCTTACTATAGTTAAAAAGTTAAGACACTATTTTACGCACCATAATTATGCTTTAAGGGTAGTTTGCGACCCCGGTAAGGAATTCGATAATAATGTACTAAAAGAATACCTAAAGACCTTTAAAATACAACTACACGTTACGTCCCCTCAGAATCCAAATTCAAATTCACCCATTGAGAGATTTCACTCAACACTGATCGAGAAAGTAAGATGTTTATTAATAGATAATCCTAAAGAAGATATTTTAGAACTAGTAACTACCGCACTTATAATTTATAATCAATCAATACACTCCACAACAGGCTATACACCTTTTCACCTCCTATATGGACCCTTTGATAAATTAGATCCTATAGATCCCACAGCTACAGTTTATGAGGAATATAATTCCAAAAGACTTAAAGAAATCATCCCCTTTTATGATCAGATATATAAGAAAACTAAAGAAAAATTAAGCAAAAATTTAGAAAAATTAAATGAAGCGCGAGAAAATGTACCCATTATAAATGAAGAAAAACTAGCTATAAAAACTCCTCGAGTGAAAAAACTAGATTCCCCTTACAAAATTCACAAAAATGTAAAACAAAAGGGTATAAAAATTAGTCTACCCCTTAGCAGAAAGAAACAAGCACACGTTAGTAATGTAAAACGAGTAAGGAAAAAATTTGTGTTTCAGAACGATACTAGCGCTCCTGGTACGTCCGATCCCGGCCCTTCAAATTCATCCCGCTAAAACTAATGGATATTTTAAAGACCCGATAGGTGTCGCTAAAATAATCAATCATTTTCATCGAATCTATTTTTATTTCAACCTTACTTTATTGGAAGAAAATTATCAAAATTGTATCAGAAATAGAGAATTGCTTAGTAAACATTCTTACCCCTATCAACAAATAATCAATAAGCAAATAAACGATATCGAAAATGAACTTTCTAAATTAACTCACTCTCGTAACAAAAGAGGTCTAATTAACGGTCTAGGATCTGTGATCAAAACAATAACAGGTAATCTCGTTCAGGACGATCTCAAAGAAATTAACAAAAATTTAGATTTGTTATTTTCAAATCAAAATGGACTTATGTCACAAGTTTCCGACTTGGTATCTTTTGCTTCTCTAATAACTGATAGATTTGAACAGGAACAAGACGTGATCAATAAAAACCTCGATCTCATTAAACAATCTTTTAAAGAGCTTAAGGAGTTTCAACATCAGATAGGTTTATACAGCTTCCAAAAATCTCTAAACGATAATCTTTTAGAGCACATAAAAATCCTTCAGAGAACAATTAGTCTTGCTTTTAATGGCCTTACTAATATAGAGATTTTCACTTCTCGTGATTTAACCCACATAAGTGACCATTTAAAACTAATCTATAGCAATGCTGAACTGATAAGCTTTGACCGCAATCACATATTTAAAATTTTAGAATTTACTCAACTTAATTTAATTGCATTTAGGGACACTATTGTATGTCAATTAAAAATCCCGATTTTACATCCGACCTCTGGCTCCTATTACCACATTATACCTGTCCCTTACCAAAATACCCTTCTTGTACCTCCGAGCTCTTATTACTTAGAGACTCCCGATAAGAACTTGTGGACCAAAGAACACTGCCCTAGAATTGAAGAAGCTATAATATGCAAAGATGAATTCTTCGAAGAAGACTGTTTCCTGAACCAGCTCAAGAACTGCACCCTTGCCAAAGTAATCAACCAATTTTCATACTCAGTGCAGCTCTACAATGGCAACGTCCTGGCAATAACCAATCAACCTCAAGAGTTCACAGAACAGTGCCCACAAAGTTTGAAAAGACATCGTTTAAAAGAAACCAGCGTGCTAACTGCCGTAGCCGAATGCAGGATAATAATCAATGGAAATACCTATGAAGACACCCATCAAAATATAACCTGGGAACAAGAAACATTGATTCCCCTCGATAAATCAATAGCGACGATCCAATATAGACCAATACATCTCAAGGACAACGTCAAGCTAAAACAACATCTTCAGAAGATTCACTCTACCCGTATACACCCACGGATACACAGCACCCATATAGGAATAACCATCTTTATTATTTTGTTTCTTGTGATAATAGAAATAATAGGTTACAGAAGAAGAAGCAGTTTACCAAAAATCAAACATAATCGAAAGAACGAGGGCGTTCTTGTATCTGATGATGGAGGAGTTAAGTTAGAACGAAACCCTTTGGCCTAGTCGATCTCAACCAGTCATCATAAGGAAAGTGCAATGAACAGCTTACTCAGCATATTAAGTTACTTCGCATGTGATAGTGTTTCTACCCAGCACGGAGTGTGTGATCTTGCTAGAGACGTTATAATCATTATTACGGAAACATTAGACGTGTTCACTGTAATTTTCATTCGCTCCTGTAATTTATACAACACTTGTAAAATTCAGAGCATTTATATTTTTATAAGTAATTAGTTATTGAATGTAGTTTGCCTGTCTGTTTATATCTTAAATAAAACCTTTTTTAAAAGATTCCAATAAAATTGGAATACGTTATTATATATATATATATATATATATATATATATATATATATATATATATATATATATATATATATATATATATATATATGAATTTAAACTGACCTAGGGTGTGTGTTCTAGGAGGCCTTGTTCGCGGTCATTCAAAGAATTTTTTCAAAGTGCAGAAACTTCTCAGTAGCGAAATATTTTTTTACAAACACTCACTAAAGGAAGGATAGAAACCAGTAATGTCTAAAGAGCACAAACACTGAATTACTGACTTGAGGTGAATATTTGAACTGATCCCACGTGGATGTATTTTCACAGTAAATTAAGATTTTCTGGCTCATAATATTTTTCACTTCCTTAATGAAAAGTTACAGCACATTCCGCTATATTAACAAGATCACTCAAAACCTGGAAAGAGGGCACGCTATGACTGTCAGACTATATGAAACGAAATGTTCACTCAGTGAAAATCTTATACAAGAGTTTCGAGAAATTGACGAATTGATCTTAATTTAAACATCTTATTAATCATGTCAGCTTTGCTCTGCTTAACAAAATGGCTCGTGAAATCTTCAGAATGAATCCTTATAGTACGTTGCCGTTAACTTTTGTTTTACGTATTAGTGAATTTTCGTAGAAAAAATTCACTAATAGGGAGATCCCGACTATTGAATTTTGAACAAAATTCTGCAAATGAGCGCGAACTAGGACCCCTAGAACCCATATCAGGGGTCAGTTTCAATTTTTATGTGTTTATGTATATATATATATATATATATATATATATATATATATATATATATATATATATATATATATATATATATATATAGGCTGTCCCACGTAAGGCGTGCATTAGAAGGTTTTGAACTAATATTAGTAGTTGGAATCTGAAAATTTGCAACTGGATGTATCATTATCCGCTCATTATAACTAAAATATTTTGGTGACTGTATCACTTCCGGTTGTACCGGAAGTTGCCAACAACTTTCTTAATTTTATCAGAACACCCCATATGTTATTGCATTTTCGGAATGAGCATGCAATTCTGAGGAAAATTATATGCCACTTGCCCATACTTGTGTCAGCCGTTCTCAAAATATTCGATGTTCTATTGTTTTTTCCGTCATAAAGTTACAAATCTTTGAAATAGCAATTCTCAGCCATCAAGTAACCCATGATTCTGAAACTTAGCATACCTATAGTCCTAATGATCGGAATTATTCTAATCGCGAAAAAGTTACAAAACACATACAGGGTGTTGTTTAACGAAGTTCAAATATTAATGATTTCAAACACGAAAAAGTATTTTTTTTACAAGTGGAACACCCTGTATATTTTCATCGCATATCTTTTGGAATAATATCTGTCTTCGATCTGTATCAGCATTCCCTATACCTATCTCGGATTATTCCCGAGTTATGATGGGAAATATGTGAATTTTGTATTATCCGAGATAATACACTTTTCTTTTCTTTGTATTGATAATAATAATAATAATAATAATAATAATAATAATAATAATAATAATAATAATAATAATAATAATAATAATAATAATAATAATAATAATAATAATAATAATAATAATAATAATAATAATAATAATAATAATAATACTTGTAATCACAATAATAATAATAAGAATGATTGTAATAATAACTCGTAACTATACAACGGTATCGGGGCATGTTAATAGATAGCATCAGTAAGCTTTGGGTATAGGGCAAAGAGAACCTAGAATTATTTTTCATGTAGGTATTCCATTCATATTCTGGACGAGAAGAATGATAACCTGTATAAGATTTTATTATATGTGAGCTATAATGTCGTGCGTTTGTGTGGGGGAGCGCGCGCGCGAGTGTCTGTGTGTGTGTAATTATTTTTAACCATGGGGCATTAATGTCGTTTTTTAGATTAATTAAATAAGTCTCAAGAAGTATTTTTTTTTCATTTCGAGTTTTTCATTTCTGAGTGTTCGAATACGTTTTCACCTAATATCCTTTAAAAAGAAGACATTCCGATTCGAGTTGCACTGTTTTAGAAATTATAAATCCTCTACTCAATCCAACATAATCAGAGATGTTTATGAATTGCCCTGAAACTTAATTACTCAACATGAAAACAAGTTATAGAACCATCTATCAGTACGAAAATATATCAGTGAGTTTTAATACAGAAAATAATCAACGAAACAGTGATAGAATTAATTTTGAAAATGCGTATGAGTTTTAATGCAAAACATGCTCTATATGACCACCATTGACTTCGAGACTCTTCTATAATCTTCTTTGCAATCCAGAATTAGTGGCCCTTTGGATCATTTATGGAGCGAGATCATTAAAAGCTTGTCGCACTTCAGCCTCCAGTTCTTCTCGGGAGGTTATTTGGCTGGAATAAACTTCACTTTTAATGTGACCCCACAAAAAGAAGTCAGGTGGAGTCAGGTCTTGTGACCTGGCAGGCCAAAGCCATGGACCGCCGGGTCGAATCCAACGATCCTCAAACCTTCTTGTCAATTCATGGTGTACAGCTGCCGTAGAGCTGGAGCGCCATCTAACTGGTACCAGACATCTGCATCAGGCAAACCAGCCAAGATACTAGCAACAACTTCACGAAGTATTCTACGATAACTTTCTGAGGTCAACATTTCCTCGTAGATATGGAAAAACACTCTTCTATTTCCAATAACAGCGAAAACATTGAAACTGAATTCATACTGAAAATGCGCTTCAGGCATAAAGTAAGGATTTTTATCTGCCCAGAATGACATCGCTTCCGATTGATGATACCTTTTCTTGTGAGTTTTGATTTATCCGTCCATAAAATCCTATCTAACATATCTGGGTCTTCCTGGATCCGTACCATCAACCATTCACAAAATGCAGCCCTTATAATTTGGTCACCCTCCCGTAATCCATGCACTGTCCTTTGGGCATATGCATGCCATTCATAATTACAAAGAATCCTTGGAATTTATGTTCGAGTTAGTCTTAAATCTTCTACTACCTGCCTGATGGAAGCATGTGGATAGGCCGTGAAATAACCCAACACATTGATTTCATTTGTTTCATTGCCGGTTATGTTACTGGAACGACTACTTAAATTACCATTTCAGTTATTCCGAAAATTTGACTCGATTCTGGAAAACTTTGTCCTATTCATAGGTGGCAAATATGGAAATATTTCATTGAACAAGCGGCACGTTCTACTCAAGATTCTCCTGCTTTCTCCGTGAATGTAAAATAAATTTAGAATCTTGTCAGCAGAATATTCTTCAACAATATTTTCCATTGTGTACCTCACAATACTTTCAAAGAAATAGATCACTCTATTGAGATGACAACTAACGAGACTAATAATACATCTCTTTGACATAAGTTTTCATATTATGTCCAAAGCCTACTCTCCGACTAGGTAGATTCCCAATTTTGTAGTATATTCCCGTTTTATTCATATTCCTTCTTATAACTCAGAAATAATTCAAGATAGGTATAGGGAATGCTGATACAGATCGAGGTAGAATATCATTTCGAAGGATATGGGATAAAAATATACAGGGTGTTCTATTTGGAAAACAATATTTTTCGTGTTTGAAACCATCAATATTTGAACTTCGTTAAACAACACCCTGTATCATTTTTGTAATTTTTCTTACAATGCGAAGAATTCTGACCACTAGGACTATAGTTGCGCCAAGTTTGAGAACCATGACACGCTTGATACGTGTGAATTGCCATTTCAAATATTTGCAACTTTATGACGGAAAAACAATAGAAAATCGAATATCCTGAGAACGGCTGACACCAGTATGAACAAGTGGCATATCATTTTCCTCAGAATTGCATGCTCATTCCGAATATGCAATAATATATAGGGTATTCAATTAAAATTAAGAAAGTTGTTGGCAACTTCCGGTACAACCAGTCACCAAAATATTTTAGTTATAATGTGCGTATGGTGATACATGAAGCTGCAAATTTTCAGATTCAAAATCCCAGTACTACTTTTAATGCACGCCTTACGTGGGACAGCCTATATATATATATATATATATATATATATATATATATATATATATATATATATATATATATATATATATATATATATATATATATGTGTGTGTGTGTGTGTGTGTGTGTGTGTGTGTGTGTGTGTGTGTGTGTGTGTGTATCACACCGATAGCTCAAAAAATAATTGATCGATTTTGATAAAATTTGGGAAGTACCTTCCTCTTGTAAGTGGCTTGGACAAGTTCGTTATTCAGAAAAATCGGACGAGGTTTCCCGTGAAAATTTAAATTTTCCATTGGAAAAAAAATTATCTCAAAAAATAAAAAATCTATGATAACCAAATTTGGTAGATAGGTTTACGATATAACAAGTAAACTATACACCAAATTTAGATCTGTATGTTACAAGAAAAACAGTTATAATAAAATATTTTGTGCCAATCGTTTCTATGAAAGTTCACTACCATAACGCACTTGCTGCGTCCAGGCTTTTTTATATCTATAGAAGATAAATATATAAAAGGTGTTTGGTGTATCATAGTATACATACACGGTGGTCAATGTTCAGTGAATCACTATTGGGTCCTCCCAAACCATCAAAGCTACGGTGTTCGTTAAATTACATAAACCGTGCGCCATTTATGATTATTTGTAATCTCAAAACAAACCTTGGGAAGCTTCTAACGTTGCTAGAATATCGTCGCAAATGTTCTGGATTCGGGAAGTGCCGTATTGTTGTAAATTATCACTTTATGACGACAAACATAGTTCACTGTTTTATGCTTACTACTTGGAGAATCAAAAGTCTGCAAGTCTTGATCTCGTCATAATCGTTTTTTTTTTTCTATGAAAATTTGATTAAAAAAATAGTAAAATTTGACGTAAAAAATTCGACAAAATGTTGTTCACAAAAATTCCCTTACACAATTTTTCACAAAAATTTATTAAAACATTACTTTTCATAAATTTCTTAAAAAATTTCCATCAAAACTATAAATTCTTGCACACAAAAATTCTAACCAAATTTGTCTTTCAAGAAAATTAAAAACGATTTCTTCGTTTAAGGAAATTCGCTAAAGTGTTAGAAAATTTGCGATTACTTTTTTTGTCTTTCGTTCTGTCCGTCTGTATGTCTGTCTGTTTGTAGCGAAGGATTTGATATATCGTCCTCAAATTTGGTATACATTTGGCAACCGACATAGAACAGTTCGGATTGTTTTTGAGTAAACTCGCACCAGTGGATAGGGGATTTTATGAAACATCTTGTATTCTGTGCTTAAATTAAATCGGGGATTCAACCCCTAACTTAATTTCAGCACAGAATACCAGATGTTTCATGAAACAGAAAGTTTTCTAATAAACAAACCCTAAAACGTTATATTACTCGAGTTTTAAAGAGAAAATGTCAATTTTGACAAAATTGACCCCCCCCCCCTTCTCTCTAGCGCGATTTTACCCAAAAACAATCCGAACCGTTCTTAGTCGGTCGCTACAAACAGACAGACATACAGACCGACATAACGACAGACCTACAGACCGACAGACACAAAACGTCGTTCCCAATGTTTCTATAAGTTTTGATACTTTTTACGATGTTTAAGCGAAAAAACTTTTTGGAAATTTTTGTCGCCGTTGCGATCCTTCACACGTACTGACGATGTGTAAGTAATTGTGGAGCCGTGCGCTTGACATTTTTTATCTGTAACTCGAACTTTGAGTGTGATTGTGGAATCTTTTTATACATGAGCGTTTGACATGCCGATAACTTTAAATGGTACCTCCCCCTGAAGCGATGTTACCCAAAAAGAATTCGAAGCGTATTTTTTTTCAAGTGCTAACCGTATACCAAATTTGAAGTATCTCCGTTGGCTCAAAAGTTATTGCACCTACTAACAGACATACGTACATGCCGACAGGTCGACCGAAAGACAAACAAATTTTTGTTCCAGAATCAAGTTTTCTATATGTTTTGCGACTTTTGACGTTTAATAAAAAGTAAGTAAATTTTGTAATTTCTGTCACTGATATTCCACCTCCACACATTCTATGATATGGAAACTTTTGTTATAGACACACCCTCAAAGGTTATATTGCTCGAGTTTTAATTTATTTAAAATTGTTTTTTTTTAAATTCGAAAATAATTTTCTTACGTGAATTTGCAAATATTTTTTACAATTAGGTACCTATTAAATATTAATGAACAGAATTATTAATATGTGGGGGTGGAATATCAGTGACGGAAATTACAAATTTATTTATTTTTGCTAAAATGGCGTAAAAAGTCTCTCGGTATGCCGGTCGATTGGTCTGTCGGCCTGTATCTCTGTCTGTTAGTAGGCGCAATAAGTTTCGAACTATATGAGATATCATCTCTAAATTTGGTCTCCAGTTAGCACTTAACAAAGGAGCCCTTCGAATTGTTTTTCGGTGAGATGGCTTGAGGGAGAGGGGATAGTGTGATTAGGTGAAAATTGACATTGGTTGTTAAAACTGGAGTAATATAACGTTTCATCTCCAAATTTGGTATCCAGTTAGCATTTAACAAAGGAGCCCTTCGAATTGTTTTTCGGTGAGATGGCTTGAGGGAGAGGGGATAGTGTGATTAGGTGAAAATTGACATTGGTTGTTAAAACTGGAGTAATATAACGTTTCATCTCCAAATTTGGTATCCAGTTAGCACTTAACAAAGGAGCACTTCGAATTGTTTTTCGGTGAGATGGCTTGAAGGTGAGGGGATAGGGTGATTAGGTGAAAATTCACATTGTTCGTTAAAACTGGAGTAATATAACGTTTCAGAAGTTGGGCAGTATAGGAATATAAATATTTTCTTTATGGTAGAGGCATGGCCCTTAAATTCATTTTATGAGAATGTCTGTTTGATGTAAGTGGATTATCACGGCTATCTGAATTGTATTTTCCTGGCTATCTGATGGTGAACTTGTATTCAATCTTGACGACGACTTACAATGTCAAATCAAGGTCTACTTTATGTTTTCCATGAAATTCAAGTAGGGGATGATCATGCAGGGGCGAAATATTAAATTGTTTTGTAACTAAGCGATCGACATCAAATTTGGTCCCCAGGGAGCTGTTCACAGCCTGATAGTCTGGATTATTTGTAAGTATGATCGCTTCAGAGGAACGGAAGAAATAGTGGGTTTATTTGGGAATCTGACACTTTGCTATTAAAAATCGAGTAACATATCGTTTCAGAAGTTGATTGGTATAGGATTACGAATATTTTCTTTCCGGTCAAGTCACGGATCCTTAATTCATTTCATGATAATGTCTTTCTGAGGAGAGCAAATTATCACAGCTATATGGACGTTATAATTCAATTTGCAGCACTATTACTTTCAAATCGTAAATAAAACGTATGGTAGATATCGGTGAGAGAAATTTAAAAATAAAATTCGCTTAAACGTCGTAAAAAGTGTCAAAACGTATAGAAAACATGATTTGGGAACGAAACCTTTTTTATTTGTCGACTTGTCATTATGTTGCTCTATCAGTCTGTCGGTCTGTTGGTCAGTCTGTCTGTAGGTAGCCACGATAACTTTAGAACGAATTGAGATATCGTCTTTAAATTTGGTATACAATAACATCCGACCAACAAAGGCTTTGGGTTGTTTTTCGGTATATTCGCTGCTGGGAAGGGGATCAAAGGGGGTGATTTGGTAAAAATTTTCGTTAAAACTCGAGTAACATAAGATTTCAGGGTTTGTTTGTTTTATTAGAAAACCTTCAATTTCAAACCTTCAAATCTGGTATTCTATAAAAAAATAAAGTAGGTGTTGGATTATCGCGCACAGAAATTTCTATTTTTCTTCTGTTAAGACGGCATTAAAAGTCTCAAAACATCTAGAAATATTACTTCTGAAACGAACATTTTTTGTCTGTCTGTCTGAAGGTCGGACGGTCTGTCGGCCTGTACGTCTGTCTGTTAGTAGGTGCAATAATTTTTGAACGATTTGAGATATCATCTTCACATTTGGTATACAGTTAGCATCCGAGAAGGGAAGGTTTCGAATGGTGTAACATCGCTTTAGGGGGAGTGACCATTCAAAGTCACCTACATGTCAATCGCTCATGTACTAAAAGCTGACACAACTACTCTTGAAAGTTCGAGTTACAGATAAAAACGTTTAAGAGCAAAGCTCCAGAATTTGTCACTGGCTATTTGAAAGTAGCTTGTATTCGACTTTAACGGTGACATTAATTATCACAGTTATGTAGTAGTAGTATGTTTTATTGATTCAAATTTTACAGTATGTTCCACAAATAAGCATAAGCTTGTGCTTGCAGTTAACACAATTTCATTTCATGTTCTAAACTAAACTATCAAAATATTTTTATAAAATGTCACTTTAAAAATTTTGTTCAACGTATGTTTCTTCCTTCTGCATTTCTATCAATAACACTCCTGCAGCTGCCAATAGTATTCCACTGCCATTATAAGATAACTCATTCCAATATAAAACCAAATTTCTTAACTAATATTAAAATTCTCACTACTATAATTTTGACATTTTACTTGATATGACAGTATATGTGGAAGTTATGATTCAATTGCAGCACTATTTTGTTTACTTGTTGTAAAATGTTATTAACTAATAATTTTTAATGAGTTATTGTAAAAAAGATGGATAAATTCTTTTCGAAATTTCGCGAAAGATATTTGCTTAGCGGATGGTGATGTCAAAGATTTTTAGCTTATTTTCGTAAAAAGCTTTTATACGAATTTTGTGTACCATTACCTAAGTCAATTTTTGTAAAAAAAATTGACTATTTTCGTGGAAAGAATTGTTTTAAATTTTTCATGTAAAACAATTTTTTAAATAGCTTTTTATGAATATTCATTTATTAGTATATTAGTATAGTGTTTGTGTAACTTGCCTGAATTGGCTCATTGGTCAGGTCAGGTCAAGTCAGGTCAATTTTTTAAATAGCTTTTTGTGAATAATCATTTATTAGTATATTAGTATGGTGTTTGTGTAACTTGCCTGAATTGGCTCATTGGTCAGGTCAGGTCAAGTCAGGTCAGGTCAATTTTTTAAATAGCTTTTTGTGAATAATCATTTATTAGTATATTAGTATAGTGTTTGTGTAACTTGCCTGAATTGGCTCATTGGTCAGAAAAATCGGACCAGTTTTTAAGTAAATAGTGAATTTTCATGAAAAAAATTCACTAATAGAGAGGTATCAATGGTGAGACTTTCAGAAAATGTCTTCAAATGAGCGCGAATTAGGCTCCCTGGAACACATGTACAATGTCAGTTAGAAAGTTTTATATATATATATATATATATATATATATATATATATATATATATATATATATATATATATATATATATATATATATATATATATATATATATATATATATATATATATATATATATATATATATATATATATATATATATATATATATATATATATATATATATATATGTGTGTGTGTGTGTGTGTGTGTGCGTTTGTGTGTAAGTATTCAACCAATAACTCAAAAAATAGTTCGCTGATTTGCACCAAATTTGGGAATTACCTTTATTTCGTTCATGGCTTGGATTAGTTTGTTCATCAGATCTTGACGCCAAATTTTTCTTAACACAAAATTCAGAAATATTATTTCAAACGCAATATCTCTCAAACTGTTCAAGTGATTGAAACAAAAATTTACAACTTAAAAGAGCGCAGACAGACGTGGATGTGTACCAATTTTCAAGTCTTTTGATAAAAGAAAAATAAAGTTATTTTAAATTAAAATTAAAATAATCCCCGACATCACTTTAGATTTTGTAATGCAATATTTACAATGTTAGACAAAGAAACATGACGTTACTTGTACTGCTATGCTGTTTAAATAAATCGTAGATACAAAACATTGAAAGTTACATTATTGCAACATGTCTAAATGTAGAACATTGATGGATGTACGACACGGACGCCATCTCGGTGCGTAACCAGGTATGTTGTCATCACAGCTCTAGTTAGCACAAAATGTTATAGATGGAGACATGTGTACAACGTTTAATATTTTACAACTGACTTTTAACTAACCTCACATATTTAAAACATGGATATAAATATTGTAAATAAATATTGGACGATGGCTATAAATGAAAATTGTAAGTTAATGATTAAAAAAATACAATTTTGCGTAAAATAGAAAATCTGTATATTAGTAAATCATATTCTAAGAGCAGTGTTAACACTAAGTTTCTAATGTTTCTTAATTGAGCCACGACAGGACCCCTTAGACATTATTGTTATTGGAGAATCGGGGGATATAACTAATGCATTATGTAGTAATACCAACAGTATCGGAATTTTTATAGTTTGCCTTCGTGCAAAAGAAAATATTTGGTAGTTTGGTTGTGTTAAATTTAGTACTACGAGCGACAATGTTCTTTGCAAGTATCAAGACCTGGTAGTCTTGGACAAAAGCTAGGTTCATACACTCGTGAATTGCGAAATTGCCGCGAAACATATTCCTATTGGTTTAGTTAAATAATATCGTGAAACTGTTGTTTTTTATTACATTTTATAAACATGTTTTACGATTTTTATGTGCATACAGTTAGAAGTGATTTTTTAATCAAAATAATGTCTGTTAACACGATTTAGTGTCTTCTCTACTTTTAAGTTTGGTAAGCCCAAATGTTAATTCATGGCCCCCTTTATCATACTTACTTATCTTGTGCTTATATATGTAATATAAACATAAAAAAGAAGTGAAACAGCAAGTGAATTTGTTTACTTCAGTGCTGTATTCGATATTATTTGAAAAAGACATTACAGGCGACGTTGTGGGATGTGCATTTTTGGTAAATTTACAGTTTACTGCACGGAGGGTTTTTATTTAAAAAAATTCAGAAACGTGCTTAGAACCCTCCTTGAATGCACAAGCCACAAGGTAAATTTGTTGCAAACAACCCGCAAGAAAGCTAAGGGACCAAGAATGAATAGGGGCGCTGGGAGGGGAGGAAATATGAGTGTGAAAAATGCAAAAACAAATATTTAGTCCGACTTTGAAAAGATGCGTTTTCCACATTTTGCAGCAATACTTCCTGTAAACCCTGTCTACCCCGCACCGCATTCATATTTGCCCAGTCCAGTAACTATCTTGGGGCTTGCTCCCAAGAAATTTTTCTTGTGCTTTATGCTTTGCAGGTAGTTGTATGCATGCATAAGGGGAAGGAGAACCCCCTGTGTTTGTGTGTATGGGCAAAAACCTTCTTCGACCTGGTGGTTATTCTTCCCTTTTTGCATGCATACAATCACCCTCAATGCACGAACCCCGAGATTTTTTTATTTTCAGCTTTCTAGTGTATATTTTGTTGAGTACAGTTTCTGTTTATCAATTTATTTGTGTGAGTTTTATATCCAAATTACTGTATAAATACTAATGATAGAGATCATCTTTTTGCTTGCCTTTCTTTACCCTATTTTTTTACTGTTCCTAAGTAAATAAATTAATGTTTTATACCTTAATTAATATAAGGCTATATTACTATAATATATTATTCTTATGAAAATTCACTACCATAACGCACTTGCCACGTCCCGAACATTTTTTTTTAATTTCTCACACAATAAAGTTATTTTCGTGAAATATGGTGTATTATGCTTTCTACTATAGATGTTGTACTATCTACCAAATTTGATAACTTCAATTAAACAAACGATATAATTGAAATGAAAAACAGTTTTATGAAAATTCACTACAATAACGCACGTGCTGCGTCCAGACTCTTTTAAACATAGAATTTAGTAGCGTCCATTTGAAAAATAACCAGTTCTAATCTAAAATCACACTGTATAAAATAACGACTTTGTGATGTATGACGAAACGTTTTTTACGAAAGCTTTCCAAAAAAAAGTGGATTAAAATTTTTGCTGTAAATTTTTCAAACAAAAGTTTTGCAGCAACTAGAGTAAACAAGTTTTTTTTATTCAATTAGTGTTGGACATGAAACAGCGTGTCATTTTAATAAAACGTTTGGGAGAACAGATGGTCTAAACGTACCCTCTACTGAAATATTTCAACACGCGTTATTCTGTCTCTCTGAAGGGTGTTCATTAATATAACACGTCTCTTCATTTCTGTTTTACTTGGCGCATATTGATATCTTTTATTTTCTTTTCATATCACAGTTTTCTGCATTAATCACGGCAGCAACAGCTATTTGATATTCTGTATGAATTTTACGTATGCCTCATATTACCTCAGGTGTATTTTAGTGGTCACAGCGTTATTTTAAAAACATATCAGGAAACGAAAGCATAATGCCTATGTGTGGCATCTCTTTGCGCTTTAAGCTGCTTTTTCTGCAGTTCTACCAACGGTAATATTCTAATTAATCCTGCGTATCTTAGTAAATTTTCATAAATTAAATTTTTACATGTCTATATATATATATATATATATATATATATATATATATATATATATATATATATATATATATATATATATATATATATATATATATATATATATACAGTGTGGAACAGCCAAATGGAATAAATTCGATAACGGATAAATGAGGACGTGTTGGGAAAAACGCTTGGACACGTCGATTTGTATTTTTAACTGCGCATCTTTTTCAAGAAAAAAAATTTATTTAGGGTGCGTCATGTGACAGTGGCCAATACCAACTTTCTTATTTTAAATACAAGCCCCTGTATATTATTAATTTTTTAGATTCTTCAGAAAATTCTAGACATAATTCATGTACAATGTCCTATACCTATCTTCAACTGTTTCGGAAATATTAAGTATTTTCAGATTTATTACAAAAATTAACATTAAAAATAGAAAATTATTTTATTTCACAAATTCTAATAAGAAATACTGATTATTTCTTAATAATTTAAAAAAACAAAAAAAAATTAATGTCAATGTAGTAAATGTTCAAAATGCTCGCCACGAACATCTTGGCAACATGCTAATCTGGTATAGAAATGTCTTCTAACATTACTCAACATCTCAGGCGTGACTGATCTAATTGCAAGCGTGATTCGTCTTTTTAAGTCATCTAAGTTAAGGGGCTTAGTTTTGTATACAATACTTTTGACATATCCCCACAAAAAGTAGTCTAATAGCGACAGATCAGGAGATCGTGCTGGCCATTCTATCGATCCGCGCCTCCCTATCCACCGATTTGGAAAAATTTGGTTCAGGTACTGCCGGACATTAATTTGGTAATGGGGCGGTGCTCCATCTTGCTGAAACCATATTTTATTGGCAGGAACTTGTGGGTTTGCTGGATCTGGATATAAGTTTGTCAAAGTTGGCACGACATTATTTTGGAGCAGTTCTAAATATTTATCCCCATTCAAGTTGCCATCAATGAAAAAGGGACCTACGATATGATTTCCAACAATTCCTGCCCAAACATTAACTTTTTCAGGATATTGCGTATGTTCCTCTCTCATCCAATGAGGATTCTCATTAGACCAATAGCGGCAATTTTGACGATTAACATGACCGTGAAGTGTAAATGTGCTCTCATCAGAAAACAAAACATCTTCTAATTGGATCACATTGTTATCTAACATTGCCATCATTTGTTCACAAAAATACGTTCTCCTATCGAAATCGTCCTCCATGAGCTCCTGAGTTTGTATCATTTTATAGGGATGCATTTTACTTTCCTTTAATGTTCGAAAAATTGCTGTGTGGCTAACGTTGAATAGTTGGGCTGCTTGTCGACCAGAAGTATGTGGGTTTTCTTGAAACTCAAGCGTAATATCCAATTTCGTATCATCACTTACTGCATTGGCAGCTACTTTTTTTATGTGTCTCACATGACCAAGCTCGCGAAACTGCTTTTCTATTTTGCTAATTGTTCCTTGGGATACAGGCGGCAAATTTGGAAATTTTTCGTGAAATAAGCGAGACACTTCCATCTGTGTCCGTGTGTTATCTCCATAACCAATCATTTGTAGAATGGTTATTTTGTGCATTTCTGTTAAATGAACCATTTTTCTGATATTATTACGTACAGTTAACGAAATTCAAACGACAATAGCACTGACACTAATCACTACTGTCATGCAGGCAGACAACAAGTTGCTAAGGCTACGAGTTTTATACGAACAGAAAGAAAACTGTTTTTGTTTTTGTTTCATTTCATATCAGTAAAAAGAAACGCAGGAATGGTTTTTGTTTACTTTCTCATTATCAAGAGCTGAATGGGAAATAAGTATTGAATGCAATGTAGCGAATTTGTGAAATAAAATAATTTTCTATTTTTAATGTTAATTTTTGTAATAAATCTGAAAATACTTAATATTTCCGAAACAGTTGAAGATAGGTATAGAACATTGTACATGAATTATGTCTAGAATTTTCTGAAGAATCCAAAAAATTTATAATATACAGGGGCTTGTATTTAAAATAAGAAAGTTGGTATTGGCCACTGTCACATGACGCACCCTATATAATTTTTTTTTCTTGAAAAAGATGCGCAGTTAAAAATACAAATCGACGTGTCCAAGCGTTTTTCCCAACACGCCCTCATTTATCCGTTATCGAATTTATTCCATTTGGCTGTTCCACACTGTATATATATATATATATATATATATATATATATATATATATATATATATATATATATATATATATATATATATATATATATATATATATGGGCTGTTTCACAAAACATGCACCATTGCTCGTGGGGCAATTCCTTACTAAAAAATAAGAAAAAAAGTTCCTGTGCACATGGGCCCGGAAACGCATATTTTCCAATATACAGGGAGTTGAATTTTAATTTTTTTTTTCAATTTTTTATAAATGATTTCAAAACCACTGGATTGATTTTAATGAAACTTGGAACTTGAAAGTGTATTATGAAAGTGCATATTTTCAAGTGAGAATCTGCTTACAACTGCGTCAGTGGCGTGCGTACGGGGTAACTGTAAAAATTCATTTGGGGAAAAAATATGTGCGCCACTGTCTTTTTCCAATTTTGATACATCAGTTATGAAGCTTATTACATAAGCCACAAAAGCTGCCTCTTGTTATTTTTTCGTTCAGGGTATCCCCTAGGAGATATGATTAATTTTATAAAAAGGGGCAAAGTACCGATTCGTTGGAGTAATGAAAACAGTAATCGTAAAGTGCCATGAAACTATAATTTTTGACAGTTCTCTAAATTCTACAATTTTGAAGTGCTTTGTAGGCGTCAAAAGAGTTTTCGTGCTATTCTTTAAATTTTGATACGGTGTAGTATTTTCGTTTTTAGTTATTTGTTGATACTGAGCTGCTCATTAATATTATTTCCTCCTCTCAAGATGGTTTTCATTGAATACACTTCAGCGGATTTGACTGATATGTTGTTAATTTATGGACAAACAAATCAAAATGCTAGACAAGCTGTGCGAGTTTATCAGGAAACTTATCCGCAAAGAAGAATTCCTGATAAAAATATTTTCCCACGTATTGTAAGACATTTGAGAGAAAATGGTTCTTTAAAACCTTTAAAAGCTGACTCTGGACGCAGAAGATACCGCCGAACTGTACGAGTTGAAGAGGCAATATTAAATAGAGTTCAACGTGATCCTAGTACAAGTACGAGAATTATTGCCAACAAACTGGGTAATATTTCGGCATCATCAGTTCACAGAACTCTGAAGGATCAAAGTTTATATCCCTATCATTTTACACGTGTCCAAGAACTTCTACCTAGAGACTTTCAACCAAGGGTAATGTTTTGTCAGTGGTTCCTAAACAAACTTAGGCACGACCAACATTTTTCTAAACGTCTACTATTTACTGATGAGGCGTCATTTACGCAAAAAGGTATCGTAAATTTTCACAATTTACATACATGGGCCGATGAAAACCCACACTCTCTAAGAGTTGCAAATTCGCAGTATCAATTTTCCATCAATATTTGGGCTGCTATTATTGAAAATCACATAATTGGTCCTGTTGTTCTACCGAGTCGTCTTGACCATGAATCATATTTAAACTTTTTACAAAATGATTTGCCGTTGTTACTACCGCTTTTTATGGGAAATGGTACAATGTGGTTCCAGCATGATGGTGCGCCCGCACATTTTGCAGCATTTGTAAGAACATATTTAGCCAACACATACGGTCACCGATGGATTGGTCGTGAAGGTCCGGTGTCATGGCCACCTCGATCTCCGGACCTGAATCCTCTCGATTTTTATTTGTGGGGTCATTTAAAAGAAATAGTGTATAAAACACCAGTAAATACACGAGAAGAATTGTTGGGAAGAATAGAATATGCATTTGACAGCATTAGAGAAGATCAAAATATTTGCAGAAGAGTAAGAAGATCTTTGCGCAGAAGGTTAAATAATTGTAACGACGCTAATGGTGGTCACTTTCAACATTTTCTTCAGCTTTGTTATTAAAGTCAATTGAGTAATGTACAAAAAACAAGAGTTTGGAAAAATCATGGTGTCTTTATGATTACTTTCTTCATTTTTTATTTTTATTTTTTATTTATCATTTTTTATCAATGTTTGTAATATTCATTTCAATGTTTATCACCAATAACTTTTACGTAGGTTAGTTATTTGCACGTTTATTGCTGTAATGTTTACTGTTTGTTTTGTTTTTCATATTCTTATGGTTTCAGTAAACATATATTATTATTATTATTATTATTATTATTATTACGCCGACTAATCGGTACTTTGTCCCTTTTTATAAAATTAATCATATCTCCTAGGGGATACCCTGAACGAAAAAATACCAAAAGGCAGCTTTTGTGGCTTATGTAATAAGCTTCATAACTGATGTATCAAAATTGAAAAAAGATAGTGGCGCACATATTTTTCCCCAAATGAATTTTTACAGTTGCCCCGTACGCACGCCACTGACACAGTTGTAAGCATATTCTCACTTGAAGATATGCACTTTCATAATACACCTTCAAGTTTCAATTTTCATTAAAATCAATCCAGTGGTTTTGAAATTATTTATAAAAAATTTAAAAAAAAATTAAAATTCAACTCCCTGTATATTGGAAACTATGCGTTTCCGGGCCCATGTGCACAGTAACTTTTTTGCTTATTTTTTAGTAAGGAATTGCCCCACGAGCGATGGTGCATGTTTTTTGAAACAGCCATATATATATATATATATATATATATATATATATATATATATATATATATATATATATATATATATATATATATATATATATATATATATATATATATATATATATATATATATATATATATATATAGGCTGCTTCACGGTGGGTGGCTTATTTATATATATATATATATATATATAGGCTGCTTCACGGTGGGTGGCTTATTAGACGTTTCTGGAGAACTATAGCTATTTAAATTCTGGAAATTTGGTATCCGCACGTTTTTGATCCTGTCTTTCTAACTAAAATATTTTCAATTAGCTTGCACTTCCGGTTATACCGAAAGTCGACACAGACTTTGTTTTTTTAAATATAACACCCTGTATATTATTAGCTCTTTGAATTAGACGCTCAATTTAAGGGCCACAACATATTGGGGCTAGTTCGTACCATTTCTTTCTCTCTTTAGCTCTCTCTCTCTCTTTCTATATATATATATATATATATATATATATATATATATATATATATATATATATATCAGTATTAAATTATTTGGTTCCTAAAAAAGTGAAAACATAATCAAATAATTGAACTCACCATCGGGCTATATTTAGGATTTTTAGCGTTAATTTGATAAAACTTTTGCCAAAAATCCATTTGAAATAGACGTTATTTGTTATGTTAAAGCATAAGTTTACCTTTTACTTATAACACGTTCGTTCTAACAAATTTATCGTATTCGTCTATAGCTCAGTTAGGCAGGAAATGAACGAACTTTGTCCAATGTTATTAGCTTGGGGATGACGCTGGTTCAAACCCAGGTGTGTGAATTATCTTCTTTAATTTTTTAAATTCTTTTCTTTTAATATTATATGATCAGATTATGTAATTGCATTGAATCTTTGGCGAATTTTTATAAAAATAATTCATTAATGAGATAGGAACTCCTAAGACTTAATTCAAATTTTAATGGCTGGTTGTTTTCGTTAATCGAACTTGTTTAAGCCATCTCGTACTAAATACAGCCGTATAGACTTTTTGTGTGGCTCCACAAGTGCTTGCTTTCTTCTCTGTAACCAGTTTCGCTTTTTACAGCATCCTCGGTCAAAAGAAAATTTCCTTTGTGGACTGGCAAAAGAAGTCTCACATCTGTATTTAGATCAGATTATATAAATTTCAATTTATTTCATTAGCGAATTTTCATGTATAAAATGTTCTTGAAATACCAAATTTTCTTAAACTTTTTTACGAAATTTCCTTGAAAAAGAAATTGTTTGTAATTTTCTTTAAACAAAATGGACAATTTGTTTCGAATTATGTAAGAAATATATTTAGCCTAAGTTTTGATAAAACATTTTTTTACGAAATTCGTGAAAAACCATGTTTTAGGTTTCAAGCAAAAACATTGTTTAGGGAAATTTTTATAAAAAATATGTTGTAGAGTTTTTTGCATAAATTTTTTTAATCAATTTTTGTAGAAGTACTATTTTGTAGCAAATTAGCATAGAAATTTCGTTTTAGTGAATTCGCATTAAAAAATTCGCGTATGAATAGATCACGACTTTGAGACATTTGACAAATCTCTTCAACTAGTAACCATAAAACAGTGAACTATATATAGCTCACTGTCATAAAATAATAATAATAATAATAATTATTATATATATATATATATATATATATATATATATATATATATATATATATATATATATATATATATATATACTAAATCGAGCACCTTTTATGTTCTTTTGGATTTTTGGATTTTCCAAGAAATTGTAATACAAGCTTGTGAGGGAAAAAACAATTCAAAGCGATCAGAGTTTGCGGGTTATTTCAATTGCTTTGCAATTTCTAGCACATAGTAAAAATTATAATACGGCGTTTTTACCAATAGTTTGGAGTCCCATGAAAATGACGCGTTCAGAGAGGTTTTCGTTTATATTGTCAGTGGACAAAATTGATATGCCGTATACAGGACGCTCTCAAAAAGTAACTCAATTTTTTCAAAGCCTGTATAAAGTTTTTTTAATATAGACTTTAGTTTTGGATATATATATATATATATATATATATATATATATATATATATATATATAATGTCACAGTTTTCTATGATAATTAAGTTTATGGACTTTCTTGATTCTATGGTCAGATGTCGGTTATAAAGTGTGTTGGCAAGAGCGAACACTCTAGAATGGTATTTCTAGAAGGGACCAGAAGTGACAGGTGTAGAATAGTGTAGAAGGTCTAGAATCTCTATCAAGTTAGTTCAGTATTAAGTCGGTGTGGTGTACAATAAGTGATCATAGAGTATTGAGCGAGTCAGCAGTAAGTGTTGGTGTTTAAGAAGCGATCATAGAAGGTGACTAGTGGAATATAGTTCTATGGACATTTAATAATATAGAGTAATATTTTAGTTGATACTGGTGTTGGAAAATAGTTGCTTATTATAAATTAGTAGTTTGAAAAGCTGTGTTTTGTTAGTCAACGAATCCAGAACCCCGTAGAACGTAACAACTGGTGTCAGAAATGGGATTTTCAAGCTGCTAGCAGAAATATTTTCCAGAATATTCGTTGAACAACGTGAAAATTTCTAGAAACTCTGAAAGGTCAGTGTCAGCAGTAAGTCATAACTGGGCGTGTTCTTGAAACAGAATAAACTTTGTACAAGATTTAAGTACGTCTATGCCTAAGACACGTAGCGCAACAGCTAATATGAACGCCCAGCTATTGGAATTGATTAAATAAATGAAAGATGAGGCCAGAAAAAGAGATAAAGGAGCCAGAAAAAAAGATGAAGACGTTAAAGAAGCGCTGAGAAAAAGAGATGAAGAAGTGAAATTAAAAATGAGAAAAAGGGATGAAGAGGTCCAAAGAAGAGACGAGGAAGCCAGAAAAAGATATGAAGAAGTTAGAAACAGAGACGAAGAAGCCAAAGAAGAAATGAGAAAAAGAGAGGAACTGGGAAAAGGGGACGAAGAAGCAAGGGAAAAATGAGAAGAAGAGATAAAGAAACAAAGAAAATTCTACAGGAACAGGCCAGCAGAATTGAGAATATTACTTTATGTGTCGACGAACGTATGAAGCAGGTAAAAGCAGAGTAAGGGGTATCAGCGACGATGTACAAGTTGACAAATATTATATAAGAGGAAGTTCATCAGAAAATACAGTGCGAAACCCTAGCCAAAGGAAACATCAGGCTCGTAGATAGCCCAGTCGCAAGAATCAAGGTCCTCACTTTTGATGGCTCAGTCCCGTGGGGTATTTATCTACGCCAATTTGAAGGCGCCGCTACAGCAAATGGTTGGGGCGAGAGAGAGAGAAAGCAACTTCCCTAATTGTGACTCTCAGATGATATGCCCTAGATGTGCTCTCCAAGGTATCCCTAGGGAAGAACAGGACAGTTTGACAACATTAGATATTACATAGAAATGAGATTGGGCGACCAGCATTAACAACAGCTGTATCAAACTCAGTTGAAAAGTCGCTGTCAGAAATCGGGCGAAACTCTGAAACAGTTTGAAGCCGATGTGGCCAGACTAACACGATCAGCTTACCCCACAGCTCCGGCGGAGTTTTTAACCAGTTGTCGCTGCAAACCTTCATTGATAGCATTAGAGATACCGACACAACACACGCGCTGAGGATGGCGAGACACAAAAACTTGAACGATGCTTTGGCACATTCCTTGGAGTTTGAAGCGGTAAAGCAAGCGTCAGAAAGTTATGAGAATGTTCGCAGTCTTCAAGTCTAAGAAGAAAATAAACAGATCCATCCAAGATCATGCAGCAGCTGGAGAAGATAGCAGAACGACGTCTCAGGGACACCCAATTAGAGCTCACCGTGCAAACGCCTTGCTCTGCTGGAACTGCGGCAAGGTGGGACATATAAGGGGCGAATGTTGGGCTCTAAGATTACGCGCAAGGCAGAAAGTGAAGCTAAGGCCGGTAACCATTTCTCAGGTTAGCGATTCTGGCAGCCCTCTCGTCGTAGACGGACACGCAAGCGGTAATAATATCCAGATGGTCGTCCACACAGGCGCACCTAAGACGATTATTAGCCGCCACATGGTTCCAAGATGGCGAGTAAGAGAGCCAGATAGAGTGTACAGAGCAAATGCAGCCGGTGGTGATCGGATCCAGGTATTTGGAGAAACTGTCGTCGAGCTGAAAATTGGGACATGGAAGGCAAAGCAGAGCGCCATAGTCGCCGCCATATCAGACCTGATTATAATTGGATTGGACATACTTTAGGGTCAGTGCGCTAAACTTGATCTTGACATTAACATCCTGACTATCGGCGGTGAAAAAATTATAATGTCGCCTGGCAGTAACCTGGTAGTGCGGAAAATCACCATAGAGGAAAATAGCAACGCCTGCCATGAAAGTGCCATTATAGTGAAGAGAACTGTGAGAGGAAGAGACGACCCAGTTACTCAGCAAGCAGCAAGTGGAGAAGACATCATGAGACAAGTACAATACGAATGATGTAAAGACCATGTAAATGTGAAGAAAACGCAGAAAAACGCGAACGAACACATTTGTTGGAAGAAAGCCGATGTTGACAGGGTGAATAGGGCCCGCCGAGATATTTTTGCAACTAGAAACACCAGTACGAGAGCAACTACACGGAAGAGCCAGTACCACGTAATAAATTCTCTTGAAGAAAGCTCCGACATATTGACGAAAAATAAAACCATCAGCTTCGCTGTCGGAATGCATATACGAAAAGAAAGCGACCGCATGAAGACCCATTATGACGTGCGAGCTAACTTAGTTGGTTTTAAAGAAGTAGATCGTGTGTGGTTCTACAATCCAGTACGACGCAAGGGACGGTCACGGAAACTACATAAATTATGGGAAGGTCCTTATAAAGTGGTCAAAAGGATCAATGACGTTGTCTAGCGAATTCGGGTGAGCCCGAAGAGCAAGATGAAGGTGGTCCATATGCACAGACTTACGCCCTTCCAAGAAATGTCAGAATTCGACCGGTACGATCGAATATAAGAGGGGGTTAGTGTCACATTTGTCTATGATAATTAAGTTTATGGACTTTGTTGCTTCTATGGTCAGATGCCGGTTATAAAGTGTGTTGGTAAGAGCGAACTCTCTGGAAGGATATTTCTAGAAGGGACCAGAAGTTACAGGTGTAGAATAGTGTAGAAGATTCAGAATCTCTATGGGCAGTATAAGTAGATGAGCTGTGCGCAGAGTAAGTCAGTATTAAGTCAGTGTGGTGTAAAATAAGTGATCATAGAGTATTGAGCGAGTCAGCAGTAAGTGCTGGTATTTAAGAAGCGATCATAGAAGGCGAATAGTGGAATATAGTTCTTTGGACACTTAATAATACAGATAAATATTTTAGTTGATACTGGCGTTGGAATATAGTTGCTTATAATAAATTAGTAGTTTCAAAACCTGTGGTTTGTTAGTCAACGAATTCAGAACTCCGTAGAACGTAACAATATATATATATATATATATATATATATATATATATATATATATATATATATATATATATATATATATATATATATATATTTATAATCGTATACCATGAATCATATAGACATCACTTCTAATTTTTTTTTGTTTTTTTTTAATTTTATTTTAATGCAAAATTATATCTTAGCAGGTGGGAAAATAGCTCGAAAAGATTCTCTGGCCAGGAAAATCGTACCAGTTTTTGTACTTTTTCAAACAATAAAGTTATTTTGATGAAATATGATGCATTATTTTTTCTACTATATAGGTTATACTGGTAACCAAATTTGACAACTGCCTTCATTACACAAAGACATACTAATTTGCTATTAAAAACATTTTTATGAGAATTCACTGCCATAACGCACTTGCTGCGTCGTACAATTTTTCTTCGCTTGAATAGATTTGAAAAAAAATATTTTAAAAAGACCCTTTTTGCAATTCTATAGCGGCAGTTGAAATAATAAGGTTTGTGATTTAAATGTATTATAATTTTCTATTAAACTAAATGTATATTCATTTTCTCTGTTAATCAATAAATTAATAAATCGATAAATGATGATACAAGTGGCAGCAATAGTTCTCATGCAGCAAGTGCGTTATTGTAGAGAATTTCCATCAACTTTTCTTATAATTTTACCATGTGGCTAATGGAACTCGTTTTCCCCTCGCCATCCGCTACACTCAGTAACACACACACACACGCGCGCACGCGCGCACACACTCAAGCACGCACGCACGCACCCACACCAACGAACGCACGTTCGCACGCACGCACTAAGGCACACGAACGCACACGCACACACGCACGAGCGCACACACACACATAATTTTACTTAAATAATCTTCTCTCAACCAGTAGTATCCAACTTTGGTATGTAATAAAAACTTTATAAAGTAAACATGTGTAAGACATTTTATCAAACCCAATTTAATGCTTTCGAACATAGAAGTTTTTTACTTTTCGATAATTTTTCGTATATGATAGAGTGTTTATGAAAATTCGCACTTGCTGCGTCCAGTCGTTTTGAATTCAAAACCTTCTGAAATGGATTTATGTGCAAAAATTTTTTATACAACATACATTATTTTACATATATTTTGACAATAGATACATTAACTACATGAAGATTGGATTCTGCGACGAGCACTGATAAGTAGACTTAGAGAATTATAATTTTTCATCCTTTGATATCTTGGTTAGTAAACGATCGTCAAGGTTTTTAGTGAATTTTCATTAAGAAAATTCATTAAAATAGAGAGGTATCGATGGTGAGACTTTCGGAAAAAATTATCAAATGAGCGCCAATTAGGGCCCCTGGAACAATTTCCATGGTCAGTTATATATATATATATATATATATATATATATATATATATATATATATATATATATATATATATATATATATATATATACATATATATACATATATCCAACCGATAACTCAAAAAATACTTCACTGATGTGGACCAAATTTTGGAATTCTCCTTATTTTGTTAATGACTTGGACGAGTTCGTTCATCAGATCTTAACGCCCAATTTTTATTTAAAAAATATTTTAAAACCCAATATCTCTCAAATTCTTAAAGTAACTGAAATGACAATTTACAACTTAAAAACAAACAGATGTGGTTGTGTACCAATTTTCAACTCTTTTGATAAAAGAAAAATAAAGTTATTCGAAATTAACATGAAAATAATACTCAACATCACTTCAGATTCTGTAATGCAATATCTACAATGTTGGACAAAGACAGATGACGTAACCTGTACTCCTATGCTATTTAAATAAATGGTGGATAAAAATCTAAACAATGCACGTTACAAGTATCATTGCAAGATGTCAGAATGTATAACATTGTGAAACGTACGACAGAGACGCCACCTACTGCGGAACCAGGTAGTATGTCGTAACGACAGCTCTAGTTAACACAAAATGTTATAGATGGATACTGTGTACAATCAACTAACAATTTTGTAAATTGTCAGCCCGGCCCATTTCTTTCCTTATATCGGGAAAATGTTTGCTTTCAAAAGCGGTAAATTTTGGCATACCACTGCAAGTGGCTTGACAGATGGCTGACGTCGGACGACACCGCTGATCTTTAACAGCAGCAGAAAGCTTGCAAGCTTACCAAGCGCATTATTTCCATGCTTCGTCGCTTGCGCTTGTTATGCAGCCTTGTTGGCTTTTTACAACTAACTTTTAACTAACTTAACATATTTAAAACATTGATATAAATATTTAAAATAAATATTGGACGATGGTTATAAATGAAATTGTGAGTTAATGACTTAAAACAATAAAATTTTGCTTAAAATAGAAAACCAGTATGCCAGTAGATCATATTCTGAGAGTAGTGTTAACAGTGGCTTTTTAATGTTTCATAATTGAGCCACGGAAACAGAATCACAGAGCCATTATTTTTGTATAACCGGGGAAAACAACTAATGCAATATGTAGTGATAGTAACAGAATGGGCATTTTAGTGAGTTTTTATTTTAAAAAAAATCACTAATGGAGAGGTATCGATGGTAAGACTTTGTACAATTTTTTGTCAAATGAGCGCGAACTAGGACCCCTGGAACCTATATCAGAGGTCAGTTTAAATTTATATATATATATATATATATATATATATATATATATATATATATATATATATATATATATATATATATATATAATGTGTCTGTGTGTGTGGGTGATAACAAAAAAGTAATTTACCGATTTGGATAAAACTCGACAGGAAATCGGACAGGGTCCTCTGGGAAAATGTTGAGTTTTCTTCCGAAAAAGATTTTTATCTCCGAAAATTACAAATGCTTTCTTAATGAAATTTTGTGGATATGTTGCCTTGCAAGAAATCCTACTACAAAATTCAACTTTCTAAGTTTATAGAAATTTCAGTTATTCAACTTGGGAGCATTTAATGAAAATTCACTACCATAAGCCACTTGCTGCGTCCTGCACTTTTAAAATCTTTTGTGGTGATTGGATTATCCAAATGTACTTGTTAGATGCGTTAACTGGATTTAAAAGTTTTAACAGGTACAAATCTGTTGTAGAATATTTTCAGACAATACCGACATTTCGAAACCGTGAGAGCATCAAGTTTATGAAACCGAGGTAGAAAATTACCCCATTTCTTATAGCGCTGTCTTTATTAGCGCGATGTTATCAATCTTCCGTGCATGAAAAACAATTGTGAAAACAAGTTTCAAGAGGCGAATAAGACTTGTCGGATCAATATATTATACTTGAATGCCCCGAGAGGAAAATTTTACCAGTTAATTCAACTGTTTATTGAAATCCATTTGCTGAGGAATAATGAAAAGCTCGTGCCTCTATATTTCTTTGGTCCAATTTCGTATTTGAAAATGAAAACGTATACAAAAGGTAATTAGCCTAACAAGTTATTTTGTTAATAACATTGCTGTGCTCATTATATTTTGCAATTTCATTCCGATTTTGCTAATTTGGCATATATATTATAAACGATCCAGGTAATTTAATTCAAGTACCGTTTTACGCCACTTTTCATTGGGTTCAGTAGAAATAGTTAATTTTAATAAAAGGCTGCTTTTTAAAATTAGTAGATGAAACCAGAAATATTTGAAATATTTTGTAGAGCAGAACAATGACGATTAATAAAGCTAATATATATATATATATATATATATATATATATATATATATATATATATATATATTATATATATATATATATATATATATATATATATATATATATTATATATATATATATATATATATATATATATATATATATATATATATATATATATATATATATTAAATCGGGCACCTTTTTTGTTCTCTTGGATGTTTGTATTTTTCAACAAATTGTAATATAAGCTTGTGGGGGAAAACAATTGAAAGCGATAACGTAAGTACAAAACCCATCTTTAAATTATCTGATTGGTACTCTATCACTCTATAACTTTATCTAACATTTATAAAGGCATTAAAAAACCTCTTGATAAATGCACGAGAAAACTGCATCGGTTAACTTTGTTCGGGTCCTTTAACACGCAAGAATATAAAGAAACAAAAAAGCAAATGGATACGCGAGTGTGCTTATTTTCGTAGAAAGTATTATTTCAAAGCGCAAACTATAACCCCTAGAACTCATATCCGGGGTTTGTTTTAAAGTTTATATGATTATATATATATATATATATATATATATATATATATATATATATATATATATATATATATATATATATATATATATATATATATATATTTATATATACATTGTCTAACAGTGTATAGTAGCCAAGAACATCAACAATAATTACAAAACATTTTTTTCGCTCAAACCTCGTAAAATGTCAAAATATAAAGGAAGCAAGATTTGGGAACGAAATGTTTTTCTGTCTGTCGGTCTGCATATCTCTGTGGGTAGCCGCGATAACTTTGGAACTAATTGAGTTATCGCCTTCAAATTTTGTATATAGTTAGTACCCGACAAACGAACGGTTCGAATTGCTTTTGGATTAAGCCGCTCCAGGGGTAGGGGATGAATGAGGAATGATTTGGTAAAAATTGATGACTGAGTGGTGATTTGGTGGTAATTGACATTTTTTCGTTGAAACTCGATTAATATAACGTTTTAGGGTTCGTTTATTAGACAACTTTTAATTTCATCAAACACCTGGTGTTCTTTGCTGAAAATAAATTAGAATTTGAATGTGTGGTGGTGAAATAGCGTTGACAGAACTGTGGAATTTTTTTCTCACTAAAACGGCGCCAAAACCCTCCAAACATAGAGAAAAATTAGTTCTGGAACGAAAATTTTTTTGTCTGTTGGTCGATCGGTCTGTATGTCTGTTTGTTAGTAGATCCAATAACTTTTGAACGAATTGAGATATTATCTCAAATAATATTATCTTCAAATTTGACATTTGCCGACAATTCCTTTGTCGGGTGTAAAATTAAATTGTTTTTGGGTAAGATCGCTTGAGGGGGTAGAGGATAAATGAGGGGCGATTTCGTGGAAATTAACATTTGTTCGTTAAAACTCAAATTTATAGATACAGGAGTACGAATATTTTCTTTGCAGTCACGTTATGGATCCTAAATTAATTCAATGAGAATGTATTTCTGACGAGAGTACCTTATTACAGCTATGGGGAAGTTATGATTCAATTTGCAGCACTATTGAACTGGGTTTAAAAGTCATTAAAATAAAGAGATTTAAAAGAAAGCTACGTTTTTTAGACGCTTGTGACCACACGAGAAAATTTTTTAATTGCTCGTATAGAGCAGGCTGCGCCAACAATTAGCGGAAAACCTACAACTTTGAACACATTAAGTTAGACAGGACTGTATTGGATGAATTTTGTACTAAATGAATATGGGTTTCTTTCTTTTTAATCTTTTTGCCACTGAATCAACTCTGCATCCCCCATAGTTTCGGAGATCTCAATAGTCAGTTGGAAGTGACCGTATATATATATATATATATATATATATATATATATATATATATATATATATATATATATATATATAATCCAATACACAACGGGGACATCCCCAAATAAAGATATTGAACAAACATAGTAAAAATTACAACACATATATAGAAAGAGCTACAGCTGGGTCACAAGTCAATCAGCCCAGTAACATATCTGAAAGTCGACTTGTTGCTCTCGAAGATCTCAATGAGGCGATGTAGATATATATATATATATATATATATATATATATATATATATATATATATATATATATATATATATATAGCACATTCTTTGTACTGGTGAATTCAGTCTTACATTTGCCTAGGACAGGCGATGTGAAACAGGACCTGACATCTGGAGTTAACTCTGGGCGTGTGGAAGCACAACAAACGTAAAATATGTTAATATTCCACGTCATTATGTAACCGACCGAATAAAAATAATAAAGTGAAGTAGTGTCGCCTGCTTTGCAGCGACTCCAAAGAGAAGCGAAACAGCAGATAGTTCTGTGGTGTACCAATTTCCGGATATATATATATATATATATATATATATATATATATATATATATATATATATATATATATATATATATATATAGATATAGTCCCACGTTTAGGGTGCTAATTGAAATAGTATAGGGTTTTATTTATTTTAATTTTATATAGATTTAGTTTTTTCTATAGAAAAAATTATTTTCGTTTATTTGATGAGTTTGTTAATAGTCTTTAGCCCTAAGGTTGGGTATAAATTGAAACAGAAGGGTAATAATATGGTTTATGTGTAAATAAATGTTTTATAATGTGTAATTTTGTGTCTTATAAATAAATTTCTGAAAATTTGTGATGTTTGTGTTATTTCTAGTGTTTAATACACCGACGAGAACTTACTACCTATTTATATTAGTATATTTACCTGTTCTGTTTATTCTTCTTCCTTGCCTCGGCTAACTATTAAATAATAAAACTGAGCAAAATGAGACATAACTGTAGGATTTTTAGCAGGTTCAGGTCACCTTCTTTTTTATGTAACCTTTAATATTGAAATTCAACTTATTGAAACTTGTTTTTCTTTCCCCCTTTTCCTTTTTTATACTCTGCCCTCGTATGTATCCTAAATAACCAAACAAATGTCTAATTTTTTCTCACAATACAACATATAACTTTATTTAAATTTAAACGAAACTGACAAAACTATCCTTATACTATCCCAATTATTTACAAAGTTGTTACTCTAATAACTTTATAAAGCCTCACTATTTTTGTTTTTTAAGGCCACATTTGGATTTATTGTTTTTCTTGAAATTTTTAGTTTAAATTTAAATGGTCTACAGCACCTTTAATCTTATAAATTTACGATATATAGAGCTAAACTATATGCAATTGCTGCTGCTATCATGTACGGTGGGTCATCTACCCCGCTGATTGCTTGTTTATATGGAACTCTTTCTAAAAATTGCAGAATGTCTTTGCTGGTTGAATTGATGCGTTCGTTAAAAAAATACCCTATTAATTTTTTGTTTGCTGGTGTATATTTTGCTTTTTAGTTTCTCTGGTAATTATTGCAGACTGGATTGTATAACTTGCCAAAGTAAGTATGATGTTTATATTTAATATAACACTTACTGTTACTGCTTGAAGGTCTCGTGAACTGGTTGACTTTATTCTTGTTAGTTTTTATATTCCAAAATTCCACTTTTATATAAAATTTTACGATGAAAACTTTTTATGCTACCAATCCTTCAAAATCTCTAAAAATTTCTCTTTTTTTATTATTATTATATATAATTATATATAAAAGCTGTTGCCAGAGTTTCCTCTGTAGCCTTCTTTAAAAAAATTTTTGAATTTCTTCATTTATCGCTTGGGATACGTGAAAAGCATTGTTGTCCAAGATTTAACCTAAAAGCACTGTCGGTTTGACAGTTCCCAACTAATCATAGGTTTACACTATCTTACATCTGTTACTTATTCTATGGAATCACCTTAACCTAAAATTCACAACTGTCAGAACTAACTTATCCACTAGTATCAATATTCTTTGACAATCGTTCTTTTTTTTTATGTCAACAACACACCACGAGGGCTTACAGCCTAAATACTATCGTACCATGGGTGTTGAAAAGAAGGAAAAAGGCAGCTTGTTAATTCTGGACTTGAAGGTTTGGAGGTTCGGAGGAGAAGGAAAAACATGTGCGGCAAGGAATTCCACAACTTGTAAGTCCTCGGGACAAAAGAGCGGGCATAACAAGATGTTCTATGTCTGGTGACCTGGACATTAAAAGGGTGCATTCGCTCTGTTCCCCTGGTAGATCTGCTAGGGGCAGTAGGTGGGGGAATTATGGAGGAAAGCTCCTCTGAGCAGTGCCCGTGCAGATATCTATAAAAGAGAGAGAGAGGTAACCAACGGCACTTCTGTGGGCAAGGGATGGAAGCCTTTGGGTGAGGGTAGGGTCACCGATGAGACGTATAGCTCTCTTTTGAATGGAGTCCAGGATAGCGAGTGTAGAAGCGGCAGCTGCACCCCAGATGTGGGAGCAGTATTCGAGGTTTGGCCTTATTTGTGAAGTGTATAAGGTATAGAGATTAGTTGGTGAAAAGTATTTGCGAGCCCGGAAGAGGAAACCTAATTTCTTAGCAGCCGCTTCTGCAATTGATGTAACATGTTGGTGCCAATTAAGATTTCGATCCACAGAAATGCCAACAAGCGAAAAGGACTCATTACTTTGAATAACTTGGTTGTTCATTGTGATGGGTCTAGGGCTGCTGTATCTCTTGTGAGAAAGAAAGCAAGACTTAGTTTTGGTGGGGTTGAATTGTACAAGATTTCTACTTCCCCAGTCTAATATTTTTTGGAGGTCTACGGAGACAGAACCCTCCATGAGTCTGCGATCCTCATCTAATTGGGCTAAAGAGACAGGCTTAGAATATTGTATGTTTGAGTGGAGGGTGCTGTCGTCCGCGTAACTGTGAACTGGGTTGGATGTGCTAGAGAGGAGGTCATTGATGTGGAGAAGAAACAAAGTAGGGGCTAAAGCTGAACCTTGAGGAACTCCTGCATTAATTGGATACAGTTTAGAGGAATGGCCATCCACAACAACAGATATGCTCCTGTTGGAGAGGAAATTTGCTGTCCAGGTACAAAGTTTTGGTGGTAGGCCATAGGCCGGAAGTTTATTAAGCAGCGCTGCTCGCCAGACCTGGTCGAATGCTTTGGATATGTCTAGAGCAACAATCTGGGATTCACCGTGTTGTTCCATAGACTTGTTCCAAGAATGGGTGACAAAGGAAAGGAGGTCGGCAGTCGATCTGCGCTGACGGAATCCATACTGCCTGTCGTGGATTAGACTGTGTTTTTCAAGGAATTTTAGTAGTTCGGTGTTTATATACTTTTCCATCACTTTAGAGATGACTGAAAGGAGAGAAATAGGCCTGTAGTTGCTAGGAAGCGCTTTGGATCCTTTCTTGGGGATGGGTTGTACTCGAGCAGTTTTCCAGTTACTAGGGAATATGCCTTTGTTGTAAGATATCTGAAACAGACGAGTCAGGACAGGAGCAAGTTCTGGTGCGCATTTTTTGAGAACAATTGCTGGGATCTCGTCAAGGCCAGAGGCTTTCCTAGTATTAAGAGAAGAGAGCATCTTTCGTACCTTTTTAGTTTTGAAAATGATATCAGTCATTTTATGCGCGACATTGGGGCTGTTGGTGGTTGAACATTTGGAGGTGGGTTGAAAGTAGAATTTCCGGCGAACAACGAAGCAAAAAGTTCAGCCTTGTCCAGGGCGGTAGAAACAATTTCATCACCTGAGACAAGAGGTGGGAACGTGCTCTTGCAGAAATTATTCCCAATAGACTTAGCAAGAGTCCAGAAGGGTTTGCCGCCGTTGGAGCTTGAGAGGACTTTGTTTTTGATGTGGTTATTAAACGAGTTTTTTGCCTCAGAAAGAATGCGGACATAGCGGTTTCTTGTGTCGTTGAATGCTTGACGATTTTCTTGATTGGGATTGTGTAGAAGCGTTTTGTGAGCTTTGACCTTTTCAAGTCTGGCCTTGTCACAGGATTTAGAGAACCAGGGCTTTTGAGTGGCTGAAGAGGTTTTCTGTGTACGTGGAATAAATAATTCCATGCCAGCTTGGATAATTTCGGTGACGTTTTGTGAGATATCAGAGGGGCCAGGATGATAGAAGCAGACAGACGCCCATGGAAATGAGGAAAAGTAATCCCGCATTTCGTCCCAGTTTGCGGAGTTGTAGTGCCAAACGATACGTGGGTGTGATGATTGTGTGACCTCGGGTTGCATTGCACAGGAAGCAGTGACCATGCCGTGGTCTGAGCGACCAAGGGGGGTGGTGACTGATATCTTATAGCATTCAGGATTTGTAGTAAGAAGGAGATCCAAGGGATTTGAGCTGTGTGTTGGGATACGAGGAAAGTAAGTAGGTTGCTGAACCATAGTGGCCAAAGAATTGCTGACTGCAAAGGCCTCCGCTGCTCTCCCTTGTGGATCGGTTTTTGAAGATCCTAGCCATTCCTTATTATGGACATTGAAGTCGCCAAGAATAGTGACCTCGGAGGAAGGATATTCAGAAATCAGATAGTCGGTTTTTTCAGAAAGGTAGTCAAAGAGCTGGACAAAGTTGTTGTCAGAAGGTGACCGGTAAATGCAACAGATGAATTTAGTTGCAGCCCTGAGAGAGAGTTTTATCCATAGTATGTCTTTTCTTCCAGCTTCTAAATTGGGAAGTCTGGTGCAGGGTAGACTGCTACGGACGTATGCGCACACGCCTCCATGCAATCTAAAGGCAGTAAGGAGCTCATACCCCGGGAAATTAAGGTGATTAGTGGCTGTTTTGCAACTGATTTGGGTTTCGGTGAGGAAGAGGAGTTGGGGCCTCTTAGCCTGGAGGAAATGGTGGACGGAGTTCAGGTTAGAATTTAGGCCACATATATTCGAAAAGGATATGTTAAATCTTGATGTTGGCGCCCCCTGTACACCCCTCTCCCGGAGATCCGAATGGAGGGGTATTTTGCCTCCGGAATATTTTATACAAGGAGGAGCCATCATCATTTTTACTTATAAGGGAAACCGACTCATACACCAGAACCGGAAACGTCCGTTGAGACTTCACCGGCCCCTTGATGTATGGGGTGGTACCTCCTCGGGCGTGAAAAAATCCTTTACTATTACATAAAGGAAATTTCCACTACCACCTGCTATGGATTGGATTGGATCAATGTCTACCCCTTTAAAAATAAGATTAATAAAGGGACTATCAATTGTACAGTAGTTATGATTTTCGACATAGTAGGAGGATACAAAACATTTTCATCATTTTGCATCCATGCCTATCTTATCGAGTCTTGTTAAATGGGCACCTTGGTAAATATGGGTTGATATGGTTTATAAGGGAGCCAACATAAAATACACACACGTATACATATGGACTTATACAAAATAACTGAACGTAAATACTGGTTCTAGGGGCTCTAATTCGCGTTCATTTGAAGAAAGTTTCCGAAAGTCTCACCATCGTGACCTCTCTGTTGGTAAATTTTCGTAATGAAAACTCCCTAGAAAACCACGGTGTAGTATATGTGATTCAGACCTAGCAGTGATTTTTTGAAGTTACCTTTGTACAGTCAACAGCAATCACAAAAAAACTCGGGACGCAGCAAGTGCGTTATGGTAGTGAATTTTTATTAAATGTTTCAAATTTAAATAACTCAATTTTCTATAAACTTAGAGAGTTTAATTTCAATAAGTAGTAAGGTTTTTCCTAAGGCAAGATATTCACAAAATTTCATTAAAATAACTTTGTAATTTTCGGAGAAAAAAATTTTTTTCGAAAGAAAATTTAAAATTTGAATAACTCAATTTTCTCTAAACTTAGAAAGTTGAATTTTGGTATGTAGTAAGGTTGAGGCAACATATATAGTAAATTTCATTGGAACAGCTTTGTCACTTTCGGAGAAAAAATTTTTTTCGAAAGAAAACTCAAAATTTTTCCGGAAAACCCCGTCTGATTTTTCTGGATAACGAACTCATCCAAGCCATTAATAAAAGACAGGCACTTGCCAAGTTTTATCGAAATCGGTTAATTATTTTTTGAGTTATCATATTTATATATATATATATATATATATATATATATATATATATATATATATATATATATATATATATATATATAAAGATATTATGCTGTGACAATACCTCTCTCAAGCAACCTAAAATATAATCAAAATATGCACAGTTATATATGTTTTATTTCTTTTTCCCTTGTCTTAATACACTACATATTTTATGACAATCGATTTAATTTACTTATTTGATTTCATAAATAGTCGGTTAATAGTGACTTGGAATGTAGTAGACACCACATCTTCAAACATATTAAGAGAATATGAGTAAATCAACACAACTGGGAATGAATTCGGTCAGTCCCCCAGCCACGTGGTTAAAAAACACTGTTTGTATGAGTGGTTACAACTCTACCTCTAAATAAAAGGACTGTAACAGCGGCAGAAGCAGAAGTCAATGGAAGGTGTGTATATTCGGAAAGAAACTATTGACTATTAATAACAACAATTGACTAAAAACGCTGCGAGTTGTAAGGAAAACATAATTATACTACAGAGGTGATAAATGATAATAAATTACAATAGGGTTATATATAATCGTAAATGCTTCCAATGATTAACAATCAGTGAATTCAGTATTACTGACATTTCTCGGAAACTTACAAATGAATTTCATGAGTCAATAAGAGAAGCATTGACTAACCAACAGCAATCACATACTTATGATTTAAACATAAATGTTTCAAATTTGAATAGCTCAATTTTCTGTAACCCTAGAAAGCTGAATTTTGGCACATAGTTAGTTATTTCCCAATGCAATATGTAGACCAAATTGTATCAAAATTTTCCGGACAAAAAATTTTTTTGAAAGAAAACTCAAAATTTTCCCGGAAAACCCCGTCGGATTTTCCTGGCCAACGAACTTATCCAAGCCATTAATAAAAGAAAGGCACTTGCCGAGTTTCATCTAAATCGGTTAATTATTTTTTGAGTTATCAGACGGATACATATATATATATATATATATATATATATATATATATATATATATATATATATATATATATATATATATATATATATATATATATATATATATATATATATATATAAACATATAAAAATTCAAACTGACCCCGGATATTGGTTCTAGGGGTCCTAATTCGCGCTCATTTGAAATAATTTTTGCAAAGTCTCACCATCGATACCTCTCTATTAGTGAATTTTTTTAATAAAAATTCACTAATAATATATCTGAGTGCATAGGTGTATCTTTATCTCGTGACCGTGATTTTGTGTAACTTTTTTGAAAATATCCAAGTTGCATTTAAAATCTGATGTCGTGTTGTGTGTAGATTGGTGTGACATTTTTAGCACTTATTGCATCAACACTAACCCAATTCATTTCTTTTTAAGAAAAAAGGGCAGAAGAATTGACTGTATCAAAAGTAAAATCATCAGCGCAAGCCTTTTAAAATTTTCCATATTTACAAAGCATAACTTATATAACTACCGTCAGTGTTGTCAATATAATCAAACGATACCGTCCTCCGGTGGTTTTCATGCATTGCTTCCAGTGAAAGCCGTATATAAATTAAAACTGATTCCCGCATTTCCAACAGTCGTTCTCAATCCATGGCTGAAAGCCGTCAGACGACAATTTGTTCTATTAATTACAAGAAACAGCGATGCTCAAAGTTTTCAAAGACCCCCGGGTCTGGTAGAAAGGTTTACCTACATGCTTATAGCAAACTAAATAAGCAAAATATGTGCTACGAAAATGAGAACATATTTTTTTCTCTCATCATAAACCGTTACAAAATGTGAGTATGAATCAAAGACGCATTTAAATGCTGTAAGGAATTGTTAGAAGTTCTGCATTATTATTTAAAAATGTCTGGACGCAGCAAGTGTGTTATGGTAGTTGATTTTCATACAAATGTTTTTAATAGCAAATATGCGATATTTTTAAAGAAAGCAGGCATGAAATTTGGTTGCCAGTATCATCAAAATAACTTAATTGTTTGACAGTCTACAAAAAAGTAAACTTAAAATGTTCCCGAAAAAACTGGTTTCTTGGACAACGAACCTAATAGGTTAATAGCAAATTGAGTTATTAAAATTTGAAGCATTTAATGGAAATTTGCTACCATAACGCACTTGCCGCGTCTCGAATTTCTTCTCTTACAAACATGCATTGTATTTCGATGGAAAATGCAAAAATGCAATAACATAAGGCGTGTTTGATTAAAAGAAAAAGAAAATTTTTATGACCAAGGACTTATGGCCATCTGTGATTGTTAAAATATTTTTTTAAATATAGCTCAAGATACCCTATAATCAAGGTATACAATTTTTATCCGCATCTTGTATAATAACGGATATATTGACCTTTATTATTTTTTTACGAAAACTCGCCAAAAATTTTATACCATTAAATAATAAACTACTGCCAAGGCATCAGAGAAACGGTCTATTTGAAATGAACTTTCTGTAAATATATAAGTAAAATGAAGGACAATGAAGGTTGAAGCTAAGACTTTGGGTTTGTAAAACATTCTTTCTGCGACATTTTCTTTATAACCTGTTATATTTTCAGCATCCTTGCCTAAATGTTGCCAATTTTGAAGTTTTAAATCGTGACTTCGACGTTTTGAGGAAAACCACATTGTTTTCTTTAAACGCCTATAACTTTTTTGTCTGTTAACTTAGGGAGCTAAATTCAGGTAATTTGCCTTAAATGATATATACCGGTGCACCAGTTTCGGCTGCCCTTACTTAGTTATTTCCGGAGATATAAAAAGTTGACCTTTTTGCGCCAACAAAACTTAACCGTTGTATGTAATATTCAATTAGTTTTCTTAATCACACAAACGATTTGTTCTTGTGCTTTCCTCTTATCACCAGTGGCACCCAAAATTTTATTTCTTTAAATGCCTATAACTTTTTTTGTTTTAACTTAAAGATCTGAATTTTGGTGTGTAGGGTAAGTTTGGTAGTAGAAACGTATGTGTTAAATTAAGTTGTCATAGCTCTGTTATTTTCGGAGATAAAAATTTTTTTCGAAAGAAAATCCAAAATTTTCCCGGAAAAACTGGTCCGATTTTCGTGGCTAACGAACTTGTCCAAGCCACTTGCAAAAGGTAGGCACGTGCAAAATTTCATCCAAATCTACCTAATATTTTTTAAGTTATCGGTGTGATATATATATATATATATATATATATATATATATATATATATATATATATATATATATATATATATATATATATATATATATAAACACAGATCTCCTCAGTATTAATTTTTCGTTTTACGAAAAATTCGCTAAAATATTCGGAAAGAAAACACAAAATGTTCCGGGAAACCTAGGTCGATTTTCCTGGCTAACGAACTTATCCAAGTCACTTGTAAAAGGAAGGTACTCACCAAATTTGGTCAGATCATGTCATTATAAGTATATGTGTCTTTGTTCTCTAATCCCAAAATACGAAAGACAACCCTCGTATTATCAATTACTTGGTAAAATGATTCCAAAAACAATTAACGATTTGAAGAGGTCTTCATATATTACCACCACACTATAGATTCAGTGTGGTAAGATTCCGTTTAGTTTAATAACTGTAATCCAAATTTTTTCGAAATTAAATGAACATAATTTTGAAAAGACCGCGTAATAAATTTCCTGTTGTTGGAAAGAAAGTTATAAAGTAAAGTAGAGTAAACAAAGATGGATATATGACACTGCTAGGTACATTTGAAGAACCCACATCACCACAACACATCTTACAATCGTGATGGTCGTTTCAATATCCAAGTTAGCGTCATCAGAGGTTGAAAAATTCTTACATTGCGTTTATATTTTATAATAAACAGAATGTAAAAAAAAATAATATGCATATTAAATGGATATGTAGAAAAACTGCAGATGCTAAAGCGAATTGAGAAAGGTTACCATCAGCCCCAGACTAAATTTAACATAAATGAGTTTGAACAGGTTACGTTATGTATTGTAAAACATATGAAAATTTGCTACTATAACGCACTTGCTGCGTCCGTACTATTAAATATTGTCATTGCGAATGACATAGATCAATTCAATTGTCATGTAGTCATATATTTCAGAAAAGGGAAGTAATTGCTTAAATCTTTGTGAAAGTTTGTGCTGCGAATCTTCCACGGAAAGGCATACTCGATCAAGGGCTATTTATAATATGTGATAAAACAGTTTGCGTTGAAGATGGTCTAGTACAGACTACAAGTAATCGCACTATAGTTAAACCATCTGCAATACTGAAGCGACACCAGAATTTCAGTAGGGCGAATAATAATAATAATGAAAATTAGGTAAACAGCGTGTTCTAGGGAGTTGTTTACAATAGCTATCTCCGTTACTATTGGAGTTACAATGTAGTTCCAATGAGGAAAGCTGTTTATCTTTTCAGGGAGCATCTCGATTCTGGGGTCAAAAAAACCCCACCTACGATCCAAAATATTTTCACATTAGTGGCAGCACAGAATACATCATTGTGATTTAGCAGATGATGACATCCGAAACTACACACTCTGATGGGCAATACATAAATCATTTTCGTGATCTGCCAAGATAAAACACAAGATCAAACAACGGCATCTTTATGCATTCTGATAACTATTTCAATTCTGACACACTTCTTCCAATAATAACGTAGATGGCTATTGTAAATGTTTCTCGTAAAGAAACATATGCAGATCTCGATATATCTGGAACGATGCAGAATCAACTAGAACGTGCTAGTTTAATCAGATATACAATCGAATTTGCAGGTGCTTTAGCTAGGAAAATACCTAGCCTTCCATGTATAAAAATGAACTTAATATGTCAATCTCAGCTGTTGTATGCATGTGTTATAGAGTTTATGTTCTGTTCATGTTAGGCTAGTATATACAAGAAGAAGACTTTAGTTTATGGTTAGAAGGACAGTTTAAGTTTATAGAATTAGAATAGAGATAGATATGCAACGGAAGGTTAGGTTAGGTGATCAGGTCACAATTTATAATAATAACTTATATATGTAAGGTTCTAATAAACGGTTATTAATTAGAAGCAACGTGTTCCTTAAACCATTAAACATAATATATAACATGGCGCTGCGACAGAAAGGACCGCTGGTCAGAGAGTAAGCAGATGTTAAAAGTGTAAAATTCAGGTGGAACCTGGAGAGAAAATGGAAGCAAAGTTACCCGCGTCCTTGTCACTGGACGGGAATGTAGTGAATAACTGGAGAAAGTTCAAACATAACTGCGAAATATACATGGTAGCTAGTCATAAATCAAAAAAACCGGATGATATAAAGGTAGCAACACTATTAAATATAATAGGAGATGAAGGCTTGGAGATATATAACAATTTCACACTTTCTGAGAACGAAAAAGGAAATTATAAAAAAGTAGTGGAGGAGTTTGAAAAATATATGATTCCCAAGAAAAATGAAGTGTACGAAAGGTACATATTCTACAGAAGACAGCAAGAAGAGGGTGAAAGTGTTAGTCTACTCATTGAGGACTTAAAGAAGCTAGCAAAGACATGTGAGTTTGGAGAGGAATCCAATAAAATGATCAGAGACAGAATCGTGTTAGATGTCCAGGACCTTAAGCTGCAAGAAAAATTATTGAATACTGAAAAATTAAGTCTAGAAAAGTGCATAGAATTGTGCAAGAGTAGTGATGTCATGAAAGAGCAACTAAAGGTTATTCAAGAGAGAGAAAAAGTCATAGCTGAAGTGAAGAATAAACCATTCAGCCTGTAGAACAAAGAAGACAGAAGACAAGTAAATGCAGAAACCCAATTCAAGTGCAAGAGATGTGCAACAGTACATGGGGTGTACCAGTGTCCTGCGTTTGGAAAGATGTGTAAAAAGTGCGGTAAACCTAATCACTTCAGAATATGCTGCAGAACACAATTCAAAAAGGTTAACGAAACCACAGAGTGTGAAGAGGTACCAACTAGCTTCATTGATACGGCAGTTAAAAAAAACTGTGTCTATGAAATTACTTGGTGGCAAAAAGTTGATGTTTTATCAAGCAAGGCTGACTTTAAATTAGACACAGATGCAGAAGTGAATATTTGACCCAAACGAGTATATGAAAAACTGGGTAACATTGGAAAATTGGAAAAATCTAATATGATTCTTGAGGCATATAATGGTAATAAGATACATTTATTAGGAACTGTAAGTTTAGTATGCAAAGCTAATAATATATCAAAGGTGATAAACTTTGCTGTTGTCGATTCAAAATCAGCTCCATTGTTAGGGTTAAGATCATGTGTTGATTTAGGACTAGTAAAGAAGATTAATTCTATTCGTGAATACACATCTACTGATGATGTCATAAATAATAATATAGATCTGTTCACAAGAACAGGCAAGTTTCCTGAAAAATGTGCCATAAATTTAAAAAGTGATGCTATACCAGCAGTGAGGGCACCGAGAAGAGTTCCAATGTCAATGATAGAAAAATTGAAACCAAAACTAGTACAACTAGAAAAAGAAGACATTATTGAAAAATGTGAGGACATGGTTGAGTGGGCAAGTAATCTTGTGGTTGTAGAGAAACCTGATGGATCAATCAGGCTGTGTTGGGATCCAGTTGATTTAAATAAGTGTATCAAACGTGAGTATTATCTTATTCCTACTGTAGATGAAATTAGTGCAATATTAACAGGGAAAGGGTACTTAACAGTATTCGATCTCAAGGATGGTTTTCATCAAGTAGAACTTGATGATAAGTCGAAGAAGCTATGCACTTTCAGTACACCTTTTGGGTACTATTGTTATAAGAGACTACCATTTGGGATATGTGTGGCCCCTGAATTTTTTCTGATATTAGGGGTGTTATTGTATATTTTGATGATATACTTATAGCAGGGCATAATGAGAAAGAAAACAATAAAATTTCAGATAAGGTGTTAGAGAGAGCTAGAAAATTCAATGCAAAATTCAATCCTTCCAAAGTTCAATATAAGGTCACAAAAGTTAGATATTTGGGTCATTAGTTTTCAAAACAAGGCATACAGGTTGATGAAGATAGAGTAAAATCAGTCATACAGTTGAAAAAACCTGAAAATAAAAAAGATTTACAAAAGGTGTTGGGTATTTTTAACTATTTTCGAAATTTTATACCCAACTTAGCACAAGCATCAGCTCCGCTGAGAGAATTACTCAAAAAAGATGTAATATTCACATGGTCAAGCCACCACGATAGGGCATTTGAAGACATAAAGAGCTTGTTATGTAATGCTCCTGTTCTGACAAATTATGACAATACAAAAGAAGTAGATATTCAAACAGATGCATCGAAAGACGGAATAGGGTCATGTTTGATACAGGAAAATAAAATAGTATCGTACTCCTCACGTAGTCTCACCGAAACAGAGAAAGGTTGGGCACAAATAGAAAAAGCATATTTAGCTGTACTTTTTGCTGTTCAAAAATATCATAACTATATTTATGGTAAGAAGATAACAGTGTGGTCAGATCACTTACTTTTAGTAACCATAAACAAGAAAAATGTGGGAAACATAGTCTCACCAAGATATATATATATATATATATATATATATATATATATATATATATATATATATATATATATATATATATATATATATGGACACGAATTTCTATGATAACGCATAATAAATCCATTTTATGCAAGATATGAAGAAAAATTGTATACGCTAATAATAGAGTCTCTTGAGCTGCATCTATTTTGACACTCACAGTGTGGCCCATCAGTCGTTGCTGGTGATACAAGCTTCATGTTTTTAATCGAACACTCCTGGTAATTTTACAAATCTGTAAACAAAATGTGATAGCGTTCGTCGTTTTCGAGTCATTTTAATTTATTTGCCACTTTTCACATCTTTAGCACATATCAAAACATTTCGGGACGCGGCAAGTGCGTTATAGTAGCGAATTTCCATAAGAATTGTACACTATTATTATACAGCACATTAGTAAAGTTAATACTTTAAACTTACGCAGATCTTCAAAATCGATTTTAGAGGCCTAGTACGCGAACATTTGAAAAATTGTTTCGAAAGTGTTACTATAGATATCTCTCTATTATCAAAAAAAATCCTATGTTCCAACTCCTTTTGAGAAAATGCCCAAAACTATATTTTTTATGAAACTAAAAAATTAAATTTTGCTATATCTGTAGATAGTTTAGTCTCTTTAGAAAAACGTTTTATCGCAAATTTCTTTAAAGTTATAGAAAACATTTTCAGAGGAAAACTTAATTCATGTTTAGGAGAGTAAATTATCTACCAAATTATAAACGTAGCAGTTATTTTTCCTTACTAGTCGCCAGTATGATTTCGTTTTAGTCAACCTAATCAAACCGGTTTTTCAATATCAACAACAAAATTTCTGCTGAAAATTGTAACTTCAGACTCAGAGGTAACAAAATTACTCAAGCCTTTTAAACAAAAATGAGATCTTGTTCAAAACGTATGAAATCTGTGCACTACTTTTTCTCCAAATGTCAAAATAAAACATAAAAAACATACATTCATTGAGCTGGATTCGATCATGCAACCTTCTGAGTAGAAGGCTAGCACGCCACCACTGAGCTATCTGCGAATACGTTAACTAACGTTTTGTTTACATGATACTTGAAAGAGGTTTCATGCCCGGGGCAGTATAATATTTAAAGTATACGTAACAATTAATTACAGAATTAGTAGAATTGTCATTGAAACATATTTAAGGATCGTTTCGGTCTTATGTGAAGTCTAATGTTTAAGTTTAATGATAAAGGAAATTCTTTTAGAATCATTTTTATAGATTTGACTTGAAACCACAGCATAATCTATCTATGTTGCGCTTAAGCTATATTTGGGGCCGTTCAGAAAGCTACAAATATAGTGTATTGTAATAATTGATTGAATCCCGCAGTTAAATAACAATAACTTGAAAAATATTTAATTTCATGTCGTCTGTCATTTTCCATTATTGCGGCCGAGAATTCACGATTGTTGGTTCGGGTAGTATGCTTTATGCATGGTATTTATTTAGGTTGGTTACCGTTGATGTATAATTTATACCTGTTGTATGAATCAATCTACGCGTGGCAGTTAACTACCCTGTCTGTCAGGCATTGGACTTTAACCACTAAATCGTTTCAACGCATGTCTTTGGGATTTTATTTTTAAATTCTAAAAAACTCTAAATATTTTGTACCAAGTTACTAAAAATTTACAACATAGGTTTATTTGCACCATTTCTAGCCACATGTAAAATCTCTGTCCAGTTACCCTGATACTTACAAAAATATAGCGTTTTCAAAAATATTTTTGTATATTTTTGGGGGAAGAATGTCCAATATAGCTGTTACACGAACTCGTCCGCGGCCTTAATACAATCACGAGATGTGCTAAGTTTCGTTCAAATCAGTCAAGTATTTTTTGAGTTATCGTTTTGATACACACACACATAGTTATTTATATATATATATATATATATATATATATATATATATATATATATATATATATATATATATATATATATATATATATATATAAAAATTTTAAGGGACCTTGCTTTTGGGGGACCCAAATTCGCGCTCAACTGAACGAATTTTTTCAAAAGCTTTTCAACGCGAGCTCTCTAATAGTGAATTTTTCTTAATGAAAATTCTGTGTGTGTGTGTTTTGTTTCTTTAACGTCAGCCTATTTCAGCGACTATGGCCAATTACCGACGCCAGGGAGCAGTTCCACCTCACTATCCTGGAAATTTTGCCGAACCCCTGTCTTTCTGTAAGGAGGGTAGGGATCTTTAACGTGTTCAACATCGCATGGGCACGGGACTGACGGCTTTACGCCTCCTTCGAAGGGCGGAACGTGCAGACGTTCAACTTGCTCAAATACAATGCCAGAACCTCGGTTGATGTTAATTGTACAGTATGTACTGAAAAAGTGAAAGTAGTACGCTGGGATCGAACCCAGTACCCTTCGGTGTCCGAGGCACACGTTCTTACCCCTGAACCACTGAGGCTCTGATATATTAAAATTCTCTAAACTATGATACGGCATTTTTACCACTAGATAGCGGAGTCCCATGGAAACAACGCATTCAGAGAGGTTTTCGTTTATATTATTCGTCGAAACAATCGAAATGCCGTGTAGGGGGCACTCTCAAATAGTGGCTGAATTTGGTAAAAAAACTGCCGTAACTAAATTTTTTCAATTAGAAAGCAGCCACGATTTTGCATTTGAGAAGTAAAGGGCATGCCCTCTGCTTCAAGTTTTTTATAACACTTCCTATATTTACAGACTCTAGTTTTGGGAATATTTACATATATATTCGCATGTTATGATTCATGTAGTGATCAGTTTAAGAAAAATGAGTTTTTTATTCAACTAAATGATTATTTAGCAGATTTTCGAACAAGAATATTACAATATTTAGATTAATTTTGATACAAAAAGGATAAGAAGTAATTATTTTGATTATCTAATCAACATTTTTATAATACATACATAGGCAGTTTATTTGTTTTCGCAAATATCAAATGAAACTTTAAAGTGACGGAGTTAAATAATGTTCTTATTTCTGACAGCTTGTAACACGAAGATATGAGTATTTTTCCGCTTATATTTTTCTTTATCTCCACTAGTTCAAATTTCCGTGAAAAGTTAAAAAAAGATTACATTCTCTGTTGAATAACTTATTGTAAAAATATTTTCGGATTTTCGTGAAAAAAAGTGTTAGCAAATTTTTTAGAAGTTTTGTCGAAAAGATTTGTGTGAGTAATTATATCTTGGCAGGTGGGTATATAGCTTGAAAAGGTTCGTTAGTTAAAAAAATCGAACCAGTTTCAAATTTATCTTTGTGAAATTTGTGTAATTTTCCAAACAATAAAGTTATTTTGATGAAACGTGGGACATTGTTTCTACTATACAGGTTATACTGGTAACCAAATTTAATGCCTGCTTCCTTAAAAAAAGTCGAAGACGCAGCAAGTGCGTTATGGTAGTGAATTTTCATAAAAATGATCTGGCACAAAATATTTTATTATAACTTTTTTTTCTTGTAACATCTAAATCTAAATTTTGGTGTATACTTTACTTTTTATATCGTAAACCTACCTACCAAATTTGGTTATCATAGAATTTTTATTTTTTAAGATAAAAATTTTTTTCAAATGAAAACTCAAAATTTTTCCAGGAAACCTCGTCCTATTTTTCTGATTAACGAACTTATAAAAGCCATTTACAAAAGGAAGGTACATGCCAAATTTTATTAAAATCGGCTTATTACTTTTTGAGATAAGAATTTTTTTTGAATGAAAACTCAAAATTTTCTCGGAAAACCTCGTCCGATTATCCTGACTAACGAACTTATCCAAGCTATTTACAAAAGAAACGTACATGCCAATTTTTATCAAAATCGGCCCATTATTTTTTGAGTTATCGGTGTGATACATATATATATATATATATATATATATATATATATATATATATATATATATATATATATATATATATATATATATATATATATATATATATATAAATATATACATATAAATATATATATATATATATATATATATATATATATATATATATATATATATATATATATATATATATATATATATATATATAAACATATAAAAATTGAAACTAACCCCGGATATGGGTTCTAGGGGTCCTAGTTCGCGCTCATTTGCAAAAATTTTTTCAAAATTCAAAAGTCGGGATCTCCCCAATAGTGAATTTTTTCTACGAAAATTCACTAAAATGACAGGAAATCTGATAACACAGAAACTGCATGTCGCAAATGCCTGACGTGACTTAAAAAGTGTCAGCCAAACTGCCAACAGATGGAAAGTACGTCACGTAAAATAAGTTAGTTACGGCCTACTTAGTTTATTAATATGATGACCGGGCGAGCAATAATAAACTCGGGACGCAGCAAGTGCGTTATGGTAGTGAATTTTCATAAAAATGGTTTTTATAACCAGTATAACCTCTATAGTGGGAACAATGTACCACATTTTATCAAAATAACTTTGTTGTTGGAAAAGGGCAAATATTTTTCGAAAACTAACTTAAAATATATCCGAAAAACTGACCCGATTTTCCTGGCCAGCAAACTTCTTCAAGGTATTTAGCCACCTACCAAGATATAATTATTTACAAAAAGCTTTTCGAGAAAACTTACAAAAAAAATTTTAAACAACTTTTTTGCGACAATCCAAAAACATCTTTTTTACAATAACTCATTAAACATTAGGTACTAATTACCAAAATTTTACAAAAATTTCACTAACAATGATTTCTACATAAACAAATAAAGTTCGCTACCATAACGCACTTGCTGCGTCCAGAATTTTTTTCTTACAAACATGCATTATATTTCGATGGAAAATGCAATAACATAAGGCGTGTTTGATTAAAAAAAAAATTGTATCACCAACGACTTATGGGCCACCCTGTGATTGTAGAAATATTTTTTTTAGATGTAGCTCAAGACACCCTATAATTAATATATACAAATTTTTTTCATATCTTTTATAATTACGGCTATATTGAACTTTATTGATTTTTTACGAAAATTCGACAAAAATTATATACATTAAACGATAAACTCTATAGCTAAGACTACTGCCAAGCATCAGAGAAAGGGTCTATTTGAAATGTATTTTCTGCAAATATTTTAGTAAAATGAAGGACAATGACGGTTGAAACTAAGACTTCAGGGTTTGTAAAACATTCTTCTTGAGACATTTTATTTCCATAGCCCGTATTAGATTCAAGTTCTTTTCCTAAATGTAGCTGATTTTGACGTTTTAAATCGCAACTTTGACGTTTTGAGGAAAACCCCAATTTATTTTTCTTTAATTGCCTATAACTTTTTTGTGTTTTGAGCTACAGGGCTAAATTTTAGTAGGTAACTTACATATAAGAACATAAACCCGTGTACCAAATTTGGTTGCCCTTACTTTGTTAATTCCAGAGATATAAATTTTTTTCGAAAGAAAACACAAAATTTTCCGGGAAAACCCTGGCAGATTTTCCTGGATAACGAACTTATCCAAGCCATTTGCAAAAGGAATTTATTCACCAAATTTAAACAATATTGGCCCATTATTTTTTGAGTTATCGGTGTGATACATATATATATATATATATATATATATATATATATATATATATATATATATATATATATATATATATATATATATATATATATATATATATATATATATATATATATATATATATATATATATAAACATATAAAAATTGAAACTGACCCCGGATATGTGTTTTGGGGGGCTTAATTAGCGCTCATTTTTTAAAAATTCAAAAGTAGGGATCTCCTCATTAGTGAATTTTTTTTTAAGAAAATTCACTAAAAAAGACAATTGCCATTAAAAATAAGTGTATGAAAAATCACTACCATAACACAATTGCTGCGTCCACAATTCTTTTAATCGATTAGTTTTCTTGGCATTTTCTAAGTTATCTAAAAATTTCGATTCAAAAATACATACCATACGCAGTTTAAAAGGTAAATGGACTATAAAAATATACAAGAAATAAATGACAGAATACGTACATAAAATAAAAAATTTAATACCTTCATAAGACAGAGGATACTTTGCTGCTAGTTTATTCATTTGGTGTAGCAGGCTTGTGCCAGTTTAAGTCTTGACGATCGTATTTCAGCGGCATTTCAGGAATATTTCAGGCAAGTGTATCGTTACAAATATGCTTCCTGCTGAGCTCAACAAAAATACAACAGTAAACATGCATTCACAAAAATAAATGTAGTTAGAATGATATACACACGACAGGTAAAAGCGTAGAATGGTTAGCGTGTCTGACAGGTAGTCACGTGGCTGCACTCAAGCGCCTGATATCATACGCTATTATAAATACTATTATCCCGTTAATGGGCACAGCTGTCTGCGAATAAAATGTAATTGTTCTTCTGTTATCTGAACTGGCGCGGAGCTACTATCATTTCAGCACGCGAACTGCATTTTTGTGTGGCATCTTCACCTAGAAGAGACTGAATCCTCTTTGCCACAAAGCGACTCCTTATCGCTGATGACAGGACAATACTACAACACATTCACGCAATTCTCTCTTGGCTGGCCACGATTGTGTTTTGTTTTGAGGGCTTTCTAGTCCCCTTTGTGTCAGGAACATGTAGTTTAGCCGAAGGTGCTGGCTTTGTTTCCTTAGTATTGCTATGGTGTCTCGTGCAAAGATACGACTGACTTTTATGTGATGTTTTTTTCTTACTTACACTTTAATAATAGAAGCTGGATTTCAGTTTTCAGATCCTGACGTTACATTATATACGTTTATATTTTCTTTAATTAAAAGTGTTTATTGAATAAAGACTATTTCTATGGCTTCACAAATAATGGTTTTCTTTTCTGTAACCGGTTTCGCTGCTTGGAAGCATCCTCACAGTGAAGAAAAAGTCTAGACGCATCAAGTGCGTTATGTAAGTGAATTCTCATAAAAATGCTTTTAATAGCAAGCATGTCTCTCTAATGCAAGAAGTCATCAATATGGTTACCGGTATAACCTATATAGGAGAAAAAGTAACGAGGAGTTTCTAGTGTGCATACAGCTTTAGCATGCCGTCTTAGGGTTCTGGTTATTTTTGTGGAGCCGTTTTACCTCACTTCACTCTAAACCGAGCTGCAGAGCACTCATAGTGTGCTTACTTGTACATTTTATGTTGTAAATAGAAAGTTTTTTAAAGATAAAGATTATTATTACGATTTAACCAGTCCAGATTAGATTAAAAATGCAGTCCGCTATATCAGTATTAACATCGTGGTCCTAGCTCACCAGATTTAAAAGCTGATTAATTAGAAGATTGAAGATATAATCTGTAAATATTAGAAAACCTACAATAACAGTGCAAACTTCCAACAAGCCAGTTGAGAAAGGTCCAGGTCAGGTAGAATGGACAGTTTGGTTTTACCAAGGTTTCAAGATTAGAAGACTAGAGGAACCGAAGTTTACTGCTTTCCAAGATTCAAGTAAGTCATTGTTTGCTTATCCTTTGTTAAGTTGCCTTTATTGCCTGATATTTACCGTTCTCAAACTGAGTTAACATAACTGAAAGAATATTGCTTACTTACAATTACAGTTTATGTTAAGTGCTCATTTATTTAATTACGCTTAAAGATTATATTAATTTTAACTTAAGTTTAGATTTCAGATTAAGACTGGTTAAAGAGATTAATTAAGTGAAGTCGATTAATTATTAAGTTTTGTTTATTGCATTCAGATTCATTTATTAAGGATTATATTTTAAATAAAATGGCTTTGACTTAATTAAACAGACCACGAGGTTCTTTAAAGCACAAGACCACTTTTGAATATTTTGTTTATTCAATGCGAAACAGATTTAATGAAGATTCAATAACAGAAGAAACGGTCATAGACTTAAAACATAAATTAGATAAAGTAATCTCTGTATACGACGAATTTGAGGTTGTTCAAAATAGTATCGAAGACGCTTGCGATGAGGATCAATTAGAGAATCAATATCAACAACGAGGTGATTTTATTGATAAATTCGGTAAAGCTGTAGCCGCTGCAAAATTCATTTTGGCACAACGTACTACTACTGAAGATTCTGTTGACCAAAGAAGTTCGTCATTAGATTCCATTAGTAATCACAGTAATAGTTTTTCGAATATTAAATTACCGGTTATAGATTTAGCAAAGTTTGACGGAACATATGAAGGTTGGTTAAGATATATTTGATTCACTTATACATACAAATAATTCTAATAATGATATTCAGCAATTTCATTATCTTTTATATATATATATATATATATATATATATATATATATATATATATATATATATATATATATATATATATATATATATTTATTTATTTATTTATTTTCACAATACACCACGAGGGCTTACAGCCTAAATACTATCGTACCGTGGGTGTCGACAAGGAGGAAAGGGGCAACTTGTTAATTCTGGACTTGAAGGTTTGAGGTTCGGGGGAGAAGGAAAAACATGTGCCGGCAACGAGTTCCACAACTTGGAAGTCCTCGGGACAAAAGAGCGGGCATAACAATATGTTCTATCTCTGGTGACCTGGACAGTAAAAGGGTGCATTCTCTCTGTTCCCCTGGTAGATCTGTTGGGGGCAGCAGGTGGAGGAACTATGGAAGAAAGCTCATCTGAGCAGTGCCCGTGCAGATATCTATAAAAGAGAGAGAGAGGTCACCAACGGCAAGGGCAAGTGATGGCAGCCTTTGGGTGAGGGTAGGCTCACCGATGAGATGTATAGCTCTCTTCTGAATGGAGTCCAGGATAGCGAGTGTAGAAGCGGCAGCAGCACCCCAGATGTGGGACCAGTATTCGAGGTTTGGTCTTATTTGTGAAGTATATAAAGTATAGAGATTAGCTGGTGAAAAGTATTTGCGAGCCCGGAAGAGAAAAGTTAATTTCTTAGCAGCCGCTTCTGCAATTGATGTGACATGTTGGTGCCAATTGAGATTTAGATCCACAGAGATGCCAACAAGTGAAAAGGACTCATTACTTTGAATAACTTGGTTGTTTATTGTGATGGATCTAGGGCTAGTGTATCTCTTATGAGAAAGAAAGCAAGACTGTGATTTGGTGGGGTTGAATTGTACAAGATTTCTACTTCCCCAGTCTAAAATTTTTTGGAGATCCTCGGAGATAGAACCCTCCATGAGTGTGCGATCCTCATCTTGTTGGGCTAAAGAGACAGTCTTAGAATATTGTATATTGGAGTGAAGGGTGCTGTCGTCCGCGTAACTGTGAACTGGGTTGGATGTGCTAGAGAGGAGGTCATTGATGTGGAGAAGAAACAAAGTAGGGGATAAAGCTGAACCTTGAGGAACTCCTGCTCTAACTGGATACAGTTTAGAGGAATGGCCATCCACGACAACAGAAATACTCCGGTTAGAGAGGAAATTTGCTGTCCACGTACAGAGTTTTCGTGGTAGGCCATAGGCCGGTAGTTTATTAAGCAGCGCTGCGTGCCAGACCTGGTCGAATGCTTTGGATATGTGTAGAGCGACAATCTGGGATTCACCGTGTAGTTCCATAGACTTGTTCCAAGAAAGGGTGACAAAGGAAAAGAGGTCGGCAGTGGATCTGCGCTGACGGAATCCATACTGCCTGTCGTGGATTAGACTGTGTTTTTCAAGAAATTTTAGTAATTCGGTGTTTATATACTTTTCCATCACTTTAGAGATGACTGTAAGGAGAGAAATAGGCCTGTAGTTGCTAGGAAGCGCTTTTGATCCTTTCTTGGGGACTGGTTGTACTCGAGCAGTTTTCCAATTACTAGGGAATATGCCTCTATTGTAAGATGCCTGAAACAGACGATTCAGGACAGGAGCAAGTTCCGGTGCGCATTTTTTGAGAATAATTGCTGGGATCTCGTCAAGGCCAGAGGCTTTCCTGGTATTAATAGAAGAGAGCATCTTTCGTATCTTTTTAGTTTTGAAAATGATATCCGTCATTTTATGCGCGACATTGGTGACTGTTGCTGGTTGAACATTTGGAGGTGGGTTGAGAGTAGAATTGCCGGCGAACAACGAGGCAAAAAGTTCAGCCTTGCCCAGGGCGGTAGAAACAATTTCATCCCCTGAGAAAAGAGGTGGGAATGTGCTCTTGCAGAAATTATTCCCAATAGATTTAGCAAGAGTCCAGAAGGGTTTGCTGCCGCTGGAGCTTAAGAGGACTTTGTTTTTGATGTGGTTATTAGACGAGTTTTTTGCCTCAGAAAGAATGCGGACATAGCGGTTTCTTGCGTCGTTAAATGCTTGACGGTTTTCTTGACTGGGATTGTTTAGAAGCTTTTTGTGAGCTTTGACCTTTTCAAGTCTGGCCTTGTCATGGGATTTAGAGAACCGGGGCTTTTGAGTGGCAGCAGAGGTTTTCTGTGTACGTGGAATAAATAATTCCATGCCAGCTTGGATAATTTCGGCCACGTTTTGTGAGATATCAGAAGCAGACAGACGCCCATGGAAATGAGGAAAACTAATCTCGGATTTCGTCCCAGTTCGCGGAGCTGTAGTGCCAAACGATATGTTGGTGTGATGACTATGTGACCTCGGGTTGCATTGCGCAGAAACAGTGACCATGCCGTGGTCTGAGCGACCCAGGGGGGCGGTGACTGATATCTTATAGCATTCAGGATTTGTAGTAAGAAGGAGATCCAAGAGATTTGAGTTGGGTGTTGGGACGCGAGGAAAGTAAGTAGGTTGCTGAACCATATTGGCTAAAGAATTTCTGACTGCAAAGGCCTCCGCTGCTCTTCCTTGTGGATCGGTTTTCGAGGATCCTAACCGTTCTTTATTATGGACAAGTCACCAAGAATAGTGACCTCGGAGGAAGGATATTCAGAAATCAGATGGTCGGTTTTTTCAGAAAGGTAGTCAAAGAGCTGGACAAAGTTGTTGTCAGAAGGTGACCGGTAAATGCAACAGATGAATTTACTTGCAGCCCTGAGAGAAAGTTTTATCCATAGTATGTCTTTTCTTCCAGCTTCTAAATTGGGGAGTCTGGTGCAGGGTAGATTGCTACGGACGTATGCGCACACGCCTCCATGCAATCTAAATGAAGTAAGGAGCTCATACCCCGGGAAATTAAGGTGATTAGTGGCTGTTTTGGCACTAATTTGAGTTTCGGTGAGGAAGAGGAGTTGGGCCTATTAGCCGGAAGGAAACGGTGGACGGAGTTCAGGTTAGAATTTAGGCCACATATATTCGAGAAGGATATGTTAAATCTTGATGTTAAACTCCCGTTAAACCATTTCCAAAGGCACAACTTAATCGAAAAGAAAGAAAAAAAGGAACTAGTCGCATTATCACTGCCACTCCAGAGAAAAATGAAATAGAGCCTGCGAATAAAAAAAAACTAATCAAGATTAAGACGCATGTGAAAATAAAAGCAATAAAAAAAGTGTTGCAAAGTAGTAGCAGTGAAAGTAACAACGAAGTGGAATCTTGTCTTTGCCAAGAGTGACAATTCTTTCGATTGGAGGTCGAGAAAGAAACGAAAGTTGCCGAGAATGATTATTTTAACGTAGATTATTTTGTCGTCGTCAAATTACCGAAAAATAAATAAATTAGACACTTTATTAGGCAAATAAATGAAAATATGATATATTAAGAAGTCAGTTTTAAGTTAAAAAAAAAGGGAATGACAGTTACTACCACTTTTTTTCCTGAGAGCGATGACGTGGCTGATATCGAAAAAGAGGATACAGTACTCAAACTACCCCCACCTCTTCATAATGCCGAAACTGCAAGAATGATAGCTTTTTTTTTATTTAGTATTGATTTATCATACCTACTTTGAATGTTTTTGTGTGTATCCCTTTTAGCCCCAAATGTGTCCGTTTCATTCTGGTGTAATGTATTGAAAGGGACAAATACTATGGCTCATATTTTCCAATTTTTTTAAGAACTAATCGTTTATGTTTTTTGTATGCAAAACACTTTTGCAAATGTTGTACTATCAATAATATCAGGTGCAATAAATGTAAAATATAGTGATATTGCTTATAGACAGGTTTATCTTCAAAATGTTGCCTTCATGCCACCTCTCCCCTACTGCCATCAAAGAAAAATTTGCTTAATATTTTCACTAATGTTACTTTAATAATTACATTAGTTAAAGTGGTACTTAATGTGATGAACACAGCTTGCATTTGAGTCTCTAAATTGCGATATTTGTATTCAAAGAAATCCATCTCAAATGGATGGTAACATGTTAAGGTTGAAATATTTCAGCTGCAAGTTTCACTGTAAGTCATTCTAAATTCGTTAATCAAAACTGAAGACCGATGGGTCTAGAATATCTGAATACTTCCATTTGTCAGAAATCACCCTCCTCGAAAGCCATTTGCTATAGTAAAGTCAGGTATCACGAGAAGTTTACGAATCGGCTAAGTGGATCATTTTTATTACGATGCGGGTCCAAATAAAGTATATTCGTTGCCCTGTAATTGAATAGCTAAGAGGATTTGAAAGTCCGTTTGAACTTACCTATATTCACTCTGAGAAATTTCAGGTATTGATGGTAAAGGATTGTGTAGCCAGAGTACCGTAAACAGCTGTTTGAAGTTTGTTCCTTTAACTTTCACGAAATTACACGGTCTCACCGTAACAAGGGATTATGCGCTATTGATGTCCACTTATATTACATAACTTATAGAACCAGTATGTTTTATGCAAATAATTTGTTTAAATACTTAATTTACATCACGATTATGTAATTTGTAGTGACTTTCGAAGAAAACATTCGGTATTGATGGTATCGTAAAATGTAATAAAATGTTTATGAATTTTTCTATCAAATATAATTTTATGGATTTTTTCTGAAAAACATTTTATCGACATTTTTACAAATGTTTTTTTCAAGTGATTTTTCCAGAAATCTTTTTTTTTTGCCCGAGTTGATTTTTGGTTAACTTTTAGGCAACAAACTTGAAACGAATATGGGTTATGTAAAGAAAATGTGGCAAGTTTTATCTTCAATCGTCATTGTCCTTCACTTTACTAAAAGTGTGGAGGCAGCAAGTGTGTTATGGTAGTGAATTTTCATAGAAATGATCTGACACCAAATATTTTTTATAACTTTTTTTCCTTTTAAAATAGAAATATAAATTTTGGTATGTATTTTCCCTTCAATATCGTAAACTTTCTTACCGAATTTGGTTACCATAGCTTTTCTATTTTTTTCCGAAAGAAAACCCAAAATTTTCCCAGAAAACGTAGTTCCATTTTCCTGGCTAACTAACTTATCGAAGCCATTTATAAAAGTATTTGCTGAATTTTAGTAAAATCGGTACATCATTTTTAGAGGGAGTTATCGGTGTGATATATATATATATATATATATATATATATATATATATATATATATATATATATATATATATATATAACGAGAAAGGTTTAAGGGCAAAGCCGCAAGGAGACAACCGCAGACACGTGTTTCAGGCTAATTAGCCATCATCAGTACGGTATAGCCAAGTGAAGATGGTAACACTCTGGATGAAGATAGAAAAATATACGGAGTCCCACAGTCCTGTTGGCTATACCGTACTGATGATGGCTAATTAGCCTAAAACACGTGTCTGCGGTTGTCTCCTTGCGGCTTTGCCCTGAAACCTTTCTCCTTGTATAGTACATAAATGCCGTGTTATCAATCCTGTTTTAGTTAATATAACTTCCTGGGCTCCGGATGTTCACGCAGGTGATTTATTTGCCTCCGTAGCTTTTTTGGTTGTTTCCCTCGGATTGAGGGTTTTCCAAATGTTGCTGCAATTGTGCACTGGTTGCCTGTTGGGACTCCGTATATTTTTCCATCTTCATCCAGAGTGTTACCATCTTCACCTGGCTATACCGTACTGATGATGGCTAATTAGCCTGAAACACGTGTCTGCGGTTGTCTCCTTGCGGCTTTGCCCTTAAACCTTTCTCCTTGTATAGTACATAAATGCCGTGTTATCAATCCTGTTTTAGTTATATATATATATATATATATATATATATATATATATATATATATATATATATATATATATATACATAGTACATAAATGCCGTGTTATCAATCCTGTTTTAGTTATATATATATATATATATATATATATATATATATATATATATATATATATATATATAAACATATACAAATTGAAACTGACGCCGGATATGGGCCCTAGATCGCGCTCAATTGAATTTTTTTTTCAATTAAAGTCGGGATCTCCTCATTAGTGATTTTTTTCTAAGAAAATGCACTAAAATGTTTGCAGAAAATTCGTTGTTTCAAATAAACCTTTTCTCTGATGCCCTGGCAGTAGTTTAATAATAGAGTTTCTGGTTAAAAATCTATAAAAAAATTTTCGCGTAATAATTTCGCTATTGGGAAGACCGCGACTCTTGAATTTTGAAAAAAAAATTTTAAATGACTTCGAACTAGACCCTCAGAACAAATATACGGGTTATTTTGAGTTTTTGCATCTGTTTACATATATACATAATGGCATATTTCTGCGGTAAAACTCAATACGTTATTATACAAGATACGAGAAAAAATAATATACGTTAATTATAGGATGTCATAAGCTGGATGTTATAAAATTATTGTTGCAATTCCAGGCTGGCCTATAAGCCGGTGGTATTACAAAAAAAAATATTCTTTAATGGAGCACATCTTATATTATTGCATGTTTGCATTTTCCATTGAAATGTGATGCATGTTTGTAGAAAAAATAATCTTGACAGAGCAAGTGCGTTATAGTACTGAATAAGCATTACATTCTTTAAATTTTAAGAATCTCATTTGCTATTAAGCTAATTTTCGTTGCCTAGGAAACCAGTTTTTCGGAACATTTAAAGCTTTATTTTCGGAAAATGTTTATATATTTCCAAACAGTAAAGTTATTTTGATGAAATATGGTACATTGTGTTTTATTTAAGCCTAGTTTATACTTTTAACAAAATTTGCTGTCTGCATTTATTAAAAAACTCACATTTATTGTTATTGAAAACATTTTTATGAAAATTCACTACCATAACGCATTTGCTGCGACCAGACTTTTTGTAATTTTCGTGGAAACACTTACTTTCAAGAAACCTCTTGAACTAAGACCTCTGGAATCCACAACCAAGGTTAGCTTCAATTTTAGTGAATTTTTATTAAGACAATTCACTAATCGAGAGGTATCGATGATATCGTATAAGTGGTCATATCTATCAAATTTAAACTTAATTGGTTTAGTTAATCTTGTGTTATAACTAAATAAAACATATATAATCTAGGTTATGACTTAAAATTACCTCTGAATCGGTGCCTATAATGTTAGGCAGGTCAGACATCTGACATTGCCAACAAAATCTCCAAACTAAATTTGTAATGGACGGGCTACAAAAATGGGTCACAATAAACAATCGGCGGAAAACCTATATAGTAGTAAATAAAATTTTTAATGAAAGTAATTCAATTTGTTTAAAGGCAATCTATCACTACGTTTTATTATGTATAAATATTAGGCTTCCCACTCTTCGCGGTATTTAAAAGCCATCTCCTTCTTCTAGTTTAATCTAGCAACACCAGCTAGCTATTTGTCATTTGTTATTCGGCTAACTGACAGCTGGCAGAAATCATGAACGAATCTTGTGCGCTCTGCGCATAACCTTGAAATCGACTGCGCTAATCCGCTTATACCTTAGAATGTAAAACCACCACCTATATTCTAAGGTTGATACAAATAGTAAGTAAATAATTTCCCAACTTAAAATTTTAACCTAACTTTAACAAATGCCATCAAACGTTGACTATGGAATATTATGATTCTACAATACAATTAAACAAATAAGGAAGTAATCGTTAAATCGAGCTGTGTGCATCAGATGCAGATTCTTAATCAACGCATGTGGGCGCTGTATTATTAAAGCGAAACAAAATTATTTCATGAAGAAATATACCTAACTCAAACTAATACAGCATGTGCTTATAATATCTAGGTATTTATTGATTTCTTTACTTTTAGTTTTTCCTCTTGATGTAGTGTATGAAAAATTTGAAGTATATGAAACTACATAAGCTTAGATGTATTCTCACCACAATTATAACCGTAGACCGGTTTGGCTCTAATTAGAGCTCGTCAGTACGGCATACTAATTGCAGCAAAAATACACCTATAAAATAACACGGCTATGGCAGACAGCAGCCTCTTAAAACTAAGTAAGATGTAAGACACGCTATACACGTATCGCCATCTCGTTGCGGAACCAAGTAGTATGTTGTCACGGTAGCTCGACATAACACAGAATGTTACTTGTTACCGCAACGAGATGGCGATACGTGTAAAAGTTGGTCTTACATCTCACTTAGTTTTGAGAGGCTGGCTACCATAGCTGTTTTACTTTACAGGTGTATTTTCGCTGCGATTAGTATGCCGTACTGACGAGATCTAACTAGAACGAAACCAGTCTACGGTTCTAACTGTGGTGAGAGTACATCTAGCCTTACATACTTTATCCACATATTGGTGAAGAAATGGGCCAGAGCTGACAATCTACTAAATTATTAGTTGGTTCTATACAGTCTCTATTTTTTAACATTCTGTTGATCTCTATTGGTAAAATCGCCGTATCACAATTTGTGAGATGTGCGAAAAATGTGAAAAGTTGCAAAGTAATTGAAATAACTCCAAAACAATGAACGATATCATTTTTTTTTAACTTACAAACATGCATTATAATTCGATGGAAAACACAAAAATTAAGTGTTCTATTAAAAAAAGAAAGTGTGTATCACCAACGACTTATGGGCCACCTGTGATTGTCAAAATAGGTTTATTAGATGCAGTACAAAACATCGTATAATTAACGTATATAATTGTTTCTCATATCTTGTATAATAACGGATATATTGAGCTTTACCGTAGAAATGCGTCACCCTGTATATGGGTAAAGAGACAAAAACTGAAAGTGACCTCGTATATGGGTTTTAGGGGTTCCAGTTCGCGCTTATTTGAAGAACCCTTTTTAAAATTCATAAGTCGCGCTCTTCTTAGTAACGAATTTTTTCTACGAAAATTTGCTAAAATCTATACTATTAAACCATAAACTCTATAGATAAAACTACTGGCAAGACATCAGAAAGAGGGTCCATTTTAAATCGATTTTCCGAAAACATTTTAGTAAAATGAAGGACAATGATGGCTGAAGCGGAAACTTAAGGCTTTGTAAAACACATTTATTGAGACTGTTTCTACATAATTCATATTTGTTTCAGATTCGTTGTCTGAAAATTGTAAATTTTGACGTTTAAAATCACGACTTTGACGTTTTAAGAAGAAAAATCATAAAATTGTCAAAATATGTTTTTCTGCTATTTCTTGACCTTCGTACCTCAAGGAAACTCAACTGTTGTATGTAATATTCAATTCGTTTTGTTAATCACCCAAAAGATCTTGTTCTTGTGCTTTCCTCTGATCACCAGTGGTACCCAAATTTTTTTTTAAATGCCTATAACTTCTTTTCTTTCAACTTAGAAATCTAAATTTCGACACGCAGGGTAAGTTTGTTGTTAGAAACATAGATGCCAAATTTGGTTGTCTCATAGCTCTGTTATTTTCAAAGATACAAAAGTTTTCCAAACGAAAACCCAAAATTTTCCCGGAAAAGCTATCCCGATTTTCCTGGCTAACGAACTTATCTAAGCCAATTGCAAAAGAAAGGTATGTACCAAATTTCATCAAAATTATTTTTTGAGTTAAAGTAAGATATATATATATATATATATATATATATATATATATATATATATATATATATATATATATATATATATATATATATATATAGACACAGTTCTCTTCATTGGAGAATTATTCGTTTTACGAAAAATTCGCTAAAAAGCCAATATGCAACTAACATTTTCGACAACAAAATACTTTAAAAAACTTGCTAGGTAACCCAAAAGGAAAGGATAGTATGCTAGAATCTCGGGAATTTATGGAATGAAAATTCACTACCATAACGCATTTCTGCGAAGGTTTAGCATATATTTAAATATAAATGTTTTTTCAGTGAATATAAGCCATATTATTTTATTTTTGTGTTCTTAGAGAGTGAATGTGATTTAGTTTAGCTATTATATTCGAATTCACTTTCAGTTGACATAAGTTTATGTTTTCAAAGTTACCTAAAAATCGTATTTAATTTTTCATAAGAAATGACTTAATGTGTTTCAGTATTTTTACTGGGTAAGTAGGGACTTTACTTCAGATAAATAATAAATTATAAGAAGTTATATAAACGAGTCATGCCAAATTTTGCAAGGTTCTACTATGAAACTTTTTTTTTAGGTCTCATAAAGTCTTAGAATTTTAACTACTAGCTACATGTACCTACATGTTCTGACCAGTTAAATTATTTTTTTTGTACTTAGACCTAAGTGATAAGGTGGAAATCAACTGCGGATATCTGTGGATAAATACATAGTTGGCGGTGCTTCTTGTTGCTGTGGCAGCGGGCGTTATAACAAAACCATGATTGACTTGGTATTTCACCCTGTATAACAATACGCATGGAAATTTGACTTATCCTGTATATATATAACCTTATAAGGATCAAGTAATTGTTCTATGAGAAAAAACAATTGATACAGTTTTTAGATGTCAATTTAGAGCTTTTATAAGAAGATCTGAATTGAGGATGTTTAGTACTCGGTATTTCTTTTTTCTTAACATCTTAGATGGTAGATGTAAAATACATTATATGCTAAAATATACGTATTACCATTACCATTTGCAAAAACTAACAACATATAAATGAAATATTCGAACATTTTGTGATACAGGATTTTTTCCGAAAAATGCCTATTCTGACCCACTGTGCGCCGTTCCTTTTTCTGAAAATTTCCTACCAGTTGCTGTGCCGATACTTTGTTTTTATTAAACATTCATTGCTACTAGTGCTGCACTCTGTGTAATCAGTTGGTTCTACTTATTTACCGTAAAATATGTATAATTTTTTTCAGGTTATCGAAAATTTGCAGTATAACCGTAATGAAGGCAAACATATCAGGTAATAACGCAAACAGAACCCAACACAACATTACAGTTTGTTTAACAGACAAATGAATCGACGAGAATATAATAACAAGCGTCCCTCTGTGTGTTACATATGCCTAATTAAAATCCTATAACGCTTTTAACAATCGGTAACTTGACACACATCAATTAGCCAAATTGACACATGCATACATACTCAACACAATAAATAAGTCTTGTTTCAGAGCGATATTCATCTGGAAAATACGAAATAACCGGTGGATTATCTACTGGGACAGAGTTCGGCTTGATGAATTGGAGAGAGCAAACGGTTAACAATATTTATGGCCTTACAATAAATAAAAACGCAAACAGCCTTTAGCTTTATAATCGGGAAAGACCATGAATTATATACCCTGCACTTTGCATGTTGCGAAATTATTTACCTAACGCTTGTCCACACTTTAATTTCTAACAACTTTTCGGTGAGAATTTATTGCACCTGCAGCTATAAAAACTGTTTTTAGTGAATTTTCGTGGAAAAAATTCAGTAATGGGGAGATCCCGACTTTTGAATTTTGAAAAAATATTTTCAAATGAGGCGAACTGGGACTCCTAAAACTTATATCCGCGGTAAGTTTCAACTTTGTTTTGTTTGTTGGAAAACCTAGACCGATTTTCCTTTAAAATTTTCAGTTTCCTTTCCTAAAAAAATTTTTATCTCAAAAAATAAAAGTCTGAACGCAGCAAGTGCGTTATGGTAGGGAATTTTAATAAAATTGTTTTTAACACCAAATATGTGTATTTTTTTTTTAAGAAAGCAACTATCAAATTTGGTAACCGGTATAACCTATATAGTAAAAACAATGTGCCACGTTTCATTAAAATAACTTTCTTGTTTGAAAATGTACAAAAATTTCCGAAAGCAAACTTAAAGTCTTCCGGAAAACACGGGTTTCTTGGTCAACCTTATAGGTTAATAGCAAATTCGCTAACATTACGCACTTGCTGCGTCCCAAATTTCTTTTCTTACAAACATGCCTCATATTTCGATGGAATATAAATTTGAACCACCAACGACTTATGGGCCACCTTGTGTTTGTATAAATATTTTTTTAATATGTAGCTCAAGACACCCTATAATTAATGTATGCGGATATATTGAGCTATATTGATTTTTTACGAAAATTCGACAAAAATTATATACCATTAAACGATAAACTCCATAGCTAAGACTACTGCCAAGCATCAAAGGAAGGGTCAATTTGAAATGAATTTTCTCGAAACATTTTAGTAAAATGAGGGACAATAACGGTTGAAGCTAAGACTTCAGGGTTTGTATATTATTGCGCATTCTTCTTGAGAAATTTTCTTTCCGTAGCCCGTATTAGTTCCAGGTTCTTTGCATGAATGTTGCCAATTTTGACGTTTTAAGTCGCGACTTTGACGTTTTGAGGAAAAAGCCGATTTATTTGTCTCTAAATGCCTATAACTTTTGTGCCTTCTAACTTAGAGAGCTAAACTTTGGTACGTAACTTAGCTATAATACCTATAATAGTATGAACCCGTGCACCAAATTTGGTTGCCTTACTTTACTGATTTTCCTGGCTAACAAACTTATCCAAGACACTTGCAAAAGGAAGATTCACCAAGTTTAATCAAAATCGGCTCGTTATTTTTTTAATTATCGGTGTGATACATATATATATATATATATATATATATATATATATATATATATATATATATATATATATATATATATATATATATATATATATAAAAATCTTTTTATATTAATAAATTATTAATAAATCTCATAGCTTGGGTTCATGAGTCGAAAAATGCACCACTTTATTAATAGAAATTGTCTGAGCTTTATTACGAGATTCACTATAAAATTCTTATTAGTATTACAAATTCTTAACACTAATCAAACTTCCCTTGAAAGGGTACTCACGATTTTTATGTAGGTTCAGTCCTTTTTATTTATTTATTAAATTATTATTATTTTTTGTTAATTGATTTATAGCTATTGAGCTACATAAGTTCCATTCACCAACCTTTAAATGTCACTTGAAGTATTTGCCTCCATGTGTTTTAATAGTTATTCTGTCCACTATACATTTGGGTTATGTGTATAGTTTATGGGTTTAATTTCTTTTTTACGGATTCTTCTTTCAATCAGATGAAAATAAAAAAAGAACCCTTGCCTAGTCTAATGGCAGTTGACAGTTTGGTTTCTTTTCTTATTTTTATTTAATATTTACTAATAAAATTCCAACAAGAATTCATTAATTTACCATATATTCTCCAGTTTCCATTAATTGATTGGATAATATTTGTTCCAATTTAGTTACCAATAATAATCAGATAGCAGACATTAACAGGTAAGTTGACACTGTCAAACTTATTTAATTATTTTCCTTTAACAATATAACCTAAAATTGTTGAGAATAAATGCTGGAAATCAATTAAAATTCTGATTTGCTCTCTTTATCTACTTAAATTCAAATGCCTCGATAAAATAAAACTACATTTCTTTTATATAAAAACTGAAAAAAAATGAATTAGCGTCCTGACGCCATGTTAATTATAGACCTGCTTATTTAGGATTTTTTTAAATATTACAGCTAGCCAAACAAACTATATTTTAAAAGAAAGCTTGTTTAAAATTGCGTATTTTGATACCCCATGCATGTGGTTTCATTATACCGCATGTTATTAATTTTATGGCAAACTTGCCATTTTTCAAAATTGACAATTGTCATAAATATGAAAATTACTGACCGCTAATCTTTATAATACACAAATTATACAATGAAAAACTTATTCTAGACAATTTCCTAAATACATAGATCTATTTTACATGTGATTTGGTTCAATAATAATCTTATAATCTATACATGAAATTTGTAATTCTTTTATCTGTTGACATTTCAATTTTCAGTCTAACATTTTTTATAATAATCTACTTACCTACAATTATAATTATATACAGGGATCAAAAATACAATTTAATACACTATTATATCAAGTATTATACATAAGCCGTCCTCTCGTAACATGACGTTCGACAATTGTAAAAAGTTGCATTTTTCTTTAATTTTCCCTTATTATGGTTGCTACTATATTATTCTAGAGATTCATAATGATATAATCAACTTAATGCTTTTAAATTATTAAATCTGTTTTAAATTTACAAGTATTATCAGATTTTGTGGAAATTCCGAAATGCCATATTATGTAAATTTTGAAATGACATGCACTATCAATTTGCAAATTATATGGACGTGACACTGATATAGTCCACAATATATATAGTTACTATTTATGCTTTCTGTCAATTTTGATCATGAAAATTGCTGTGGAAAGGAGTTTTCCTTATTACGTTATAATTGTACTGGACCGCACCTCAAAATAACAGGTAATCTATAATATGTCAATAATTTCTGATTGCTATACCTTCATATCATTCTAATCATGTTGTGTTCGTATTTTTCCACACATTTTATCCTATCTGCTTCCTAAATTAATTGAATTTTATTGTTATAGTACCAAAGTTTATCACTCTGACGATTTGTTTGCTGCGTTTAACGTACCTATCAAGATGGAGACGTGATTCAGCCACGGAATGCTGATCTTTTATTTTAATTAGCTTCAGTGACCTCGTCTACTGCTCTATTAAATATAATATTTTAATTTTGAATGTATAGTCATTGGAAAATAAACGTTCTTTTTTATGTAGGTTGCACACTTTGATTTCAAATACTAATTTGATATGATATTTTTTTATATTATCATGATTAAGTTGTTTATTTTTATTTATTTTGATTTGAATACTTAGCCCCTTGCATGCTTATCGACTTTTGTCTTTAAATTCCCCCTTTTCAATCCATCTTTGGCAAGACATACTGTAATAAGAATTACGTACATTTTTCAAGATTTTCTTTTTTCATTTTTCTAAGTTTAGATGCATTTCTGGTACATTAAAATTACCACAGCAACACACACACAATCTCACACACACACACTCACACACACACACACCACACACACACACACACACACATATATATATATATATATATATATATATATATATATATATATATATATATATATATATATATATATATATATATATATAAATACTAACATATAAAAGTTGAAACTGACCCCGAATATGTGTTCTAAGGGGCCTAATTGGCGCTCATTTAAAGATTTTTTTTTTTTTTTAGTCGGGATCTCCTCATCGGTGATTTTTTTTTAAAGTAAATTTACTAAAAAGCTATGGTAACCGAACTTGTTAGGTAGGTTTACGATATAAAAGTAACCAATACACCGAAATTTAGAGATCATTTCTATGAAAATCCACTACCATAACTCACTTGCTGCATCCAGACTTTTTTTGATCTTGCACCTTTCAAGGCTCTGCCTAAACAGTAGACATCTAGTTAGTTACGTTAGCTTATTTCAGGATTTAGGTGAACTAAATAGACTGAGTGTACAAAACGAGGATGGGATGTTAATATCCCAATAATAATATGTTGTTCATGCACCGGCATTATGTCGTAAGCCACAAAATAGTTATCTATTTTACACGAGGACAATAAAGCTTCATAAATTTAGGATCCTTAGTACGTCGTGTGTTGTTCTGGTATCTTAAGTATAATGGCACCAATATTGCTTTCATCGCGCAAAAAAATCTTAAATTATATAATAGAAAAAAATTTGGTGGGTTATGATTTATTGAATTCTGGAAATCAGCAACTAAATTTGGCACTTTTCCATTTCACTCAAATTTATAAAAAGGTTTTTTTCATGTTTGTTATTGAATAATTAGTTATAGTAAAACTCACGTTATATGTAAGTATTTTAAACTTTTTTATTCTTCCTATGTAAACTGTGAACTTTTTCCTTCCCATATTGTAGCCTTGAGAATGGAATAAAATTTTCCGAAAGCTCGGCATTTAATAAAGAATTTTATTTTGCAACCGACGGCTTTCCCACAATTTTTTGAGTAAATAACACTATTACCGTCGCAAAAACTTAATAATATATATATCGTACCGATAACTCAAAAAATAATGGACCGATCTTGATAAAATTTGGTGAGTATCTTCCTTGTGCAAGTGGCTTGGACAAGTTCGTTGGCCAGGAAAATCTGACCAGGGTTTCTCGAGAAATGTTGTGTTTTTTTTTCTAAAAAATAACAAAGTAAGGGCAACCAAATTTGGTACGCGTGTTTGTATTCTAAAGAGTGAACCCTGTACCAAAAGGTCTCTAGGTTTAAATACAAAAAAGTTATAAGTAGTCAAAGAAAAAAATTTTTGGAGTTTTCCTCAAAACGTTGAAGTCGTGATTTTAAACGTCAAAATTGTCAATGTTTAGGCAAATAACGTAAAACAAATACGGATTGTAAAAAGGCACTGTTGCAAGAAGAGTGTTCTGCGAACCATTAAGTTTAAGTTTCAACCGTCATTGCCGTTCATTTTGCTAAAATATTTACAGAAAATTAATTTTAAATATATGATGCTTTGGCTGTCGGTTTAGTTAAGTTGATGCTTTCGCTGTAGGTTTAGTGAAGTTTATGGTTTAACGGTCTATAGTTTTTAGCTAATTTTCGTAGAACAAATTCGTTAATGCATTTTGTATTTTTTATTTAAATATGATGCATGTGTGTAAGAAAAAAAATCTGGACGCAGTAAGTGCGTTTTGGTAGCGAATTTTCATTAAATCCTTCAAATTTAAGGTAAGGTTTGTTGGCTAGGAAACCAACATTTAAGTTTCTTTTCGAAAAAGCTTTGTACATTTTCAAACAATAAGTAATTTTGTTAAAATATAGTACATTGTTTCTACTGCATACGCCATACCGGTAATCAGATTGATTCCTGCTCGCATTTGCTATTAAAACATTTTTATGAAAATTCACTTCCATAACGCACTTGCTGCGTCCAGGCTTTTAAATATTTTTATTACGAATGTAGAATATTTAAAATTCTTAATATGTGTATCACGAGATGTAAAGTGTGTAAAACTTTAGATATTTCCTTGTAAATGTAGATATGTAAATTTTAAGTTTCCTTGTCGATTTGAATTGAAAAAATATGAATGCAGGTATTTCTGCTATTTCAGACATTTTAGTATTAATATAATTAATATTGACAATGCATTAGGATTTGTGATTTTTAAATTTGAGAGCTCAGCATGCTCTTTAGTTAACAATCTCATGCATAAATCTCGCCAGAATAAGTTTTATCTAGAATTAACCAATCAATTAAACTCAACACATGATCTGATTTTATGAAAAATACCCTGTTCACATGTTGTTGCATTTCACCTATCAGAAATCTAAATCTCACACTTTTCAATTACATATGTGTGGTATAGATATATATATATATATATATATATATATATATATATATATATATATATATATATATATATATATATATATATATATATAAATGTTATGTTACTAAAAGATAATATTTGTGTTTTTTTTGTCTGTCTCTAATTGAGTAATTAGATCATTTTGAACATTTCTCCTAATCTTAGTGTTATTTTAAATTTAAATATCTTTATCTAGATATTTCAAAGTTTAAAGAAAAAGTTACTCTGTTTTAATCTAGGGAGCCCAAAAATTTAAGGCCCTGGATAAAGCAACATGGATGTGGTAGGTATTTATTTATCTCTTTGTTATAAAACGGTACACTGTATTCTTTATCCAATTAAGTCACTAATTATTACAAATCTCAAGGATAGGTAAACTATGCTAGGGTCTGAGAGGTGAATATTACTCTTAGCCTAACTATCGTCCGAATTTAGACCCATGTGAGGACCACGTCGAGATATCGAACACGTATAAACACTTCGAATAGATACACCTTAGAAAGAGTAATAACACTTAATTATCGAGAGAGGAACACTATGTATTACCAACGTGCAAAGTAAAGACTCCTTATATAATAGAACTGATTACAAACGTTTTTTCGCAGACCTAGATGCTTTATCCACATAACTATCACCTTGGATCTAATAATTTGAACTTATCTAAATGTATTTTTGAATGTATATATATATATATATATATATATATATATATATATATATATATATATATATATATATATATATATATATACATATATATATATATATATATATATATATATATATATATATATATATATATATATATATATATATATATATATATATATATATATATATATATATATATATATCTGTGTGTGTGTATATATACTATGTATAACAGCAAAATGTTGTAACACAAATGTATTATGTACTCGGTTATAGGAAAAAATTAAAATGAAAGAAAAAATTATAATGGGAAACAATAAACCTAAAAAAAGGGGAAAAAGAACAAAGAGGGTTAAACATAACAAAACAAGAAGGCAAAAAAAAAAGAAAAAAAAAGAACAAAATGAACTAACAATTAGGAAATAATTATGAGCCTTGCCAACGGCGTAGTCCGTAGCCAAATACTATAACTTTCCCCCTCTCTTTGGTCTATCGGCTTACTAAAAAATACGTGTTTAATCTGCTAGGCTGATAACTCGTATTCCAAACGATCATTTAAAGAGTATACCTGCATATCTCCTTAAAGTAAATTATATCTACAGAAACTGTGTATTGTCAAGTTGACGACAGTAAACTCCGCCGTTTGTTTAAAGGGTAAGAGATTATATCCTGTGTAACAAACAATGTTGGGCAGATCAGAGTAATTACTCATGTTCACAAAATAAAGGGCCAGACGCAGCTAGCGCGTTATCGTAGAGAATTTTTAAAACATCTTTAATTTTTTAACCTAAGTTTCCAAGAAGAAATTTTCCCTGAAAAAAAAAGTCCGAACGCAGCCAATGCGTTATGGCAGCAAGTTTTCATAAAAATGTTTTTAATGTCAAATGTGTCCTTTTAATTAATGAAAGGTATTGAATTCTGTTTACAGTAAAACCTTTATAGTAGAAACTATGTACCATATTTTACCAAGCCAACTTTATTGTTTAAAAAACTACACAAGTTTTCCGAAAATAAGTTTAAAACTTTGCCCCGAAAAACTTGTTCAATTTACCTGGAAATGAACGCCTTCAAGCTACACACTTGCCAAAATACAATTAGTTACAAAAAACTTAAAAAAAAAACAAAAAATACGCAGTTATTACAAACTGTAGGAGTGGAAGGAGCGGGAGTAGAGGTGTGCTGATCACAAATTGGTTTTTTACAATGCCTGCAACTTCTACGGGTTTTCCTTCTCATTCCACCCTTGCATATCTCTAAATAACCAGTAAACTTCGGGGCCTCAGTTTGATCACGCTCTTGGGTGGGGCCTACCGATACACGTTGTGGTGCAACCAGTCCGTCCCCCCCCACTACAGTTTCCATTGATACCTTTACAAAACAAAAAGTTTCTTCTGATTTAACCGACCTCGAAAAGTCGCACATAGTATTTGGACCACACTGAATGTACATACTATATATATATATATATATATATATATATATATATATATATATATATATATATATATATATATATATATATATATATATATATATATACATATATATATATATATATATATATATATATATATATATATATATATATATATATATATATATATATATATAGTGCCAGTTCTGAGCTGACCGTTAAATGGCGGCCGAAGGAGACACCCGGACACCCTTGCGGGTGCGCTCGGGGGCCTCACAGCAAGACGGCACCGCGGGAGTCCAAGGCACGGGACCGTGCTCGGATCCGGCGTCGCATAAGCTAAGCTGTTCACCTCGCATAGGCCCGGCACGTCGGCCGCGACCCGCTTCTTTGACAAGCCCGACACGCCCCGAACCTCAAAGCCAATCCTTATCCCGAAGTTACGGATCCAATTTGCCGACTTCGCTTAGGATAAAATCCGCTTCAAGGCTGACATTTACAACATAAATAGCCGCAAACGTGATTACATAACTCCTCCTCACCATAAAACCTCTCTCTTTGAAAGATCGTCTAGTTACAATGTTCCAAAGCTTTATAATGCGATAACAAATGAACTTAAGAGGCTAAAAATTGAACAGTTTAGGAAACACTTGTTTGACTACCTGTATAGTACACAGTAAATGGTACTTGATCATTTTTCTTTTTTTGTAATCGGGAATAATTTGGGAGATATTATGACTTTCCGGTTAAGATATTAGTCTAGTTAAGTGTTTAGGCTAGGTTAAAGGATCGCTAATATATTAAATGTAAGATACCTAGGTAAGCGAATTAGTCCGGAGGGGCAGAAGTATCTTCTGCTTGCTTGATCGCAACCTAGTGGTTTTCCTCTGTTTATGTACCTAATTAATTGCAACGAATGAACTGTTTATTTTTTGTAATGACGGAAAATAAATTTATATTATATATATATATATATATATATATATATATATATATATATATATATATATATATATATATATATATATATATATATATATATATATATATATATATATATATATATATATATATATATATATATATATATATATATATATATATATATATAATCTGAAACTTATTAGGAAAATGCGTTGAGGGACTCTAATTCGCGCTCATTTGAAAAAAAAAACAAATTCCAAAGTCGTTACCGCTCTACAAATGACTTACGACTATATATAGGCGGATCGCTCTTTACAAAAAATCGCTAACTGGTAAATTAATTACATTGTTTTATTTCCAATTGTAGCTCAAGTTAATACATAATATTTAGATTATAGATTCGGTGCCGCTGTCATCCTCTAGACAGAAAGCTTGCCGAGACAACTTTACGAGCGGATTGTTCACGTGTTTAGGTACAAATGAATCGATAATTTGTTTTGTGATATATAGACTTCCACGCAATGCAGATAACGTTTTCAACCAAACCGTTTATTTAAATTTCAATTCGAATTTGATCGGAAAAGTGCTAAATTTAATTATATTCATCTCCACACTACGAGTACATATAAACAACTATCGACTATGTATTAGTTCAGAAAAAACAATCCACCACCTAATCATAGGGGATTCAATGTGGTACAGTCCAGAAACAACAATAACGAGATTAAAAACATTCAATTTTGTTATCCGATTATTAGCTTTCAAAGTGTATAATACAATAACCAAAAAGGGTTGTTTTGTTTATTTTGTACAAATACCTACGTGAATAGAATAGATTCGTTTTTGTTTAGTAAAACAATTGTAAAATACATGTAGGTATAAATAATTTAACTAAAAAACAGAAACACATAATGAAAACAAGATTGCATGTTCTGGTTAAACAAATTTTGAAAGCAAATAAAATTTATTTGCATCGTTTGAAACGCACATTAGATTTTTTTATTTATTACTTCATTACAAAAAGTTCGGAATGCAGCAAGTCCCTTATGGTAGTGAATTTTCATAATAATAATATATAATAAGTGATGTAGCCTTATATTAAAAGTTATAAAAAATTACTTTATTACTTTATTTAATTACAAACAAAAAAAAGTAGGGTACATGGACAAGAACATGATCTCTAGCATAAATATTTACAGGTTATACCACAGCTAAGTAAAACAGTGGAGTAAAAAGTGTAAGGTATACTGATTACATAGCTTTGCGAAGAGATCTACTAGAGACAGATTGGAGTGGATTTTACTTAATAAAAGGTATCGACCAAGCTGCAGATACTTTTGTGACTATATTAAGAGAAACTTTAAGAAAGAACATCAGAACAGTTAGAATCAAATCCAAAAAGCGGACCCCATGGATAACATCGGGTTTTCTGACATCGATTAAAATGAAAAACAGCATAAGAAAAGCACAAGGGATCCATGGAACGCAGACCTATTGTCAGAGTACAGACAATATAGAAACAAGGTTAATATGCTAATAAAGAAGGCAAAAGCTAAATATTACTCCGATCTTATAGATAAAAACAGGTCATCATCCGCAGGTACGTGGCAGTGTGTGAGAGATTTGTAATGATGCTAGCCAAAAGTCAGATGTTATATCGGAAATAAAGACATGTCAGGGAAATATGTTAACTGAGAAAGGGGACATGGAAAATGAATTTAATACTTACTATGCAGCGCTAGTGGCGAGTTTAGCTGCTAAAATAAATAAAATCGACATTCTAAGTTGGGGTATAGAAGAGACTTGCGAACATACCATCTTCTTGCAACCCACAAGTGAAGACGAGGTAAGAAAGTGTATTGGGCAACTGAAGAATAACAAGTGTCCGGGCTACGATGGCATCACTGCAGAATTTTTAAAAGAGATCGATGATATAGTATGTTTACCATTGGCACATTTATTCAACAGAAGTATGGAAAACGGAAAATTTCCAAAGTCATTAAAAAATAGGAGTGATTAAACCTATATATAAGTCAGGTGATAAAAAAGAAATGGTGACCTACAGACCCATAACCCTGATATCTTGCTTAGCTAAAATATTTGAGAAAATATTGAAGATCAGACTTAATGGGTTCCTTGGCAAATATCAGCTGATTTCGGAAAGACAATACGGTTTTAGAGAGGGCAAGTCTACGAGCGATACAATCACCGAATTGACAGATAAGATCTACAACGCACTGGATGATAGCAAACCCGCATTATGTATCTTCGTCGACTTGGCAAAGGCTTTTGATACCGTGAGCCATGACATATTGATTGAAAAATTAGAAAAATGCGGTATACGAGGTAATGCACATGCACTTTTAAAGAGCTACCTAACAGAACGACAGCAATATGTTGATATAAATGGAGTGTTGAGTGAAAGTGGGATACTTACGGTATATGGTGTGCCACAGGGAACAGTGTTGGGTCCTTTGTTGTTCACCATTTATATGAACGGTCTGCTCACGAAAACATGCAAAGGCGAAATAGTTAGCTTTGCTGATGACACAGCCGTTTTTTATGAGGCAGATACTTGGGAGACCCTTAAAATAAAGGCACAGACAGATTTCAGCAATATAAAACGTTGGCTTGATCACAGCTTGTTAACAGTAAATGTGGACAAAACAAAATACGTTGCCTTCAGTGTCTATAACAACCCAAAAGCCACTCTTGGTAATCTAACGGTAAAGAGCGATGATTGTGATATTACAATCCCACAGGCAAATAAAGTGACCTATCTGGATGTTGTGGTTGAGCAACACTTGAGATGGGATGAAAATATAGATAACCTGACCAGGAAATTACGAGGCCTCCCAGATTTAAGTATCTAAGAAATTTCCTGAGTGCAAGGCAGTTAAAGATATTATATTGCTCACTCGTGCAATCGCCACTTTATTACGGTATTCTTGTGTGGGGCGGTGCTGCTAGCTGTTACTTGCACTCGTTGGAAGTAATTCAACAAACATCGTGCTTATCCATCAAACCAGCTGTTTATGGAATCTGGTGTGCTGGACATGAGACAGCTTTACTTTTATGCAATATTTGTCGAACTATATGGGCGAAAGAATACAATCCAATTTAGGCAGCACGATTACGGCACACGGTATTGCCGGACTGTAAGCCACAGACAGAGAAAAAAAGCAGTGGGTAAAAGATCTTGCATACAAATGATCTCTGTGGTACATGATAAACTACCTAATGACGTCAAATCAGCTCCAAGCATGTATTAAAAAATAAAAAAAGTCAAAATATGCATATTTAGTAAACCAAGAAAGAAAATAAATGACGCTGTGATCGTCAGGAACTAACAGGGGAATTGTGAAGAACAGGGGGCAACGTATTCTTACTCAAGAGATTGGGATAATAGTGGAGTGTGTTTGTTTGGAGGTGTACCTGGGTGAGAAAGATGGGATGTAATTGTGTGGGTTTCCTGTTCGTGGAGGTGGCTTGTGTGCTGTGTTGTATGTGTGTGTGTCTCTGGTTGTGTCTGTATGTGTAGCCTAAAACACGCTTATCTGCAAAAAGATTATGGTAGCGCTAAATTGCGCTGACTCCTCATGGAGTGAATTATTTACTATTGACATTTAACAGACTAAGGAAAAAAAAGTAAAAAGGGTGTGCTGTCTGTGTTTTATATCTCCTCATCTGGGACTATTTCTATTGTGAAGACGTATCTTTGTCGCAAAAAAAATCTCACGCAAAAGTGCCCTGGCAGTTCTGTGAGTTATTTAGTGTTTGTTTTGTGTGTACGTAGTTAATACTAGTTTATCTCATTTATATAAAATGTACATGTATTGGAAATAAAATAAACACTATTATTATTATTATTATAAATATTTACACAGTAATTTGGATACAAACTCAAAAAATCAGTTAAGGAACAGGACATTTACTCAACAAAGAATACAATAGAAATCTGAACATAAAAAATTGTGGTAAATCCATTGAGGGAGATTGTATGCATGTAGAAGGGGAAGAAAAACCCCCAGTACGAAGAGGGTTTCTGGCACGGAGGGGAGTAAAAAGTAAGGTAAAGGAGGTGAAGTAAAAACATAATCTCTAACTTAAATATGTATACAGTAATTTGGGTCCGAAACTCAAAAAAAGCAATTGATGAAAAGGAAATATACTCAACAAAAAATACATTAGAGAGCTGAACAATAAAAAATTCGGTAGTTATAAGATTAAGGGTGATTGTGTACATGCAGAAGGGGAAACGGAACCCCAGGACGAAGAGGGTTTCTGCCCCCTCACCCAAAAACACGGTGGGATCTCCTTCCCGTTGTACATGCTCACAACCACCTTCGAAACATAAAGCACAAGAAAAATTTCTTGTGAGTAACCCCCAAGAACGTTACGGGATCTAGGACGAATATGGGTTTTGTACGGGGTAGACGGTGTTTATAGGCGGTAATGCTACAAAATGTGAAAAATGTATCTTTTCAAAGTCCAACTAAGTGGTTTTTTTTAGCATTTTCCGCTCATATTTTCTCTCCGCCCACCACCCCTAATTATTCTTGGTTCCTTAAGTTACTTGGGACTTCTTTGCGACAAATTTGTCTTGTGGCTTGTGCATCCAAGGAAGGATCTGAGCATGCTTCTAAAAATTATAAGAACCCTCCGTGCAGTAAACTGAAAATTTATTATTTATTATTCCCCTTCGTCGCCTATAATGTATTTTTCAGATAATATAGAATAGAGCACTAATTTCTTTTTCTAAATATTTCAACAACACACCGCGAGGGCTTGCAGCCTAAATACTATCGTGTCGGGGGTGTTGACAAGGAGGAAACAGGCAGCTTGTTAATTCTGTACTTAAAGGTTTGGAGATTCGAAGGAGAAGGAAAAACATGTGCCGGCAAGGAATTCCACAACTTGGAAGTTCTCGTAGCAAAAGAGCGGGCATAACAAGATGTTCTCTGTCTGGTCACCTGGACAGTAAAAGGATGCATTCGCTCTGTTCCCCTGGTAGATCTGTTGGGGGGCAACAGGTGGCGGAACTATGGAAGAAAGCTCCTCTGAGCAGTGCCCGTGCATATATCTATAAAAGATAGATAGAGAGAGAGAGGTCACCAACGGCACGTCGGTGGCAATGGATGGCAGCCTTTGGGTGAGAATAGGGTCACCGATGAGACGTATAGCTCACTTCTGAATGGAGTCCAGGATAGCGAGTGTAGAAGCGGCAGCGGCATCCCAGATGTGGGAGCAGTATTCGAGGTTTGGCCTTATTTGTAAAGTATATAAGGTTTAGAGATTAGCTGATGAAAAGTATTTACGAGCCCGGAAGAGGAAACCTAATTTCTTAGCAGCCGCTTCTGTAATTGATGTGACATGTTGGTGCCAATTGAGATTTCGATCCACAGAAATGCCAACAAATGAAAATGACCCATTACTTTGAATAACTTGGTTGTTCATTGTGATGGGTCTAGGGCTGGTGTATCTCTTATGAGATAGAAAGCAAGACTGAGATTTCGTGGGGTTGAATTGTACAAATTGGATCACTTGCATTTTTATTTCCTTTTCATTTTTATTTTACATATATAAGCACAATATAAGTATAATTAAGGGGGGTTCTTAATAAACATTGTGGCAACAGTCACTTTAAATGTAGAGAAGTTATTTAGAGCACGTCATAAACATGATTGCATCATCATGTCGCAGTAGCATTCTGATCATAAAAACTACTTCTAACTGTATGCACACAAACATTAGTAAAATACATTTATAAAATGTAATAAAAAACAACGGTTTCCTAATTTGTTGAGAGGTTATGAAATATGATCAAGCATCAAACTTACTGTGCCGCAGCGTAATATTATTTTGTTGCGACTGTACTCACCCCATGTGACATGCGCGTGACAGTGCAAAAATAGGTAGCCGCTATATCATATCTCTCTAGAAATTTTATCATATCTAAAACCTAAATTTGAGTCTAAATTTCCAATTTGATATTGACAATAAATGGCATTACCACAGAATGACAAATTACAGCGAAGCTCCAGCAAAAACGTGGTCTAACAACGTTCTCAGATAGAGGAAATTAGGATTGGAGAGATAATTAAAAAATCATGAGGTATGGATAATTCGAAATTTGCAAGTATTAAATACAGATAGGAATTCCGGTAATTTTTAACTAACTGATAAAATTAAATTTTATATTTTATTTTCTTTATTATCAGAAATTGTGAAAATTTGAAATGTTTATACATGAAAGGTGTAACTACGTGGAATTTCTGAAGATCTGGCAACGGTGGTAAGAAACGGCCACATCTTGACACCTGTCAATGACTGTAACTTCCACTGTTTAGTAGATTTTTATCTACGATTTATCTAAATAGCATAGCAGTACAGGTAGCGTAATCGGTTTTTGTCCAGTGTTGCAGATATTGCATTAGTGAATTTGAAGTGATGTCGATCATTAGTTTCGAAAACATTTATTTTTGTTTTGTCAAAAGACTTAAAAAGTTGGTACACCACAACATCTATCTATGTTCTTTAAGCTGTAAATTTTCTTTTCAATCACTAAAACAAATTAAAAAGTATTGCGTTTAAAAAAGCATTTATATTTTGTTGTTAATTCGGCCTTAAGTTCTAATGAATGAACTCATCCAAGCCATTAACAAAATAAGAGTATTTCGCAAATTTGGTCCAAATCAGCGTAGTATTTTTTGAGTTATCGGTCGGATATATATATATATATATATATATATATATATATATATATATATATATATATATATATATATATATATATATATATATATATATATATATATATATATATAAACTTTTTCAAAAATAAAACTGCCTGAGAATAAAACATAACAGAAATAATAACGTGACATTCACAATCCGTCAAACAATATCAGGCTGACATCCTGCCCATTTGTTTAATTCGTTTCATAATAAACATGCTTAGAACCCCTTCTGGATGCCCAAACAACAAAGAGAATTTCTTGCAAACAGCCTACAAGAAAGTTATGGGACCAAGAGTGAATAGAGGTTCTGAGCGGAGAAGAATATCAAAATGAAATGTGAGCGGAAGGTGCGAAAAAACAGCTTAGTTGGGCCTCTTTTAGCTTCCTGTGTCTCATTTTGTAGCTATACCTCCTTCAAATCCTGTTTACCGCGCGCGGATCTATATTCACCGCAGGTCCCGTAACTTTCTTAGGGGTTGCTCCAAAGGAATTTTTCTTCTTTATATTGTTCTTGTTTATGCATTGAGGGTGATTGTAGTCAAGAAGAAGGGGAAGGAGAACGCCCGCGACGAATCAGCGAACCAAGATTTTCAATTTATGTTTAAATTGTTATCACAATTTAAAATATTTTTTCAAAAATGATTTTGAGGTGGCCTTGTTTGTCAGTCTTACATAGTAAGCTGCAATGTTTTATAATTTTAAAAACTATGGATACAGTAACCGTAAATAAGTGTTGGAAAGGGTCTGGGTGCAGCAAGTTTATTATCGTAGAACATTTTTGTAAAAATATTTCAAATCCGGAAGCTCAATAAATGTCCCATTAAGGTAGAATCTTCATTCTTGAACCATAGTAACACCTATGCAATCGCACCCTGGGTACTAAATTAAAGAAAAATACTATAATAAGCTTCGCGGATAACTTCAAATTGGTTTTAAAATTACTTTTTTGTTGTTTATTGTTTGAGAAAACTGAATGGGTTGACTAAAACAAAACCATACAAGCAATAAATAAGGAAAATACCTGCCATATTTATAATTTGACAGGTACATTCTCTTTGTGAAAAAATAATTAATTTTTTTCTGAAAAACTTTTGTAACTTTAATGATATTTGTAACACCATTTTTTTGAAGACACTTGCAGTACTTACATATTATATATTATACTATATCTAAGACCAAATTTTATTTTTTTACTCCATACAAAATATAAACTTTTTCAAATAATCGCTAACTGGGACACTAAAACCTATCTCCAAGGTCCACTTAAATTTAAAGAATTAGTTTTAACCCTTAACTGGTATCGTCGGGTCAGAACTGACCCGGCGCATCTTTAACTCACCACAGATTAAGCGCTTGCGTAGTTACACGGTGGGGGTTCCGTGACTTCTCATACAGTATGCATACAATTATACACCTCAAGCGCCAGTTCAGTTTAAGCATCGAGAGTGCCGATTTGGACGCGTTAGGGTCAGATTTGACCCGAGGATATCAGTTACGTGTGCATTTTGAATTTATTTCACTATGGATTTTCTCGTTATTGACGGCAAGAAATATACGGGTGATGAAGTACGTGAGTTGTTCTTGGACAATGAAGATGATAGCGATATTAGTGACTCCCCTACTATCGATAGTGATCACGATTCTGATGAAGAATTTACCATAGAAGACGATGTCAATGAAGATGAACAAGTTCCTGTTGGCGATTTCGATAATGATGGAAACAGTGATAGTTCAGCTAGTGCTTCGGATTTGCCATTATCATCTGCATGCTATGTTTATGGAAAGAACAGGTACAAATGGTCAAAACGAGCTCCCACACCTGGTCGGACCAGATGCCATAATATTATTACTCATTTACCTGGACTGAAAGCAGTGGCAAAAAACTTACACGATAAGAACCCTGTCAACTACTGGTCTCTTCTGATAACCGACGAAATAATTAGCACAATTGTCGACTGCACAAATGAAAAAATTACTGATTTGTCTAATAGATATGGAAAAACAGTCTCATTTGTGAATTTCACAGATTCAGTTGAGATGAATGCATTTTTTGAATTGCTCTATTTGACGTCGGTTTTCAAATCCAACCATGAAGACATCGAAGGTTTATTTGCTTCAGACGGCACCGGCCGAGACATATTTCGAGGTACCATGTCGCTAAAGAGGTTTATGTTTTTGTTAGTTGCATTGTGGTTTGATACTATTTCTACCAGAGACGCGAGAAAGCCGGATAAATTTTACCATATACGTGAAATTTTTGAGACATTCATACAGAACTGTCAAAATTGTTATATTCCTGGTGAGTCCCTTACAATAGACGAGATGCTTGTAGGCTTTAGAGAACGATGCTCTTTTCGTGTTTATATGAAATCTAAACCGAACAAGTACGGATTGAAAATATTATGCCTTTGTGATGCAAAGACACACTACCTTCTCAATGCTTTCGCCTATACAGGCAAATCAGAAAATGGGCAGCCAAATCCAAGAAAGCTATCAGTGCCAACCCGAACTGTCTTAGCATTAATTGATCCAGTCAAAAATACCAATAGAAATATCACTGCAGATAACTGGTTCACGTCAATTGAATTAGTTGAAGAATTGCGCAAAAACAAACTCACATATGTTGGTACGGTACGTAAAAATAAGAGAGAAATACCTGTATATGTAGTTCCAAATAAAAAAACGCCGACAGGTACTTCTACGTCTGTGTTCACTAGCACTACAACTTTACTGTCGTATGTCCCTCAATCAAATAGATACATACGTTCTGTTATTGTCAAGTATCCACCATGCAAACAAAATTGATAAAGAATCAAATAAACCTGATATGATTCTATATTATAACTCCACAGCGGGGGTTAATGCATCAGATCATAAGTGTGCAAATTACAATACTGGTCGAAGAACCATAAAGTGGCCGTGTGCTATTTGGTATGCTGTGATAAATATAGTTTCTGTAAATTCCTTCATTTTGTTCCAATCCGGGACTCAAAGTTCTATGAGGCGACGGAACTTTACTATCGACTTGGGTAAAGCTTGAATTGAACCTCAAATGAGACGACGTTTATTGGAAACAAGACGCCCCAGGGAACTTCGTTCAGTCATCCAAAGACTCCCAAAATGTGACGACACAACAACGGATGAAGGTGGGCCGTCTACTTATCAGCCCAAAGTTCCTGACCCTGATGTAGTTTTTAGTGGAAGAAAACGACGTCGATGTCACATTTGTCCATCAAACAACGAAAATAAACATTCTTCAGTGTGTAATAAGTGTAAGGAGCACGTGTGTAAAGTTCACAGCGCAGCTACATTGTTATGAGAAAAATGTCAAGTGTGAGTGATAGGTTATGCAAACATCATTGCACGTTTTCTTATACGATAATGTATTTGTTTATTTGTTTTACAATATGAGCGATAAATATGTTGTATAAATTCCCATCATGTTAGTTTTTTTAAATTTTCATGTTTTAGTTGAATTTTAGGAAATTATAGTGCGTTATACATTTTTTGATGAGTATTTGTGTTTGTTCTCTGACAATAAAGTGCTTTCATATAAAAGACTTTTATGTCTATAAACCTGTTGTTACATTGCCAAACATTGATTAAAAAAATGGTGTTTCACAATTTGGAGGTCTCAGCCTTTTTATATCGTCGGGTCAGAATCGACCCGACGATACCAGTTACCTAAGTAAAAATGACGATACCAGTTAAGGGTTAATAATATATCTTACTGTGTACAATTTTTATGAATATTCACTACTATGATGCACTTGTTGCGTCCCAAATGTTTTTAATTATTTAGTTTATATAAAAGGAGGACTGCTGATTTTTGTTGTGTGAACTTATTTTAACAACATTATGCCAAAAACTACAATCGTGTTTTTTGTGCATACAGTTTTTGTATATAATAATAATTATAATTAAGTAATACATATTTTAGTGAATACCGCCAACTTTAATTCGACATCTTTATAACAACTCAAACACAGCAGTAATTTAGCTACTACTAGAAGTAATTGGATTACTAAGTGGGGTAATTGAACTACAGTTATAGTAGTTCAGTTACCCTGTCAGGTACCTAGTTGAATTATATAATTGCATAGGAATTTAATTACAGCCGAAGGGCAGTTGGTAGTTCAATTAGTTTTTCGAAGCAGGGGAAGCTGGTAATTGACCTCCCAATTCCAATTATATATATATATATATATATATATATATATATATATATATATATATATATATATATATATATATATATATAACAATATACACCTTACTATATTTTATATTCATGATTAATGTGGTTTATCTATCTAATATATAGAATTATGCGAAAATGCACTAAAATTTACTACCGGATCCACAACACACATTTAGTGTGGTTTATTGTATTCAACTCGTTGCCAGTTTTAAAATTAACCTGGATCTATTTGGCCTGAAGCTTATAAACATCAAATACAACTCAGTTTGATGTGGCTATATCTATTCTGGTCATTTGCTGAAAATAAAGTAACTTTGTTAATTACAGTAGCTTCTGCCTCTCTATGATAGCTCTAATCATTTGCAAATTGCAACGCTAACAAATTGTTAAGAGCCACTACTGCCAATAATTACTATTAACAGTAATTACAGTTCATTTGTTGCCTATATAATACAGTCAATTTATGCTCAAAAGGGCCCCTAGCCGTCCGTTACCAGCGAATGCACCAATTGGTGCATGAGAAACGTTTATGTTCCTTTCTCGGACAATAGTAAAGAAAGGGTACTAAAATTTGCAGTAATCCTAACCCAATGTATTAAGCACACATTTGGTGAATTGCAACTACCTGGATGCAACAAAAGTTTGTTTATGACAGGGAAAACCCAGGCGCGTCCGAAGACGCAGCAGGTGGTAGTGGACTTTTCCTTTACGTGATGGTAAAGGATTTTTTCACGCCCGAGGAGGTACCACCCCTTACATCAGGGGGCCAGTGAAGTCCCAACGGACGTTTCTTGTTCTGGTGTATGAGTCGGTTTCCCTTATAAACAACAAAGATGATGGCTCCTCCTTGTACAAAATATTCCGTAGATAAAATACCCACCATTCGGATCTTCGGGAGAGGAGTGTTCAGGGGGCGCCGGCATCGAGATTTTACATATCCTTCTCGAATATATGTGGCCTAAATTCTAACCTAAGCTTCGCTCACCATTTCCTCCAGGCTAATACGCCCCAACTCCTCTTCCGCACCGAAATCCAAATCAGTGCCAAAAACAGCCACTAATCACCTTAATTTCCCATTATATTCCTTTAGATTGCATGAAGGCGTGTTAAAATACATCCGTAGCAATCTCTCCTATACCAGACTCCCTAATTTAAAAGCTGGGAGAAAAGACATACTTTGGATGAAACTTTCTCTGAGGACTGCAACTAAATTCATCTGTTGCATTTACCGGTCACCTTCTGACAACAACTTTGTCCAGTTCTTCGACTACCTTTCTGAAAAAACCGACCATCTGATTTCAGAATATCCTTCCTCCGAGGTCACCATTCCTGACGACTTCAAGGTCCATACTAAGGAATAGCTAGGATCTTCAAAAACCGATCCACAAGGGACATTCTTACTACAAAACCTGAATGCTATAATGTATTAGTCACCGCCCCTCTTGATCGCTCAGACCACGGCATGGTCACTGCTTCCTGCGCAATACAACCCGAGGTCACACAGTCATCACACACACGTATCGTTTGGCACTACAACTCTGCGAACTGGGACAAAGTGCGGTATTACATTTCCTCATTTCCATGGGTGTCTGTCTGCTTATCTCATCCTGACCCCTCTGATATCTCACAAAACGTTACCAAAATCATCCAAGCTGGCATGGAGTTATTTATTCCACGTACACAGAAAACCTCTTCAGCCACTCAAAAGCCCTGGTTTTCTAAATCCTGTGACAAGGCCAGACTTGAAAAGGTCAAGATAACCGTCAAGCATTTAGCGACGCAAGAAACCGCTATGTCCGCATTCTTTTTAGGCAAAAAAACTCGTTTAATAACCACATCAAAAACAAAGTCCTCTCAAGCTCCAACGGCATCAAACTCTTCTGGACTCTTGCTAAATCTATTGGGAACAATTTCTGCAAGAGTACGTTCCAACCTCTCACAGGGGATGAATAGAGGCATATTCCCTAGTAACTGGAAAACTGCTCGAGTACAACCCGTCCCCAAGAAAGGATCCAAAGCGCTTCCTAGCAACTACAGGCCTATTTCTCTCCTTTTAGGCGTCTCTAAGGTGATGGAAAATATATAAACACCAAGTTACAAAAATTACTTGAAAAACACAGTCTAATCCACGACAGGAAGTATGAATTCCGTTAGCGCAGATCACCTGCTGACCTTCTTTCCTTTGTCACCCATTCTTGGAACAAGTCTATGGAACTATACGACGAATCCCAGATTGTCGCTCTAGACATAACCAAAGCCAGGTCTGGCACGCAGCGCTGCTTAATAAATTTCCGACCTATGGCCTACCACCAAAACTCTGTACCTGGACAGCAAATACTACTTTGTTTCTTCTCTACATCAATGACCTCCTCTCTAGCACATCCAACCCAGCTCACAGTTACGCGGATGACAGCACCCTCCACTTAAATATACAATATTCTAAGCCTGTCTCTTTAGCCCAATTAGATGAGGATCGCAGCCCTATGGATGTTTCTGTCTCCGTGGATCTCCAAAAAATATTATACTGGGGAAGTAGAAATCTTGTACAATTCAACCCCACCAAATCTCAGTCTTGCTTTCTTTCTCATAAGAGATACACCAGTCCTAGACCCATCACAATGAGCAACCAAGTTATTCAAAGTAATGGGTCCTTTTCACGTGTTGGCATTTCTGTGGATCGAAATCTCAATTGGCACCAACATGTCACACCAATTACAGAAGCGGCTGCTAAGAAATTAGGTTTCCTCTTCCGGGTTCGCTAATACTTTTCACCACCTAATCTCTATACCTTATGTACTTCACAAATAAGGCAAAACCTGGAATACCGCTCCCACATCTGGGGTGCCGCTGCCGCTGCCGCTTCTACACTCGCTATCCTGGCCTTTATTCAGAAGAGAGCTATACGTCTCATCGGTGACCCAGCCCTCACCCAAAGGCTGCCATCCCTTGCCCACCGAGGTGCCGTTGGTGACCTCTCTCTCTTTTATAGATATATGCAAGGCCACTGCTCAGAGGAGCTTTCTTCAATAGTTCCTCCACCTGCTGCCCCCAATATATCTACCAGGAGAACAGAGAGAATGTACCCTTTTACAGTCCAGGACACTAGACATAGAACATCTTGTTATGCCCGCTCTTTTGTCCCGAGAACTTCCAAGTTGTGAAATTCCTTGCCGGTACATGTTTTTTCTTCTCCTCCGAACCTCCAAACCTTCAAGTCCAGAATTAACAAGTTGCCTTTTTCCTCATTGTCGGCACCCACGGTACGATAGTGTTTAGGCTGTAAGCCCTCGCGGTGTGTTGTCGAAATAAATTTAAAAAAAATTAATGGCGCCCAGCTATATAAAATTTGAGATTCACAAATATAGAACATAATATCCATTACAATATATATATATATATATATATATATATATATATATATATATATATATATATATATATATATATATATATATATATATATATATATATATATATATATGTATATATATATATATATATATATATATATATATATATATATATATATATATAACTGAAAGAGGATAACGGTCGTTATTGTTAGGTTCCAATAATTAAAGTCTCAATAAGGGCTATCTACCTTCAATCTACTTGGGCATTCAAAAGCAGGTTCTTTGATAAAACATGCTCTATATTTCGCAGCCTCTTTGTTACTGCCTGTGGAGCCTAGAAACAGTTACAGGTATGACAATCAAAGAATAACTTATAACTACATACCGAAAACTGAACAAAGTATGCGAAACAGCCAGCAAAGGAGCACAACATAGGAGTGGGGTATCTTGCTGGTTTGTGATACTTCACACATAACAAACACACAGTACACCATAATAGGCATTATTGGGCAAATGGAAATCTCCATCTAAAGGAAAAAAGACGGTTGCAAAACAGATTTGGTATTAATGTTTGGTGCGGCTTATAAGGTAAAAAACTGTTATTATTATTTGTAGATTAGACAGTTAATTTAAAAAGATCTCAGGTATTTTCATTATTCGTCCGTTCTTTTTTGAAAATAAATTAACTGGGGAAAGTTATCTTAATCTATTGAGTAATGATATCGTACCAACAATTAGAAGAGTTCATAATAATTTAGACGAGATTTGGTACCATGAAGACGGTTGTCCTGCTCACAATGCTAGGATCGCCAAAGACTTTTTGTACCTAAATTTTAATAATCGTGTCATTTGTCACAATGGGCCGGTTCATTGGTGTGCTCGAAGTCCTGATATAACACCCATGGATTTTTATTTTTGGGGTACTCTGAAGAACGATGGGTATAAATTATATCCACCAGAAAATATCAATGAATTACGAAACAGAATCACGGAAGCTATAAATCATATTAACCAAAACACTATCACCAGAGTTTGCAGACATGTTTCAAAAAGGTGTATAAAGTGCATTGAACAAAACGGTGGTCATATTAAACCATCTCCTATTTAGTGTATGTGTGTGTAAGTTTCTATTTTATTGTTTGTTGAGTTTCGTTTCTAATTGTGTTGTTTTGTGGAGTTTAAGTTTCTGTTTTTTTTTTGACGGGTTTCGTTATTAAACTGTTTCACATATTATTACCTAGCATTATTACCTATTTAAGTATTATAAATTAAATCACAATATTTTTTATCGTAAATCATAACCGGAAATTATGTTAAAAGTAGAAGGCTATTGTTAGACTCCATGGCCTTTGGCTTTTTGAACACCTTTGGTTGTCATTTGTTTTTTGGTATTGGATTTCATAGCCTATTATCCTCAAAACGGTGTTTCACAAAATTTTCAGTGAAATTACAAGATTTCTCAAGCATGTGGTACATAATTGGAAATCTCTTTTCACAGGCTGTCATATGAGCATAAAATCCAGTATGGCTGCCATAATAAAAGCAAACGTTAATACATGTATTTCGAAAACAAATGACAATCCAAAGTTGAGAATAGCACAAAAAATTACTCTGTAAAAAGGGTCCTGATAACGTGCAAGTTTTAGACATGTCAGATCAACGCCTACTTAGATATTGAAGAAAAAATAAATTCATAAATTTTGGTTTCTTTTTTCAAAATAACTTGAAAACGAAAAGAGGGAGGGCAAAATACAAGTTATATTTGGAACGAGCACAGAAATTCTACAAAACATTGCTAATTTAACCGTCTCCCTATCTCTAATAATAACGGAGATAACAATATATTCCCATCCAGTGTGGGGCACACTGTATATATATATATATATATATATATATATATATATATATATATATATATATATATATATACATATATATATATATAATATATATATATATATATATATATATATATATATATATATATATGTATATATATATATATATATATATATATATATATATATATATATATATATATATATATATATATATATATATATATATATATATATATACATATAAAGTCATAGTTTGCGCGCTGATTTGAACAATATTTTTGAAAATCCGATAGTCGTTATCTTTCTAAAATCAAAATTTTCCTTATGAAAGTTCTTTAAAAAATGCAAAATTCAAAAATATGTCATTTTATTGCGTGACATTTTGTTACCGCTAAATTGATATTTAAAAACGAAATAATAGAAGCCTGGAGGTTTTAGCATAGAGACGACATTGTATATTTTAAAGCAACTTACTTAGCATTGTCGCTTACTTACCATACTGTGCATAATAAGTCTATTGCCACTTTTCCGTAATTAATTTATTTAAGCCGGACCTTTCATCAGAAATTACGGTCGTTCTCCTTTCAGCGCAAACATTCGTCTTATGCGTGTGTCTGTGTGTGTGTGTGTGTGTCAACCCCAATTATGGTAATTATGTTGACACCAAATTTCTAGGAGTATCCACCTCTAATACTTAATGTTCATATGCTATTTATACATTATTTATAGTATATAATTAGGAATGTAGTTCATGTGTAATTGTCAGGATGATAATTATAATTTGCGACTATTCAGCTTACGCAGTATTGGGCACTATTAACTACGGCACAACAATATGATATGACGCCATTATGGAACAATTATACGGTATGTGTGTTAGGGAAATATCAACTCAGCCAACTGATTACGATTCCGAATTACGTTTTTATTAGGTACGGCCCTAATTATGTCCTACAGGGAGATCATGGTCAACATATTTGTACGCTAAAGCAGGAAAATCCATTTGTAAGCATATACATATTGCATATAACTCGCTGATTTGGAATGTGCCTCTGGCATGATTAAATATACATTTACATAGGTAATTGCGTTAAGGGTACCAAATTACGTGTGTCTATTGTTTCAGTCAATAACGAGGCAACCGGCGTGTTTATTGAATGTGGGCACATTCGATTCTGAAGCAAAACGATAATGTTTTGGTTCAGGCTATATAAAAACTTGACAGAAGAGTCGTGGCAGTTAATACAGTGTTCCACTCTAATATACCACCCCACATTCATTTATTTTTAAACCGCTTGAACACCTAGTGTGATATGTCAAGTAGGCCACTTTTTAATACCAATTGCAACATCAACAGCCTAGGGAGAGTGGGACTCACCCTTAACATTTAAACTAAAACATGGGGTCGTATAATACCTCTTTTAAAGGAACGTTCAGTCATTTTGTGTTCTATACAAAATAGCACCTAGCCCGGGAAATTAGGTCTAGTGGTTTTCGAAGTAATTATCTTACTGTCTAATAACGTTTTAGTTGTAGATATTTCAACAGTCGGCCTATCACAGTACTTACAACTTAATTTTATTCACTAATTGTTCACACGGATGTTCGAAGTAATCACCACTAAATGCGTTGGTGTCACGAGCCAACATTCTTGGGTCATTCCCTCTCGTAGATATTTTAAATCGTTGTGTTTTATTTTATAAGCCAAGCTTAAGGGTGCCACAAAAAAAGAAGTCGAACAGTGTCAGATCTTGAGACCTAGGTGGCCAGGTGAACAAAGAACAGAGGTCCAACAATTGTAATCTAAAAGCTCACATACTAGTGTAAGTTTTGCATTCCTTAGCGTTAGTTACTTCTTAGGTTAAAAATGTACTATGTACTATTTTGAACGCCAAATATATGATATGATATATTAAACATATACATATACACACACACAAACATATATATATATATATATATATATATATATATATATATATATATATATATATATATATATATATATATATATATATATATATATATATATATATATATATATATATATACGTTCAGAGAGATTTCCGCGGTCTTTAATATAAGACATGTATTGTTCTCGGGTTGAACCGCGTCCTTAATTTATGAAAACTCGACGTTTCAGTAAGAGGATTTTCTTACACTGTCTACCGAAAACCAACCCACACAAATCGTTATCTTAACGCCCAATCTCATCATCACCCTTCGCAACTAAATTCCGTGGTTCGAACACTAGTAACTCGATCTCTTAGACTAACAGAAAACAACAACAAACAGACAAAATTAAACTTTTTAAGACATACATTGCTAGAAAACGGATACGATAACAATCACATACTACGAAACATTAGAAACGCACAACAAACCACCACACCACAACAAGAACAAACAGTGTCCACACAACAACACACAGCGTTTTTACCATACATTAAAGGTGTCACCGACAATATCAGCAGAATTTTTAGAACCCATAGTATCAAAATCGTATTAACAACAGAGCAAAAATTGTGAAAACTGATAAAAACTCTCAAGAATCCGATTCCAAACGAATCCCACGGAGTTTACAAAATTCCTCGTTCCGACTGTTCCTGAACTTATGTAGGATAAACAAATAGCCGCATCCACAAAAGAATATATGAACACACCCTCACATTTAGAAAATCCGACCCCTCATCGGCGCTGGCCATGCATCATATTCATACAGGGCACAAAATAGACTTCGATAATGCCAAAACAATAGCAACTTCAAAACGAGAATTATCCGCGAAGCAATCGAGATTGAAAAACGTCCCGATTATTTAAATAAGAGAGATGATGGTCTTCGCCTTCCGACAACTTGGAAACCTATTTTATCTTCTTTACAAACACCAAAAAGAAAATAAATTCCACAGACAATTTTGTTTCCCCATTATCTGCCTCAACAAATGCCGGTGACCCTCTTAATCTTCGCCATCCTCTAAGTACCGTGACCAAGGCCTCCCACTTAATTGACGGTGACCCCACTACTTTCACTGATAACGAAGCAGGTAGACGGAACGACATATATCTCTCTGATGCCTAGGGTTGAACACACTGAGACTTGGGAGATTCGGGGAGTAGGCAGATTGAGGCCCCGTCATCTAGCTACAACAACCCAACCGACCTTTGTCCACCGCTCTGGTGGACAAAGTATGCAGATTGAGGCCTTAGAGTGTCCTTTCATATTTCCTTTACCTCTTGCTCCAAAACAGGAGCCGAAACGTCGAGTTTTCATAAATTCTGGACGCGGTTCAACCCGAGAACCGAGTATGTATATATATATATATATATATATATATATATATATATATATATATATAGGGTGGCGCATTGAAAAAGAAACAGACCGATTTGTGTCCAGAGAATTTTTTTTAAGAAACGCTGGAACACGTCAATTTTAATATTGAGGGGGACTTGTTTTGATGTAAAACTCAACTTTGTCACATCAACTACTTAAGGGTGGTGATAACAACCCTTATATTTTAAATAGGGAATATGGGTCGAGTGTTACATCACTTGAAAACTCTTTCTTGTCTCAAGTCTAAAAATTATTCACAGTTAGAGTTGGAAGAACGTATTTCATTCATTGTGATAAGAAATGCACTAATTAGTCAATTTTTCGTTAAAAAAAAACGAAAAAACAGAACCAAAGGTTCAAAAATATTTTTTCAGTGAAGTAAGTGTTCAACTTGTTGACCACCAGCTGCCATACAAAAGTACAAATTTTGTTCAAAACGAGCTCTGACATTCTAGAGCATTTGTGGAGTTATTAGACGGCATTCTTTAACAATGCGTCGGTGTAATTCTCCCAGAGACTCCGGTTCTGTTGCTTAAAATCTAGTCTTTAAATAGCCCCAGAGGAAGAAGTCTAAATGAGTTAAATCCGGTGATCTAGGGGGACACTTAATAGCCCCTCTACGCCCAATCTATTGCCCTGAAAACTATCTGTTCAAAAACTCCCTAACACGTTGTGAAAAGTGCGGAGGAGCCCCATCTCGTTGAAACACGAATTGATTTTCTTGATAGCGATCATCATTTTCAACAATGTCAAAGAGAGTAAACGATATCTTCTAGTAACTCCAAATACGCTTCGCCACTCAAATTGCCAACAAGAAAAATTGGTGCGATTAAACGGCCTCCAAAAATTCCAGTCCAGACATTCAATTTCTGTGGAGTTTGAGTGTGGACTTCGTGAAAATTTCTTGGATTATTATCTGCCCAATAACGACAATTATGGCGATTGACTGTAGAGTTAAATAAAAACGTACACTCGCTTGAAAAATAGATATTGAACAGAAAATTCCCGTTATCAGCTATCCGTGCAGTCATTACTTCACAAAACTCCAGCCGTCGATCAAAATCATTTTCATTCAGTTGTTGTACAAGATTAATTTTGTACGGCTGAAATTTATGATACTTCAATATTCGCTGAATATTTTTCCTTTTGATGTTTGAAACAGTGGCCAATTTTCTCGTGCTCAAAGTTGGGTTTGCAGCAATTTGTCCTAAAACTACCATCTCAGTAGTTTCATTTCTAACCGGAAATTCACGTTCCGGATCCCGTTTTTTGTTGGCTACCGAACCACTTTGTCGAAACTTTGCAACTAACTCCAAAATATATTTTCTGTTAACATGTCTGTTCCGATGTCGTTCATTAAACAAATTTGCGGTATGGTTGGTACAGTCATCGTTTTTGAAAAAAAGAGTAATTATTTCAACTCTTTCTTCTACAGAATACACCATTGTGAAATTAATTTACGGTAGTACTATGAAGTATCAAACCGACCGCTAAACTGAAATAATAAACCGCATTTCTCTCGTTCGGATAAGAAATATTCTGATAGTAAATTTTTTGTTTACAAACCAACAAAACATTGACTGTCAGCACACTTCTTATCATAATGAGTGAAATGCATTTTTGCATCTTCAACTGTGAATAATTTTTAAACGAGTTGATAAAACTGCCAAAAAAATTAGTGTGCTAAATTCAGAAAAGAAAGATCTTTCATTTCGACCCATGTTCCTTATTTAAAATATAAAGGTTGCTATCACCATCCTTAAGCGGTTGGTGTGACAAAGTTTAGTTTTATGTCATAACATGTCCCCCTCAATATTAAAATTGACATGTTTCGGCGTTTCTTAAAAAAAAAAATCCGGACGAAAATCGGTCTGTTTCGTTTTCAATGCGCCACCCTATATATATATATAAATTAAAACTGACATTGGGTATGGATTCTAGGGGTCCTAGTTTACGTTCTTTTGACGAAACTGTTGCAAAATTCAAAAGTCGGGATATCCCCGTTAGTGATTTTTTCTACGAAAATTCATTAAAACTTAAATATCAATTAAATATTTTTGCATCTACTGAGTGTTACTCTAATGTATATGCTGCAAAGTATATTTTCTATATTTTCACAAAAAGACAGTTTTATGTTTGTGTATATTGACAGATATACAGCACCAAAATAAGTTTGAGTTATATTCTAAATGAGGTGAAACAAGTCAAACTTTATCACATCCAGACTAAATCATGATAAAACATAAATAATTTGTTCTGAATATATTTTAAACAACTTTAAATAGCTTATATGGTAAACAAAGTAGGCTAATGTATGCAACCGTATATTTCTGATGGTACTAATCCGTATAAAAGCTTCTGGCGCATTTTTAACGCCTGTTACACTTACTCTGGCATTTAATTCCGGTACATGCAATACCCTAACACCTTATTTTTTACACTACTTGCATTCATTTGCATACTAATCAATAAAATGCACATTGTAAGAATAAACGCGTTCTGATTTAATACACTACTTTATGTCGCTTTGAGTTGCAGAGCGTAATACTCCTAAATAAATACTAAAATGAAGCCGCAAAGTATTTTTTTAAAATGCACTACATATTTGTGACTACATAGGCTGTTCGAAATTAAGTCGGCACCACTGCTCACTTTGTTATATATAGAACTACGTGATCAGTTAAATTGGCTAACTTGTGTATTTTTTTTTTTTTGGGCTGATTACGATGATCTAAACTTAAAAAAATACAATTGAGCATTGCGTTTTTGCGATATGGACAGAAACATTATTTTTCTGACGTAAGATTGCGTATATCTCCAGCATTAAATGGATAATCGGACTCTAAATAAATAACTTGTTATGCCCATGTGGCCTCAACTAAAAAATAAAGGAGATATTGTCTGTCAAATTAAGAATCTAAGTTAGGTAGCAATGAGCCATAGCCATAGTCATTAGAGGTCCGGACGGATCTGTGTCGGAGAACAATGTCCAGTCTACCAACATCTTAGCCAATAACTTCAGTGATTTCTTCTTCAGTGTAAACTTCAGGCGTTCCTGGTGGCCCAGCTATACTCGGTAACCCCTGTTTTGGGACCACCGACAACGTGGTAATCTCGGAGCCCCTGGTTTTAAAGGAACTTCAGTCATGTGTCTCATCGCCGCGTCCTGATGGTATTGCACGCAGGCTTCTAAAACTCTGCGCAAAGCAACTCTGTCATCCAGTTTATGTTATACTTAGAACTTCCCTGCTCGATGGAATTCGCCCGCAGAACTGGTTGCGAGCAAATGTTACGGATGTGTTTAAAAATGGTGATAAGCTGGACCCAGCGAATTACAGGCACACAAGTCTAACATCATCTGTCTGTCGCGTGATGCAGCAGGTACTAGTGAAGCAAATCATACCCTTTTTACTTGAGCGCGGAAGGCTGCCAACTGCACAGCATGGTGTTCTCCCTGGAAGGTCAACTATCACTAATCTGATGTGCTCATTTAATGAACGGTCCAGATTACTGGATGCTGAGTTGCCGGTCGATGTTGTGTATTATGATTCCAGCAAAGCTTTCAACAGGGTTCCCCATGGTCTGATTGTTCGAAAATTGCATCACATGGGTATCCGTGGTCGCCTGCTGCAGTGGATTCGGAGTTTTTTAAACGATCGTATAGTCTCCGTGAAGGTTGGTGCCACTTTTTCCATTTTGGGACTGGTTTTGTTCATCGTGTATACCGCCGATATTTTAAGTGCGTTATAATCTGGTCATAGCGCCTATGCAGATGACATTAAGCTGTTTGCCTCTCAAACAACAGATGCAGTTAGCTTTCGGGAACATCTTAGTTATGTTCCAAATACGAGGCAGATGATTCAACACCGCTACAATTAAAAGACAGTAAAACACAAATTCACCTTCATAGCGATCGGGACAAGCTGCAATCTTGGACGCAGAAGCCTCTCCATGGGCGACATCTGCATGAGACCTCCCAGGCACATGTCGACAAATTGGCGTCGTTTACTAGCTGGTATCCGTACAGATGTTTCCAGAGACATAGGGGTTTTTGCTGGCCAAACAAGATCAGGTCATTCCAACAAGAAACTACCTGAAGTACGTAGTTGGAGGCAGTTCGGTCCAAGTTGACAAATGTGGTTTTGGGTGTCAGTCATCAGAGACTATCCAGCACCTCACCGGAGGATGTCAAGCGTTTTCTGAAACAGAGTATAAAGAGAGGCACGACGCATTTGCGAAAATAGTTCATCAAGAACTGGCTCTGAAACTGGGACATTTAAATATTAGTAAGGTGCTCTAATATAGATGCACTTCTGAGCCTGGTCATAATCGTGGAAAAGTCCAGCAATCAAGTGACGCTGATTGACGTAGCCATTTCAAATACTAATAATCTAGAGACAAAGCACAATTAGAAGACCATTAAGTACAGAAACTTCGAGATACAAGTAAAGGGACAGTCGAGGGCAGATAGTTTCCAAGTGATTTCAATAATCATGTCGTCAACTGGTGTGGTTCCTAAGAATCTTCAAGAAAACATTGAGAGACTGGGTCTTGGAGAGCATCTTTATAAGGTTATGCAGAAGGCGGTAATACTTGCAACTGAGGATGTGTCGCGTTGTCGTTAAGGGCCCGATAATTTGAAAGGCCTCCATCTGAGCTCAGTCCCTTTGGTATCTGAGATACCTGGGATGCGTAACTGTTTCCATTTGAGTTGGATGCGTAAATGTTCCCATTTGAGTTAGTGTGAAAGCCCTTCAGGTTAAAGTCGATAATAATAATAATAAATTAAATCGTCAATATAACGATACGGCTATCTATCTATCTATCTATCTATCTATCTATATATATATATATATATATATATATATATATATATATATATATATATATATATATATATATATATATATACAAACAGGGTGTCCCGTATCGTTATATACAAATTTTGTTACCATAATGTAGGCTTATTCTAAGAAAAAAGAAACGCAAAAGTTGTGGTTCGATTTTTATTCCTTCCGAGATTATATGCCTAAGACGTTATTACAAGTTTTAAGTTTTAAACCAAACAAATCTTGACTTATTTAACAAAAATATTCAATCCATCATCTACTGAAAATGCTTTCTTTCTTTCTGAAGACAGATGCCAATAGATCCAGCAAAAATGATTATTTCACGCTGGCTTTGTCTTGTTTATTAGACAGCTTGCTAAACGCGTTCCAATAAATCCAATAATCTTGTTTTGAAATTTTTGCGTATACCAAATCTTTGTTTCATCTCAAAAACAATAGTTTAAAGGATTATGATTAGGAGATTTAGGCGGCCATGCAATGGGTGCCCCTCGACCAATTCATTGTGGATAATTATTGCTCATAAAGTCCCGGACCTCAATTCCGAAATGTGCTATTGCCTCACCCATTTGAATTCAAATGTCTCTAGTCCTGATCAGGAGAACATCTTCTCAAAAAGATGGCAACTTTTCCATGAGGAACTGTAGGTAATTCGCGACATTTAATCTTATAGAAGAAATGTAAGGACCAAGTAGCAAATAATCGATTAAAGAAATCCAAACGTTCATGGCAAATTCATGCTGGATGCTAGACGTACGTATTGCTTCGGGACTTACTAGTTCCCACCGATGCAGGTTTCTGATTGATGATACTGCATCTGTTAAACGAAGACGTACATTCCCGTAACAAAAATCATAAATAAAGTGCTCATCCGCATACTCTTCACTAAAAAATCGGTAAGCTATCTGAAATAATAAGTCAGCAACTTGAAACCACAAATGCCACTGGTATTCACATTTCTTGTTCTTTAGAAAAGTACTTTTCTGATGCGTGTAGCTTCGGGGGGAATAAAAATCAAAGGACCATTTTGCGTTTTTGTCTTTAAATTAACGCTACTATATGATCTCAGAATTTGAATATACCGATACGGGACACCAAATATATATATATATATATATATATATATATATATATATATATATATATATATATATATATATATATATATATATATATATATATATAAGGTGTTTCATAACATGTGGGACACATTATCGTGATATGATTCGGGACCTCAAAATAATCAAAAAGTTTCCATAAATAATTGTCGAAAACACTTTTTAATTTAATTACATAAAAAAATGTTATTACAGTGCTGCAGAAATATTGTGTTGCAAATTTTGAACAGAGCATTTAGATTCATATAAAAGATCTGCTGGCTTATCTTCATATTTGTCTTGGTTTGTCGATAAAAAGCGGTTAGATACTTTGCTCCTTTAACACATTAGATACATTTCACTTTTTCGAGTAAGTAGGCTTCCAAATAATTGGTGAATGTTTAAGAAGTAAATAAAGGTTGTTGTATAAAACAATCAGGAGATAGTGGCCGACCTGTTAATGTAAGAAGCTTAAAACTGAAGAACTTATTTTAGACCTCATTGAAACGAATCCAAACATCAGTACTAGACATATAGCTGCTCAACTAAATATCGGACATGTTATAGTGTGGAGATTTTTGCGTCAGAAGCTACGCCCTTACTATACACAGTATGTGCAGGCTTTGGAAGTAAATGGTTAATCCCCATGCATGGAATTTTTCGATTAGTCCCCAGAAATGGCTATGCGCAATCGTAATTTTCTGTCATCCATTTTGTTTACTGATGAAGCTGGTTTTACAAGAGATTGCATTTTCAATTTCTCCAATTCGCATTAATAGGCTGAAGAAAATTCTCTGGCTGCCCATCAGTCACGCAACCAACGCAAATGTAATGTCAATGTCTGGGCCGGAATAATCGGTGATTATGTAATTGGGCCTTTCTTTATTGAAGGACCATTAACTGGTCAGTCTTACGCCAATTTTCTGCAACTCGAATCGACTCAGCTTTTGGAAGACATTTCACCGTAGGGACGGGGACAACATGTGGTTCACGTGGGAGATTTATCGCTAGAAACGTTTTAAAAGAACCATGTTGAAATCAATAAATAGGTCATACCGGACCGCGGAATTGGCCTGGATGTTAGCCTGTTTTAAATCCTTTAGAATTTATCCTCTGAGGTCACCTGAAAAGCAATTAAAAGCATAGTTTTTCTTCCCGAGTTAAAAATATTCAAATGCTTCGTCGAAGCATCAGATATGGGTGCCAAGTTATCCAACAATCCCCTGTGATTTTTTAAAGAGTCAGAGTATCAATAATCAGGCGACTACAGGCTTTTAGTCAGACTTAAGGTGGCCACATCGAGCATTTGCTTTAATGTATGTTTTTATTTTTAATATTTGTAATGAAATTACCGAGAAAACACGCAACCATCGGCCGTCTGCCGGGATAATGGTTCAGTAACGGCAACGACGAAACGGCGCTTTACCGTTACCTTATTGGCGTTGGCACAATGCAAGTAATATTTGCGGCATTCCGCGGTAGCTAACCAATGTTAGCTATGCAGTGCGTATTGTCGCTTTTTCACAGTACCGGCAAAACGCTGGAGAAGTGCAGGGTAACCTTAATAGTTATCGTCTGCTCATCTCTCTTCGTGAGCCGATAGTGTTGGCGCATGGCCATTGTGGCTAGCACAAAAAAGAACAGAAAACATTAAAATTAAAACAACATGACGTATGTTTATGTGCTGTAGTGCTGTGTCTAAAACTTAATAAAAGCAAAAGGATAAATTGTCTGTCGCAAGGCAATAGGTAAGTTTTTCATTTTTTTATTTATTTATAGTAAATATAATATAAATGTAGTATTATCACAGTATGCAAATCATGAACCCTTGGTAGTGGTTGCTTTTAAATCACGAAAGTATAGGTAACCGATCTTGTGTGTCACCTCTTGTAATATTCACCATTATTCCTCCATATAATTATAAGGGAAGGGAGTAAGATTATTAAGATGGAGTCAATATTTAATTAATTCGATATAGCTAGTATAACTACTAGCTTTTGAATTTTGAAAAAGATTTTTCAAATAAAAGCGAACTAGCCCCCCTGGAACCCATATCTGGAGTCAGTTCAATATATATATATATATATATATATATATATATATATATATATATATATATATATATATATATATCTGTGTGTGTTTGAGAGAGAGATATCGCTTATTGCTGCTATTATATACACACGCGGACACTTTGTCGATGGTCTTGTCTTGATGATGAACCAGGAGAGTTCTTCCTTTATTCCGTTATCCTGAGCCTTCTGTTGGTTAGGTTATTATTTATCGGTCAAGTAGTCTTTGTTATTGACTGAGAATTTGTTTAAGCCCCTTAATTTCGGTTGGGTTGCCGGTGTCCTAATTGAGAGCTTCAGTTAGGTGGCATTCAAAAGTGTGTTGGTTGTAAGTGTGTTTATTTTTGTCTTTTGTGTCTTCGAGGATTTAATCGTTTCTGACGTACCAGGGTATGTCAAGTGCGGAATATTTTGGAATATGTCTATCGCTGTGAGCGCCCAGACTAGCGCTGCGGATGTCAGTGTCGATTAATGATTGTTTTGTAAGTAAGTAGTTTGCTGTTCATGCTGAGTTTGCAGCGGCTGTCTGTTAAGGGATATAAAAGTGATTGTAGAGCTTTGCCTTTGTTGATGTGTTGTTGATATGTTTCGTATATCGGTGTCTCTTATCCAGTGTCAGTTTTTGGTCTGTTGCTTGGTCCCCTGTGGTGACATTGGTGTTGTTTATTGTAAGGGGCGTTTGTGGTGCTGTGCTTTTTGCTCGTCTTGTGAATGCGACGTGCTTGTTTTAGTGTGAGTTAACTTATAATCTGCATCTGTCCATCAATATCGTCAGTTAATTTATTCCGTTTTGTAGTTTTTTTAATAAGTTTGTGTTTTTTGTGCCATTAGCTTTGTGTCGTCTGCGTTTGTCGCTATGCATGTGTCTTTGGGTAGTGGTATGTCTGCTGAGTATGGGTTGTAGTGTTGAGCCCTGTGGGACGCCAGCGCGTAGAGGTCTGGGGGTCGACAGGGTGTCTTCCACTTCAATTTTGAAAGTTCTTTTCATGAAGTAGGATTGTCTGATAATTACTAGTCTTGTTGGGTTGTTTGCTATTGTCATTTTTTAAAGTAGTTCGTTGTGCTATACCCGGTCAAAGGCTTCAGCGACGTCTAAGAAAACAGCACCAGAATACTGTTTCCACTCGAAACTTGTATGTATGTATACAGTCACGCGGAGTAGTTGTAGGGTGGCTGAATGTTGTGGTCTAAAACCAAATTCATGGTCAGTTTTCCTTGCGTCGAGATGTTTGTTTCGTCTAGTAAGAAGTCTTTCCAGGGTTTTTCTGATGTATGTCAGTCATATATGCTGATAGGTTTGTAGTTCTATGGGTTGCGCGGGTCTTTTTTGGGTTTGATGATCATAATAAGGTGTGCATATTTTCAGGCTGTTGGAAAGCGGCATAATCTCAGTGAGGCACTGAACATGGCCAGTAGGTACATGCAAAATCTGCCGGGGGGTGATTTGACTATTTTGTTAGTCATTTCTCGTACACTTTGGATACTCTCTCGGAACTCTTGTCTAATTTTCAATATCATAACCGTCAGTATGGAATTTGGTCATTAAGAAATAAATGCAATAAAAACTTCTTAGAAATTTTTGACTTTTAAAATATTCCATCAGTATTTGCAGAACACCTCAATAACAGCACGTGTGACGCAGGAGCTTGATGTAAAATGGACACCGACGTTGACAGCTTTGATACTCTTATTTAAATTTACATTTTATTAAATTAAATTAAAAAATTTCATCAACTTGTTTTTTTTAAATCGTTATTAAACTCCAGTTTATATGTAAGAGCATTCCGTATTTTCTTATTAAAAATTCCATGGAAATTAAATCGTTGGCAATTACAATGGCATTTTTCATAAAAGTCTAATTAAATTAGCATCAATTGTCATTAATTCAATCAATTAAACACATTTATAGTAAACGTTATTATAATATAACGCACAAAGTACATATTTACGAAACAATTAATATAAAGCAATTAGCAATCTGGTAAACAGTCGAAACAGGTAAATTATTGCGATTGCCTAACTCTAGAATAAGAGTGAGCAAGAGAGTTTTAATGCCAGCCCAAACAATTTACACTGCGCTAAGTGTACTGGATTCTGATCTGTAAAAGTCTGGACACAGCAGTAGGTGAGTTATGGTAGCGAATTTTGTTTAAAGATATTTTAGATGCTAACACCTTTAATGGCGAAACTTTATATATATATATATATATATATATATATATATATATATATATATATATATATATATATATATATATATATATATATATATATATATATATACAGTGTCCTCGAATGGACGCATGAATAGGTGAAAAAGGCTGTATTTTTTGAGTTGAGACTTAATTTTCTGCTTGAATAGAAAATAATTTATGTCATAATTTTAGTTTCCAAAAAATCAAGTATATCTTGGAAATTCACAAAAAGTTAATGTTTTTCACTAGAAAAGTGCCTTTTCTCTAGGATATACGAAAAAAATCTTATTAAGAAAAGATGATCGGAAAGAAAAACCGAGTAGTAAAACAAAATTTTAAAATCCTAAGCCTACTATGATATTTCGCATACTTTTCATTCCACGCTTCCCTCCTTACTGAATATATTAAAACAAATCGTTAACAAAAGTTGTCCAAATAGTAAATTGAATACGACTGACTTCTCTTTATAGTCTGATAAGCTCTGGATCAAATAATTCACCAGTTCCATAACAGTGAACGAGGTAGATCCATTCCATATTTCAGTTAAATTTGGATGAGTTTTAGAGCAGAGCTACGACAATAATTACAATTAACTATTTTTGACAACCGCCAAAACATTATTTTATTCCTCTTTCTTACACAGCATCCTACTTGTTTTCAGATTTTCAAAATATCAAAGTAGGCCTGGGATTTTAAAAATTTGTATTCTACTCAGATTTTCGTTTCGATCATATTTTCTTAAGAAATCGTTTCCATATATCCTAGAGAAAAGGCACTTTACGAGTGTAAAAAATTATATATTTGCAAACTTCCCAGACATACTTGATTTTTGAAAATTAAAACTATGACAAAGTATTTTTTATTCAAGCAGGGAATATTCCCAGAAAATTAAGTTCCAACTAAATTACAGTCTTTTTCACCCACTGTATATATATTATATATATATATATATATATATATATATATATATATATATATATATATATATATATATATATATATATATACAACTGAAAGAGGATAACGGTCGTTATTGTTAGGTTCCAAGAATTAAAGTCTCAATAAGGGCTCTCTACCTTCAATCTACTTGGGCATTCAAAGGCAGGTTCTTTGGTAAAACATGATCTATATTTCGCAGCCTCTTTGTTACTTCCTGTGGAGCCTAGAAACAGTTATAGGTATGACAATCAAAGAATAACTTATAACTACATACCGAAAACTGAACAAAGTATGCGAAACAGCCAGCAAAGGATCACAACATAGGAGTGAGGTATCTTGCTGGTTTTATGGCTTTTTAAGTTTTATATTATGATTATTATTAGGTATATAGAATTACTTGTTATGGTGACCAGTTTAAGTATAGGTTTTATATATATATATATATATATATATATATATATATATATATATATATATATATATATATATATATATATATATATATATATATATATATATATATATATTAGAACCTCGGTGGTTCAGGGGTAAGAACGTGTGCCTCTGAACCGAAGGGTACTGGGTTCGATCCCAGGGTACTCCTTTCACTTTTTCAGTACAAACTGTAACATTAACATCAACCGAGGTTCTGGCATTGTATTTGAGCAAGTTTATTATTTTTCTCACGTAACCAGCGTAACTAACTTCACCAACCAGCGTAACGGCCTTCTTCCAAATCAAAAATCATAACAAATTGCTACTACATTCATCATCCTGTACATTATTTCCCGGGATACATAATTTTTTCATTGTTGTTCCCTGCCAGATTAGTTAACCTACATTTTACATTTTCTGTCAGTTTGACATGTGGTTCTTATCTGTTAACCTATACTATAATTTTATGTGTCAGTTTGACATTTGTCCTAAAATAAAAACAGCTAACTCACATTTAGGGTAAAGTTACATACAACACTCTTACATCTTAAAAATTCTAATAAACAATAACATCTAAAATTTCCTAAAACTACTTTAACAAACATCATCTTAAATTACATAACCGCTAGCAAACAATAATACCTTACACTATCTAATTAAACTTGTCATACATTCCTAATGTTCAACACATTTACACTTGCCTTGCCTCCTTTTAAACCATATATATGTCGTATTTTGGGAATCAATTTTGATACAGATTTTTTTTTGCTGCCAAGACATCGTACACACCAGAAGTAAGTTCTTGTTTGTGCTAGGTTTGGTATGATTTGTTTTAAAGTGTGTTTTTGGCTTGTATGTATATATATGTGGATGTTTTTATCCTTATCTTCCCTTATAGAAACCATATATATCAATATATATATATATATATATATATATATATATATATATATATATATATATATATATATATATATATATATATATATATATATATACACGTATCACACCGACAAGTCAAAACATAGTGCTGCAATCTGAATCATAACTTCCACATAACTGTGGTAACTGGATACATAGTTTTAAGATGATATCTCGATTCATTCAAAAGTCATTGCGCCTATTAACAGACAAACGTACAGGCCGACAGACTGACCGACCGACCGACACATCGTCAGACAAAAAAGCTTTCATTTCAGAATTCAGTTTTCTATACGTTTTAAGACTTCCTGTCACCCATATTCCACCCCATATATTTAACCCCTAATTTAATTTCAACATAGAATACCAGATGCGTGATGAAATTGAAAGTTTTCTGACAAGCAAACCCTGAAACGTTGTATCACTTAAGTTTTAACGAAAAAATCTAAATGTTCACCAAGTCATGCCCGATTCATATTCAAAAGCAATCCGAACCGTTCGCTTGTCGGGTGCTAACTGTATACCAAATTTGGAGACGATATCTCAATTCGTTCTAAAGTTATCGTGGCTACAAACAGACAGACATACAGGCCGACAATCCACAAAACATTTTTGTTCCCAAATCATGTTTTCTATATGTTTTGACAGCTTTTACGACGTTTAAGCGGAAAAACGAATTTGAAATTTTTGTCGTCGATGGCATACTTCCACACGTATTGACAATGTAGAAATAATAATGGGCCGATTTTTGTTATATTTGGCAGGTTCAATTAGTTTGTAATTGGCTTCGACAAGTACGTTAGCAACGAATTTCGAATCAGATATTCCAGAAAAACATTGGGTTTTCTTTCGAATAATTTTTTATCACCGACAAAAGCTATGTTAGTAAAATTTGATACGGATTTAACATTACAAAATCTAAACTATGTCAAAGCTTGGATTTCTATCTGATAAGAAAAAAAGTTATAAGCGTTTTATTAAAAAATCTTTGGCGCCAGATCATTTCTATGAGAATTCACTACCATAACTGACTTGCTGTGTCCAGACTTTTTTTGATTTTGTTTAATAAAAAAATTATGTCTAGATTTGAGTTTGCTTCCGTTTGAAGCGTAGCGATTTGTGTTCAGTTTACTAAGTTATTAAGTTATTATGTCTAGGCATCGCTGACGTAGCAATTACAATCATTTAAGTGAATTTAAAAGTGGGCGCATTGTTGGTACACGGGAAGTCGGTTTTTCAATCAGACAAATTTACAACCGCATAGGACATTGTCTGCCAACAGTGTTTTGTTTTCCGATAAGTACAGTTTGACACTACACAGCAAATTACCAAAAGTGTCGCTACTAGTCTAAATAAGATCCACACTGGATGAAAGAACAACATACGCAATACCACGAAAAGGTTAATGTTTGGACAGTAATAGTTAAAAACCATGTCTTTGGTCCCTTTTTCATTTATGGCAATTTAAATAGAGATAATCTATTACTTCTCCACAATAATTCCAACTTTGGCAAACCTATATTCTGATCGAGCCAACAGGCGAATGTGATATGGTTCCAACAGGATGGTCTCGTCTCGTACAATGTGTGAAAGATTCCAAAGTACTATGCAAAAACTTGTGAAACAAAAATCTGCACAGTGTATCTGGATACATTGCATGATCCACAGAGAAGCTCTGGCTTCCAAAGAAATGAGTCCTTGCCTGAATATTGTGGATCGATGGTGGTAGCCGTAGTAACTTATACAAAAATAAGACTCATATAATCAATAATATTTTCTGCACTTTGTAGAGACATGGACACAGTACATTCAGCGTTACTATTTTGTTGCGAGCCTAGATGGTTATCACGTGAGATATCTCTTCAACGTGTTTATGAACTAAGAGATGAAATCGCCGTTTTTCTAGAAAAGGAAAACCAAAGGGGAGCCGAGAACTTTCAAGATGATTTATTTGTGATGAAATTGAGCTACTTGGTCGACATGATCAAAAAATTATTAAATACATTGAATCTTCAACTAAAAGGAGAAAACACACACATGTTGGATACGAATGGTACAGTTAATGCGTTTTGTAGAAAACTGGAATTATGGAGTGGAAATGTAAAGCAAAAACCTAGCAGTGTATGCCAATGTTGATTAATATGTCAAAATTTATAAGTCTGAAGGACATGTTAAAGTTATTTTTGCACTAAGTGGGTGGTAGACGTGCCGCCACCTAGTTGCGGAACCAAGTAGTATGTTGTCACTCCAGCTCAAAATAACGCGAAGTGTTAAAAAAATAGAGACAGTATACAACTAACTAACAATTTAGAAAATTGTCAGCACTGGCCCATTTCCACCCCAATATAGGGAACAAAGTATGTAACGCTAGATGCATTCTCGCAACAATTAGAACCGTAGACTGGTTACGCTCCCATTAGAGCTCTTCAGTACGGCATACCAATTGTAGCAAAAATACACCTAAAGTAATACGGCTATAGTATAGCCGTGTGTTGAAAGGCTTGCGAGAATGCATCTAGCCTTACATACATTGTTCCCTATATTGGGGTGGAAATGGGCCAGGGCTGACAATTTTCTAAATTGTTAGTTAGTTGTATACAGTCTCTATTTTTTAACACTTTTTGTTATTTGGAGCTGGCGTGATAACATACTACTTGGTTCCGCAACTAGGTGGCGGCACGTCCACCACTCACTTAGTATTGAAAGGCTGGCTATGCTATAGCCGTATTACTTTAGGTGTATTTTTGCTACAATTGGTATGCCGTACTGAATAGCTCTAATGAGAGCGAAACCGGTCTACGGTTCTAATTGTTGCGAGAACGCATCTAGCCCTACATACTTTGTTCCCTATATTGGGGTAGAAATGGGCCAGGGCTGACAATTTTCTAAGTTGTTAGTTAGTTGTATACAGTCTCTATTTTTTTTAACACTTTGTGTTATTTGAAGCTGGCGTGACAACATACTACTTGGTTCTGCAACTAGGTGGCGGCACGTCCACCACTAGTTTAGTGTTGAAAGGCTGGCTACCATAGCCGTATTACTGTATAGGTGTATTTTTGCTGCAATTAGTATGCCGTACTGAAGAGCTCTAATGAGAGCGAAACCGGTGTACGGTTCTAATTGTTGCGAGAATGCATCTAGCCTTACATATTTTTGCAACTACTAAAAATCATTTAGTCATGCTGGTTAAGAATTCTAACAAGTATTTTCTTGCTGACTTCAACTTGATACAAGTTACGTGTGGATTAGCGATCCATTTCTAAATACTCCTGAACGCCTCTCAACTGCCGAAGAAGAAATCCTCATAGACTTCACGGCAAGTGGAAATACCAAAAAACAATTTAATAATAAATAAATTTTTGAATTTCAAGCAGGGTTGGATGATGGCTTTTCTGCACTGAAAACAGTGTCATTTCGTATGCCATTACCATTTTCAACATCCTACCTTTGCGAAACCGGATTTTCTTTAATTATGAAATACATTGTGCCGTACTAATAAAATGTATTCTATCGCTTTCTTTCAGTAAATTAAATAAAAATCATATATTCTATTGCTTTTCTTTCAGTGAATTAAATAAAAATCCTATATTCTATTGCTTTTCTTTTAGTAAATTAGATAAGTGGTTTAATCATATATTTTTTCTCAATATGCTCACGCCCCCTAACGGTAGTTTTATCACGCTCCTCAACGGTAGCGCTCCCCATAGTTTGAGAATCGCAACTTACTTTGTCTCCTAAGAATATCATTGGAGCTGTTTAAATTTATTTAACGTGAACGTAAGTAGCTGATTTTGATAACCACTACTCAGCAAAGCTACTAAATCTTTTCTACAATTTCAGTATGAATTATCACTTAAATCGTGTGGCATTTGTAGGCTACCAGCGCTAGTAATGACAAAATCAGTTAATAGACCAATTTTTGTATATTATAGCCATCCTATAACCGCACAAATAATGTACTTTTCTAATACCAACAACAACTGATATTCGAGGCATTTTATAAATTCTCTTGAGAAAAAGTTAAATTATAATTTTTTACCAAGTTGAATTTTGATGCATTTTGTCTGCAGTTTAGTGGCAATATATAAGTAAAATTTTTGAAGGGCAACTGTCGACTTTCAAAGCTAAAGCATATTTATTTAAAACATTTAATTTTCCCGGAAAAATTACTCTTCTTACAAAGCTAACCCACAGAAAATTTTTTTAGTGTAATGAAACAAACCGGAGGTCTCTAGGTGAGGTAAAAGCTTCGCGCACCATGTTATTTTTATAACTCATTTCAGGGGTGTAAAAAATTTGTAATTTTTGTGGCGGACATGGATTGAAAATAGTCAGATGTTGTAGGAATGTAGTTGCAGAGAGTTTAACATTTGTAGCGAATGGAGGCATAATTAAAAATTAGCTGGAGAAAGAAATGTGGAAAAGAAAACCTGGTTTAGTTTACCAAAATTTGGAGTGTGCTAAATTTGAAAACGTCAAGATCAAGTTTTATGGATAAAACTAAGACAAATTATGTCGCAAGTTACAACACCAGTACTGTACTTATTATATTAGACATAATAAATAAATGTATCAAATACAGCAGCAAACAAGCAAACAAAAACAATGATAGTAATTATTTATATATATATATATATATATATATATATATATATATATATATATATATATATATATATATATATATATATTGATATGGTTTCTATAATGGGAAAGTAAACATACACACAACAACACACTCTTAAAACCACCCATACATAGCCTGAAACAAACATATTTGCTTACTTTTGGTGTGTGCAATGCTAATGCAGCATATAAGCAACGTGGCAAGGGAAAAACTAAATTTTACAGGCATATCGTAAGACCTAATATAGAATTTGAAAGCTCAGAATTTATTTCCAAAATAATGACAGATATATGTGTTAAAAGAAGGTAAAGGCAAGTCTAAATTATTTAGTAGAAATTGTTTAAATAGTTTAAGATGTTCATGTTTAGTGGAATTAGGAAATTTATGGTGTTAATATTTATAAGGATTAAGTTTGTCAAAATTTCATGTAACCTAAATATAAGTCAGCTGCTCAGTTACCAGAAATGTCAAAACTGACAATAAAATTGTAATAGGTTAAGGAATGCTGTCAAAAATAGTGTTTATAGTGCACTGAAAGATGTAACAAGGTGTAACGAGGTAACCCAGGAAATGGGGATACAAACAAACAAAAATTTGTTATGATGAAAATATTTGGAAGAGGGCAGAAGGCGGTTTTTACTTAGTTACGCTGATGACATGGCGAAAATTTTTTAGACAGAAGGAGAGAAAAATAAGCAGCTAGAGGGAAGACGTCAAAAATTGTTTGGAAGAGTAAAACTTTCAAAAGTAAGAGAAGTAAAATACCAATTTAAACAGCCAGGACATCGCAGAACAACATAAAAGTGAGTTTTTTTTCAATAACAAAAAACATACTTACGATTAGAAGCAAAAGACAATGCGGTAGTGAACATCAAATTGATAGGGCTACCTTCATTGCGTATAGAACGGCATATAGATCAAACACAAGAAATACGTGAACGTAAACATTGGTAATATTTTTGACATTACTATCCATTATGCAAATCAAACTAAATTAGTTATCCTATCTTGGGAGTGCTAGTAGCAAGTGACGGACTCGATAAATTTACACAACCCACCGAACATTAAGAAACAAAGGCGGAGTGCATATAGACTAAAATAATTTGTAGTATAAGGATAAAAACTGTAATTTCATTTTTAAGAATGCTGCAGCTATAAGATCATCATCAATAAACTTAAAATTTAATCAAAACAAAATAATACCATAATAAAATTTTGATCATTGGCCAAATAGCGGGATTGATAAATTTAGTACTCGTTAAAAAAATTGTAACAAATATAATAGATTTTAGGAATATTTGTGATTATTGTTAATTTAAAATAAAGTTAGAGTTCTTGTCTGCAAATGAAAAGTCAATGTTGATTTTCTTTATCAGTATATTTGTGCTAAAAAAGAAGTTAAAGTTTCTAAATTCCACCAAGTAAGCATTAAAAAAAAACAGGAAAATACTGTTAGTCAGCAATAAAGACTTTGAACCCACAATTGATCCTGAAATAGAGCAAGCTCACGAATAAACATCACAAAACGCAAAATATACCAATAAGATAAGAGGGGCTATTATTATAATTAAAAAACATTAACTATATCATATATATATATATATATATATATATATATATATATATATATATATATATATATATATATATATATATATATATATATATATATATATTACAAGGATAAGATCTCGTCTAGCCGATTTGACAATAGATTTGGTCTGGTGATGCTCAGAGGCCATTTCTGTTCTAATATTACTTAAATTTTTATTATTATTCCGCTATTCATATTAAACACATTATAACACATTTTGCTTTAAATATTTTATTGAAATAGCCAAAAAATTATACTATTATTAACCACCACATTTTTTTATTTTTCAGAAATTCGGGATAAATCCCGGGATCTCAGGATTATGATACAAAATCCCGAAATCTAATTCCAATCCCGAAATCACTACTTGCAATTGTTGTTTTTTCTTTTGTAAATGCTTATATGTTACAGCTTCCTATACACAAGAAGTCAACGACCTGCAAGTTAAGACACCTTTTTAATTTTGTAATTAAACAAAAATTTATAAAAAGCACAGCATCTATTACAAACAGGCTTACCACTGTATTCTGATCACCACTAACTTTACTACCAGGAATAATACGTTCCACCAAAAACACGGTATTTGATATATGTATATACAATTTTATGTGAGAATGTTAACTGAATTCGCGAAATCTATTTTGGTGAACATTTTAGATTAATATTTTATTAGAGATTATACAGTGAATAAGAAAGAGCTTTTTAGAAAACGTAGAGCGATGAATCAAATATATGCTGTTGGTAAAGTTGGTCATGGTGTATTTACATTAGATGAAAATGAGCCAATTTATGGTGACGTTTTGAAGCATTTCTGACGTTAATGTTTGGACTTATATATGTGCTTAATTGTATTTGTTATAAGCCCTTTTTGTTCTAGGATAGACTGTACAATTTTGTTCCAAAATATATTTTTATTACTTTTATCTGTATTTCTGTATCAAATAATGAATGTATCTACCTTTTTACATAAATCATTTTTATGAAGCAGATTATCCACAAAGTAATCTATTTATCTAGCAGATCTCCATTCTTAGCAATTTATCTTTTCTGAAAATTAAGTGAACCATGGATTTTGGGTTTATACCTATGACGGCAGTATACAGGTATCCGAAAATGATAGCAACAAGTTCGGGAAGTTGTGCTACTCAAAAATGTGTGCTACAAATTCCTTTAGTATTTTTTGGAAACTCAAAAATAACGGAGTTACAGGGTCCCAAAGAAAATTATTAGTATTATTAATCTTATTAGTGATTTAAACAAATAAATTCAAATGAGTTCGAACTAGGCCCCCTAGAACCCACATACAGTATCAGTTTGAATTTTTGTATGTCTATATATACATACATACATATACATATACATATATATATATATATATATATATATATATATATATATATATATATATATATATATATATATATATATATATATATATATATATATATATATATATATATATATATATATATATATATATATATATATATATATATATATATATATATATATATATATATATATATATATATATATATATATTATCTGTGTGTGTATGTATCAGACTGATAACTCACAAGATAATGGAATAACGGGGCGATTTCGATCAATCTTAATAGGTACCTTCCTTTTGCTTGGACAAGTTTGTTAGCCAGAAATATTAGCCCAGTTTTTAACGGGAAATCTTGTCTTAGCTTTCGGAAAATGTTTATATTTTCGCAAATAACAAAGTTATGGCAACCAAATTTGGTACGCGTGTTTATGTCACACAAAGCGAACTATGTGAAATTTAGATCTATAGGTTGAAAGGCAAAAAAGTTACAGGCATTTAAATAAAAAAAATTGGGTTCCACTGATTACCAGATAAACGCACAAAAGCAAAATATTTTGTGTAGATAACAAAATGCATTGTATGTTACAAACACTGAGTAAGTTTTTTGGCGCAAAAGTGTCAAAAAATGTCGGAAAAATTACTTAGAAAATGTAATAACTTCTCCTCTTAAAACGTCAAAATCGCGATTTGTAACGTCAAAATTGGCAATAATGAACCTAAACCTAATAAGGGCTCTGTAAAGAAAATGTCGCCAGAAATATGTTTTACAAGTCCTTAAGTTTCAGCTTCAATCGTCATTGTCCTTTATTTCACTAAAATGTTTCCAGGAAATTGATTTCAAATAGACCATTTCTTTGATGCTTTAGCTACTTTGAGTGATAGAATTATGGTTTAGTTGTCTATAAGTTCTAGAAAATTTTCGTAGAAGAAATTCCCTAATGAAGAGACCGCGGCTTTTGAATTCAAAAAAAAAGTTCTTACTAGGTTCTCTAGGATCTTTGTCCAAGGTTAGATTTAGTTTTTATGTGTTTACATATATACAGCCTGACGCATTTGTAGGGCAAAGCTTAATATTACTGTTATTATACAAGATACGAGAAACAATTCTATGTGTTAATTATAGGGTATCTTGAGCTGTATCTTATAAACATGATTTTCACAATCATATAAATTTTCTTTTTCTTTTATCTAACAACCTTATATTATTGCATTTCTGAATTTTCTCTCGAATAGTAATGTAATGTTGTTTTCCAGTTACTTCAACTGTTTTGCAAGTTTTCACATTGTTGTCACATACATAGAAAATTGTGATACCGCGTTTGTACCAATAGAAATTGGAGTTCCATGCAAATGACGCATTCTGATAGGTTCTATTTTATATTATTTCATCAAAAAATCGAGATGGACAGGGATCCCTCAAATAATGACTGAATTAAAAAAAAATCAAACTGTCGTAACTCAATTGTTACAAATGTATCAGCCTGTATTTGGTGTTTCAGAAGTGAAGGGCATAGTAATAAAGGTTTAATAAGTTATTTATTAATAGGAGGGAGTTGCAATATACTCTTAACGAGAGATCTTCTTCCTACCTGTAAACGTCACATGAGGAAAGAATGGTCAGATCAATGGAGCAAACAACAAGCCATAGTAAAAAATAAATTTCACCAAATATTTCCCACCTTGCCTTCTAAATCGATCTCAGAAATAGTCCCTACTAGCAGAGTAATATACATAACACTTGCTAGAATCATCGTAGGGCATGGTGCTACCAAAAAGCAACTATTTAAAATGGGGTTGGCAGACAATCCACTGTGTAGTTATGATGGAACAAGTGTGTGTGATATTAATCATATCTTTTTTAATTGTAAGAAACACATCCATGTATGTAACAATCTAGTTAAAAAATGGCTTGATCAAGGAGTTTCACTTTCATTGAATATATCATATTTGTTGCATGTAGCGTTCTATGTTGAAAAAGAAATGATGCATATACTTTTGAACTTCATTAAATCTAATAAATTACATGAGGTAATTTAGCTCAACGTAAAAAGATATAAAATTTTGTTCTGTTTTTTTTACAGTAATTTTGTTGAAACAATTGACATTATAGTTATTTTTCATATAATTATAGATTCCTTTTGTCTGTCCCTGTGTCCAACCCATCTTTACCGTGGTTCAGTCTAGTTTGTCTAAAATAAAGTCGCCTTGGTGGACCCCTAGGCGTGAAGTTTGTGATCCCATGTCTTATTTTACTTAATTTTAATCCTAGTTTATAAGACCTAAACACATACACCTTACCCACAAAAACAAAATGTAAGGTATGATGGGCATAGTCTCTCTTCGTAAATTATTATTGGTTTACATGAAGTAAAGGAAATTTGAGGGTTTGTTTGCTGAGCTTGGTAGACGATAGCATAGAGAATCCTTTTTTTTAAATGTAAAACATCATATTATAGTAGGGAGCTGTAGCACTAGGTGTTGACCTGGAGTGACCGTGGCTAAAAGAGCTTTGCTCGAGGCCAAAACAAGTTTTAAAAAAAAGTTATTTAAAAAAATGTTTTCGGATTTTCGTGAAAAAAATTGTTTGTAAATTTTCATGCAAAAAACTTTTGTGGGCTTCTGTCGAAAATCTTATTTGATGAAGAATGGTACATTGTTTCTATTATATAGGTTATACTGGTAACCAATTTTGATGCCTGCTTTCATTAAAAAAATATTTTTGTTAATAACATTTTTATGAAAATTTCCTACTATAACGCAATTGCTGCGTCCAGACTTTTTATTATTAACCTAGACTAGTTCGCAAGTAAAATCACAACAAACTATTATCTGTCAAAACTGACCCCTCATGATCTTGTTTATCGAGAATGTTTTCACAGCACACTTCACCAATATTGAAAACAAGATAAGGTGATTTCGTATTCAATTAATACCAGCAAATTTTAAGAACGTTTTTCTAGAAAACGGTTGGTTTTATCGGGATGCAACAAAATAATCTTTTTTGAATATTCTATGATTTTTTTCAATTGTATCTGATTATATTTAAGCTATAAGCTTAAGAAAAAAGTTATGAGTCATTATCTGTTTCGGCCTTTAGATTCCAAGAGGTACAGATCAAATTTGCAACATTAGTACAAGTGCACCAAATTTGAAGAGCATGGATTCTCGACAAAAAAAAAGTCATGATCAAAAATTGAAAAACAAAGTTTCATACCCTGTAAGTCCATTATTTTTGAGTTTGAAATGCTATAGGAACGTCTGGCACAAATTTGTTGAGCAGCATAACCCCCTGGGTTTTTGGCTAATTATTTACGGACAGCCTGTATAGACTTCAACAGATACTACTTAGGTAATGAACTGTTATGAATTTTATCTATTAGGTACTATCAATTCGGTATTGTACGGATGAAATATAATAAGCTTTCTAGTGGAACCACACTCATAACGGGTAAATAGCAGCATAAATTTCAAGCTCAGGGAAGATGCTATCTTATTAAGATGCACCGTTATTAGTTATCAGCATGAATACCCAATGAAAGCACGTTGTATTTACAAAGCAACACATTAAGGTTTTTCAATTAAGCATACTTACCCCTAGATTTTTAGTTCATGATCAAAGAGAAGGTATTTGAGTGATTTATAAATAGGTAAAGCTCACTCTTGACTTAAGAAACAAGTAATAAAATATCTGATGAACTAAAAGTTTAATAAAATTTGGGGACATGTAGGTGGCAACGTATCATTTTCAAGCATGAATATTACCTGCATTTGGGTCCAGTAAAGCTTCTCCGAGTACGAAAAGTACCGGGAAAACAACGAGAGTGATAAAATACACCGCGACAGCCATGGGTAGACAAGTACAACCGCGTGCCGCACGCTGACTGAGGCTATCAGGAGACCCGCCAAGCATGGCTAGAGGAAGCGCGTGCGCCCCTGTCCATGACCTACGCAATAATATCCATCCTTCAGTTATGACGAGTGACGATGACGACATATCTTATCATCATAATGTAATCACAGGGGTGACATGTAGTGTCTTCTCTTGCGGTTACACTTCCCTTTTCGTGTTGTTGCAAATACTATCGGTGGAATAAAGAGATTGTTAAAAAAATATTAAAATATAACCTCCTTATTCCACCTAGCATACACATTATATATATATATATATATATATATATATATATATATATATATATATATATATATATATATATATATATATATATATATATATATATATAATGGGCCGATTTTTATCAAGCTTGGTACGCATCTTCCTTTTGCAAGTGGCTTGGAAAAGCTCGTTAGCCAGGTAAATCGGCCCAGGTTTTTCCCGGAAAATCTTGTGTTTTCTCTCGAAAAATTTTTATATCTCCGGAAATAAGACGGTAGGTGCAATCTAATTTGGTAGGTGTGTTTGCATTCCACAAGGTGAACCACCTACCAAAATTAAGGTCTTTAAGTTAAAAGACAGAAAAGTTATAGGCATTTAAAGAAAACAAGTTTGGGGTGATCCTCAAAGCATCAGAGTCGCGATTTGAAACGTCAAAATTAGCAACATTTAAGCAAAGAACATGAAACGAATACGGGTTATGTAAAGAGAATGTCGCTAGAAGAATGTTCTGCAAACCCTTAAGTTTCAGCTTCAATCGTCATTGTCCTTCATTTTAGTTAAATGTTTCCAGAAAATTCGTTTCAAGTAGACCGTTTCTCTGATGCGTTGGCAGTAGTTTAATATAAGTTTAGTGCAGTCAACATATCAGTATTTATTTGCGACCCAATCTTCGATCACAGTTCGGATCGCCCCCCCTGTCTTACATCCAGTCTAGATATAAATTCTGGGTCTCATTCAGTTCCAGCCCGTCTCAGTCAAGCTGAGACTTCTACCGTAAATGTGTATGTTTTAATTTGTGTGTAAACTGCCACCCAGGATATTCGATTAGCAGTAGATTTTAAGAGTGTGTGCAGTATCATGAATACATATCTAAGTTGATGTCAGCAAGCATTTAATTACAGTGAAGCCTCAACATGTGGACAGACGAGAGTGATTTTGAAACAAAAATCAAGAAAATGTGCTCAAGAATATGTAAAGTTTGGTTTTACCAGCATAGATCTAAATGAAGAAGGCCCTTGTTTGACATTTGCTCCAAAACTTTGACAGCAGACAGCCTGGGACCTAATAAACTTAAACTACAATTGGAAATGCTTCGTAGTGGGTACGTTAGCAAACCCCGAGAATTCTTCGAACTACAATTAAAGTCATACGAAAAGCAAAAATCATATTTAAAAATTTTTGTTAGCTTTACTGGCCTCTTACAAAGTTTTATATCAAATAGCCAGAATTAAGAAGCCTAACGCACGTGGTGAACAGCTTATTCTGCCAGCTGCAATTGAGATCGTAAAAACTATGTTTGGAGATAATTTTGCCAAACAATTTTTTTTATACTTCAACAACTCACCACGAGTGCTTACAGCCAAATACTATCGTACCGTGGGTGTCCACAAGGTGAAAGAGGCAACTTGTTAATTCTGGACTTGAAGGTTTGGAGGAGAAGGAAAAACATGTGCCGGCAAGGAACTCCACAACTTTGAAGTCCTCGGGAGCGGGCATAGCAAGATGTTCTATATCTGGTGACCTGGACAGTAAAAGGGTGCATTCCCTCTGTTCCCCTGATAGTTCTGTTGGGGGCAGCAGGTGAAGAAACTATGGAAGAAAGCTCTTCTGAGCAGTGCTTGTGCAGATATCTATAAAAAGATAGAGAGAGAGAGGTCACCAACGGTAAGGGTAGGGTCACCAATGAGACGTATAACTCTCTTCTGAATGGAGTCCAGGATAACAAGTGTAGAAACGGCAGCGGCACCCCAGATGTGGGAGCAATATTCGAGGTTTGGCCTTATTTGTGAGGTATATAAGGTATAAAGATTAGCCGGTGAAAAGTATTTGCGAGCCGGGAAGAGAAAACCTAATTTCTTAGCAGCCGCTTCTGCAATTGATGTGACATGTTGGTGCCAATTGAGATTTCGATTCACAGAAATGCCAACAAGTGAAGAGGACTCATTACTTTGAATAACTTGGTTGTTCATTGTGATGGGTATAGGCCTGGGGTATCTCTTATGAGATAGAAAGCAAGACTGAGATTTGGTGGAGTGGAATTGTACAAGATTTCTACTTCCTCAGTCTAATATTTTTGGAGATCCACAGAGACAGAACCCTCCAGGAGTCTGCGATCCTCATCTAATTGGGCTAAAGAGGCAGGCTTAGAATATTGTATATTTGAGTGGAGGGTGCTGTCGTGCGCGTAACTGTGAACTGGGTTGGATGGTCGTTGATGTGGAGAAGAAGAAAAGTAGGGGCTAAAGCTAAACCTTGAGGGACTCCTGCATTAATTGGATACAGTTTAGAGGAATGGCCATCCACGACAACAGAAATGTTCAGGTTGGAGAGGAAATTTGCTGTCCAGGTACAGAGTTTTGGGAGTAGGCCATAGGCCGGAAGTTTTGCAGTCTCCATACCTCTATCAAATGATACTGCTGCCAGTCAAGTTTGTGATATAGCTGAAAATGTACAGCATCAGCTTTTCAGTGAGTTGTGTGACATTTTTTTTCAATTCAGCTTGATAACGCAACAAGTAGCAATGCAGGTGCTCATTTAATTGCCTATGTTCGAGTTTGTGATGGTATGTCAGCAGAAAAACTACTATTCTGACAACCAAAAGAACCCAAAGAAACAGGACTTCCATTATTTGCTATCTTAAATGATTTTCTAATGCCTAAGGATATGCACCGATTGTGCTCGTACAATGTCTGGAAGATTCCATAGTATTCAAGTACTTGTGAAACAAAAATCTCTACAGCCTATCTGGACGCATTAAGATCATCTGGCTTTGAAAATATTACATCCTGGTCTGAATATTTTGCTAGCGACAGTGGAAAAATTGTATTAAAATGGGAGATCAAGATCAAAATCAAGAATATTTTCTGCACTTTGCTAAAACATGGGTGCAGGACATTCAGCGTGACTATTTTATTGCAAGACAAGATGATAATCACGTGAGACATACTTTCAACGTGTTTATGAATTAAGAGATGAGATCGCCATTCGACCGGAAGCCGAGAAGGTTCGAAATGATTTATTTGTGATAAAATTGAGCTATTTGGTCGAGATATTCGGGAAACTAAATACCTTGAATCTTCAACTTCAAGAAACAAACACACATATGTTAATGTGTTTTGTAGAAAACTTGAATTATGGAGCCGAATGTAAAGCAAAAACCTAGAAATATTTGCAAATATGGATGAATGTGTTGAAACTTACAAGGTTGAAGAACAACGTGTGGGAGTTATTTTTGTAATCACTGAAAATCATTTAGCCATACTGGCAAAGAACTTTTAAAAGTATTTTCTTCCTGACTTTAGCTTAATAGGAAGTTACGAGTTGGTTACGAAGCCACTTCAAAATACTTCCGAGGTCTCCCAATTGCCGAAGAAGAAATCCTTACAGACTTCACGGCTAGTGACAAAATCAAAAGACAATTTAGTAATAAATCACACTTAAAATTTTGGCTAGGGTTGGATGATCAATTTCCGGCACTGAAAACAAGAGCGTTTCGTATACTATTACCATTTGCAACATCCTCCCATTGCGAAACCGGATTTTCTACGGTCGCTGATTTGAAGGCAAAATATAGATCTCAGTTACATATATAAAAATAACATTGAGTGTCAATCTCTAACATTTTATTTTCACCTTCTTTCGAAAAACTTGTCTCTGCAAGACAGGCCCAAGGAAGTCACTAATAATTATTAATCTTGTTTTTAGTTTAATATTGGTAAGTTAATTATTAAATACGTTGTGCCGTACTGACGCAATCCTATGTAAGTTCTTGCTTTTCTTCCAGTAAGTTGAAGAAATTTTGTAATAATTTATTATTTCTAATTTTCTCTCAATATTATCATGTCCCGCTAGGTGGGGGGACACAGTTTGAGAATCACTGGTGATAAGCGACTTAACTTTACGGTTAAGACGTTTGAATTTTTAGAACAATTATTTACTCATTAACACAATTAATACTTAAGATGAAAAATACATATATAAAATAATGACAAATACAAATATTAAGAGTCGTCAATTTATAAAGTGTCACCTAGGGCGTAGCTCTATTTTTCTTAGAGGTGAATTATATTATGTCGACACAGCTTCCCACACTTTACTGCGTAGTTTCCCAAGGTGCTTTTTGATCCTGCTGAATCGAATGTCTTCACACTGGGACTAAAACTTTGTATCATAATACCCAAGCAACAAATTAAGGTATGTTAACCAGCACTCGAGTCCAAATAACCTAACGTTGTAATTTAGTAATAATTAACCACAATGTTGCCTTAATTGTCATAATGACTACAAATTTGGAAATGCGGCTCCGAACTAGCTTATTTTTAACTATTAAAATTACTCCAAAGTCAGTAACTTACAAGTAACTAAATTGGGAAAAAATTGGTTTAGTTTTACTCATAAAATATACTTGAATATACTTTTGTGTTTCAATTCCACAGTTGGTAATTTTTAGGTCGAAGTGTGCCCTAAATTGGACTGAAAATCGACTACTAAGCCCAGATACCTGAAATACCTACTTTAAGGTAATTTATTACCTAATATTAACCTGCAATATGTTCCTGTGGTATAGTAAATTGGAGGTCTTCTTATGAAGATATATTACATATATATTACCAATTTCATTGCGCTACAGCACAGGAAATATTTTAGGCATTGAGCTAACCTAAAATGGCCTTCTGATCGGCTATAAAGTCATAATTACTGCAGAAATGGTCTTCCAAGTCCAATTGCCTACCTTCAAGTTGAAAATACCCATAAAATCTGACTTGAAGTAAAAATGGTCCTCAAAGTTCAAAGTGTACAGCAGTGAAATACATTGTGAATCTTAAAGGTGTGTCAGTTGATAAACTTCATCAATAAAAGTTTATTCTTGTTATTAATGTGCGTGCACCAGTAACAAATATAGTGTTACAATGCCCCTTTAAAACCAATAAAAGTTTACTGACATACTACAAACTATTATAGAGTAGTGAAGAATGCTCACAGAAAAATAGTGATAGATGCTGATCATTCAAAGTGGCTTACATCAAATGAGAACGTTTCCCTCTTCAATATAATACATCCATTTTCATGCCAAATGGAGTTAAGCAGTGGCAACACGGTCAGCTGTCATGTTTATGTTTATTTACTTATTTTATTTTGTTTCTATTTTCTATTAATGTCTATATATTATGGAATCAAAGACCAAAAGCGCTGTATAATCATTCCTATATGTCTCTCGGCTGTGCACGGATATAAGTAATATATATTTCTATACACGAAAATGTTTCATTTCTAATAAATTCAAACAAAATTCGTTTACCATATAGTTGAAATTCCCACAATAGGACAAAATGCCTTCAAAGTTTGGTTAGTTTGCCCTGTCATTAGGAATTGTGACTTATAGGTAAAAAAATAGGGCAAAATCAACTTTCAGGTCAATAATGTTAGAAGGGCAGCCATATTATATTAATTTTGCGGTATCCATCTTGATTGTATTGGAAAATGAAAAATATTTTTTTGTTAAATATAGTGTAATCAAATTTTAGTTCGATAAAAACATTAAATAATGATTGTATACCATGACGACAAGATAGTTTTGTGTTGTTCACATCACCAATCCTCCAAAATCAGAATTTCAAGAATTTTGAATAATTTTTTATTTTCACTAATTTTCTCAATTATACGGGCGCTCGAATTTTATCGAAGTATCATCATCATGTTAACAGAAAAAACATAACCGCAGTGGGTTTTGTCTTTATACAGTGCGAATTACCTTTATCATTGTTGCAAATATTTGAAGTAAGTTCTTTGATCATTCAAGATGTCATTTTTTAACAAAGATGGACAATATCTCTACTACTCTACTGTTTGTTTATACATACATAACAACAGATCCTGCAGAACCGAATAATGTCACATGCGTAGTTCGTTGTTAAGAACGTCACGGCACTCGGCGCCTAGATGTCAGATTCAAGTAAAGCGTAGCACATATTTACCAATATATTACGTCCATTGGCCCAATGTTGAATGAAAATGCCCTAAATATAACTAAAACGCCTTGGTCGAAACGCCTTGCTGGACCTATTATCGACTTCCATATTACTTTGATTTTATTCCCCACATTGGTAATATACACTTAAATTTTACTTGAAAATGACCTGTGGTGATTTGATCGCCGACCTATTTGTAGGGCGATTTTACGTCAATTTGACTTTAAATGTTGCTTGGGTAGGTCTTTGCTGGTGGTCCATTAATCTCATATGCCTGCTTTCACTAAAAAAAAGACATATCTGTTATTAACAACATTTTAGAAAAATTCACTACCATAACGCACTTGCTGCATCCAGACTTTTTTGAAATCGGTAAAGAATGATATCACCACAAGGACAAGCATACCTTATGGGCCAGATCCATTGTATAATTTTAATAATACATAATTAAATTTAATCGTTGACCTTATAGCTTCTAATCCATAGAATGTCACATGAGTGTCATATTAAATTAAGAGTAAATTCAGATGGTTATTTGGAGTTAATTGTTTAAAAAAATCAGCCACTTAAATTATACATCTGAATGTATCTAGAAATGAACATTGGAAGGTTATCCGTCATCCATAGACTAAATTTAACAGAAAGACTTTTAAGCAGTTCCATCTATTAGGTATAATAAAAGTTTGTAAAAGTCATTATCATAACGCACTTGCTGCGTCCAATTTTTTTATACTACGAAGAAAACTGGTTCCTTGCCACCCTCTTATCTTTTGGTAAAACGTATTATATATTACAAAATGTGTTACATGATGCCGCTGATAAACACTACAAAAGAATAATGTGTTCCAATGTTCGCTTGCTATTGGCTAAGGAAAAACCCATCTGCTATAAAAACATGCTTAAAAGTTTTCAGAAAAAGGCATTATATGTTTTAAGTACACCCTTTTGAAGTTGATACATTTCTATGTTTGTTTCATGAAATATAACTCGTATAATATCTAGTTTTGTTGGCGCCACATGCAAAACTATTTTATTTGCTGGTAAGCACACATATTCAAATATTTAGAGTAAACAGGTCATGTTCTTTACTCAAACTATATATATAAACATTTAATAGTGATAAAAGACGGACTGGTCTCTACACATCACACCCAGCATTAAGATAGGCATTTGGAGCGAATTTTAATAAATAAAATACATGTCGCTAAAATAGACGTAAGGAATTTTGCATACAAAAATTAATGTAAGCGCAAATCAGAGACTTTAGAATCTATATCCTAATTAAGTTACAGACTTTAAATGTTTATATACGTATATACGTATATATATATATATATATATATATATATATATATATATATATATATATATATATATATATATATATATATATATACTGGACGCAGAAAGCGAGTAATGGAAATATGTCTCTTTAATGCAAGCAGGCATCAATTTGGTTACCGGTGAAATCTACATAGTAGAAAAAATGTACCCCATTTTATCAAAATTACTTATTGTTTGAAAATGTACAGGGTGATTCTTTATAATGTCGCCCCCCTTTAACTTTGTTATTTTGAGTGTCCCAAAAAAATTTAAAGTATGGTTATGTAGGTGCTAAAAAATACTTTTTTCTACCTATAATTTTTTTAATGATCTGTATACAGGGAAAACCAAAAAGTTCATTTTTTTTCAATAGATCACCCTATATATATGAATTTATTTTTCGATTCCTCGTAAAATTCTAACCATAATTTGTATAACATACCGTATACCTAAAATGAATAGTTTTTGAAATATTCGCATTTGAAACGTTATCATCAAATATTTTATTAAACAACTGTTACAAATCAAGAAGTCCTAGGCTACCACGCTTTTCATTAGAAACAAGTAACTAACAGTGACACTCTGTCAATATTGTTGTAGTTGTATCGTTTAGTAAGTAAAAATGCCGTACTCAGACAGAAAAAGAAGTGTTATTTTAAGTTATTATATTAAAAATAATTTAAACTGTCGAGCTGCCTTTAGAAATATGATACAAGGTAATCCCGGTATGCATGTCCCAACTCGAAAAACGTTCACATCTATATATAGGAAGTTTCAAGAAACGTCAAATTTGCAAAGGAGAAAAAGAACTGCTGTGAACGTAGATGAAAATGCAGAAATGAATATTTTACTTGCTATAGAAGGGAATCCAAACAATTACATAAGAAACATTTCAAAGACATTACGAGCAACACAAGAAAATATTCAGCGAACTTCATACAGTAAAGTCCAAAGAACGTTAAGAAAATGGAATCTAAAGCCATATAAGATTAAACCCACTACAAAGCTTACCCAAATGCAAAAAGATGATCGGGTCGCATTTTGTCAACTGATTCTAGATAGAATAAACATAAATAACAATTTTTGGAAACAGTTCCATGGACTGACGAGTCTACCTTTTCTACTAGTGGCCTGTTTAACCGAAAAAATACCAGACAATGGGCAAGAGAGAATCCACATTCTTATAGGGAATTTAAGTTCCAAGGGCGGCAATCCGTGAATGTGTGGTATCCTGGGCGATCGAGTTATCGGTCCATATTTTTTGATACTGTTTTAAATGAAGGCCGCTATTTGGATTTATTGAAAAACGAGTTCAAAGAATATTTAGACGATTTGCCTTTAAATATATTACAAATATAATTTTTCAACAGGATGGAGCACCCCCTCAAAACATTCGTGCTGTGCTTAATTACCTAAATGGAAGGTTTCCTGAATGGATCGGAAGAAATGCGGCAATTAAATGGCCTCCAAACAGCCCCGATTTGACACCTATGGATGCGTTTCTTTGAGGTTATATAAAAAACCGTGTATGCGGCCACCAAATTGAAAACCTTGATCATCTTAAAGATTTGATACGGAATGAAATTATTAATTTAAATGAAAATAACCCAGCATTCATAACAGATTCATTAGAGAAAATGCGAAGAACCTTTATACAATGTGTTGAAGAAAATTAGGCCCGGTAGAGCATCTTTATATTTAATTAGAAACTGTTTTTGCTATATTATTTATTGTTAGATTTTTACAAGGAATCGAAAAATAAATTCATATATAGGGTAATCCATTGAAAAAAAAATGAACTTTTTGGCTTTCCCTGTATACTGATCATTTTTTAAATTTTTTTTGTCAGCAGAAAAAAAGTATTGTTTAGCACCTACATAACCATACTTTCAATTTTTTTGGGACACTTAAAATAACAAAGTTAAAGGGGGGCGACATTATAAAGAATCACCCTGTACAAAAATTTTCCGAAAATAAACTTAAAATGTTTCCGAGAAAACTGGCTTCCTAGCCAACGAACCTTAGGTTAATAGCAAATTAAGTTATTATAATTCGAACCATTTAATGAAAATGTGCTACCAAAACGCACTTACTGCTTTTTTACTTTTTTCCTATGTACATGCATCGTGTTTCGATAAAAAATGCAAAATGGGTATAAGGGATGTTCAAAAAAAATTGTAGGTCTCACCAACGACTTTGGGCTATCCTATGATTGTAATTAACGTATACAATTTTTTCTTGTATGTTTATTCAGCTGTACCGTAAAAATGCGTCACCCTGTATATATTTAATATGCACATATGTAGCTAAACCTGGATATGGATTCTAGGGGGGCTAGTTTGCACCCATTTGAGGAAATCATATTGAAATTCATGGTCGCGATCTTCTCATTAACGATTTTTTCTGCGAAATTAGCTGAAGTTATAGACCGTTAAAACAAAACTTAACTAAAACTACTGTCCAATCATTAGACTAAGGGTCTATTTGAAATTAATTTTTTGGAAACATTTTAGCAAAATGAAGGACAATGACGCTTGAAGTTAACTTTAATGGTTTATAGAACACTCTTCTTGCGACATGTCCTTTACATAACCCGTATTTGTTTAAGGTTGTTTGCCTAAATGTTGTCAATTTTGACGTTTCAAATCAAGACTTTGACGTTTTGAAGGAAATCCCTTTTTTTTAAATGCCTATAACTATTTTGTCTTTCAACAGACCTAAGTTTTGCTACATGCTTCACTTTCTATAATACAAACACGAGCCGCAAAATCGGTTGCCCTCACTTTGGTATTCCCTGACATATGAGTCAATAACTCAAGTTAAAGTCGATTAATTTTCATACTGACAAATTGGTCATTTTCTGTGTTATTTGGTGAAAGCAATTAGTAAATTTTGTGTACTTGCATGTGTTTTGGTAATCTCTAACCGTGGAGTAAGTGCGGTTCTCGTGTTTTTCAGCGCATGTATTGTAAATTGTAAATTGCAGATTTGCAAATTGTGAAACTTGGCTGGTGAGAGGTCGGTCAGCTGTTGTTATCGCTTATCAGTTTGTACTCAGCTGCGGGTTGATTATGGATTAAATCGACAATTATATTCTTGCTGTGACCAGTACGCTTGGAGAACCCAAATCACCACAACACATATTCTAAAAAGACCTTTAATTGTTTTACTGACCACGTCAGCGTCATTAGAGGATGAAAAATTCTGGGAATTTTTAAATTTTGAGAATTTTTCATCCTAAAATATGTGTTGCGGTGATTTGGATCCTCAAAGTGTACTTATCAGTGCTCTTCACAGGTTCCAGTTTTAACATAGTGAATTATAGCTTGCTGTGACCATTGGCTTAAAATTATAGATGGTCGAGTGTTGTTGTTGAATTGTTGAAATGCCTCCGCCAATTTGTCACACATGTACGATGTGCATATCTTAAAAACAGGGTTGCACATCATGTGGTCTTAGATATCATGCATCGTGTGGACACGTGACATCCACTGAAATTAAATATATACAGGAGTGCAGCTGGAAATTGAAGTGTCCAGGTTGTGTTAAATCCTCGAGACATTTTCGTAACTTCATGTCTGATATCACAGTTTGTTCTTCTGTAAATCAAAGTAATAATCAGGTGATTCTAGTGACGGAGAAAATGAAGTCTGGGATTAAAGAGACTGCAATAAAATCAGATAGTGAAACACAAAGTGCCCTCACATTAGAACATTTTAATTTAATAATTATGGGATTGCAAAATCTTCAATCCATAAAAACTGAAATAAACGAAACACATCAGGTTCAGGATGAATTGTCAATAAAAATGTCAAATGTTGTTAGTAGCCAGCGAACACTTGAGGTTGCAGTGCAAGATTGTACTGCTAGGCTGGATGAACAGGCAGATGACTTTAAAAAATCTTGGTGACATAAAATACATCAAGGCTGCTCTGGGTACCCTGGAGATATCTCAATATAAACTTAAAAAAAAAAGTCAAATCTATTCAAGACACAATGAATACGTTAAGAGAGGGTAACCCACGGGCAGTGTGCACTGATGAGGAGCCACGGGCAGTGTGCACTGATGAGGGTGAAACTGTATCCAACCTACTGGTGGAGCTAACTGATAGACAGGCTCGACAGAAAAATTTAATGGCCATTGGTTTTCCATCAGGGAGTTTACGTCAAAGTCGTTAGTTTTAATTAAATTCTTGGTCCCGACGCCATATGTTGATCTTGATGACTACAAAGTGTCTAGAGTTGGTCCTCGAAGTGTTCGTAATTTAAATCTAAGGCCGCTAAAAATAGTTCTTAAATTGGAGAGTTGTCAGAGACTTACTCCCTGGAAGTAAGAAGCTTAAGAACAATGAAACATATAAGAGCGTTGTATTGTCAAGGGGCCGAACTCTCAAGGAAACTACAGAGTATCAGTACGTCAGGAATGAGCTGCGTGACAGATCAATGAGGGGCGAAGCTTATACATGTACATGGACTTCCCAGAGTTGTACCAGTTAAGAGAAATGCAAGTTAGGACCCATCAGTTGATTATACGGCTGGAAGTTCAGATCGCATGATCGCATGAACTCGGGATCTCTAAACTAAATAATGTCCCCAACAGAAGTAACTGTGTGAACACAACTGTTTGCGCTATTGCCAAAATGTGCGTGGCATGAGAACTAACCATGGCCAGTTCTATCGCAATATGTCTACAAGTAGGTATGTTGTTGTAGTCGTATCTGAGTCATGGTTAACACCTGACTTCTACTTTTCTGATGCTGCTATCGCTTTCCATCTGTATCAGAAGGGAGGCTATGGTATCGCATATTAGAATGCGAGACACAGGAAACTGGTGCGGAGAGGGAGCAGTAATAGGGCATGCAAGAGTCGCCAAGGAGGTGGAAAAGGAAATTCCGATTTCCGCCATAAAGATGCGGGATGCCGAGGACGATATTAGGTTGACTAGGTCATACACCCTCAGGATCCCCAGTAGGGATCAGTGGAGGGAAAGTGAGGTTGCATTCCAACCCGCAAGCCTGGTCTGTTTCACCGACGGATCGCGGCTGGAGGACCAACAATCCACCGAGGCAGGAATATACATCGAGGGCCTGGGGGTGCGCGAGAGCTATGCTCTTGGCGCATGTACCACAGCATTCGAAACAGAGGTGTATGCTATTCTGTCCATGGCCAATAGACAGGATGTGAAGAGGAGTCCTGGGAAATGTGTGTACATCTGCTTGGATAGCCAGGCGGTCCTCCGGCCAGTCTGCGCGGCCAGAATCAGGTCAACACTGGTTCGGTGACGCTGACGCACTCAGAGGACTAGCCAGGACGAATGAAGTGCAACTGGTGAACTGGTGTAGGTTCCGCGACTATTTGGCGTAGCGGATAATGAGGTGGCGAATAATATCGCAAGACTCAGTTCCCGGCGGCCGTTCTGTGGCCCGGAGCCTGCGATAGGCATAAGTAGGAAAACAGTCTCTGTCGCCTTAGACAGGTGGACCAAGGAAGCAATGGAGGGGCACTGGGGGTCGGTTGGTGGCTGCAAGCAAGCGAGGGATTTCGTGGAGGGGCCGGACAGAGATAAAGCTGTCTAGCTACTTGTGTGAATGCGAGGCTTTTGGGAGTCTTCGAGCAGAATTGTTCGGATCGAGGAATCTGCAGAAGATTTAGGTTAGTACCGTCCAATTGAAGACCGGCCTTCATCTAGAGGTCGAGGCGGTTTGGCGACGGAACCGAGGAAGAGTAGAGCATGGCTGCTGGGGTTCGCAAAAAGGGCCCATTGTGGCCTAATTGCTTGGCGTTGGCCTCCCCACAACTGCTGCTACTACTACTACTCTTCTGAAGTTGCTGATAGTGACTTGTATGCGGCGTGCAGAGCAGACAGAGACCCAGTGAAAACGAGAATGTCACGGGGTGGCGGAGTCTTTCTTGCAGTGAAAACGCAATACTTTGTGGAGAAGGTTGAAATTCCATCTTCGACCGATAATTACATGGGGGTCGAAGCTGTATGTTGTAAGGTTAATTTTAATTATTTAAACTTGTATGTTTTATGCTTATACCGTCAGCCTGTATTAAGTGTGAATAGGTATGTAAATATTTAAAAAAATCTTATATGTATCAGTATTGGATGGGAAATTTATAATTCTAGGTGATTTTAATATACCGCACCATATAAATTGTATTGTTTTCAATTAATTTTGCTCAACATGTCGAGAGTTTTGTGATTTTTGCAGTTTTCTAGATTGTAGTTGTAGGTTTCCGGTATGATTTACAGCCAAACTCTTTAGATTGTTGAAAATTAGTATTACTACTGGTCTAAGTATAAAAAGACCTGTTCGGTTTATCGTCTCGAATGTTTCAAAAATATAGGTGAAGTCAAAATGGGAAACAGAAATGGCGCATAAAGATTATACTTCGAAAATACAAGCCAACTCGTGGAAAATCCTTCTTCATTATGGTCGCATATAAACAATATAAAGAAATATTCAAGGATTCCTAGTCTTGTCCTTAAATGCGATACCACTGGATACACCACAGTCAGTAGTAGACGCTTTTGCACACATTTTGACGCTATTTTTGTTCCACCCTGTGGTCGTGGGCCAATGATCGAATCTTACTCGTCTTTACATGTAAGGCAGTAACCGATAATGACGTTTTTGAAGCCCTGAAGCGTGTTAGGCATAAACTTAGTCTTGACCCTGACCGAGTCGTATTAAAAGGGATTGTGAGGCCGTGCGGAGTCACCACCTATGCTTAATTTTTAAGAAAATATTGAAAACGCACACCAATTCTAATGTATGAGAGATAGCCAGAGTAGTTCTGATATTTAAGTCGGATTTTCGATCCAAGGTTGAGAATTATAGGCTCGTATCAATTCTCTCAATATTCTCAGAAGTACGGGAGTCTATGCTTTATGGGTATATATATATATATATATATATATATATATATATATATATATATATATATATATATATATATATATATAGATATATATATATATATATATATATATATATATATATATATATATATATATATATATATATATATATATATATATATATATATAGAAGGAATATCAAACAAATTGGGTAAGGCCTATTTTTGCATCAGGAAACTGAAGAACATCTTAAATGCAATTTCTCTAATTAATGTGTATTTTGCTTTAGTTTATAGTGTGCTGGCATACAACATAATAGTGTGGGGTCATGCAAATGATATACACAGGGTTTTCGTATGCCAGAAACGAGTAATCCGCCTGATTTTTGGACTACAACAAAAAGAATCATGCAGGAGTACTTTTAAAACAAAAAAACTGTTGACTGTCACGGGGGTGTATTTGTATAAACTCCTGAGTTTCACATATGCACGTAGGAACAGGTTTACTAAAAATAGTGCAGTTCACAGCTACACTACCCGGGCAAGAAATGACATCCACTTGCCAAATTACCAGTATATGGCATACAAGAAATCACCTGTGTATGCTGGCTGTTTTTATTTTAATATGCTTCCTCAGGAGATTAAGGCTGCGGATACACTTAGCTGCTTTAAACATAGGTTGAAATTATTTTTGGTTGAAAATTCTTTTTATCATATCAGTGAATTTACTGAAAGGTGTACAGGCCCTGAGCAACGGAGAGAATGACCGTTGTAACTGTAAATTTAGGTTTAATGTAAACTGATTGTATATTTTTGTAGTTGGTTCTGTATGTAAAGTGCTGTTGTTATTTTTTGACTTCTGTTTTTGTATATATTTAAGACTGACATTTTAGGTTTTTCTAATTCTTTGACGTGCCTGTGGTATGTATGTACTTGATCAAAGGCTAATAAAGTTATCTATCTATCTATCTATATATATATATATATATATATATATATATATATATATATATATATATATATATATAATAACTTAAAGTACAGGATATCAACCACACAGCATGGCTTTATTGCTAAGCGCTTAACTGTGTCAAACTTGATATTATCCACTCAGTACATAGCCGTGTCAATTGACGCAGGTAAACAGTTGGATGTTATATATACGGATATCTTCAAGGCATTTGACATAGTTGATCATTCTGTTCTACCGCCCAAGTTGTCAGCAATTGGTTTCGCTGACGATCTGGTTCGACTTTTTTGCTCATATATTTGACCAACCGCGACACATTATAGGAATTCAATATAAAAACTATACTCCTTTATCAGGCGTTGCACAAGGCTCGAACCTGGGTCCCCTACTTTTTGTTGTTTTCGTTAACGACCTCTGTGATCGCATATCCTGCGAGTGTTTATTGTATGCTGACGACTAAAAAAATTTTGTCGCCGGATAGACACACTGCAGGATTGTTTTGTGTTGCAGGATCATTTGGATGCTCTCCGAAAGTGGTGTCATGATAATATACTACAACTCAATATAAGTAAATGTACTGTAGTGACCTATCCTAGGAGGGTTACGAATATCAATTTTAATTACGTTACAGGAAAATGTTTTACATAGGGGTGACAACAAGAGAGACCGTGTGTATAGAAGTCTTGTATAACAGATTGGTGAGCACTAGGCTGCAATACGCTAGTGAAGTTTGGTCTCCTTTGTACGGTTGCTATAAACATGCCATAGCAAGGGTTCAGAAGAAATACATAAAGAATATCTATAGGCTGGATGTTGTCTATCCATCGTGGGGCACACCGTATCAGCTCTTGCCAGATTTAACGGGACTTCTCTAGAAGCCAGAAGGGTTTGCTCTAGGGTTGGTTTTATTCTGAAGTTGTTATGGAACAGGATTGATTTGCCTGAGCTGCTTAGACGGATTAAGTTAAGAGTGCCGACTGAGTTGACTAGGAACAATGACATTTTTAGTTTGCCCACAGCCAGAACAGACATTATGCGATAATTGCCGATGAATCAGATGTGTAAGTTTGCTAATCAGGTCTGCAATATCAGTGGTGCTTACATTTTGTGTGCTAATTTTTCTTACTCTTTTCTTACAAATTTCTTTCTGTTTGTTATTGATTGTTTGTAAGTGGATAGTTTCTCACCCTTGAATAGTAGACTCTGTTGTGTAGCATCTATAGTTATTCTGTAACTATTAATTAAGTACCATATTGTATGGATTTTTTTTCTGTTGGGTTGTAATTGAATAAAGTAAATAAATAAATAAACAAATAAATAATAAAAATTTGCGACAGAATGCATACAATTTTCTGGGAAAACCTGTGCCGATTTTTCTAGCTAACTAACCTATCCAAGCCACTTTCAATCGGAAGGTACTTTCGAAATTTGATGTGATATATATATATATATATATATATATATATATATATATATATATATATATATATATATATATATATATATACAGGATGGCGCATTGAAAACGACACAGACCGATTAGTTAGTCAATTTTTCGTTAAAAAAAAAAAAAACAAAACCAAACGTTCAGAAATTTTGATTCAGTTAAGTAAGTGTTTAAATTGTTGACCACCAGCTTCCATACAAAAGTACAAATTTTGTTCAAAACGAGCTTTTACATTCTGGAGCATTTGTGGAGTTATTAGACGGCATTCTTCAACAATGCGTCGTCGTAATTCTTGCAGAGACTCCGGTTCTGTTGCGAAAATTCTACTCTAAAGGAGTTAAATCCGGTGATCTAGGGGGCCACTCAATAGCACCTTTACGTCGCCCAGTCCATTGTTCTGAAAACTCTCTCTTCAAAACCTCCCTAACACGTTGCGGAGGAGCTTCATCTTGTTGAAACACTAATTGCTTTTCTTAATAGCGATCATCGTTTTCAACAATGCCAATTAGTAAAGAGTAAGCGATATCTTCCAGTAACTCCAAATATGTTTCGCCACTCAACTTGGCATCAACCGAAATTGGTCCGATTAAACGGCCTCCAAAAATGCCACTCCAGACATTCAATTTCTGAAGAGTTTGAGTGTGGATTTTGTGAAAATTTCTTGGATTATTATCTGCCCAATAACGACAATTATGACGATTGACTGTAGAGTTTAATAAAAACGTACACTCGTCTGAAAAACAGATATTGAACAGAAAGTTCCCGTTATCAGCTATTCGTGCAGTCGTAACTTTACAAATCTCCAGCCGCCAATCAAAATCATCTTCATTCGGTTGTTGTACAAGATGAATTTTATAACGGAGATATTTATTATGCTTCAATATTCGATGAATAGTTTCTCTTTTGATGTTTGAAACAGTGGCCAATTTTTTCGTGCTCAAAGTTGGGTCCGCAGCAATTTGTCTTAAAACTTCAATCTCAGTAGTCTCATTTCTAACCGGAAATTCACGTTCAGGATCCCGTTTTTTTGTTGGCTATTGAACCACTTTGTCGAAACTTTGCAACTAACTCCAAAATGTATTTTCTGTTAGCATGTCTGTTCGGATCTCGTTCATTAAACAAATTTGCGGTACAGTTGGCACAGTCAGCGTTTTTGAAAAAAAGAGTAATTATTTCAACTTTTTCTTCTACAGAATACACCATTGTGAAATTAATTTTCGGTAGTACTATCAAGTATCAAACCGACCGATAAACTGAAATAATAAACCGCATTTCTCTCATTCCGATAAGAAATGTTCTGATAGTCAATTTTTTGTTTACAAACCAAAAAAACATTGACTATCAGCAGATTTCTTATCGGAATGAGTGAAATGCGCTTTTTCGTCTTCAACTGTGAATAATTTTTAAACAAGTTGATAAAACTTCCAAAAAATATAGTATTTTGAATTTAGAAAAGAAAGAACTTTCAAATGATGTAACACTCGACTCATGTTCCCTATTTAAAATATAAGGGTTGCTATCACCACCCTTAAGGGGTTGATGTGACAAACTTGATTTCTCTGGACGCAAATCGGTCTGTTTCGTTTATATATATATATATATATATATATATATATATATATATATATATATATATATATATATATATATATATATATATATTACTGAGTTTGGTTTCGTGAAAACTTCCTTATTTGTGAACAAAAAGTCTGGACGCAGCAACTGCGTTACTAATGCAAGCAGGCCATCAATTTGGTTACCAGAATAACCTAAATAGTACGAACAATGAACCATATCTTTTTTGACAATGTACAAAAACTTTCCGAAAATAAACTTAAAAGGTTTCCGAGAGAACTGGTTTCCTAGCCAACGAACCGTAGGTTAATAGCAAATTGAGTTATTGAAATTTGAAGCATTTAATGAAAATTTGCTACTAAAACGCACTTACTGCGTGTAGATTTTTGTTCTTAAAAACGTGCATTACATTTTGATAGACAATGCAAAAATGCAATAATGGTGTCCAAAACAATTGTAGGTATCACCAACGACTTATAAGCCATCGTGTGATCTTTAAAATAATTTTACGAGATGAAATTCAAGACACCCTATAATTACGTATAAATTTTTTTCTTGTATCTTGTATAATAACAATTATATTGAACTTTACTTTGAAAATTTGCTACTAAAACGCACTTACTGCGTCTAGATTTTTGTTCTTACAAACGTGCCTTACATTTTGATAGACAATGCAAAAATGCAATAAGGGTGTCCAAAACAATTGTAGATATCACCAACGACTTATAAGCCATCGTGTGATTTTTAAAATAATCTTACGAGATGAAATTCAAGACACCCTATAATTACGTATAAAATTTTTTCTTGTGTCTTGTATAATAACAATTATATTGAACTTTACCGTAGAAATGCGTCATCCTGTATATATGTAAACAGATAAAAACTGAAACCAACCACGGATATGGATTTTAGGGGTTCTAATGTACACTCATTTGAAGGAATCTTTTTAAGATTCTAAAATTGAGATCTCCTCATTAACGAATTTTTCCTACGAAAATTAGCTGCAACTTATATACCATTAAACCATAAACTTAACAAAAACTACTGCCAAAGCATCAGAGAAAGGGCCTATTTGAAATGAATTTTCGGGAAACATTTTAGTAAAATAAAGGAAAATGACGGTTGAAGCTGAAACTTAAGAGTCTGGAGAACACTCTTCCTTCGACGTCTTATTAACATAACAGGTTTTTGTTTCACGTCCTTTGCCTAAATGTTGCAATTTTGACGTTTCAAATATCGACTTTAAATGCCTATAACTTTTTTGTGTTTTAACTCACATCTGATTAGAAATATAAACCTCTTTTCCGACGTTTTCATTCTGAATCTGTCTATTCGAAGACCAACAGTTGACCAAAAATCTGAAAGAGTTTGATGACCGTCCCGTAAAACCTCTGCCAAATACAAAAGACCTATGAATTCCTCCATTTCTATTTGATCACTTTCTTTGCGTTCTCTTTTACGGTAAAATTGTTCTGTTATGCTATTTATATGCAGGTTTGTTTTTCGACAAGAAAAGTCAAATTTCTGGTATAAAAAAATAGGTGCCAACCATCTAAAATATTCTTCGCGTTTTTCACAGTTTGACTAACAACTCCTGGAAGCTTTACCAGGATATTATACTGAGATGTTTGAGAAACTCTCTATTGGGTACCATCTCGGCCTGTTACAATTGGAACAAGTCATAGCTATAATCTTAACACATATTTTATGAGAAATTTTCATGAAATTTAGCGACGATAAATATAATTATTAAATGCTTATTTTATTATTTTTCACAAACAATAATTTTGAAAAGATCCGAGTACAATAATTGTACGGATGATATAAATTGAAATAAAAGAAGAAAAAAAGGCCAATAAAAATCAACAACTGGATCTAACTTTCCGCTGCAAAAATTCTCACATACCTCTGTCCTATCAACTTTCCCTAATTCTCTCTCATTGACTTCATGATCCGTGTCCGAACCAACTGACCTGGTTTCCAAATGATCATTCATCTCAGACTCCGATTGAGACTCCTCAGATTGATCTTCAGGTTAGTCAGGTATAGAATTACCATCAAAGTTATCTTTTCCAAAAACAAGTCCATTGAGTTCCTCGATATCCTCGGAATTATTCGGGTTGTACATTTTTTAAGCATGTTTGAAAACAAAAGTCCTATGATAAAAAAATTTTTATCCTGTAATATTTACTAACACCAAGAAACACAAAATCCAACTGTGCGGTGGCAGAACGAAAACCAAAACGCACACTGACCATTAGGATTATTCACACTGACTGGTAAAAGACTAACGGGACCGGGCGCGTAGGTCTGACAAACCTATTCATGAACTGGCTCTGCTTAGTCATTCCTCGCGGGGCCTCTACGGCCGGTACGAGGGTGCGCCTTTGAAATGCGATTGTATACAAAGCCTTATGAGATGTCACAGAGGTACAATCTACTATCTTAAATAGTTTTTAAAATATAAGCAAAATAAAGACGCAGTAGTCTGCTGGCCTACCATGCGCCTAACCGAGGGTTAAATATTTAGAATAGACTGACGCAGAAAAAGGGATATGATCTGTGAGTTTATGTTAATTAAGAACCAAGCAATGAAAATTTTATCAATAATATAATTTGGACACAGGAATCAAAGTTCACAAAAAAATTATTATCTAATATGTCGAGCGTGTGCGCTCTGTTCCGTAGCACAGTTTCGTGGTGCCGCTATAATTCATTATATATATATATATATATATATATATATATATATATATATATATATATATATATATATATATATATAATTAATACTGAGTAAAGAGATTTGAGAAATAAGGAAAGTACGAAAATGAGAACAAATACTTTGAGCTTAGAATTCATTGATATGGAAAACAAGTTATCAATTTATGAAATACGCATATTTATACAGGACAAATCAAAATTACAAGCAGATGAAGTAATCTCGATTGGAATCTACGGGTATAACATAATGTTAAAAGTAGCATCTGAACATATCCTTGAAAATAATTTTAGCGAATTTAAAAAAAAAAACCAATTCGCTAATGAGGAGATCTGTATATATATATATATATATATATATATATATATATATATATATATATATATATATATATATATATATATATATATATATATATATATCCGACCGATAACTCAAAAAATAATGTACCGATTTTGATAAAATTTGTTGCGTACCTTCCTTGTGCAAGTGGCTTGGACAAGTTTGTTAGCCAGAAAACCGGACCAGGTTTTCCCGGACAATTTTGTGGTTTCTTTCTAACAAAATTCATATCTCCGTAAATAATAAAGTAGGGGCAACCAACCAACGCGTGTTTGTGCTTTAAAGAGTGAACCCTGCACCAAAATTTAGGTCCCTAGCTTTAAAGATAAAGAAGTTATGGGCAGTTAAATAAACAAATTTTGGAGTTTTCTTCAAAACGTCAAACTCGCAAATTGAAACGTCAAAATTGGCAATGTTTAGGCAAAGAATGTGAAACTAAGACCAATTTTGAAGAAAAAAATGTTGCAAGAAGAGTGTTCTGCAAACCCTTAAGTTTCAGATTCAACCGTCATTGCCCTTCATTTTACTAAAATTTGTACAGGATATTCATTTCAAATAGACCCTTTTTCTGATGCCTTGGCTGTCAGTTTAGTTAAGTTGGAAGGAAAATCCCCACGACGAAGCAGCCACCCACAACCCCCCAACCCTACCACAAGTCGCAGCGGGTGGGGGGAGGCTGCTTCGTTGTAGGCATTTTCTTTCCCACCCCGTGTGCATTCAACCACCCTTGTTGCATAAACCACAAGAAAAGCTTCTTGTTCATACCGTCCAAGGAAGTTGAGTGACCTGGGACAAATAGGGGTGCTGTGCGGTGTAGACGGGGTTTAATGGGGATATGGCTTCAAACAGACAGCTTTTAAGCAATTTTCTTTGCTTTTTGTGCTCATATTTCCTTTTTACTACCTACCCCGCACAGCATCCCTATTCACTCCCAGTCCCGTAACTTCCTTTTGGGGGGGGGGACGGGTGGGGGGTGAACAAGAAATTTTTCTTGTGGTTTGTGCATCCAGGTGGGGACTAGTAATATTTCTGTTAACAATTTTTGGAAAAGCGTTCGGGAGCTAATCTGCAAATTTACCGAATTTTCATTAAATCCTTCAAATTTCAATAACTCAAATTGCTATTAACGTAAGCTTTGTTGGTTAGGAAACATTTAAGTTTATTTTCGGAAAATTTGTATATATTTTCAAACCATAATTAATTTTGATAAAATATATTACATTGTTTCTACTACATAGGCTATATAGATAATCAGATTGATGCCTGCTCGCATTTGCTATTAAAAACATTTTTATGGAAATTCACTTCCATAACACCTTTGCTGCATCCAGACTTGTGAAAAATGTTTATATATTTTCAAACAATAAATTTATTTCGATAAAATATGATACATTGTTTCTACTATATAGGCAACCAAGTTTGATGCCTGCTTTCATCAAAGAAATACATTTGCTATTAAAAATATTTTAAAGAAAATTCTCTACCATAACGCACTTGCTGCGTCCAGAGATTTTGATAAATGGAAAGATAAACTAGAATATACTGACATGAATGGAAAATCCTACAAGATAAAAATTACAAATGAAAGTCAAAAAGATATTGTGAAAATTCATATAATTCCAATAGAGGTTCCCGAGTATGAGATTAAAAAAGCTTCAGCTACTTATGGGGCAGTCGAGGGAATAAAAAATTATAGTTGGAAAAACCTCCCATATAACTGTTATAACGACACAAAAATTATGAAAATGGAAATACACAGCAACACCCCTTCATATGTACGCATCATGGGAAGGCAATATTGACATATTTATGTCAGCGCAAGACATGTAGATGTTGTGCCTCGACAGAACATGAAGCAAGGGAGTGTCATTACTCTCCAGACAACAGAATAAGAACAGAAAGCAATTATGCCAGCGCACTATCCGGATATCTCAGGCGACAGTATTTAGCTGACAGGGAGTCAATGCAAGACAACTTCACAACCCTGAAAGCTAAGGAACTAGGTGCTCCATTCGAGAACGACAACCAGATAATAAATAGCAAGAACGAAGTAAAGAAGGAGAAAATAAAAAGAGATACAGTGATGCTCGCATTGTTATCCAACAAGATATCGAGTTACATGCAGAAGAAGAGACCAACACATAAAACAACACCATAACTGAAGGGGGAAAATTGAACACGGAAAAAGGAACTAAAATTCCGGAGCAAGAAAATATTTAACGAGAAGGAGCATGGCAAATTGTACATGGTGAGAAAAGGGGAAAGGGAGACTCAGGTGGCAAAAATAGTGGTAAGCAAGTTACCAAGAAAATAAATCGCGCTGATGGAATAGAAAATATATTGTCAACTGAAGAGGCTCGTCCAGAACAGCAGCTGAGGCTATCGTCAGAGGAATAAACACAATAGACGTCAATGTTTACATATTCTTTACACCTCTTTAGCAATATCATTAGCAGACCGTCATAATATCTAATATGCCAGACAATACAGACAGATAGTGTTTCATATGTTGTGTGTACTATAAATATTTGTGCAATTAATTTTGAACTTAAGATGTCAATGTTAAGAAGATTCATATTACGTAACACCATAGACACAGTTTTTTACAAGAAGTAGCTATTTCTGACTTTAACTTTATTTCCGGATAGAGTGCTATTGTAAACGTGAATGAAAACGTGAGAGGAACAGCGATATTAATACGGAAAAAAATCTGGTACGAAAATGTTATATTAATTGAATCTTCGTTAGTGTAAATATTTTTGAGTACAAAATCATTAACTTATGTATGCTAAGTGAATCATAGAATAGATTACAAAGAGAAAAATTGCTCAGCGAGGACTTTTATATACTTCTGGCCAACCCAGGTAAATACATAAACTACAATAATACTTGTGTAACGTTAAAAAGAATAATTGTAAATTTTAAACTAGAAGACGTGTGGACATCACAAAACAATACCTGAATACACATATTTTCAGAAAAACACTGGCACAAGACTTTGCAGAATTTATATAATAGAAAATTGCAAACAGTATGTTGAAAAAAGCAGCCTTCATACTACTCCATTCACCGATCATCGTGGTGTACAAGTTACAGTAAAAATGACTAGAAATCTTATTCCAGTATAAAAAAATCCGTTGTGGAATTTGAAGAATATACTAACTAACGAAGAACTCTCAGATATTATAAGCAAAAATGATGATGGCTCCTCTTCCTTGTACAAAAGATTCCAGAGGTAAAATATCCCCCCATTCAGATCTCCGATAGAGGGGTGTACATGGGGCGCCAGAAACAAGATTGAACATATCCTTCTCAAATATATGTGGCCTAAATTCTAACCTGAACTCCGTCCACCATTTCCTCCAGGCTAATAGGCCCAAACTCCTCTTCCTCACCGAAACTCAAATCAGTACCAAAACAGCCACTAATCACCTTAATTTCCCGGGGTAAGAACTCCTTACTTCCTTTAGATTGCATGAAGGCGTGTGTGCGCACGTCCGTAGTAATCTTCCCTGCACCAGACTCCCCAATTAAGAAGCTGGAAGAAAAGACATACTATGGATAAAACTCTCTCTCAGTGCTGCAACTAAATTCATCTGTTGCAGTTACCGGTCACCTTCTGACAACAACTTTGTCCAGCTCTCTGACTACCTTTCTGAAAAAAACCGACCATCTGATTTCTGAATATCCTTCCTCCGAGGTCACTATCATTGGTGACTTCAATGCCCATAATAAGGAATGGCTAGGATCTTCAAAAATAAATCCACAAGGAAGAGCAGCGGGAGCCTTTGCAGTCAGCAATTATTTAGCCAAGTAGGTTCAGAAACCTACTTACTTTCCTAGCATCCCAACACACAGCTCAAATCCCTTGGATCACCTTCTTACTGCAAATCCCAAATGCTATAAAATATCAGTCACCGCCCCCCTCGGTCGCTCAGACCATGGCATGGTCACCACTTCCTGCGCAATGCAACCCGATGCCACTCAGACATCACACCCACGTATCGTTTGGCACTACATCTTCGCGAACTGGGACGAAATGCGAGATTACTTTTCCTGATTTTCATGGGCGTCTGTCTGATTCTCTCATCCTGACCCCTCAGATATCTCACAAAACGTCACCGAAATTATCCAAGCTCGTATGGAATTATTTATTCCACTTACACAGAAAACCTCTTTAGCCACTCAAAAGCCCTGGTTCTCTAAATCCTGTGACAAGGCCAGACTTGAAAAGGCCAAACTCATAAAACGCTTCTACACAATCCCAGTCAAGAAAACCATCAAGCATTTAACGACGCAAGAAACCGCTTTGTGTGCATTCTTTCTGAGGCAAAAAACTCGTTTAACAACCACATCAAAAACAAAGTCTTCTTAAGCTCCTGCGTCAGCAAACCCTTCTGGACTCTTGCTAAATCTATTGGGAGTAATTTCTGCAGGAGCACTTTCCCACCTCTTGTCTAAGTGGATGAAATTGTTTCTACCGCCCTGGGCAAGGCTGAACATTTTGCCTCGTTGTTCGCCGGCAATTCTACTCTCAACCCACCTCAAAATGTTCAATCACCAACAGTCCCCAATGTCGCGCATAAAATGGCGGATATCATTTTCAAAACTAAAAAGGTACAAAATATGCTCTCTTCTCTTAATACCAGGTAAGCGTCTGGCCTTGACGAGATCCCAGCAGTTGTTCTCGAGAAATGCGCACCAGAACTTGCTCCTGTCCTGACTCGTCTGTTTCAGGCATCTTACAATATAGGCATATTCCCTAGTAACTGGAAAAATGATAGAGTACAACCCGTCGCCAAGAAAGAATTCAAAGCGATTCTTAGCAACTACAAGCCTAATTCTCTCCTTTCAGTCCTTGATAAAGTGATGAAAAAGTATATAAACACAAATTACTAAAATTTATTGAAAAAGACAGTCTAATCCACGACAGCCAGTATGGATTCCGTCAGCGCAGATAAACTGCCGACCTCATTTCCTTTGTCACACATTCTTGGAGCAAGTCTATGGAATTACACGGTAAATCCCATATTGTCGCTCTAGACATATCCAAAGCATTCGACCAGGTCTGGAACGCAGCGCTGCTTAATAAACTTGCGGCCTATGGCCTACCACCAAAATTCTGTACCTGGACAGAAAATTTCCTCTCCAACCGGAGCATTAGTGTTATCGTGGATGGCCATTCCTCTAAACTGTATCCAATTAATGCAGGAGTTCCTCAAGATTCAGCTTTAGCCCCTACTTTGTTTCTTCTCCACGTCAATGACCTCCTCTCTAGCACATCCAACCCAGTCCACAGTTACGCGGACGACAGCACCCTCCACTCAAATATAAAATATTCTGTCTCTTTAGCCCAATTAGATGAGGATCTCAGACTCATGGAGGGTTCTGTCTCCGTGGATCTCCAAAACATATTAGACTGGGGGAGTAGAAATCTTGTACAATTCAACCTCATCAAATCACAGTTTTGCTTTCTTTATCAAAAGAGATACACCAGCCCTAGACCCATCACAATGAACAACCAAGTTATTCAAAGTAATGAGTCCTTTTCACTTGTTGGCATTTCTGTGGATCGAAATCTCAATTGGCACCAACATGTCACATCAATTGCAGAAGCGGCTGTTAAGAAATTATGTTTCCTCTTCCGGGCTCGCAAATACTTTTTACCAGCTTATCTCTATACCTTATATACTTCACAAATAAAACCAAACCTCGAATACTGCTCCCACACCTGGGGTGCTACTGCCGCTTCTACACTCGCTATCCTCGACTCCATTCAGAAGAGAGCTATACGTCTCATCGGTGACCCCACCCTCACCCAAAGCAACTGTCCCTTGCCCACCGACGTGACGTTGGTGACCCCTCTCTCTCTCTCTCCTTTATAGATATCTGCACGGGCACTACTCAGAGGAGCTCTCTTCCATTGTTCCTCCACCTGCTGCCCCCAACAGATCTACCAGAGGAACAAAGCGAATGCACCGTTTGATTGTCCAGGTCACCAGACATAGAACATCTTGTTATGCCCGCTCTTTTGTCCCGAGGACTTCAAATTTGTGGAATTCCTAGCCGGCACATGTTTTTCGTTCTCCCCCGAACCTCTTCAAGTCCAGAATTAACAGTTTGCTTCGTTCCCCCTTGTCGACACCCACGGTACGATAATATTTAGGCTGTGTTGTGTGGTGGTGTGTTGTTGAAATAAAAAACAAAATAAACATATTGAATATTGAATGGACTAACTGAACTAAAACCAAAAATAAGTATAACAACACTGGTGGCTTAAGTATACGAAGCCAAAAATACAGGCTTTTCTAAAGTGGCAAGGATGTAGAATTTTTAAAGAAAAACAAAAAATATACAGTTATACCAAAGCTGTTTGAAAAACTAAATGGAAACAACCCATAATTGTGCAACCTGCTAAGAAACAAAAAGGTACAGAGCACTCATTATTCAAAAGCAGAGAATTTTGTTGGATGAAATGAAACGTAATGTCAAGAATACAATATGTTACAAAACGAAAATATATCCTTATTCCATATATTGAAAATAAAAAAGTTTAATACTAAAATACAAACACTTAATGATGACGCAGACACAGGGATTATAAACGATTATATTAAGAATTATTTGAAGATCTTTACTTAGAAAATATGAGTTCTACTGGTGAAACATATCGAGCAAGAAATAAGGAATTTAAATCAAATAAAAAGTAACAGATGAAACAAATCAGCAGCTTATGAAAGAGGTTACTGAAAAAGAAATAGCGCTAGGATTGAAAAATAGCCCAAAAAACAAATCTCCAAATATTGATGGAATTACTAGCGAATTTTACTTAAAATTTTGGAAGCTAACTAAAACCGAATGGCAGAAATCATGAGCAATATGATGCAAAATAGAGAAATTTCAAAGGAAATGAAGAAGAGTGTTCAAATTATAAAACCTAAGACTCCGAGTCCAGTAACAATAGAAGAATACAGGCCCCTGTCAATATTAAATTTCGATTATAAACTGTTTATGAAAATTCTAAAGAGCAGAATTAACGAATCTTTAGGTAACATCATATCCGAGGCTCAGACAGCTATTTCAAATAGAAGCGATAATATAATAATGGGGGTCATTCGACTTAGAGAAAAAAATTGCTAAACAAAACAAGGAAAAGGCTCAAGAAATTTTAGTGTCATTAGATTTTGATCATGCTCTTGATCATCTAGATCACAATTTTTTATGGTATTCCCTAGAGGAACATGGTTTCAGTTTATAATTTATCAATATTCTGAATAAATTGTATGAAGGCAGCAAGACAGGAGTAAAGAATGGAAAAAAGATATCATCCCCACATAATGTAAATAGGGGAGGTCGTCAAGGATGTTCTATATCAATGCTGCTGTATACTTTGGCAATTAATGTTTTGATAGTGAGGCTGCAAGAAAAGACTATGGAAATTAGTGCGTATGCTGACAATCTCACAAAAAGCTTAGAAGAAAATCAATTAGAACAAGCCAAACAAATAAACGATAGATTTTCCCTACTATCCGGACAGAAATTAAATATTAAAAAAAGCAAAGCGCTGAAAATTGGACCAGGCAATAGAAGTGGAACAACAAGAAGGTATGAATGGTTTACTTTTAAACAAAACGTTAAAATATTAGGTATCGTTTTCAACAAAAATATTAAAGATATGGTGAAAATAAATTAGTCAGAAGTCACAAGTACTATATACTTAGTAACAAATCACAATAGGCACAGAAATTTTAGTTTATTGCCGAGGGTGGCTTTCGTAAACACCTATGTACTGTCTAAAATGTGGTACGTCAGCCAGGTTTTGCCGATTCCAAAAATGGTTGCTAAGCTTATAATATCGACGTGTGGGTTTTTCATATGGCAACAAACAATTGAGAGATTAAAATGTACTCATATTATACTGCCGAAAAAGTTGGGTGGATTAAGTTTAATAGATCCACTAACCAAAACAAATGCCTCTTTGATAGCTACAACCCTGAGATTTTGAGAATTATACTCAAATAACAGTTATATCTTTATGTTAGACAAAGTAGCAAACCCACCTGACAAAAATTAGCCTATATTTAGAAATTATTTAGAAATGCACCGCATCTAAAAGAATTATAATGGAAGCTGCGTATATAGATGCAGATCTTCTCAATAACAACACAATAAATATTTAAAACATATATAAAGAACTAGTAAAAAGTTAACAGGGAAGAATGACAGAAATACAAAAACTGAAAACAATGTGTTTGATAAAAATCTAAACCATCATATGAAAAGTGAGTGTTATAAATTTATTAGCGACGTGATTATAACTGATACATATTTATTTAAAATTAGATTAGGTGATGCCCAAGCTGTAAGCACGGTAATTACCTAAACGGCGACAAACTACATTTGTTTACCTGCAACGACAATATGACAGCCATCTCAGGATATGTGGTTGGAGTTCTAAATGCATTTGATGGCTCGAACACACAGATAGAAGATTATCTAAGTTTTACCTTTAAATGTGCGAAGAAAGTCAGTTTTATCATGTTAGTATTGGCAAAGATGACTGATTTTGCTTCTCACAGTAGCGATTAGTTAATTTCCAAATTGTTAAGAAAGAAGTAAAATATTTAATACATAAATGCCGGAATAAATATCCAGCTGTGTATGAAGATATAATATTGTGTTTCTAAAAAGAGAAATATGGAAAAGAGAAAGTAAACAACAAAAAATAAGAAAGCAGAATTTGAACATTTTATGGCATAGAATAGTAAATTTCATTATTGTAAATTTATTTTGTTATCTACATATGTGTACATGATGAGTATATATAGTGTGTGCATATGGCCCTTATATATGTACGAGGAAGGGAAATAATAGCGGAATTTTTATTTTTGCTGCATAAATTAAGTATATTATGATGGTTAAGCTCTTAGCAAACATTGGCATATATGTTTATATTTTTATTTATTGATTTAGACAATGTACAGTTTGTTTTGTAAATAAAGTTTTATAAAAAAAAATCTAACCGGCATAACTCACATTATTGATCTGATATGAATTCCCCTAGTGTCGGAGAAATATCCTTTCAAACCAGATGGCAATTTATTGTTTTTTTGTGAAATTCAGTACATTTTGACAGTGATATTCAAAACTTATGATAACAATTTAACTGGTACATTTAACTAACTTTACTTCACCGAATATTTATAACTACACATTAAATTGTTACTAGGTCCAACTCCATATATAATATATAAAATATTAAATGAGTTTAGAAGTATGTATCTTAACACTTTGTCAAATGAAGAGAGATGTCAACTTTGGTACCAACATGATGCAGCACCACCCCATAAAAGCGGTGCTGTAAATAATTCCTTTGAAGAGAAATTTGAGGACCAGTGGATCACCAATAATTTGACACCAGTGGATTTTTACATATGGTGTTACATAAAAATGAAGTATATTCCACCCCTCTGAGTACAAAAGAGAATTGTAAAGAAATAGTTCGTGTTACCTTTTAGTCCTTACCACCGAGTAGTAACCGAAGAGCACTAGCAGAGACAATGCTTTACAGATGTAGAAAGTGTTTCGGTGTTAATGGTGGTACAGATAAACACTTAATATCGTTTTTTTTTCCATTGTAAGTATTCTCTTCGTTTTATCATTCATAGGCATGTCAGGTTAGACAACTATCCAATGAAAATAATTTAACAATTGCAGATTGTGTTTGTGGCTTAACGAGTTAGCTACTGTGGCAAGTCTGTGATAATTTTTTACTAATTTATTCTCATGGCCAAATTATTAATTGCAGAAAGCTTAGAAAATAGCGTTTCTCCAAAAAATCGGTAGTAATACAAAAACCGTCACATTTGAGCATAGGGATGTAAACACAAACTTGCCCTCTTTATGGTCGGGTGACGCAACAAAATCAAAGAAAAATGGCTGGTTCTATTTAAAAAAATTAAAATATTTTCTATTTTCTGATTCAAACTTTTAACGAGTTTTGTAGTCACCCTGTAAAATTTTGAAGATTTTCTGATAATCTACTGATTACCTGCGTCTTTGGTTACGAACGCCAGAATTTTTAACAATTCATTTTCCTGATTGTTTATTTGTGGGGCAAATTGTTTTAGTGGTTTGCAACTAGCTTTCCATAAAATTATAAATATCAAGGAAACCGTAATATTTAGGCATATATTATGTTGCATAAAGTCACATTCAAATTTTACAGACTATAGATTTCAGTGATAAAAAGTGGGTATTTAGTTAAAATAACGTCGATTCTGTCAACTTCCGGTTTAACCGGAAGCGGCAGAACTATCAAAATATTTTGTTTAAATGCACCGCATTCTGTTTGTTACACGTGCAATGTTTCATAGAAAAAACTTATGTGGTTCCTGAAATATATATCGTGTAAATTTCTAGCTGGAGTGAGGTTATTTTTTTGTAGGGGTAATAAATAATTAACATATATTTTGAGATAAATAACGCTCTTAATGCAGTTTGCTTTTTAGTGAAATAGACTGAAATAACCTATAATTCAGCAAAACTTATTAGCGAATTTCTGGTGGTATTGCTGTCGGCTGTATTTTTAATCGCCTCAGCCTCAAAGAAGGTATTTAATCCGATAAAAACAAACACCACCGTAGAGCGACTGACCGATTATACATACATGCTGAAAATGCTGCACAAAATAAAAATATACCACAGGATGTCCTACGGACACAAATATTTAACAAGTTGGGTTACATTGAAATGTCAGCATGGCTAATTCAATCCCCAGTTTTCCAACAATGGCGTTACCACACGATGAATGGGATAATGAATAGATTGCAGGGATCGAGGGGATATCGATGTAATGCAGATTACAACGCAGTAACGATGTTCGCGCTAACAGGCCTCTGAGTGTTCCTAAACGAAACCGTAAATCAGCCCATGTAAACAGACACTTCATTTGAAAAACGCGCCGCTTTCTCGCTTTTGTTCTATCGAGCGCGAACCTCATAACAGCCATTATGTTATCATTGTGACTTATTACTAGCTTTATAACCTGCTCCAAATCGAACAACGGCCACCTGCGACTTCATTTCAATAAAATACGATGGCCAGCTTCCTCCGAAAACTGAATTCAATTACCGAAAGAATACTCCGATAGGGAACTCTAAATAACTCCCGCCGGTATGAAATCTTCCATCATTTTAATGGTGAGAGCACTATTTCCAATAAAGCGTAGATCCAGAAGCCGCAAGCTCAAAGTTTGCGCCTGGATTCACTATTGTTTGTTATGCTCTCAGATATCTTCACGCTACAGGAAGAATATGAATCAATAAAATTTCAATTTGCTTTATACTGTTAGCAAACGTTAATCTAAGGTGGTAAGGAAATGTTTTCTTTAATGGCATTTGTGCCTCACTAAATCTGTTAGTCATCAAATCAAATTAAATATATTTATTTAATAAAAATTATACGTTACAATATTTAATCAGGGGTGGTCTCGTTATAAACACGTTATTTTAAAAACGTTTTGTAGTTGTTAACAGTTAACAGGGATACAACTATTTATTATTCATTGTTGCCCGTACTTCATAAAACCATTCGATGCTAAATACAGAGGTAGGGATATTTTTCTGGCCTCACAAATATTTGTTTCCTTCTCTGCAACCGGTTTCGCTGTTTGACAGCTTTATCAGATATAAGAAAATGGCGTTAATTTATACGAATTTATGACGAGTCCAAATTAGAATCCGCTGCTACCTTACGATGTTTTGATAAAAGACTATTTGAAAACAAAAATAAAATAAAAATGACGGATGACGTCTTCAAAATGTCTGCGTTATATCTAAACATCATATATAAAAATAGGATCGAGCTGTAACATGTATACTACTGTAACACCAATTACAATAATAAAATAACTTAATAACAGTAATAAAGAGAACCTTATACAATGCAAATATCGACACACATCAATTCGGTACCCTTTTACAACTGTTTTGAAAAATAGTTTTGTAAACGTGTTGTGTTTGACGTCTTCAGTTAGAAAGAAAAATTCTCATGAAATGCCAATCCACTAAATCAGTTTACTCATTTAAAACCAGATAGCTATTGACGTGTATGTGCTTTTTTACCAGTAAAGCTTCAACAAAGTCAACTTTGCGCTTGTCGTTACAAAAATGTATTGGCTTTTTGCGGTCTTTACTGTGAGTATATGTTGAGTATCAATAATATAATTTGCAAATGTAGATTTGTCAACGTGGTTATTTTTAGATGAAAAAATATGTTCCTTGTATCTGGTATTAAAATTTATGGAAGTTTATTTTTCTTTGCAGTTGTCCAGAGATCGTGTAAATTAGGTCAATTATCATCTGTCTGATGAAGCTGTCAAACAGCCAAACCGGTTACAGAGAAGGAACAAATATTTGTGAAGCCAGAGATATAGTATCTGTGTCTATATTTAGTAGGGATAGCACAAGTTTGAACCAGATGTTAGGTATTGAATTCATCTTACCGAATTTTCATAAAGAAAATTTCACTCATAGGGAGGTAGCGACTTTGGATTTTTTTTAATGTGCCTCAATTAGGTATTGTGACGAGGTCTTTGCTTGCAGACCGTTTTTCGGTGCAACTGGTTGACGGATTTAATTGGAGGATCTCGGGAATCATATTTTAGTGGTTTACTGCCTGTCGAGGATGTCTGCGACATCTTCACCTAACCCTCACCAATGTAATGGTCAAAGTACCTGGGTACCCTGTGGAGAAAGGTTCGGTAGCCTTTAGGTGATGCGCTGCTGGATTTGTGACACCCGAGTAAACGGTCTCTAATCGCAGACTCGGCGTAATTCGACAACTTGTGTCTTATTAGAAGGTGCAGCAGATTGTTCAGTTAAATTTAGAGTAGGAAGCGAATTGAGTAATGCCGTTATTTATCCAACCCTATATTTTATAAAATAAACTATTTACCAAAGAATATTTACAAACTATATACAAGTGATGTGGATGGTTACTAATATCAGCTAGAACTTAGCTATTTATATAACAGTTATTGCTAGCGTTTGATGACGCGTACGGAGTCCGCAAGGTATACATATACAGTATAAGCGGCGGTTTACGTAAGTAAGGATACAGCAGGTAATAGACACACAGCGAAAGTCACTGCAAAAGTGTCACTTACAATTTCTCAGTCAAAACAACCGACACACGGGACGGAAAGTTAAGAAGGTAGAGGCGGGATATAGGTTCCTGGACAACCAAGGCTGACTGTGAATCCTCAGCATCCCCACTAGGGCAAACCAGAACACCAAACATCTTGATTACCTTAGTAAGCCTCATCACAGTATATATATATATATATATATATATATATATATATATATATATATATATATATATATATATACAAGCTACTGACACCTAGAACGAAACAAGGAACTTTGTCTGTAAAACGACTCCGGTACAAATTCTGTACGTCAGGTGCCGCCGTACAACCACAAACGATCTTTTAAAATCGTCAACCCTGCTGCTGTATTCCTATAAGTAAATATACGAATAATATAAAAAGCCTGGACGCAGCAAGTGCGTTATGGTAGTGAATTTTCATACAAATGATCTGGCACAAAATATTTTATGATAACTTTTTTTTGTTGTAACATAGAAATCTAAATTTTGGTGTATAGTTTACTTTTTATATCGTAAACCCACCTACCGAATTTAGTTATCATAGGTTTTTTATTTTTTGAGATAAAATTTTTTTTTAGAATAAAAACTCAACATTTTTCCGGAAAACCTCGTCCAATTTTCATGACTAACGAACTTATTCAAGCCATTTACAAAAAAAAAAAGGTATGTGCCAAATTTTGTCAAAATCAGCCCATTATTTTTTGAGTTATCGGTGTGATACATACATATATATATATATATATATATATATATATATATATATATATATATATATATATATATATATATATATATATATATATATATATATATACTGAAACTGACCCCGGATATGGGTTCTACGAGTCCTAGTTCGCGCTCATATGCAAACACTTTTTCGAAAGTCAAAAGTAGGCATATCCCCATTAGTGATTATTTTTCTACGAAAACCCACTAAAATAGATATATCAAGATTATTACACATACTGGTTTCACTCTTATTTGAGCTCATCAGTGTGTTATACCAGAAATAATCAAAACATATCTAAATCAGCCAAAATCTGAATGAAACGTGAGATGTACAAGCTACTGACATCTAGAATGAAAGAAGTAATATAGTGGCAGGGCTGGCGATTTTAAGATATTTTGTGGTTGTGTGGCGGCACCTGACGTACAGAACTTGTACCGGAGTCGTCTTACAACGTTCCCTGTTCCGCCCTAGACATCAGTAGCTTGTACATCTCACATGTTGTTCAGATGTTGACTACGTTAGGCCAATTAATTTAGATATGTTTTGATTATTGCTGGTATAACACACTAATGAGCTCAAATAAGAGCGAATGCAGTATGTGTTTCCAGTAATAATCTTGATATATCTATTTTTTTTATATTATTCGTATATTTCCTTATAGGAATATAGTGACAGCGCTAACGATGTTAACAGATCGTTTGTGGTTGTACGGCGGCACCTGACGTACAGCATCTGTACCGGAGTCGTCTTACAGAGAAACTTCCTTGTTTAGTCCTAGATGTCACTATCTTGTACACATCACGTTTCGTTAAGATTTTGGCTGCGTTAAGGATATTAATTTAGATATGTTTTGATTATTGCTGGTACAAGCCACTGGAGAGCTTAAATAAGAGCGAGACTAGTATGTGTTTCCAGTAATAATTTTCATATATCTATTTTTATATTATATAATTATGATTTTTATAACTATATAAAAATATAGTCGCAGGGCTGACAATTTTAAAAGATCGTTTGTGGTTGTAGAGCGGTACCTGACGTACATAATTTGTACCGCAGTCGTCTTACAGACACAGTTCCATGTTTCGCCCTAGATGTCAGTAGCTTTTACATCTCACGTTTCATTCAGATTTTGGCCACGTTAAGCCAATTAATTTAGATATGTTGCGATTATTGCTGGTATAACACACTGATGAGCTTCAATAAGAACGAAACTAGTAAGTGTTTTAAGTAATAATTTTAATATATTTAGTTTTATATTATGTATTTATATATATATATATATATATATATATATATATATATATATATATATATATATATATATATATATATATATATATATATATATATATTTATTTAATACAAATACTCAACGGGAATTATCCCAATTTAACAATATGAATACAATATAAAATACATAGCATACACAAGAAAAATTAACATCATAAAAGTACTACTAATTACCAAGCAGCGATGCAACGTGTGTCAGCTCAGACTCGCCACAACACAGTATGTCTATTGACTGATGCACGCTGTTTTAAATGGAGCACGATCTGTAAAGCGCAACAGTTCAGGACAGACGATCCTACTGTGCAGTGAATTATATATCAGGGAGAGAGCCGAATAAATACGCCTAGCCTTCAGAGATTTCAATGAGAACATCGACAGTCAATCGGCCTGCGGTGTACCAGTAGCGGGATACACCCGATCTGCTCTGTATGCAAGGAACTTTACCAATCTCCGTTGGACACCCTCAAGAGCCCCTATATGGACGTCGTACAGAGGAGACCACACCACACAGGCAAATTTCAGTGCGGCCGCACATAGGCACGGAACAGGAGCCTCAAAGTGTCCGCATTATGAAAGGAACCGGAATCGCGAATAAGAAATCCAAGTGTCTTTAATGCCCTAGCAATAGCATGTTCATAGGTCTCCACGAACGAGAGTTTCGAATCAAAGACAACACCCAAGTCTTTAAAGGTTGCAGGTCTTAGAAGAGGCTGTCCATCTATGGGGTATGGGAATTCGATTACACGGCGGTTGAGCGTATAAGACTTTACAACACATTTTTTAATATTCAGTGGGAGGTTGTTAATGGAGCACCAGCGTTGAACTCTACACAAACATCCCTCAAGCACCGAACAATCGCAGAGATCAGCAACGGATGAGAAGATTTTTACATCATCCGCATACAGAAGATGGAGTAAGTCGATAACATCCTAAATATCATTGATGAACAGATTGAACAGCAAGGGTCCCAGAACAGATCTCTGAGGAGCACCTGATTCAGCCAAGACCCCACGGACTGACACCCATGATAGTGGACAACACTAACTCGATCATGAAGATATGATTCCATAAACTTCAGTAAGTTCAGTGAGAAATCCATGTTATCCAGTTTACTCAAAAGAATATCGTGATTTAATCTGTCAAAGGCCCTGGAGAGGTCCAGGTAGATAACATCCGCCTGCGACCCGTTGTCCATGGCAGCAGTTATGCTGATTAAGTTAGTGGTCGTGAAGCCATGCTGAGCGCTGCATATCACATTTTTTACCGCAAACGAAATTATCTTATGCAGGACAATCTCGAACACTTTCGCAAAGTTGTCCATTATAGCAATTTGTCTATGGTTCTCAATTAACGTAGAATCACCTCCCTTTGGAACAGGTATTGACTTCACCTTCTTCCAGGTGCTAGGAAATACAGAAGACTCCAGCGATATATTGAACAGTATAGTCAAGGGCTGAACAAGTATGTGAGCACAATCCCTGACCAGAAAAGCTGGTATTTGGTCAGGGCCCGATGTGTGCTTCGGTTTGATCTTAAGCAACGCGCTTAAGCCCTGTTCTTCCGAAACCCGTTTGATATCCAAGGCAGTCCCACCACTGTAACAGGGAGCGTAGCCCACTAAAATGCCGCTAGGCGCAGCCGAGCATGAGCCCTAAAAATACTCAGCAAAGGCAATCACTCCATCTGCATCGCTCGCAACAACCTCCCCCCTATACGAGAGCGTAGACTGACCAGATTGATCTTTTTTCAGGTTGGCATACCTCCAGAAGCTAGCCGGATCAACGCGAATATTTCTCTACACCATCTCCTCATAAAGCGACTGTTTAGTTGCAGACAAGACCCTGACACGTCTTCTAAGTCCCCTGAATATCTCATAGTCCGCAAGATGATTTGAACGCTTAAAGCATTTCCAGGCCTGAAACTTTCTTGAACTGATGAGTTCAGAGTCAAACTAGGGAGGATAGCGGCGGCGCATTCCTGATCATGTCATGGGCACGTATACAACAAAGTATAGAACATGTGGCAGGCTTCGTCCACATTTGAGAACTGGGCAAGTGAAGTCCAGTCAACTGAAGAGAGGTGGTTATATAAACCAGGAATATTGGCTTTCCGAAAGGAGTATCGGAAGGATGTATGTTCACAGCGTGTTTTTGTTTATTTTATAATTTTATGCGCAAAGTATAGGGTGTCTTACGCTGCATGATATAAAGTTATTTTCACAGTCTCCCAGGATGGCCCATAAATCGTTGGTGATTCTTGCAAATTTTTTTTCGAACACCCTTGCATTATTGTATTTTTGATCAAAATATGATGCATGTTTGTAAGAAAAAAATCGAGACGCAGTAAGTGCGTTTTGGTAGCGAGTTTTCATTAAATGCTTCAAATGTCAATAATAAAGGTATATATATATATATATATATATATATATATATATATATATATATATATATATATATATATATATATATATATATATATATTTCTTAATAACTCAAGGTTTATTGGCTAAGAAACCAGTTTTGTCGGAAAGATTTGAAGTTTATTTTCGGAAATTTTGTTTCAAACAATAAGTGGTGTTAACACATTTAGGTATATTGTTTCTACTATATAGGCTGTACCGGTAACGAGATTGATACTTGCTTGCAGTAGGGAGAACATTTGCTATTTATATTTTTTAAATAAAAATCGCTTCCATAACGCACTTGCTGCGTCCAGACTTTCCTCTTAGAATGCTTTCTAGCAGCGATACTACATGAGACAACAGGACAGAAAAAATCCGTTTGATATCCGTGAGAGAAGTAGAAAAATCAAAGCGTGGATTGTTTGATCACCGATTTGACCACAATAACAGAATTCTAATGGCCAGATGGACCAATAGCAAATCTGTGAGAATTGGAACTGGCTATGATACTATAGATTCAAGGTGTTCAGTTAGGAGCTGGAACAAAAAGTGCGTACACCGCAAGCAGCAAATTTTCATAGAAATATTTTTAATAGCTAATTTGTGTTTTTTAACCGAAGGTAGCATCAAATTTGGTTAACAGTATAACCTGTATTATAGTAAAAACAATGTAACATATTTCGTTAAAAAAATATTGTTTGAAAAAGTACAAAGATTTTGTGGAAATAAACTTGTTTATCCAGACGCCCTCGTGGCGCAGGTTGCTATGTGCCAGCCTGCTAAGCGAGAGGTCCCGGGTTCGATTCCCGGGTGAGCCAGCGAGAAGTTGACTTTGTCTGGATAATTAGTAAAAATAGTGGATGATTGGAAATGAATGTGCTAATGGCCTGAGATGCCGTAGCCAATAATATTAGTTAAAAAAAAAGAAACTTGTTTCCGAGAGAACTGGTCCGATTTGCCTGGCAAGAGGGTTCAAGCTATTTACCCACCTACCGACATATAATTATTCACAAAAAGTTTTTCGACAAAACTTATACACACACACACACACACACACACACATACACGTATTGCAATGATTATGGCAACCGTGCAATGTACCAACAAATGGCGACTCAAGCGATATGTGTTGCAGTATACTCAGTTTGGCGTTATAATGCTAGAAATATCGTCAGATCATCTATACACTCGCTGATTGGTGAGATATTTCGAGATGAGCAAGCGTGCATACAACAACATTATGGCATCGGTTGCCATAAGTTCTGTGTATGAGTGTGAATATATATCAAGAAAATGGCAACTTTATGTGTGAACTATTAACAACATTGCGGCAACGGTCGCCATAAGTTCTGTGTATGAATGTGAATATATATCAAGAAAATGGCAACTTTATGTGTAAACTATTAACAACATTGCGGCAACGGTCGCCATAAGTTCTGTGTATGAATGTGAATATATATCAAGAAAATGGCAACTTTATGTGTGAACTATTAACAACATTGTGACATCGGTTGACATAAATTATGTGTATGTAATGTAAATATATATACTAAAAAAATGGAAAATTTATGTGTAAACTATATGACAATATTGAGGCATCGGTTGCCCTAAGTTCTGTGTATAAATGTGAATATATATCAAGAAAATGACAACTTTCTTTATGTATGAACTATTAACAACATTGTGTCATCGATTGTCACAAATTCTGTGTATGGCAGGTGTTATATATATATATATATATATATATATATATATATATATATATATATATATATATATATATATATATATATATATATATATATATATATATATATATATATATATATATATATATATATATATATATATATATCAAAAAAATGACAACTTGTTGTATCAACTGTATATAACTACGAACGACTATGCGTTGTTGTGGCTTCGTATTTAAGAAGATAAACGTGTGTATTCTCAAGACATAAGCTGGACTGTGTAGCAACATGCGGCATCTATATTTACACGAGTTTGAGCATGGAAATTAGGAACTTTGATTGAGATCGTGTGCAAGTATAACATGGTTTGCCAGCAAGAAAAGTGAATTTTCTTAAAAACAAATCACTAATGAGGAGATTGCTACTTTTGAATTTTGAAATAATTTCTTCACATTAGCGCTAACTAGGCCCCCTAGAACACATATCTGGGGTCAGTTAAAATTTTAATGTTATATATATATATATATATATATATATATATATATATATATATATATATATATATATATATATATATATATATATATATATATATATATATAAGTCTGTATGTATGTATGCAGGTATCACACCGATAACTAAAAAAATAATGGGCCGATTTCAATCAAATTTCGTGAACACCTTTTTTTGCGAGTGGCTTGGATAACTTCATCAGCCAGGAAAATCGGTCTAGTTTTTCCCGGAAAATTTTACGTTTTCTTTCGGAAAATTTTTATATCTCCGAAAATAACAAAGATAGGGCAAACAAATTTGGTATACAGGTTTACACCATAAAGAGTCAACTATTCGCCAACATTTAGATCTGTAAGCTGAAAGAAAAAAGGTTATAGGCATTTAAAGATTTTTTTCCTGGGTGCCACTGATGACAAGAAAAACGCACAAAAACAAAATATTTTGTGTGTATAACAAAATCTCTTGTATATTACAAGCGAAAATTAAGCTTTTTAGCGCAAAAAAGGTCAAGAAATTCCAGAAAAAATACTTTTAAAATTGTATACTCTTTCCTCTTAAAACGTCAAAGTCCCAATTTGAAACGTTAAAATTGGCCACTTTTAGGCAAAGAACCTGAAATTAATACGGGCTATGCACAGAAAATATCGCAAGAGGCGTGTTTTAAAAATTCTTAAGTTCCAGGTTCAACCGTCATTGTCCTTCATTCTATTAAAATGTCTCCAGAAAATTCATTTCAAATAGAACCTTACTCTGATGCTTTGGCAGTAGTTTTAGTTAAGTTGAAGGTCTAATGGTCTATATATATATATATATATATATATATATATATATATATATATATATATATATATATATATATATATATATATATATATATTAATTTATGATTTAGTCATATACTGATTTTTAGTTTGCGCAAAATGGTGTTATTTTAAGTTACTAGCTCTCAATTTTCATTTACAGCAAGTCCCCGCTTAACATTCTAGTTAGGGATCTACCAATCACGAGGTTAAGTGAAACAACGTAAAACGAATGACTGTGAATGAATATAATGTACATACATAATATTATGTACATATTTGTGACTGCGAAATGATTAAAAAACAGTATTCATTTACGTATGTATTATGTACATGCCCACACATTATATTGTGTACTCCTTTTTTACCAACTATTTTAGACTTTTTTTTAGAATAACAAGGTTATACTGAATCAGTTTCAACGTTAAAGGATACATTTGCCTACAACAAACTGCGACGTTATAATGAAACAACGTTAAATTAGACGACGTTATGCGAGGAGTTACTGTATATAACCATAGTCTAAAATTTATGTAAAATATTTATAACCATTTTAGTGAATTTATTTTTAAAAAACTTCACTATTGAGGAAATCGCGACTTTCGAATTCTGAAATATGTCTTCAAATGAGCGCGAACTAGACCTAGAACCCATATCCGGGGTCAGTTTCAATATATATATATATATATATATATATATATATATATATATATATATATATATATATATATATATATATATATATGTATATATATATATATATATATATATATATATATATATATATATATATATATATATATATATATATATATATATATGTCACACCGATAACTTAAATAATAATGGACCGATTTTTATAAAATTTGGTGTATGCCTTCCTTTGACAATTGGCTTGGATAGGTTCATTAGCCAAGAAAAGCGGACCAGTTTCTCCCGAAAAATTTTGCGTGTCCTTTCGAAAAGTTTATATATCTCCGGAAATAACAAAGCTATAGATTTCTAAGTTAAAAGAAAAATGTCTGAACGCAGCAAGTGTGTTATGGAAGTGAATTTTTATAAAAATGCTTTGAATAGCAAATATGTCTTTTTAATGCAAGCAGTCATCAATTTGGTTACCGGTATAACTTATATAGTAGAAAAAATGTCGAATATTTTATCACAATAACTTATTTTTTGAAAATGTACAAAAATTTTCCGACAATAGACTTTAAATGTTGGTTTCCTAGTCAACAAACTTTAGGTTAATAGCAAATTGAGTTATTGAAATTTGAAGCATTTAATGAAAATTTGTTACCGAAACACACTTACCGCGTCTCGATTTTTTTTCTTGCAAACATATTTCGATAAAAAAAATGCAATAAAATAAGGGTGTTCGAAAAAAAAATTGTAGGGATCACCAACGACTTATGGGCCAGCCGGTGATTGTCAAAATAATTTTATAAGATGCAGCTCAAGACACCCTATAATTAACTTATAAAAATTTCTCTTGTATAATAATAATTATATTGAGCTTTACCGTAGAAATGCGTCACCCTGTATATATGTAAATAAATAAAAACTGAACGTAAACCCGGATATGGATTCTAGGGGGCCTAGTTTTCGGTCATTAGAAGAAATCTTTTTAAAATTCTAAAGTCGCGGTCCCCGCATTGACGAATTTTTTGTACGAAAATTAGCTAAAAATTATGGACCGTTAAACCACAAACTACCGCCAAAGCATCAGATAGAAAATAACTAGCCTGTTGCATATCAGCCCTTTTTGTAAAACTTCGATCCTTTATATCTGTTGACAAAACAACCAACACTGTTTAGGCCACCCACTAACATTAATAAAATCGTTAAGGAATAATTTGCACTTGTATATTAACATTTCCAAATAACGCAAACAATTTGTCAACTGAAATTGAAAACAGATAAACGATCTAATAATATACGATAAACGTCAGTTACAGCTTGTAATTGACCTGCGCAATGATATCAAATGTTTCACTGCTAGGTAACGACTCAGACATACTAGATTTCATATACCTATAAACCAGTTTTTACCATTGTCAACAAAAAGCGGTGATATTAAAAATAAATGTTTCAAATTTGAATAGCTCAATTTTCTGTAAATCTAGAAATCTGAATTTTGGTACCTAGTTAGGTCTTTCCAAAATCAACATGTCCACCAAATTTTATCGAAAAAGCTTTATAATTTTCGGAGGAAAATTTTTTTTTTAAAGGAAACTAATGATTTTCCCGGAAAACCTGGTCCAATTTTCCTGGATAACGAACTCGTCCAAGCTATTAATAATAGAAAGGCACTTGCCGAGTTTCATCAAAATCGGTTAATTATTTTTTGAGTTATCGGTTGGATACATATATATATATATATATATATATATATATATATATATATATATATATATATATATATATATATATATATATATATATATATATATATATATATATATATAAACATTTAAAAATCGAAACTGACCCCGGATATGCGTTCTAGGTGCCCAAATTCGCGCTCATTTGAATTTTTTTTTGCAAAGTCTCACCATCGATACCTCTCTATTAGTGATTTTTTTTAAATAAAAATTCACTAAAAAGTGATAGGCATTTAATGCAAAAATATTTAGTGACTTTTGAATTTTGAAAATATTTCTTCAAATGAGCGCGAACTAGGCCCCATATAACCCATATCCGGGTTAGTTTCAGTTTTTATCTGTTTTCATATATACAGGGTGACGCATTTCTAGGGTAAAGCTCAACACATCCATTATTATACAAGATATGAAAAAAAAAATGTATACGTTAATTACAAGGTGTCTGGAACTGGATCTTATAAAATTATTATTACAATCAGAGGATAAGTCGCTGGTGATACAATTTTTTTTTCTTAATTAAACACACCTTATATTATTGCACAGTTTGCATTTTCCATTGAAAGATAATCCATGTTTGTAAGAAAATAAATTATGGATTCAGCAAGTGCGTTATAGTAGCGATTTTTCATAAAATGTTTTTTTCGATAGCTGTTTATATATTTATATATTTACTATTAACCTAAGGTTCGTTGGCTAGGAAACCAGTTTTTTTGGGAACATTTTAAGTTTATTTTCGGAAGATTTTTGTAACATTTCAAACAATAGAGTTATTTTGGTGAAATATGGTACAATGTTTCTTCTATACAGGTTATACTGTTAACCAAATTTGATGATTAAAAAAAAAGATATATATCCTATTAAAAATTATTTTTACGAAAATTCACTACCATAACGCCTTTGCTGCGACCAGACTTTTTATTATTATTATTAAATACTCATAGTTTCATATCACAAGCTGTCAAAAATAACAACGGTATTTAAGGTTGTCATTTTAAAGTTCCATTTGACATTTGTAAAAACAATTTATGAAAATGTAAATATGTATAGATAATCAGATTCATTATTTCTACCTTTTTTGCACCAAATTTTGTTTAAATATTTCAATATTTTTCCTCAAAAATTCATTAAAAAAGCCATAATCTAATCAGTTAATATAATCAAATAAAAAACTGGAAAAAATGTGTTAAACTGATCTCTAAGTGAATTATGGTATGCTATTATAAATGCGTGTATTTCCAAAACTATAGTCTTTAGGTATAGGCGGTATAATACAATAAATAATGTAGGTGGTTGAAACCGAAATAGATATGGTTGTAAATTTTAGATGAGGCAAGTCTTGGTAAAAATTATGAGTGGTTATTTTAGAAATGTCAAAATTACATTGACCTTGTCAAAGTTTGGAAGCTAAATATAAATTGGGTATGTGTACAGCAATTGCAAATCTAAAATTAGACATCAAATTTTTTTGTGATTATTTAAATAATTTTGATTATGTTACAACGAATTATTTACAGTAGATACATATATTATAACTAAGAAAAAACCATAAATGTGCATGTCCGAGTTAACAGCAAGAAATCCTCGGTGTTTCCTTAGTTAGTTAGTACAATGGACTGTGAAAACATCTGGAGTCCAGGTGTCCATGTACAACATTCTCAGCCTCGCCTTAAAATAAGAAACTCAGAGTCACTGTTTATTGCGATACAAGTTAGGATTAGCCCACTGCATCAAATTCGTTTCAAATAAGCTTTAAAGTGTATACTGAAGGGTGCGCTGGAATCAGTCTTTCCTGAGTAGCCACAAGTTGGTTTATTACATGTATGCACAAGACCCATAAATGGCAACTCACACAAAAAATATGAAACTGCTAAGTATTTCTCAACGAATTGATGAAATCACCCTCTGAATGTTTCTACACGTCCGTGGTGCGATGAAGAATCATGACGCATATACATTTTTCGAGGAATGCATATCATTCGGTGATTTTCATCTGTGGCAACCCCAAAAAGTTGCCATAATCTGAGCGGTAGCCACAATAGAGTACTATTCTCACACACGTTGTCATAATCATTGCATCACAAACACACATACATGTGCTCGTATGTTTGCAGGGGCACACGAAAACACACCAACTTGTGGGATCTTAATGTTTGAGATGAGTCGTAGTTGTAGATTTATCTCCAGATGTGGATATGTCGCGCCAAAATACTATACACACGCTCGTTTAGAAAATATTTCCAAATAAAGTGAGGTCCCGCAATTATGTTTAATGCACACGTTGTGTGAAGACCCCTTAAATATGGATTATGTTTGAAGTGTGTATAGGACCCCATAAACCATAGTGTTTTTTCTACAAACATAACTGTGTTTCTGAATTACACATGGCAACAAAAAAACCGGTTAAAAAAACTGTCTGGCTTGTGTGCGTGTAAAAGGACCGACAAATATAAGGGGAAGGGTTTGTTTATTAAATGCTGTGTGGAGGTATTGTATAGTTGATCACATTGACCTTGTGCAGTTATTCTGAAATATATTATTATATATTTTTTAGTGAATTTTCCTACACTTTTGAATTTTATAACAATTCGCGAACTTGGACCTCTAGAACCCATGTCTGTGGTCAGTTACTATCTTGATATGTTTATATATATATATATATATATATATATATATATATATATATATATATATATATATATATATATATATATATATATATATATATATATATATATATATATATATATATTTCTGTGTGTGTATCACCCCGGTAACTCAAAAAAAATGGGCCACCAAATTGTGTATGTGGCTATAGGTTATAAAAAGTCTGGACGCAGCGAGTGCGTTATGGAAGGTAATTTCCATAAAATGTTTTTAATTTAAGCAGGCATCAATTTAGTTACCGGTATAACCTATATAGTAAAAATTTACCATATTTTATTAAAATACCGTATTGTTTGAAAATGTACAAAAATTTTCCGAAAATAATTTTAACTTTAACTTTAAATGATTCTGAGAAAACTGGTTTCCTAGCATTTAATGAAAATTCGCTACCAAAACACGCTTACTGCGTCTTGATTTTTTTTACGAACATGCATCATATTTCAATTAAAAATGCAACAGTATAAGGAATGTTCGAAAAAAATAATTGCAGTCATCACCAACGAATTATGGGCCACGCTGTGATTTTCAAAATAATTTTATAAGATGCAGCTCAAGACACCTTATAATTAACGTATACAATTTTTCTCGTATCTTGCATAATAACAATTATATTGAGCTTTACCGTAGAAATACGTCACCTTGTATATATGCAAACAGATAAAAACTGAAAGTAAACCCGGATATGGATTCTAGGGGGCCTAGTTTGTACTCATTTGAAGAAATCTTTTTCAAACTCAAACGTCGCTGTCTCCTCATTAATGAATTTTTTCTACGAAAATTAGCTAAAATTTATAGACTGCTAAACCATAAACGTAACTAAAGCTACTGCCAAAGCATCAGAGGAAGGGTCTATTTGCAATGAATTTTCTGGAAATATTTTAGTAAAATAAAGGTCGATGACGGCTAAAGCTAAAACTTAAGAACACTCATCTTGCAACATTTTCTTTACGTAACTCGTATTTATTTTATGTTCTTTGCCTAAATGTTGCAAATTTTTACGTTTCAAATCGCGACTTGGACGTTTTGAGGAAAACCCCAAATTTTTTTTCTTCAAATGCCTATAACTTTTTTGAATTTTAACTTACAGATCGAAATTTTGGTACGTGGTTCACTTATTATAATACAGACATACGTACCACATTTGGTTGCCCTTACTTTGTTATTCCCGAAAGAAATCACAAAATTTTCCGGGAAAACCTGGAACCGCATTTCCTGGCTAACCAACTTATCCATGCCACTCGCAAAAGGAAAATGCTTACAAAATTTGATCAAAATCGTCCTATATATATATATATATATATATATATATATATATATATATATATATATATATATATATATATATATATATATAAATATAAATCGAAACAGACCCCAGATATGTGTTCTAGGCGCCTAGTTCCCGCTCATTTGAAGAAATATTTATAAAATTCTAAAGTCGCGATCTCCTTAGTTAATTTTCTAAAGAAAATTCGCTAAAGATAAACCATATGCCAACATTCAGTTACCAGAAAAAAGTTATGGGCATCTAATAAAAAAGAATATTTGGTACCAGATTATTTCTATGAAAATTCACCAGCATAAGGCACTTGCTGCGTCCAGACTATTTCAAATTCAGTTAATTTGAAGTATAATTGCATATTATAAAATGCTGATAACTATCGACATATTTGCGTTTATACTAGTTTTCAGTTTGAAAATTCCGGGTTCTTACTGCATGACGATTTGAATTACTCCAAAAATAAGAATTTTGGGTGTTAAAAAGAACATTTTTCATAGATTTCGCTTCATCAGTCCTAATTATGCTGTCCAAAAAATCGAGAGTCGTCTTGTAACATCGTTAAAATGAATTTACAAAACTCTTTTCTGCATATACATTTCTCTCAGATGTTGAACCAAAGATATTGAATAAGGGTGGAAGTTGTGCTTTAACGAAATTCTGTGTATCAAGCTCTTCGAGAGTCCTGTCTGCAGAGCTATTTGTCTTAAGGATGTTATTTCTTTTATGCATTTTTGCCTTCACGGTGCCAAAAGTTTTGTAATTTTATATTATTCGCCGAACACTCCTCCGCGATGGTTTTTCTTTATCTGGATATCAGCAAATATTTGGCACGTTCTTAATAAAACTTGGTCACATTCACCATAGATAATAAAGAAATTTTAATAATATTCGTGAGTATAATTCAGTCGCCCCGGCATAATTTTTATAAATAATTGTCAAATGACAACAAATACTGAGGTTTTTGTAGTTCTCGATAGTTTTTCTTGACAAGCGTCGCCGTCATGATTATATAACAACAAAACTTGAAAGCCGTATAAAATTTTTTCAATATAACAATGTTAAATTGCCAATATTTTGAAAACTACAAATTTTTGTCAGAGGCAACCTTACCCAAAGTTTCAATCTTAAAAAAGATATTATTATAAAAATAAGAGCTTCTATTTGAAAAACAGACAACGATTTTTTTAACTCAGTTTTCAATGAGAGTTTTTGATCACTCTGTAGTTATTATCAAAATAACATCACATCACGGTTGGACTTAGGTATGGAATATTATACATAACACGTGTCTAAACTTTTGCGTTGAATACAAAAAAGCAAAAATATATATATTGTGTCCTATCTAAAATAAGCAAGTTAACATCAACACTATCTGGAAAATACTTTAGCCAAGGTGCATCCATCGATTTCAATAAGCTGCCAAATTTTAAAAATTTTGCAACGTCTAGTTTCCGAGAAATCGATTCCGGGCTTTCGTCGTGGGACAACTGCATATATATATATATATATATATATATATATATATATATATATATATATATATATATATATATATATATAGATGTGTGTGTGTGTGTTTAGATCTATTTAGACGCTACATATCACAGCCCCCGTACATGCTAGAAGAAAAAGTTTTAGATCAAAATTTGGTCGGTAAAAGGCTGCTTCAATAAGCTCTACGTAGACATACAGCGTGGATGCAAAGTGTGCCTTTTGACATAAACTTCATTTTTTTCAATAGAACACTCTATATTTTAGTCAAGGTTGGATTTCTTACTTCATTCTTAATTAATAATATGTCAAACATTTTTCTCATTTCAAAAGTTTTCGAGAAAACCCAACAAAAAACGGTTTTCAAGTTCCTTTCAATAATGATTTTATTTGTCCGCAATCACAGCATCACAAATATTATGTATTATGTCAGTATCATAACTGTTCATCCTAAGATCTATGTCAAATCTTTTAAACTATAAATTTTGAGCAAGGCAAATAGGGAACCGCCAGGTGGCCCACGAGCTCGCCTGTCCTGACACCATTCGATTTTTTGTGGGGTTATGTAAAATATGTGGTCTATTTTGTTCAACCAAGAAATTTGAATGATTTTATTAAGAAAATTACTCGTGCCTACAGAGAGATTTTGCCTCAGGTTATTAGAAATCCTTGCACTGTAGAGCTTATTAGAAGATATGACGTTTGCCAACAGAAAATAGTTGCCAGTTTGAGCATACTTTGTTTACTTTATCATCGTTAGCAATGATAATTAACTTGTTATTATATTTTTGGAATTACCTTTGAAGAACTTAATTAAAAGAATTACAAGCATTTGTAATTTTTTGTAGTTGGAAAGCAGTTCTTGACAAAAAAATTAGTTAGGAATTTTCTCAAAAAAAATTAACTAATGAAATCCCGACTTTTTAATTTTTTTTCAAATGAGCGCTAATTAGGCCCTCTAGAAGACATATCCGGGGTCAGTTTGAATTTTTATGTGTTTATATATATACATATACACACATACATACATATATATATATATATATATATATATATATATATATATATATATATATATATATATATATATATATATATATATATATATATATATATATATATATATATATATATATGTATGTATCACACCGATAACTCAAAAAGTAATGGGCCGATTTTGATTAAATTTGGTGAGTACTTTCCTTTTGCAAGTGGCTTGGATAGCTTCGTTATCCAGGAAAATCGGCCAGGTTTTCCTGGAAAATTTGGTGTTTTCTTTCTAAAAAAAAATAATATCTCCGGAAATAACAGAGTAAGGGCAACGAAATTCGGTTGGCGTGTTTGCGTTATAAAGAGTGAACCATGTACCATAATGTACATCTCTAAATTTAAAGAGAAAAAAGTTATGGTCAGTTAAAGAAAATTTGGAGTTTTCCTCAAAACGTGTGTTTTGCGAACCCTTAAGTCTTTGCCCTTCATTTTACTAAAATATTTACAGAAAATTCATTTCAAATAGACCCTTTCTCTGATACTTTGGCCGTCGGTTCAGTTAAGTTAATGCTTTGGTTGTACGTTTAGTTAAGTTTATGGTTTAACGGTCTATAATTTTTGGCTAATTTTCGTAGAACAAATTCGTTAATACATTTTTGCATTTTTTTTAATCTAAATGTAATGCATAGACCCGAAGTTGGAAGAGAGTGCAAGCATAGATGTCATATGGGGAGAAATGGAGGAAGCCTTGATTAGGGTCGCAGTAGGTGAACTAAGTCATAAGCGGAAAACACAGAAACACAACTGGATGACAGCAGAAATCATGCTTGAAGAAAGGAGAAGATGTAAAAGTCAAGGAAATCCAGAGAGCTATAAACACATCCAAAGAATTATTAGGGGGAAAATAAGAGCGGCAAAGAATGACTGGCTAAAGAAGCAATGCGAGGAGATAGAACAACTACAAGAGCTGCAAGATGAAATTAACAAACACAGAAAAATAAAAGAGGCGTCCGGAGTTTACCGGAAGAGACACGAACATGGGGAAATGGCACAAGATGATCGGCAACGAAGAGTTATTTGGGAGGAATATATTAACAACCTTTTAGACGATAATAGACATGATATAGAGGTTGCGGAGGACGTAGACCTGTTTGGACCCCCTATCACCAAAGAAGAAACTGTAAGAGCAATAAATAGGTCAAAGGACAGAAAGACAGTTGGCCCGGACTGCATACCTGTCGAACTATTAAAAATACTAGACGACAGGGGCATTTCCGTACTGCACAGAATATTTAACAAGATATATAACGTGGGGGAGTTCCCTGCCAAGTGGATTACATCACATTTTATCCCCCTGCCAAAAAAGAGTAACGCAACGAAGTGCGAGGACCATAGGCTGATCAATCTGATAGGCCACACGTTAAAGATATTCCTCAAGATTATTCACTACAGAATTTCCATAAAATGCGAAACAGGGGTAGGGTCCACACAATTTGTATTTAGAAGGGGACTAGGTACGAGAGAGGATATAGTTGCAACTCAAGTATTGATACAGAACTGCAACGACCAACGGTAGGTTGTGATGCTATGCTTCATCGACTACGAGAAAGCGTTTGACAGGGTCCAACACCACAAACTCATTTAAATTTTGAAGAGGATGGATATAGACCAGAAAGATATCCGCTGCATAGAAAGCCTTTATTGGAACCAAACAGCCGTAGTCAAGGTTGGCAATGAACACACATAACCGACAAAGATCCTTAGAGGGGTCAGACAGGGATGCGTTCTCTCTCCACTCCTCTTCAACCTGTATTCTGAAAGCATCTTTCAGGAGGCGCTCGAAGAACGCGACCTAGGTATTTAGGTGAATGGGGTGTGGATCAACAACATAGGGTACGCAGACGACACAGTCCTAACTGCAGACAACATGAAAGACTTGCAGGATCTTCTTAATGCTATGGGCGATAGTAGCAAAAACTTGGGCCTTAATATCAACACAAAGAAGACACAATTCATGATAGTTTCTCGCAAGCCGGAAGAACATCAAAATGCAAGCCTAACACACAACAGATGCCCAGTAGAACAGGTATATAAATTTAAATATTTAGGCACGTGGCTGTGTGAAAACTGGACATCTGAAACGAAGATCAGATGCCGAATCAAAATGGCCCGAAACACATTTATGAAATTCAAGAAAGTTCTTACCCACACTGATTTTACCTCAACCTAAGAATTAGTAAAATGTTACGTGTGGTCAGTGTTACTATATGGTGTGGAGGGCTGGACGCTGAAGGTGAGTATCATGAATAGACTTGAAGCCTTCGAAATGTGGACATACAGACGGATACTAAAAGTCCCATGGACGGCCAGAAAAACAAACGAGGAGATCCTAAGAACGGTTGAAATAGAACGTGAACTGTTGAACACCATCAAGCGCAGAAAAACACCATATCTGGGCCACGTAATACGGAATGAAAGATACTAATTCCTACAATTAGTAATCGAAGGAAAGATCGAGGGGAAGAGAGGAGTCGGCAGGAAGACGATGTCATGGCTCAGAAACGTGAGACAATGGACAGGACTAAAAACTGTAGGAGACCTATTCAGCGCCATCACAAATAGGGAAGAATGGGCACATGTGATCGCGAATATCCATTAATGGATAAGCAGTAGAAGAAGAAGAAGATGCATGTTTGTAAGAAAAAAATCTGGACGCAGTAAGTGTGTTTTGGTAGTGAACTTTAATTAAATCCTTCAAATTTCAATAACTCAGTTTGCTATTAACCTAATGTTTGTTGGCTAGGAAACCAACTTTAAGTTTATTTTCGGAAAATTTTTGAACATTTTCAAACAATAAGTAGTTTTGATAAAATATGGTACATTGTTTCTACTACATAGGCTATACCAGTAATCAGATTTATGCCTACTCGCATTTGCTATTATAAACATTTTTATGAAAATTCACTTCCATAACGCAATTGCTGCGCTTATACTTTTTTAAAGTATAAAGTATATCACTATTCTAAGAACAATTTTTGCTTTTGAAAAAAGCAGCAGCGTATTGTGTTTTTATTTCAAATAGTACGCCAAGGTCATATTTATGGGGGTGCGGCTGGTTAAATGTAAAAATGTTTTTCCTCCTCAAATATGTGTATCTAGCTCTAATTTATACACACCAAATTTCATCAAAGTAGATACTCTACTTTACAGTTTAGGTACCTATCAAAACAAACAAATTTTTAACACTCTCTGTTTCAAAAATTAGGCAAAAATAAACATGTTTATAGATATTTTTCTTCTCTAAATTGTAGACAGATTAACTCCTTTAATTACTGACATCACGTTATGTAATACCCTGAATATTAGACATATGTATGAATTAGTAAAAGGTAAGTTTGGAGATTAGGGTTCAAAGGATTTAAGAAAGGTACAACATATACGTTACGCACACGCTATATTTATGTATTAGCATATGCAGTGTTTGTAAAAAGTATGGAAAGGCACTCACATTTCCTAAAATATTCGTTTTCAAACAAAATGTTTAAGCAAAACCTTTTCGTTATATTCTTTTTGCTACAAACTGGCGAGATTCAAGTTTTCTGGGACAACTAGATCTTTTTTTAAATAGCAAGATATGATTTTTTTGCACTTACGGAAAGAACATCTCCTTCTTAGCAACGGCACTATGAAAATGCAATCGGGATTAATAAGAAAAAAATTGCAAAAACAATAAGTTTCTTAAAAATTACCTTCGGTTCGATTTCATTAGTGATAGTATTTGCAGCTGTCAATTTTAAGCATTGTTTTCTGTCAGTTATCTGTAGTTTGTAATACTTTAGAGAGCTTCATATTGGATAATAGAGAATATATAGAAATTAATAATAATTATTATTATGGCAGAATTGAGCGAATAGGTAAGAATTGAAATATTAGTGAGGTTGGGCTACGGTGACAGGAAGCTTTGTAAAGAAATGTGCATGTTTTTTATGAGTCTGACCACAACTTAATGAAGTGTATGTTTCCAGAACATTGAAAAAAATAACGAAACTGGTAGTGTCAATGATAAGCCAGATAAGATAAGAATAGAAAGACCAAAAACGGCTGTATCTGGTAATAACGCATTAGATATATTGTTGTCTTTTTATTAAACCCCTCATCTATCTTTAAGACAAGTTACCACATTACGCAGTCTTTCACAAAAATCTGTGGTAACTTTGCTAAAAAGAAAAACTCTGGACGCAGCAAGTGCGTTATGGTAGTGAATTTTCATAGAAATGATCTGGCACAAAATATTTTATTATAAGTTTTTTTTTCTTGTAACATAGAACTCTGAATTTTGGTGTATAGTTTACTTTTTATATCGTAAACCTACCTACCAAATTTGGTTATCATAGATTTTTTATTTTTTAAGATAAATTTTTTTTTAAATGAAAACTCAAAATTTTTCCGGAAAACCTTGTCCGATTTTTTTGATTAACGAACTTGTCAAAGTCATTTACACAAGGAAGGTACATGGCAAATTTTATCAATATCGGCCTATTATTCTTTGAGAAAAAAAATTTTTTCGAATGAAAACTCAAAATTTTCCCGGAAAACCTCGTCCGATTTTCCTGACTAACAAACTGGTCAAAGCCATTTACAAGAGAAAGGTACATGCCAAATTTTATTAAAATCGGCTTATTACTTTTTGAGATAAGAATTTTTTTCGAATGAAAACTCAAAATTTTCCCGGAAAACCTCGTCCGATTTTCCTGATTAACGAAGTTATCCAAGCCATTTACAAAAGAAAGGTACACGCCAAATTTTATCAAAATCGGCCCATTATTTTTTGAGTTATCGGTGTGATACATATATATATATATATATATATATATATATATATATATATATATATATATATATATATATATATATATATATATATATATATATATATATATATATAAACATATAAAAATTGAAACTGACCCTGGATATGGGTTCTAGGGGTCCTAGATCGCGCTCATTTGAAGAAATTTTTTCAAAATTCAAAAGTCGAGATCTCCTCATTAGTGAATTTTTTCTAGGAAAATTCACTAAAAGAAAAAATTTCACCCATACAAAGTACAGCTAGTACAGGAACTTGTAATTGGCGATTTTAAGAGGCGTGTTGAATTTTGTTATATTATGGCAAATTTAATGAGAAGCCGGACTTTAGTAGAAATTATCGTTATTGGTTTCAGCATAATCCACAATGGATTCTGGAGGCTCAAAACGAACGACCACAAAAAAATTATGTATGGACTGGTATATTAGACAGTAGTAATATTGAGCGGTTATTTATTGAGGGAAATATAACATCTGAAAAGTATTTAAGAATTTTAAGAGAAGAAATTATACCACAGTGGTTGCAGTGGGCCCAGTCAATGAAGTTTAGTTTGAGAAATATGGAGCTCACAGTCATTTTGGGAGAAGCGTGCGGCAATATTTGGATGAAGTTTTTAGAGAAAATTGAATCGGGCGCTATGATTCACTTAAATGAACTGCTCGCCCTCTTGACTTGATGCCATGTGGTTGTTTTCTTAGGGTCACTTGAAAAATGCTGTCTAAAGAGACAGACCATTAAATCTGGAATACCTGAAAGCTATAAATGTTGGCCAAACTAGATGGATTGTGCATTCCAGGTTAATTAGTTTAATAAATTTCTTTGAAACGCGAGTTCAATTATGTGTTGATAATAATGGACAGCATTTTGAACATTGAGTTAGTTGACAAATATTATTGCTGTTTTGTTTTTGTTTTGTTTTGTCAAGTCTCTTTTAGAATTAAGGTTAATAATTAAAGCTAGTTTGCCTCTCATCTGCAGGTTCACCAACGTGATGTCGACTGCTGATAGATAATGTTTATTACCTTATATGCAATTTTATACTATTTTATGTTGTCGAAAATATTTTTTACGTTATAAGAATTTGTTATTGTCAACTTATTGACATTATTGGTTCATCGCTGGTCACACACACACATTTTTGTGTGTAAAATGCATGTTTTTTGGGGTTTTCTTGGGTTTTCTCATACGCCTTTACTCAGGTCGGGTCAGATCAGGATCACGTCAGACTCGGGTTTGGTCAGGTAACGTTGGGTCAGGTCTAGCCAGGTCAGGTCAGGTGGTTTAGGCCTGTCTGATACAGTGTCTTGCGCATAAACAACAACAAAACTCTGGTCCCTTCAACTTGCAAACAAGCTGGGGAACTTGGAGCAAAAAGCCATGTTGGAGGGGATGTTATTAAGAAGAAATGTTGGAGCAAAATGTAAACAAGGCTGCTTATAGAAGTCCAACGAAGGTGTTTTTTCTGGTTTGTTTTCTATATTTCCTTCCCCGCCCAGCACCCCTATTCACGCCAGGTCCCGTAACTGGGGGGGGTGTGGGTATTTTACAGCATTTGTTATGTTGCTTATGCATACAGGGTTGGTTTTAAGCGTGCTTCTGTTAAAAAAATCACTTTTGCGATCATCTGCATAATTATTTCTCAATCTTTTTCTAATTGATCCTAATTACATTTTTATAGTGGCGTATCAAGAACTATCTTGCCATTTAAAAACAAAAGATTGAATATCGCCACTTTGTAGCAAAAAATATGTCGAAAAAAGCTTTTGGTAAGATATTTTTTTGAATAAGGAATATTTCAGTAAATACAAATCCATCATATACTAACCCTATAAGTATATAAGTATTTATATATATATATATATATATATATATATATATATATATATATATATATATATATATATATATATATATATATATATATATATACATAAATATGTGTATGTAAAATAATATATAAACTAATGTTTCCATCCCAAATATGAGTTCTGTTTCGTTTGAAGAAAAGAGTGAATGTTTTCTATGAAATTTCCCTAATAAATAAATTTAACAATATCTCAATATTCTCTGAAATATAACATACTACATAAAACCCACCGCTATCTGCTTTAGTGCCCAAGGAAAAATAATGTACCGTTATTCCCCGTCAATAACCCTTGCAGATGAAGCAATAAAAAATAACAACAAAGACGCTATTTATAAAACCAGGGACAAGTCCCTTGAAAACAGATCATTTACTACCTGCACGAGGTAAAAAAAATTATATTTATGGGGACTTACACAAATTTTAATAAACAGTTGTCGGGCCTTACACACAATTACGTCTGTTTCAAAAATTGACCACGGAGGTCGCTTTTATCAGTCACTTTTATAGGGCCCGAGAGTTTTAGTAACACGAACTCAAAAATACACACATGCATATAGTATGTATATCAGGACATCGTCAGAAAATTAGCTATTTATACTATTTAAGAGGTGGAGAATCCGAAAAAACACGTCTCTAAATTGTCGGGACGCGTGTATGGCCCGACAAGTTGGGAAGACCCGACAAGTCACGTCCATGCATGTGGTTTGTCCTCATAATTATACGGACACAAACACACACACACACACATATATATATATATATATATATATATATATATATATATATATATATATATATATATATATATATATATATATATATATATATATATATATATAAACATATAAAAATTGAAACTGACCCCGCCATTTGAAGAAATATTTTCCAAAATTTAATAGTCTGTATCTTTCCATTAGTGAATTTTCTTAAGAAAAGTCATTAAAAGAGCATGCTGCAATTCTACAGCCCAAACCTATAAACAACTATAATAAATACACAGGTGGTGTAGATCACCACGATTGGCTACTTGAGAAACATCATAACATAGCCATCATAGGTCAAAAAATGGTATTGGTGATTGGTTACCCAATAGTAGATATGACTTTAGTAAACAGTTTTATTTTAAATAAGTGGCTACATTCCCAGGAGCCTACCTAATCAAAATGATTCCGCAGAATTATGGCTGTTTCATACCTAAAACTAGGACATGGTCGCTGGTTACAAAAGGGTAGGCCACCAATATTATTTTTGCATAACGTTTTTTGATGAGGTTGAGTTCGATGGAACGGATCATGTTATAGATAGAGAGAAAGTGAACGCAGATGCCAGTTTGTTCCATGTAAGGTAATATGGCGTAATTTGATAATAAATATAAGGCAACACCGCATTCCTTGCTTTTCTAAATTTCGCGACAAATCCTTTTATGCGTAATAGATTTTTTTATGTTAACGTCCTTATCATATTTTTTGTCTTTTGAATTTTATACTGTATACTGTTTTAACGAAATATATAAGGTTACCTACATTTTTTAACAGGAATCCGTATAAGTCACTAAACTTTTAACTTCCAACCCCCAGCGCCCTTAATATCAAAAGTCTGGACGCAGCAAATTTTTAATAGCAAATCTGTCTCTCTAATGCAAGCAGGCATCAATCTGGTTACCGGTACAACCTATTAAGTAGAAACAATGCACCATATTTTATCAAGATAAAACTTATTGTTTGAAAATGTACACAAAATAGACTTAAAATGTTTCCGAGAAGATTGGTTTCCTAGCCAACACACCCTGGGTTAATACGAAATTGAGTTCTTGAAATTTGGAGCATTTAATAAATATTCGCACCAAAAAGCACTTACTGCGTCTAGATTTTTCTTACAAACATGCATTATGTTTCGATAAAAAATGCTAAAATTCAGTGACCGTTAAACCATAAACTTCACTAAACCTAAAGCAAAAGCATAAACTTAACTAAACCGACAGCCAAAGCATCAGAGAAAGGATCTATTTGAAATAAATTTTCTGTAAATATTTTAGTAAAATGAAGGGCAGTGACGGTTGAATATGTGTGTCTTCATTCATGGCTGCGGTCGGTTGAATATGAAACTTAAGGGTTTGCAGACCACTCTTCTTGCAACATTTTCTTTTCACAATCCGTATTTGTTTCACGTTCTTTGCCTTAACATTGCCAATTTTGACGTTTTATATATATATATATATATATATATATATATATATATATATATATATATATATATATATATATATATATATATATATATATACACGGATCTCCCGATTAGTGAATTTTTTAAAGAAAATTCACTAAAAAAGAAAATTTGAATCACCAACGACTTATGGGCCAGTCTGTAATTGTAGAAATATTTTTTAAGATGTAGCTCAAGACACCCTATAATTAATGTATAAATTTTTTTCCTATGTTGCATAATGACGGATATATTCAGCTTTGAAGATTTTTTACGAAAATTCGACCATAATGATATACCTACCATTAACCAATAAACTCTATAGCCAACACTACTGCCAAAGTATCAGACGAAGGGTCTATTTGAAATGAATCTTCTGGGAATATCTTAGTAAAATGAAGGACAATGACGATTGAAACTAAGACCTCAGGCTTTGTAAAACTTTATTCTTGAGACATTTTCCTCCCATAGCTCATATTATTTTCAGGTTCATTGCCTAAATATTACAAATTTTGACCTTTAAAATCGCGACATTTGACGTTTTGAGGAAAACTCAATTTTTTTAAATGCGTGTAACTTCTTTGCCCTTTAACCTACAGAGCTAAATTTTGGTAGGTAGCTTACCTATGATGATATAGACCCGCGTGCTAAATTTGGTTTCCCTTACTTTGTTAATTCCGGAGATCTAAAATTTTTTCGAAAGGAAACACAATATTTTTCGGGAAGATCTCGGCGGATTTTCCGGGCTAACGAACTTGTCCAAGCCACTTACAAAAGGAAGGTACTCACCAAGTTTTATCAAAATCGGTCCATTATTTTTTTAGTTATAGGTGTGATACACACACACACAGATATATATATATATATATATATATATATATATATATATATATAAACATATGGAGTCTGAAACCGACCTCGGATTTGGGTTCCAGGTGTCTTAAATAGTGCTCATTTGAAAAAAAATTTCAAAATTCAAAAGTCGGGATCTCCTCGTTAGTGAATTAGAAAATTCACTAAAAATCTATTGTTCACCTAGGTCTTCACTAAATGACTTTATGAGTAATCTCTGTCAAAATTTTTGAACTATGGCAAAAAAAACTAGGCGTTAACGGGTTGATAAAATAATGCTATCAAATATTAATGCACTCTTATCTGCCTTACCAATTGATTATATTCGTAACGTACAAAAACGGAAATCAACTGAAACGTTAATGCAAACTCTCCATTGTGTAATATTTTGTAAATGAAAGAATAAAGGACGCAAACAACCTGAAGAAAACTCAATTAATAAACAGGGCTTAATCAACTATCTCTGAGTTATTACATCATTCTCGAGCAAATTGACATTTAATAACTTTTATGTGATAATTAATTCTCAGCTTTTGAAAGATTTATCGTACAAGAACTTCCGATATCATAGGATAGGATCCAGCGCTAAGGAAATTAAAAACTGAATTTATTAAAGCCCAGGATATCTGAATATTTTACCTCTCTATAAACAGTGTAAGAGAAGCGGCGTGAGCAGCAGAGTGCAATTACAATGTAAACGGCAAAAAATGTGAACTGGGATCAATAGTCATTTAACAGTTTGATTCCTTTCTAGATTTCCAATTAAAATTTTAATCGCAAAGAGACAGAATAATTGAAACGTAATGCGTTCGGCGAGTATCTGTTATTTTTGTATTCAGCACCACGAACAACACCCAAATAATAAGACAATGGTCATTAACTTGAATTTTAAAGGGATCGAATGAAAATCACATTCATGCTCGAGGAAAGAGAGTCTTTTTAGATTTCTTCACAGGGCCTGTTGTTTTATGGATCAAAGCTGATGAAAAATTAAATACGGTAGCAGTGTGATGAAATTTTGGCATTGGTATTTTGAAGGCGTCTTAACAAATGCCTCACGTTTCTACGCAAACCATAAAATTCAACAAATATTGACAGAACAAGCCGGTCTGAGATATTTACAGCACGTTTTGTATTATTTCACGATAGAGGAAACCTAAAAATAAAATAATTTGCGATTTTATTCATCCTTAAATATATGCGACTTGTTAAAAAAAAATCGTGAGGCAGAAAATGCGTTATGGTAGGGAATTTTGAAACAGACATTTTTAATGTTATATATGTTTTGTTAAGAAAATAAAATTTAGTGGAAAGCATAACGTTTATTCTGCCCTCATAAAGAAGAACGCGGTATGTTACAAAAACATAAAACTGAGAAAACATGTTTTTTGTGTTTTCTCTGTCTTAACTTATGTGTCATAAAACTAAAATTTTTGGGTAAATAACTTTTTTTGTGATTGAAGTTTTTAACTTAAAGAGCTAAAGTTTAAAAAAATACTATATTTTTCTCAAGATTCCACATACCGCAATATTTTTTATTAAAATATAGTCATATTCTAAGAATAAACGCGTTAACTGTTGATTTCCTATTTTACCGCGTTTATCCTTAGCACAGAGGGTTATGATTTAGTGTATTTTACTGTAGTATGTTCAATAAATTTTTTAATCGAACAAAATATATTATTAACCTTAAAAGAAGAAATAAAAAAATATTATAAAGCTTTATTACATTATTAATACAAACATTTTTTAATATTACCTTAGCCTTCGCATTCAGGCATATTTTCCCACAATAACTGCTTTCTGGAATGATAACATTTAACAACTTTACTAGGTCATCTTTCTTAGTTTTGGTAAAGCCTCGTGGTCCAGAAAGGCAGGTTAATAGGTTAACTAAGCCATATTTTTTCATTGCCTTTTTACACAAAAAATCCAAGATCTTGAATTCTTCGTTTGGATGAAACGAGTTTTTGTATTTTAGGACAAATGATCCACGGCTTGTTTTTAGCTGCTATAAATTTGCCAGAAGCGGTCGGTTACTATCCTGTTTTACTTTTTGCCGAGAACTTAAATCACTCCACAAATAAAAGTCAGTAAAATTCATAATTTTAACTTCTGGTTTGTTTTTTAACCTACATTCACTAACCGCTTTGACATAATCATCGAAGTCATATGTTTTTCCTTGTCTTTTTAAGGATTATTCTATTTAATGATGGAAACTATCAGCGGCCATAAAACTGTGACCGGGTTCAAAGTAGTGTACCAGAATTTCACTGGCTGATATTTCTTGAGAATTAATAATTCTAAGCAAAAACGTCAAAAAGCACCAGTTCTTGTTCTGACTTGAACAATTATCCAACCAAAATACAAAGCTATTGACATCTCTCTGACTTGACATAAAAGCAAAAAAATAGCTAATTATATCTTCTTTATTTCGTCCGGAAAGGACTGCAAATGGTGGTAGTTTCTTTGTACTGCCAAGAGCAACAAAACTTTCATTGTAGGCAATAAGTCTTTTACTAAATATAAGTCTTTTGAAACCATATATTCGGGGAAGCATGATTACTTTTTGGAGATCAACAGAAACGTAAACAGCATTGGCATTAGAAGACATACTTGCTTGTTCTTGATATAGCTGTCGTGATTTTATAGCCAAGTTGATATGTAATTGCCGTTTATCACAAACAATACATCCTTCTTGAAAGTTATCTTTAGTGTGGCCATCATAATGGAGATTAAATTCCTCACACATCTCGCACTCCACTTGGCCAAGTTTTGCTAATGAAATATTTTTCTCCTTAACACGAACCCTATAGGAATCATAGGCAACTTTTATATCTGGAAACTTAGACTTAAAATCTTCATACATCAAGGTAACTTAAACGTCGCTAGGAAGCTACAATCTGCTTGTAGCATGTTCTCGTTTTTAGTGAGAAACTGTAGGATTGAATGAATCGATATGCTCGTTAATGATGCTATTATCAATTTTGTATTTATTTGGCATTTTGCCTCTTTTATTAGCTATAGCTTGTAACACATTTTCAGGCGTTTTGAAAGGTATATCATGTAAGAGTCTATCATTATTTTTATGAAACCCAAGTGTGGTTAGGTAAAATATTTTGTACACTTCCTTTGATTCGCCTTTTTTATCTTTTAGATAGTATTTGAATGTATTATTCTTCTTGTAATTGACATCAGTTTCGCGGCGCTTCTGAACACTCAACCTTGAACATGACGCTAAAATATGATTCTTTCTTGTTCCGTCAAAGTCCAAAAGCTAATGTTAATTTGTTGTCTTTGATTTTCAGATATTATTGATATGCACTTGCTCCTACAACATGCATTAACTGGACACGGTGGATTTACTTTATGTTTTTCAACTAGCAATTTTAACTTGTTTGCTTCTTCTAATCTAATTTCTTCTGATTTTCTCTTGTTTTTTCTTCTTCTTGGTTCTCCATTTATTTATTTTTGTAACCCTTGGGCGTATTTCGTTTAACTATCTCGGCATGTGGTAGGTTGTCTTCGGAGTCACTACTTTCTACGACGTTATCATTTTCTCGATTTTCAATGATTTCAATTGCTTTGTCCACATCTTATCTTATCTTTCTTTCTCCGGGAAAACCCTTGCGTCCTTTACCATCAGATCCTTCATTGTAATAATAGTTATTTACATCTTCGTGTTCCAATTTTTCAGTGACGTTTCGACCACCTTCTTCAGCTTCCGTTTCTTCTATAATTTCCATTTCGCCAGTATCAGGTACTGTATTTGGCTCGTTATTCACTAAAATATAGTATTATTTGAAATAGTAGAAGATGCTTCTATTAGCTTGAATCCATCAAAGTCAGATTCTACAAGAGGCGACCATGTAGTTAGCGAAACTGGCTCTTCACATGTATTTTTTGCTAATAATTCAGGTAATGGTTCTGTAGCAGGTATCAGCGTAGTTAGCGAAACCATCTCTTCAGATATATCTTCTGGACGTTATGGTTCTATGGGGGGTAACAGGGTAGTTAATGAAGTTGGTTCTTCAAATACATTTTCAGGTAATGGAGTAAAAGAACGTGTAATTCTATTGCCAGTCGACATACAATATGATGATAGTCCATCGAGAGTAAGCTTCTTTGAAGCAAAATCCAACATAAGAGGGCTTCTAGAGTTCATCTTTAACACACACATAAAAAATCATTTTAAGGCAGTACTACATTTTTAGTGTAACCTGTTACGCGATAGATTAGGTAATATAAGGTAATATAATAATAATAATAATAAAGACAGATTGAATGTGCAACAGCGAGGGCATATCTGTTTTCAACAACCAGTGGCGGATCTCTAAACTAGAAAGACCTACGCCATAAAAATTGGCATCCTTACTAAGTAAGGAAAAATGCGCCAGCAGCGACGATCATACTTTCCGCGTCCATACTCGAATACACAGCAGAATAAACTGACGAGCACGGGAACACAGCGAACAGTGCAAACACTACGAATACCGTGAGATTTTTTTTTAGTTTGTTCGGCTCGTTTGTGCGCGCTCGGCTCGTTCGGTTCGTTCGGAGCAAAATGCTCACGTCAATACGCACCTTTATCTATCCAGTTTTCAAACATTGATACAGTATAATGCAGTCTTGAAAGTGCATTTTAACATGACCCTCCGCACATCCTTAAATCCGCGTCTCTGATAAATAATAAGATTTTAGTACTTTTACCATCACCTAATTCATATTTTTAAGGGCATTCGAAAATCAAGAGCCACATTATTCAGTTTGATCAAAGAGGAAATTTTGAGGTTATACCTAACAGAAATAATAATCCGAAGACAGGTAAAAATATATGCATAATAGAGTCTATTTATTTTCGAATAAAATAAAATACAAAAAATACGTTACAACTTACCATTCAAAATAATAACACAGCTGCAATATTAAACAAATATTAAATATTGCACAACACAGCTCTGCACTTTTATCTCAGAAATTATTCAAAACAATAACACGTGGTGTTGCCATAGAAAATCTAGGCGTTACTAAGAACTAACGCGGTATTTTTTGTGTACTAAAGAAGTCCGTGGTATTTAAGGCGGGCATTGTTTTCATACCGCGTTCATTCTTAGCATTGCAAATATACTGCGTTTATCCTTAGAAATCATGGGTGATTTGGTACATAAAGCAAAAGTTGAATATCTATTTTGTAATGAAATATTAAAGATACGGAAATTTCAGTTATTCCACGATTAAACAGATGTATGATAAACTATATCATGTCATAAACTAAAATTTAAAACATTTTGAACATACCGCGTTCATCCTTATGAGGGCAGTATTATAGTAGCCATTTTATTCCAGCAAAACAACTATTGTTTGAGAAAGTACAGACATTTTCCGAACATAAACCAAAAATTTTCCCGAAAAGACTGGTCAGATACTCCTGACCAACGCACCTACCCTAGCAATTTACACAAAAACTACAGTTGCTAAAGGCGGATCCATCTTAATAAATATTTATGTTGGACGTTGTATTTTAAAACTCCGCACGAAAATTTGCGGCACAAATTTTAATATGGCCATGTAGTTTCCTACGAAAATATTTTAGTAACATAAGGGACAATGATGGTTGAACCAGAAATATAATGCTTTGTGAAACAGACTTCTTGCGACAAGTTTTCTAGGAAACCCTATTTGTTTCAGTTTCTTCGCTTAAAAGTTGCTAATTTTGATGGTTCACATCGCAACTTCGACGTTCTAAGAAGAAACACTATAAATCTTTTAAAGTAACTTTCCTGGCATTTGTTGACCCTTTTGCGCCAAAAAAAATCTTTGCTTGTAATGTACAACAGATTTTGTTATATGCACAAATAATTTCGATCTTATGCGTTTTTCGGATTACCAGTAACACCCAAACTTTTTTTTAAATGCCTATAACTTTTTTTCTTTTAAAATTAGAGATCTAGGTCTTTAAGTTTACTTTTGGTGAATTTTCTCTAAAAAAATCAATAATAAGGAGATCGCGAATTACGAAAAAATGTCTGCAAATGAGAGCAAACTAGCATCCCTGGAACCCAAATCCGAGCTCAGTATCAGACTATATTATATATATATATATATATATATATATATATATATATATATATATATATATATATATATATATATATATATATATATATATATATATATATATATATATATATATATATATATATATATATATATACAGGGTCGCTGATAAGTCTGGAAACGGTCGATTATCCGGGAAAATATACAAGGTGTCGAAAAAAGTTTTATACAAAAGTTTTTGGGTTCTTCAATGTCTACTAGGCGGTGATAATTTCATTTATACAGGGTTGGTCATACAGGCGTGGCACACCAATATTAATTTTTTTTTAATGGAACACCCTATATATTATTCGATATTTCAATCCTTCTCTTAATTTTGAGCAACATTTATCAGAAGCATGATGTACATAAACTCAATCGTTTCCGGGTAAAAAAATAAATAAAAATAAACGCTATTGTTTTTAAAATCTATTGGATGAAGAACAAAAATAAATGAAACGTAGAATATCTCTTGAAAACAATCTGTGAGTGTGAAAAGAACCGGTTGCGATGTTTTTAACATTGTTTGAAATCCTATTTTATAAGATGTTCAAAGTGTTCTCCATTGACCTCCTGACAATAATGAATTCGCTTAACAAAACATTGCACTGCATTTACAAGAGCGTTTTGAGGAATGTTATTAATTTCATGCACAATCCTTGCTTGCAACTCTTCAATATTCTGCGGTCTATTTTGGTAAATTAAATTTTTTACATGACCCCACAAAAAAAGTCAAGCGGCGTCATGTCGGGAGACCTAGCTGGCCATTCAATAGTTCCCCTGCGCCCTATCCATCTGCCAGGAAAGGTTTGATTCAGATATTCCCGTACCTCAATTCCAAAATGAGGGGGTGCCCCATCCTGCTGAAACCATATTTCTTCCGCTGGTAGATTTGGGTCGTTATTGTTCGGAAATAATCGACTAACGTCTGGAACAATTGATTCTTGCAAAAGTGTCAAATATCGAGCAGAGTTTAAATTACCGTGTATAAAATAAGGTCCTATGATATGTCCACCAATAATAGCACACCAAACATTTACTTTTTGCGGTCTTTGGGTGTGAATTTGTTCCATCCAATGTGGGTTTTCGTCTGACCAGTACCTACAGTTGTGTCGGTTGACTTGTCCATTCAAACAAAATGTAGATTCGTCGGAAAACAAAATGTGGTTGGCAAAGTTAAAATTTTGGCGTAACTTCTCCATAATAAGTTCACAGAACTCGATTCTGCGATCAAAATCGTCTTCACTCAGTTCTTGCAATAAATGAATTTTATATGGACGGAACTTTTCCCGCTTCGTAATCTTTTGAATTGAATATCGACTCATATTGTGATTTAAAGCCAATTGCTGTGCCGAAGTTTTCGGATTTTCCACCACATCCAATATTACATTCAAAGAATTTTCTTCATTTGTAACGGTTACTGGCCTTCCAGTTCTAGGTTTATCCTTGATACCGCCAGTTTCGTGAAAACGATGCAAAGTTTTCGAAACTGTGGATTTGGAGATCGATTCCCGCTCAGGATGCAACTCATTGAACATAATCACCACTTGAGCAAAACTTCGTGTTCTATCACCGTACCCTATCATCATTAAAATTTCGATACGTTCGGTTTCACTTAAACTTGCCATTTTGCACAAAAACTGTTGACACTAAATTACTAATGTTTCAAAACTGTTGACACTGAATGAATGTTTGACATTCGTTGTCCTGGAAACATTTTAAAACAAAAGAATAATACTGCGTTTCTTATGGGCATCTTATCTTATCTTGGGATTCCAAACAATGTTAAAAACATCGCAACCGGTTCTTTTCACACTCACAGATTGTTTTCAAGAGATATTCTACTTTTCATTTATTTTTGTTCTTCATCCAATAGATTTTAAAAACAGTAGCGTTTATTTTTATTTATTTTTTTACCCGGAAACGATTGAGTTTAGGTACATTATGCTTCTCATAAATGTTGCTCAAAATTAAGAGAAGGATTGAAATATCGAATAATATATAGGGTGTTCCATTAAAAAAAATTTAATATTGGTGTGCCACGCCTGTATGACCAACCCTGTATAAATAAAATTATCACCGCCTAGTAGACATTGAAGAACCCAAAAACTTTTGTATAAAGCTTTTTTCGACACCTTGTATATTTTCCCGGATAATCGACCGTTTCCAGACTTATCAGCGACCCTGTATATATATATATATATATATATATATATATATATATATATATATATATATATATATATATATATATACTATTAAGTTTTTGTGACGGTAATAGTGTTATTTAACAAAAAATGGTGGGAAAGCCGTCAGTTGCAAAATAAAACTCTTTATTAAATGCCGAGCTTACGGTAAAGTTTATTCCATTCTCAAGTCTATGGAAAGAAAAAAATTTACAATTGACATAGGAAAAATATAAAAGTTTAAAATACTTACATATAACGTGAGTTTTATTATAACTAATTATTCAATAACAAACCTGGAAAAAACCTTTTTACAAATTTGAGTGAAGTCGAAAAAAGCCAAACTGGCATATAGTTAGCTTTATCTAGATCCCTTTATCTCTTTTCTCAAGCTAACGCGGTACTTCGCCGAATATGTGCTCTCGGTAACCACAGAAAGGGCTGAGGTAATGCGGCAGGTAGTCACCGCTGTGATGCACTAGGCAAGCACCGAATATGAGGAAAAAAGCAGTTGTTGCTCGACTGGTGGCTACCGGCCAACCGAGAGAGCCAAGCTTTAAATGCGTTTAAGTAAGCAGCTCTGGTTTGCTGAGAGCGACAACTTTCCTGCCCATGACATTATCTGTCCCTTAGTTACACATTTCTCTCTATGTGTATGAGAGAGATGCAGAGACGCATCTATTTCGCGTGGATTTCTGCAGAGACTCCAGTCAAACTTTCGCAGTCCTAACGGTTCCGCTCGACCAGCATCTGTCAAGTATACTTTTTTGCTTTACGGGTGCACACGCTTTGTCGGTATTTCTTTCAGTTGTTAACTTGTCTCATTAATTTCCGACTTTATGACTCACGAAATCTTTGATAATATGTCCGCCTCTAGTTTCTAATATTCTAGATGAGATAATGGCGTAGTTATTTATTTTAGTAAATGTTCATCTCTGTGACGATATTCTCTTGCTTGTAGATTTACAATTTACAACATTTAATATTCCTTCGTACCAAAGTCAGACAAATGTGGATTTACCGTAGCGAATGAGATTTATTCTGCACAAAGTCGCCTAATTCCGTGCTAAGTTATAGCTTATCATTATTTAAGCAAATAATGACCAATGAACTTTTCCAGATGTCCTTGTAAAATCCGTAAGAGCGTTACGGGAGCGAAACTAAAAGTAAATTTTCACAAAATGTTTCCAAACCAAGCATTGGTTTGCCGTTAAATATCAAGGCAACTCGTTATCAAACAGACTTCCTTTGAGATATCTCTTGTATCAGTAAGAGCGTTACGGTTGTGAAAAAAGTGACCGTAACAAGGTGTACAGACAAATATCTAAAATACCCGTAATGAAAATTACATTATCTGCTTTTGTGACACTGCGTCTCATTAATCAATATTCCTTGTAAAAAAGAGACACTGATTAAGATAAAAATTCGAACAACGAACTACATAGGAGCTGCCCTATCCATCAATAAGTACACTTTGAGAGCACCCAAATCACCACAACACATATTTCAGAGACCTTACGATCGTTTCGTTGACCAAGTCAACATCTTCAGAGGAAGAAAAATTTTTTCTTCCTCTGAAGATGTTGACTTGGTCAACGAAACGATCGTAAGGTCTCTGAAATATGTGTTGTGGTGATTTGGGTGTTCTCAAAGTGTACTTATTAGTGCTCATCATAGGTTCCAGTTTTCACATAGTGCCCTATCCATCGCAAATTTTGTATTAAAACTTCCTACGATATATATATATATATATATATATATATATATATATATATATATATATATATATATATATATATATATATATATTTGTGTGTGTGTGTATGCATACTTTCGTATGCGTCTAACTGTCGCGATTGCCTGACACTTTTCATAGACTTTATATTTTTATTATCTAGATAATGATTATCCGTATGTAGTATAGACCAGTTTCACCAAGTAAGGGCAACAACAATCAATGAAATAAATGGTTTATCAAAAATACCAAATCTCAATTGCGCTCATTGTTCTTTAAATCTACTTTCAATAGATCTTTTAGTTGCCCAAAATATTTCAGTTGCTTAACAATTTACAGCTAACCTTATCTTCTAACATTTCGAGAAAATTACTGAACAACTTTTCAAAATTCATCAAAGTTCATTTCCTCGTGGTAATCGTCGCTTTTTATTTATCCATTAAAAGTCCATAATTTACGATCTACAAATTCATTGTAGTAAATTGTTTCAAAACGTAAAATTTCGATCTCCCCATTAGGATTTTTTACAAACACTCGGTAAAAATATTTTTTACAAACATAGCTTTTCGATTTTTTAAGCATTTTCCCTTATTTCATAATGTGTTTTAACCATTATATATTTTTTCAAAAGTGAAAAAAATTGCACAATGTACCGTTCTGGAACTGCATTACTTTAAATCGTTTGTTAAACTAGCTATAATTTTATCGAGGTTATAAAACTGACAGAGTCTTTAGTAATTAAATTAAAAAATGTCTGCAAATGAAAGCAAACTAGCATCCCTGGAACCCAAATCCGAGGTCAGTATTAGACTATATATATATATATATATATATATATATATATATATATATATATATATATATATATATATATATATATATATATACTATTAAGTTTTTTTGACGGTAATAGTGTTATTTAACAAAAAATGGTGGGAAAGCCGTCAGTTGCAAAATATAACTCTTTATTAAATGCCGAGCTTTCGAAAAAGTTTATTCCATTCTCAAGTCTATGGAAAGAAAAAAAATTTACAATTTACATAGGAAAAATATAAAAGTTTAAAATACTTACATATAACGTGAGTTTAATTATAACTAATTATTCAATAACAAACCTGGAAAAAACCTTTTTATAAATTTGAGTAAAGTCGAAAAGTGCCAAACTGACATATAGTTAGCTTTATCTAGATCCCTTTATCTCTTTGTGTGTACATACCATACAGGGCACTACAGAATCTGGTAGGTATTTTGTCTCGTAAATTTAGACTAATTGAAAATATAATATATATTTTATTAATCTCAAAGAGCTATAATAATAATGTGTAAATCTTAGATTCATTTATTTTACTAAATAGTTAAAAATTGATATGTGTCAAGTACCAGCAATAACCGTGTTCTGTTTGTATTTTTATTGTTACATCTTTCCACTTCCTTCGTAAATTGTTGCCGCTGTCTAAAATATTTAAATGTTAGTACATGAAAGCTTCGAATTGCATTATGCTAGATTTATTTTGCCGTAATGGTCAACAAAGCACCATGAATAAGAATGACCGATACCTACGCTTCTGAGTTATCCCATTTTACGCTAACTTTTCAGATAGATGCGAGAAGAATACAGAATGATGTTACTTCTACTAACATATCTTGCTGTCAGCTGTGGTGGTTATAAGTTTGAGTAAAAACATCAGTCGATGGGATCAGCAGATTGACTCCATATATTTTTGTGATAACGACAAGCTAAGCAACCCCAGGGGGCTTGCCTAAGGAATATGTTCATTCACAGTTCTTAGAAAGTACAAGATTGATATATCCATGCAAAGAAAAGAACATTGCTGTTGTTGGAATGAGATATGTTTTGGAAAATAGCTAGTCGATCTATTTTATGGGAATGGAAATAAGGTACTCAAAGAGCAATACATGAAACGCAATTAATATGTTTATGTACCTTTAGAATAATAGCACCTTTTTGTAACAATCTTCTGACACATCTAAGAAAATTTAAGTTCTGCAAGATTAGCGATTGTCTAAAAATCAACGCTGCTCTCGAATGACGTGCAATTTATTTGACATTTATGAAAACATTTTAGCAACTACTTATATATTATAAAAATGTAAACATAGATAATCATATCGTCCTAGCAAACAAATTATTTCTAAGCTTTTTTGTACCAAAGTTACTGTAAATGTTTTACTAATTTTCAATGAGTGAAGATTGGAACCTGTGACCAGCACTCCTAAGTACTATTTGGAGACCCCAATTCATCACATTACAGATTTTCAATCTGACGATCGTTTCGGTAACAAAGTGAGCGTCACCAATGGGATGAATAAAGGAAGCGAATAAAAACTAGAACCACTACTTATATGTTAGTTGCCAAGTAATGGCGAACAGCGTCCTCGAGGAAGATTCATAGACCCCCACTGTGGAGCCTTAAATCCTTGTAATTAAAATTTCATATTTTGTAACACTGTGTGTCGTTAATAAATATTCTTGCTAAGGATGACACACGGATTATCAAGATGACACTTCGAACAATGAACTACACAGAACCAAACCTACTATATTCATCGAAACATTTTGTTAAAATGTATAACAATATATATATATATATATATATATATATATATATATATATATATATATATATATATATATATATATATATATATATATATATATATATATATATATATATACGCTTATAAGCATCTAACTGTCGCGACCTAACTTTACGGTTAAGACGTTTAACTTTTCTAAACAATATTTATTTAGCTATTACACAATTAACATAATAAAAAAATGTGCAGAACAAGAATGAACACCTCGCTAAAGGCCTATTTATAATATGTCAAGTCGGAGTCGCACTGTTGTCTTTAGAGGTGACTTCTACACTGCTGACTCAGCTTATCAACCTTTGCGGTGTAGTTTCCCATGATGCCTTTTGATCCGCTGTCTCTGATGTCTGTATACCTGAGTTGCTACATTGTTGTACTAATAGCCCGTTGTTATGGGTCCATCTATCTCCTCCCACCTTTGAAGGCGATGCTATGGTTCGTTCTATACTTTTAACGGAAATAGCTTTTTGATATATTTTTTTGTGTTTCTTCGTTGGTCTTCTTCCATTTATTGATTGCTCGTCTTGTTATGGCAGCTATGATGGCTATCGCTACCGCTACATATTATATGACGATCCAGATACTTAATTGATGGATTGGTATCTTGCTCCGGCCTGGTATACTCTTTTTTATTGATTGGAGTTGATTTTGGATGTTGTTAATATTGTATAACTGTACGTTATCTAATTTTAATTCCGGTACTTCTTCGTGAATTTTTATTTCCACTTGCGCCGAGACTTATAATTTTGGTAATCTAAATATCTGTTGAGTTTCTGATGTTGTTTAATTCTGTAATTTTATATATTTTTCCCTGTTTATAAATTACAGTTTGGTTTAAGGGTTAATAATTTTGTTTCCTTAACTATATTGGTTTCTTCCTGTTCTTAGAAAATTACTTTGATCTTCGTTTCTTCTGGTGCTAATATTATATATTGACTGTTTCGATATTTTGATATTGTTATGTTGGTAATTTTGACTGTTTATTGTTTGCAGTTATCTATAGGCGTCTGAAAGTTGATTAGTTTGATTTTGCATGGATTTTGGTCATTGAGCATGATTGGATTACAAGCTGAGGAAGCGGAAACGACAAAATAAGCTTTCGATGAAGCTTTTCCCAAGACCGTCATGGGCGATGAGCAGCCACATCCTGCACAAGGTGACCCTGCTGATAACTAACCATGACGGATCTAGACGTGGAGGTCGAAATAAACTCCCCCAATCTACGGTGTTACGTGACCCGTGCCTAGGGATGGATGGCATTAGGGTGATGGTGTCGTGATCGGAACCACTGGAGTACCGGGAAACCTTCCAGGGTAACCCGCGTTTTGCCACACAGGGGGTTCTGATGCGGTGTACAGTATTTCCCCCATTCTCGTGGGAACAACGTGATGATCATACAAATATATGTATAAAACTAAAACCAATGAGGCTCGATGAGTGGCTCCGGCCACAGACTGGTGCTTTGAGTCTATTCCGGAAACGGTGACGAGCCAGGGGGCGCGGATCAGGGGGTAGCTTCGGCCACAGACCTGTCCTGGACACTTAAGCTGGAGGCTGGGTCCCACCGGAGGGCTGCGAGATCCGCACTCTGGGGGCTCCTCCACCAGTGTGGACCCTACTGTAGGGGTAGAAGGGCGCAAAGAAAGAATCTCCGGAGGACGCAGAAAATGGCGACCGGGACGTGGACGGTCGATTGAAAGACGGCATCCTGAGGTCACGTTAGACCAGGGGGCGGACTTAACAGACGTGAGTGAGGGAAAGTGGGTAGCTCAGACTACAGATACATCCGGTTTGAAATCACTAAAGTCTGTAACGTTCAAAATGTTACATTTATTCATTTATTTAATTCACTGCCTATCCCCATCTTACATTCAATGATATACCCCTTCTGAGAATTATGACGTAGCGCTCTCCATCTCTGTCTAATCTTATAGGGTCCCAAGCTCTATGACAGTTGGTTAACCTGCAGCCTGCTGAACTTATTAAGTGTTGACAGCATTGTGCTCTTATCAGAACCTATAAATTAAAGCTCCATCGGTCGATTCATTCTTTTCTAATTTAACTTGTAAATCGAACAATCATAGCACACTAGAGAGCTACAAAGTCTTACTCGTGAGTAACTACCTTTGATATAAGCTATTTTCACCTTGTTAAATTTTATTCTTGTAATGACTGCATGGCTAAATATAAGTTTAGTTCTTCTGTATGTGACGTGTCTAATTACATTTCAAGCAATATTTTAGGCTTTATGCATAAAGCATTTAATTAGTTCGTTTCTGTAAAGACACTGTCACATTGCGGGAGATTTAATTGTCTAAGAACAGTATTAATCCACATGTTTGAATCAGGTCTAAGGAAGGCAGTAACACATCACCTGAAGGAGGCAGTAAGAAGCCACGCGAAGATCTAACAAGTTATCTGAAGAAGCAGTAACATACTAAAGGCAAAAGTAACATACTAAAGGCTGCATGAACATCTAAGGAAGCAGTGACAAGTCATCTGAAGTAGGCAATAAACACTCAAGGCCTCACCTACAATAACCGTAGCAGAGGCAGGCACTCTAATGCCCACCGTTACAACATATTATCCACGAAGAGGGCAAGACACAGATTCCACCTGAGCAATGATGTATATGGTGCACATCGAAACCAGGAGACATCAGCATATACATCGGAATTCAAGCCAAGTGTCACTAAAATGCTAAAACTAACCATTGCTTCATTTTTTTTTTATATAACGTTTATATAAAATGTCTCACATTTTCGCAGCTCTGTTTTAACATTAGTTTAAATTCACTTTGCCTTTGGATTGTGTAAAAATTTCAATATTCATTAATAGTAAATTTTTTCTGCACATGCATCAGGATAGCTTAATGTAACATTTTTCTTTTAATTGAAATTTAATTGCATTTAATTTATTTATATTTCTTTTAAAATAATAGTCATGTTTTAATTAGAAATCTGCTTTAAGCTCTTACTTTTTAAAATAAATCTACTTGAACTGACATGCTTGTTTCGATTCCTAGTTTGTGTAATTATGTGAGTGATTAGCTAGTGCCCTAAATCGGCCTACTCTCTGAAACTCATGTGAACCGACTACTCACCGGAAAAAATGAAAATAAGTAAATTTTCGTTATAAGTCGAAAGACAAACGGTATGGTACCGGGACCCGCGCAAGTAGGACTGGGAAGCCTACAGGCCAGATCTAGCAGTGGAACTGCGAGCGGTTAAAGGTACTATAGACAATTCAATAGACCTCGAGATTGCAGCAGCCGAAGTGCGAGACGCAATCACCTTGGCCTATAACGCCAAATGCCTCCTGAAAATGAGAGCGTCCACCAGGAACGTCCTGTGGTGGAACGAGGACGTCAGGCAAAGAAGGACGCAGGTTTGTAAGTTGTTTAACACGGCCAAAAGGTCGGGAGAATGGGATGAATATAGACAGGCCTAACGACCTATAACAAAAGACTGAGGGAGGCCAAGAACGAGTCGTGGAGGAGGCACTGCGAGGAAGTGGAGAACACGTCCGAGAGTGCTCGACTGCACAAGAACCTGTCCAAGGGCACTCAGACCAACATAGGCTCCCTTAGAACATCAACGGGATGCTTTACAAACTTGGGGGAGGAAATTATGGAAATTTTACTCCAGACGCACTCCTCCAGCTGTAGCATAATAAACCAATCATCTTCTGACTGAGAACACTCAAAAATAGATGCACCTTATAGGCGGGCATCCAGAATAGACTGGACAGTCGCTAAAGACGTGGTTACTTGGAGCAAAATCAGATGGGCCCTTAACAGCTTTAAGCCATACAAATCGCCGGGATTTGATGGAATAATGCCCATCATGTTCCAACAGGGGATAGATATACTGGCGCTGGCGCTCTCCCTCATTACGAGAGCCAGCCTGGTTCTGGGATACATTCCGAGGGCATGGAGACGGGCCAGGGTTGAATTCATTCCTAAACCTGGGCGTCCAACAGACCAGGAAACGTCGCTGACGCCAATAAGTCTTATGCCCTTCCTGCTAAAACAGTGAAAAAATGCTCGACTGGCACATTAGGGGCGGTGTACTGGAAGCATATACCCTACACTGCGGACAATATGCATACAGAGCAGGTGTCTCAACAGAAACAGCACTGCACCAACTGGTGCTGAAACTAGAGAATACGCTAGACCAGACCGGAGGTGGCGCTGGGGGCGTACCTAGACGTAGAGGGGGCCTTCAGCAACACCTCATTTGGATCGGTTCTGGCAGCTGTTAGAGTGCGTGGAGTAGAGAATACCTGCTGCAGGTCGATGGGTTCCATGCTCAGAGACTCAGAGACAGGGCAGTGTTCACCTAACTCGTGGGAGGGACCCTGTGGGCGGGGGTCGCGGCGAGGTGTCCGCAGGGGAGCGTTTTGTCTCCCTTGGTCTGGTGCCTAGTCGTGGACGGCCTGCTCGGGAGGATCCTCTCGGGTGGGGAGTATGGGGTACAGGGCTAGAAGGACGACATTGTCATCATAGTCCTAGGAAAGGTTACACAGTCAGTGTGGGAGCGCATGCAGACAGCACTGAAGGTGGTGGAAAAATGGACGGTTGATCAAGGGCTCGGGGTGAGCCCCGAGAAAGCAACCGTCATACCGTTTACGAGGAGGAGGAAGTGGAAGAGCCACAGAACTCTCACACCATACGGTAGGAACATTCCAATGGCCATTGTGGTAAACTATCTTGGGGTCGTATTGGACTATAAGCTAACCTGGAATGGTCACGTTGAAAAAATGCTGCATAAGGCAGTCATGGCGTTAGCCGTCACTAGACGGCTATATGGAAAATGGCCCACTGGCTGTACACAAGGGTGGTCAGACCATCCTTAACATACGCGGCACTGGTCTGGTGGCCTTAGGTAACACAATCCAGTGCCAAACAAAAACTAGGCAAGATCCAAAGAATTGCTTCCTAGGCATCACCAGGGCATGTCTTCAACCCCAACAGCCGCGATGGAGGTGTTGCTGGATTTGCCCCCTTTACACTTAGTTACTAGAGGGAGGCGAGGCTAGGACTATATAGACAAGCCTGCAATAATAGACTTAAGATCAATCCAGGCTCAAGGGCCACTGCAAAATTCAGGAGATTGTGAAGGGGCCCATGCTTGAAATGAGGTCACACTTCACGAACTCGTGAATCTGCAAGGAAAACAACTTTGCAGTGGAAATCCCCGACCGCAAGGCACCACGGAATGCGCTTGTCTGGTTCGCGAACGGATCTGGAGCGTGGGACGGGGGCAGGTGTTTATTCGGAGGGACCGAGGGTAAGTCATAGTGTTTCCCTCGAAGCCCCTGCAACGGTCTTTTACGCCGAAATGTACGCCATCCTGCAGTGTGTGCGGGAGAACACGAGATGGGGCTACACCAACAAGCGGATACTCGTATCCACAGACAACCAGGCAGCCCTTAGGGCCCTAAGTAGCCCATAGGTATATTCCTGGCTGGTGAGTGAGTGCCGAGACGAGACGAGCGACCTGGCTGGACAGAATGAGGTCACCCTCATCTGGGTGTCGGGTCACTCCGGGGTCAAAGGCAATGAAGAAGCTGACAGTCTCGCGTAAAGAGGGTCAGCAGAATCATTTATGGGACCAGAACCGGCTCTTGGCGTGACAAAGAGCACTGCCAGGGGATCTATTAAAACCTGGGTCAAAAACCAACACAAGGTGTACTGGGCAGATTGTCCAGGGCTCAGACATGGGAAGTCAATAATTGACAAACCCAGTTCAATTAGAGCTGTGGAGCTGCTAAATCTTAGCAGAGGGCAGCTGAGAAACATAACAGGTCTCTTGACGGGACACATGGCCGTCAAGAAACTCCTGAAAAAATGGGGCGGTGCGAGGTGATCTCGCATGCAGACTCTGCGGCGGGGGGGAGGTATCAGCCCAGCACATTTTGTGCGAGTGTAAAGCTCTGGACTGCAGAAGACAACTGATCTATGGTCAGTCTTGACCGGAGACAGAGTAATATAAAACTTCACCCTGCCAATCGCTGTACAGACTAATTCAAGGCACACTGCTTTTGGAATGGTTGGAGTAAAAAGACTAAGGGCATGCACAATAAGCCAAAGGTTGCAGTGCTATCGGGGCGGCAATGCCACGGACGAGCCCTGAAGGAGAAAAAAATGGTTGTATTATCATTTTCGCAAAAATATAGTTGTATTTTCAAATTTTGACATTCATTGTTCCGATGAGCATACTGTTTGCCACTGAGAATGAGGCATTTTGTTCTGGGGATTATAATTGTAAATGTATAAGGATGTTTAGGTATTGGTAATGTGTACAGCTGGTAATATGCATCATCTGACTCGTCCACTAATGCTATTTCTAATTGGACAATAATTTTGAAGTCAATTTGGACTGTTTTTATTTGAAATGTTTAAATCGTTTGTTGTTACTAGTCTCGAATTTGTTATATAATTTTGTATTTTAGCTAGTTCTTTTACTATTAGTTTATGTTTAAATATAGAGAGGTGAAATGTTCTTAATTTGGAAAAGGTATTTGAGAATTAATTCTTGTACGTTGTTTAACAAGTATCCTACTTCTGTTATTAACTCTAGGTGTTTTAGTCTATGGTAATGAAGTAACTCTTTGAGAACCATAAATTGTGAATTCTAATTCTTTTATTCTTGTCGCTACTTTTTTTTTGATTCTATCTAGATTTTCTATAATTTGATTAAATTCCCAAATTGCTTCTATCATTAAGCACGCTTGTGAATTCATTAGTTCCCGGATCTTGTTTTGATCGTGAGTCAATACCTCAATTGCCTGATAGATATTTGTGTCATTATTACTTGTAATTGATTTAACCTATCATTGATTTTAAAAATTGATTTCACTTGTTTTATAATGTGTTTATAATTCTACGTCTTTTTCTGTTCTTACAGATATCTATATTCTTAGTAGCTATGAATTATTCGATAAATTATGTTATCTGTGCTACTTATGTTAATTTAAGGGTTATTATAAGTTTCAATATTATAATATGTAATCTCTAGTCATTTGTCATTAGACCCATTGTTTTCGGAACAGTATTGTTTTGTTTCTTTACAATCGTCATCTAATTGTTTTATGTCATATACGTGCAGTAGTTATTACTTTCGGTTCCAGTTAAACATTTTGGTTCTATAACAATATATTAAGTCAAAAAAAGGGCTTTCAATGGCTGCGAGTCTATAGTGTAACTGTCTGTCAAGTTACAATATTGTGTTAAGTCCGCTGGTCTTGCATCATTTTCGTTTTGTAATTGAAGGCATCGGTTCTGCCTACGTGTGAATATTAACTTCCAGTGGCTATCTAAGTAAATTAGTTTATCTGCTTTTTAAATATACCACGATTGCTCGTCAAGTTGTACTAGAGTTGAGACTTTGTTGAGTGAAGCTGAGAAGATTGAGTTTGTTTTTATTTATGATTCTACCTGTAGTGTGTGGCACTTTTATAATTAATACCCTTGTTATTACTGACTGGGATGTTTTATAATAATGTGTTGGCTATCATTTTCTTCAAATACTTTTTATTAAAATTCCTTTATTGTCTTTTAACAGTGAATTTATTGACTAAGGTCTAAAAAAGAGATTTTATGTTTTTTGTGAAATCCTGTGTAACCTGTGTAATATATTGCACGATTGCTTATTATAAAATTTATCGATAGCATAACAATACAGTTTTTTCCTTTCCTATCGATAACACTACGTTAACATTGATATTTATATTAAATTTGGTTATTTTGATTTGCGATTGTTTTTTATGATTTTTATATAAGATAGTTTTTCTTGACTTTTTCTTATTAACAAATAAACATTTTCTGTCATTGTTCTAATCACTTATGTATTGATTTTTATGTTGTGATGCAAGTTCAGTATGTTAATTACTTGTTATGATTATCGTGTTTCAGTTCCTTGTCTTAGTAGTCAGTCTCTTACGTCATGTCTTGTTTGTCGATTATGCGAATCTCTAGATTCGATTTAGCTAAGTAATATAGTCAAGCTGGTTGTGTAATCCACTTAGTTAATAGTGGCAAGTTCTAATTAAAGCTTTGATTTTTGTTTCATTTCTGGAAAAAAGGAATATTTTTTTTCATTCCCAAATATGTCTCTTCTGCGTTCCTGTCATTTTTTGCCTTCGTGAAAGAGTACGATTGTTTCGTTAATTTCATTATCGTTTATGCTTATGAATTGTTTTTGTTTATTTATACTGTTCAACTTTGATTGATTTTTAATATTTACGGGATTTACTTCCGACTTGTAAACCTTATTGATTTTGAATTTTTTTTCGTTGTTGATTTCTATTTTTTATATTCGGGAAATTGGCTGTCTATTTAGTCTCCTATGGCTATCATGTACCTGATTCAAATTATTACTTAATTTATCATTTTGTGTGGTTCCCTGTATAACCTATTCTGATCGGGATACTGGTCTTGTCAGCATGTGCTTTGGTAACAGGCCTAAACTCTCTAATTTTGACTGGATGGTTGACTTTATTGCGTTCCTTGCACATTGAGTATAGATACTTTATTATACTGTCTGCATTGCTAGCTTCCCGTTGAGGTTTATGCATGTAAGCTGACTCGACATAATTCATTTGTTGACTTTGACCCACTGGGTTTTTAAAACGCGCTGACCTGCTATCTGTTCTCAAATTCAGCTTGCTTATTTCATCATTCGTACTTTCATTATAAATATAGTTAGTACTACCATTGTTACCCTGTGTCTTATTTCGTTCTTTTTTTATTTTGCTAACTTAATGTTTCATTCCTAACTTGTCCAACGGTTCAAAATTTTGCTGATTTTAATTATATTTCTGTGACATATCCAATTTGTAATTCGTTGTACTGTAATTTGGTTCATCACTGTAAAAATCTGTATTTTAATTTGTTTCGTCACTATAAAAATCTGTATAGTAATTTCGTTTATCATAAAAATTTGATAAGAGTAATTCGTGATTTATTTCCTTGTAGTTTGTCTCTTCATCATTGAATTGGATATGGTGCAATTGTTCCCTACGAACTGGGAGCAACTTATTCCTAAATTGTATTGAACTTTGTCTGTTTAACCGGAAATTTGAAACGCTTATATCCATGGGTTCTGGACATTGCCTATTATTGGGGTTATTTGGACGTCTGAACTGATTTGAATGGGCATTTTGCCTGGGTATTTGTGAGGTATTGTGTCTGGTTTGATTATTGTTATAATTGCGTTGATCATTATTCTGATTACGAGGTCTAGAGTTTGGTTGGAAAGGCCTCTGAAATCACATATTACTAAAATTTGGCATTTGCTGTCTTTGATAAAACGGTCTCTGTAGTATGTCATGTATATTCGTGTGGACTGGCTGCTTATGTAGCGGCTTATCCCTATTGTCACAGTTCTCCTCGGCAAATATAAACTTTAACGCCTGTTCAATGCTTGGCGGGCTAGTTGACCTTAAGATCATCATCATTCCTAGAGGATTGCGTAATACTTCCAAGAATGTCTTATGTGTTTGTTGCTGATATATCGTCATTTTGAGCTCTCGGTTACTAAATGTTAGTGCATCTTCGTTCGGTTTCTGTTTCAATTCTAACAGTTCCCTTCACAAATTTTTATCGTCTCTTTGATGCGTGAAATTTTAAAGTATAGCTTGTGTTAAATCTATCTAGGAATTAATTATTTTCCTATTTATAAATAGCCTTGCGTGCCTTAATAATTCTGTTTGTACAAAATTTTTAAAAAATAATTTTAATATAAATTATGATTTCCTATGTAAAATTGATTCGTTACTAAATCTACTGCTGTAGAAAATTTCCCACATTTGCCGGTTGGACGAAAAATTCGGGTATTGCTTTCAAATAAAATTCTTTGAATTGATCTGCCATATTTACGTTATCAATCTCTGCATTATCTGCACAATTAGGTAACTCGTAATTATTCTCATACTTGTCTTAATCTATACTCTAAATATAATAAATTTGTTATTTTTTCGTCAGACATATAATTATCAATAATACACACAGGTAACAAGTGAAAAATTAAAAAAATAGAAAACCGACTTCATTAGGGATAACTCAAAAATGCATATGCGCTGCCACCATTTGTTAACGTGTTATCGAAGGTAAATTAAGAATAACTCAAAAACTACTGGTCAGATCTTGATCAAATTTATATGGGACCACAATAGAAGCACCAGCTTTCAAATGAAAAAAGAATCGTCAAAATCGGTTTACCTAGAAAAAAGGTAACACACATAAAAAATACAGTCGAATTGAGAACCTTCTCCTTTTTTTGAAGTCGGTTATAAAGTGGATAAAAATACGTGAAAACTGGAAAGTAGCAAACACTTACATAGCAATTACTGCTACTGGTTCCATTAGACTGCTTGGCTGTGTTTCTATACTGTTTGGCTCTTACTTTGGACTGCTTGGTAATTTGACCGGTTTTTTTTTTTTTTTTTTTAATGTCAACAACACACCACGAGGGCTTACAGCCTAAATACTATCGTACCGTGGGTGTTGACAAGGAGGAAAGAGGCAACTTGTTAAATCTGGACTTGAAGGTTTGGAGGTTCGGAGGAGAAGGAAAAACATGTGCCGGCAAGGAATTCCACAACTTGGAAGTCCTCGGGACAAAAGAACGGGCATAACAAGATGTTCTATGTCTGGTGACCTGGACATTAAAAGGGTGCATTCGCTCTGTTCCCCTGGTAGATCTGCTGGGGGCAGCAGGTGGGGGAATTATGGAGGAAAGCTCCTCTGAGCAGTGCCCGTGCAGATATCTATAAAAGAGAGAGAGGTCACCAACGGCACGTCGGTGGGCAAGGGATGGAAGCCTTTGGGTGAGGGTAGGGTCACCGATGAGACGTATAGCTCTCTTTTGAATGGAGTCCAGGATAGCGAGTGTAGAAGCGGCAGCTGCACCCCAGATGTTGGAGCAGTATTCGAGGTTTGGCCTTATTTGTGAAGTGTATAAGGTATAGAGATTAGTTGGTGAAAAGTATTTGCGAGCCCGGAAGAGGAAACCCAATTTCTTAGCAGCCGCTTCTGCAATTGATGTAACATGTTGGTGCCAATTAAGATTTCGATCCACAGAAATGCCAACAAGAGAGAAGGACTCATTACTTTGAATAACTTGGTTGTTCATTGTGATGGGTCTAGGGCTGCTGTATCTCTTGTGAGAAAGAAAGCAAGACTTAGTTTTGGTGGGGTTGAATTGTACAAGGTTTCTACTTCCCCAGTCTAATATTTTTTGGAGGTCCACGGAGACAGAACCCTCCATGAGTCTGCGATCCTCATCTAATTGGGCTAAAGAGACAGGCTTAGAATATTGTATATTTGAGTGGAGGGTGCTGTCGTCCGCGTAACTGTGAACTGGGTTGGATGTGCTAGAGAGGAGGTCATTGATGTGGAGAAGAAACAAAGTAGGGGCTAAAGCTGAACCTTGAGGAACTCCTGCATTAATTGGATACAGTTTGGAGGAATGGCCATCCACAACAACAGATATGCTCCTGTTGGAGAGGAAATTTGCTGTCCAGGTACAAAGTTTTGGTGGTAGGCCATAGGCCGGAAGTTTATTAAGCAGCGCTGCGTGCCAGACCTGGTCGAATGCTTTGGATATGTCTAGAGCAACAATCTGGGATTCACCGTATTGTTCCATAGACTTGTTCCAAGAATGGGTGACAAAGGAAAGGAGGTCGGCAGTCGATCTGCGCTGACGGAATCCATACTGCCTGTCGTGGATTAGACTGTGTTTTTCAAGGAATTTTAGTAGTTCGGTGTTTATATACTTTTCCATCACTTTAGAGATGACTGAAAGGAGAGAAATAGGCCTGTAGTTGCTAGGAAGCGCTTTGGATCCTTTTTTGGGGATGGGTTGTACTCGAGCAGTTTTCCAGTTACTAGGGAATATGCCTTTATTGTAAGATATCTGAAACAGACGAGTCAGGACAGGAGCAAGCTCTGGTGCGCATTTTTTTAAAACAATTGCTGGTATCTCGTCAAGGCCAGAGGCTTTCCTGGTATTAAGAGAAGAGAGCATCTTTCGTACCTTTTTAGTTTTGAAAATGATATCCGTCATTTTATGCGCGACATTGGGGACTGTTGGTGGTTGAACATTTGGAGGTGGGTTGAGAGTAGAATTTCCGGCGAACAACGAAGCAAAAAGTTCAGCCTTGCCCAGGGCGGTAGAAACAATTTCATCCCCTGAGACAAGAGGTGGGAACGTGCTCTTGCAGAAATTATTCCCAATAGACTTAGCAAGAGTCCAGAAGGGTTTGCCGCCGTTGGAGCTTGAGAGTACTTTGTTTTTGATGTGGTTATTGAACGAGTTTTTTGCCTCAGAAAGAATGCGGACATAGCGGTTTCTTGCGTCGTTGAAAGCTTGACGATTTTCTTGACTGGGATTGTGTAGAAGCGTTTTGTGAGCTTTGACCTTTTCAAGTCTGGCCTTGTCACAGGATTTAGAGAACCAGGGCTTTTGAGTAGCTGAAGAGGTTTTCTGTGTACGTGGAATAAATAATTCCATGCCAGCTTGGATAATTTCGGTGACGTTTTGTGAGATATCAGAGGGGTCAGGATGAGAGAAGCAGACAGAGGCCCATGGAAATGAGGAAAAGTAATCCCGCATTTCGTCCCAGTTTGCGGAGTTGTAGTGCCAAACGATACGTGGGTGTGATGACTGTGTGACCTCGGGTTGCATTGCACAGGAAGCAGTGACCATTCCGTGGTCTGAGCGACCAAGGGGGGCGGTGACTGATATCTTATAGCATTCAGGGTTTGTAGTAAGAAGGATATCCAAGGGATTTGAGCTGTGTGTTGGGATACGAGGAAAGTAAGTAGGTTGCTGAACTATATTAGCCAAAGAATTGCTGACTGCAAAGGCCTCCGCTGCTCTCCCTTGTGGATCGGTTTTTGAAGATCCTAGCCATTCCTTATTATGGACGTTGAAGTCGCCAAGAACAGTGACCTCGGAGGAAGGATATTCAGAAATCAGATAGTCGGTTTTTTCAGAAAGGTAGTCAAAGAGCTGGACAAAGTTGTTGTCAGAAGGTGACCGGTAAATGCAACAGATGAATTTAGTTGCAGCCCTGAGAGAGAGTTTTATCCATAGTATGTCTTTTCTTCCAGCTTCTAAATTGGGAAGTCTGGTGCAGGGTAGATTGCTACGGACGTATGCGCACACGCCTCCATGCAATCTAAAGGCAGTAAGGAGCTCATACCCCGGGAAATTAAGGTGATTATTGGCTGTTTTGGCACTGATTTGGGTTTCGGTGAGGAAGAGGAGTTGGGGCCTGTTAGCCTGAAGGAAATGGTGGACGGAGTTCAGGTTAGAATTTAGGCCACATATATTCGAAAAGGATATGTTAAATCTTGATGTTGGCGCCCCCTGTACACCCCTCTCCCGGAGATCCGAATGGAGGGGTATTTTGCCTCCGGAATATTTTATACAAGGAGGAGCCATCATCATTTTTGCTTATAAGGGAAACCGACTCATACACCAGAACCGGAAACGTCCGTTGGGACTTCACCGGCCCCTTGATGTATGGGGTGGTACCTCCTCGGGCGTGAAAAAATCCTTTACTATTACATAAAGGAAAATTCCACTACCACCTGCTAATTATTAGTCAATATCTGTTTGATTTTTTTACCGACCCTACCGAATGCGCCACTTATCTTTACGGTTAAGACGTTTAGACGTTTAGCTTTTTTAAACAATATTTATTTAATTATTACATAATTAATATAATAAAAAATACAATAATAAAAATAACATATATCAACATAAGTGTGATACTAATAAAAATACAATACTGCAGCACGCGATGTGCAAAGTACTATCTGTGGAACAAGAATGAACATCTCGCTGAAGGCGAGTGGCCTATTTATAATATGTCACCTCGGGAGTCGCACTATTGTCTTTAGAGGTAACTTCTACACTACTGACTCAGCTTCTCACGCTTTGTGACGTTGTTTCCCATGGTGCCTTCTAATCCGCTGACTCTGATGTCTGCATACTTGAGTTGCTACATTATTGTAAAAATATCCCGTTGTTATGGGTCCATCTATCTCGCAACTCCCTGCCATTTTTTATTAACTTTAGATTTTCTCTACCTCCAAAATAACTATTATTCCAAATAGGCTGAGCAATACATGATTTATCAATAGTGCCATATTTCAGTTGCGCTAAGTGTTCTTTAAATCTAGTTTTAACAGTTCTTTTAGTTTCCATAACATATTTAAAAGGCCGAGGTTGGACACTGTGGCTGTAAACTGAAACAAAAAGAGAACCACCACAAAAACCACAAAAATTATAACAGCGGGTTATGCGCTAGATACGTATTTCGACAACGAAGTAGTCCCCACCAGTAACTGTTGCTAAACTTAGTTTAGCTAAACTCTCTGTTATTATTTTTTTCGTTTTTTGGGGTGATTTTGCTTTTGTTTCAACATATTTAAGTTCACAATCCTTACAAGCTATTTCATAGATTTGCGACTCTTCTGTGGTTCTATCTTTGTCCTTTGGGATACCCAGCAAATGTTATAATGTATTTCTTTGTATAAAACGTTGAGGTTACATTTTACTTATGCAACACACTGAATTATTAGTATTAACTACAAAAATGCAAAATTATATATAATATAAGAATAAATGTGTGCGAGCGTTTTTCTTTAAAGTTTACCTAAATATAGATATTCATATTATTACAAACCTTCCCAAGTAACAAATTAAGGCATATTAACCAGCACTCGAGTCCAAATAACCTATGGAAGTTGTAATTTAGTTATAATTAACCAAAATGTTGGCTTGATTGTCATAATCACAACAAATTTGAAAATGCAGCTCCTAATTAACCTATTTTTGACTATTAGAATTACTTCAAAGTCAGTAACTTACAAGTATCCAAATTGGTAAAAATTTTGTTCAATTTTTCCTATAAATATACTTAAATATAATTCTGAGTTTCAATTCCACAATTGGTAATTTTTAGGTCGAAGTGTACCCTAAATTGGATAGTAAACTGGCTAGTAAGGCCAGATACCTAAAATACATATTTTAAGGTAATTTATTACCCAATATTAACTTGCAACACGTCTCTGTGATATAGTAGATTGGAGGTCTTCTTATGAAGTCCAGATTACATATATATTACCAATCTAACTGCAATACAACACAGGAAATATTTTGGGGCACTAAGATAACCTAAAATGGGTTTCTGATTGGCCATTATAGTCATAATTACTGCAGAAGTGGTCTTCCAAGTCAAATTGCCTACATCAAAGTTGAAAATACCCGTAAAATCTGACTTCAAATAAAAATTTCCTCAAAGTTCAAAGTGTACAGCAGTGAAATCAATTTATTGAAGGTGTTTAAGTTGATGAACTTAATTAATAAAAGTTTTATTATTCAGTCACAGTCTCTGTGTAAATCCTAAAAACGTATGACAACTTTATCGGCAACTATTATATAGAAGAAAAGCTGCTGATTTAAAATCACCACGTTTACCCCTTCAATATAATCCATCCACTTTGTTGACAACGGAATGAAGCATTGGTAACACGGTCAGCTGTTTATGTTTATTTACTTATTTTCGCTCTATTGATGTCTATAAACATATTATGGAATCAAAGATAAAAAAACGCTATATAATCATTCCTATATGTCTTACCGGTGTGTACGTATATAAGTAATATATATATATATATATATATATATATATATATATATATATATATATATATATATATATATATATATATATATATATATATATATATATTTCGATACATGAAAATCTATGAATGCTAATACATTTATAGCTACATTTGAACTAAATTCGTTTACCATGTAGTTTAAATTCTCATGATAGCACAAAATGCCTTCAAAGTTTGGTTAGTTTGCCTTGTCATTGGGAATTGTGATTTATAGGTAAAAAAATAGAGCAAAATTAACTTTTAGGTCAATAATGTTACAACGGTAGCCATATTAAACTATGTTTGCGGTATCCATCTTGATCGTATTCAAAAACTAAAAACAATTTTTTGTTGAATCTAGTGTAATTAAATTTTAAGTCGAAAAAACATAAAATAATGCTTATATAAGATGAGGGTAGAATAGTTTTGTCTTGTTTGCATCACCAATCCTCAAAATCAGAATTTCAAGAATTTTGAATAGTTTTTAATTTTAACTTATTTTACTTTTTACAGAGGCGCTTCAATTATATCAAAGTATCATAATCATGTTAACAGAAAAAACATAACCGCAGTGGTTTCCTTTATACAGTGCGAATTACTTTTATCATTGATCAAAATATTTAAAGTATCTTCTTTGATCATTCAACATGTTGTCATTTTTAAACAAAGATGGACATACCTAGCTGCTAATATCTACTGTTTGTTAATACATACATGACCATAGATCCTACAGAATAATGTCACATGCGCAGTTCACGGCACTTGCGCCCAGATGTCGGATTCAAGTATAACGTTGAACGTATTTACCAATAAATTACGTCCATTGGCCCAATATAGAATGAAAATGCCCTGATTATAAATAGAACGCGTTGGTCGAAATGCCCTGCTGGGCATATTATCGACTTCCCTATCACTTTTAGTTTATTCCCCACATTGGTAAAATACACTTAAAGTTTACTTGAAAATGACCTGTGGTGATTTGGTCGCCGACTTCTTGTTAGGGCGATTTTACGTCAATTTGACTATAAATGTTGCTTGGGTTATCACCACGCTGTATAGATAAACATATGAAAATTAAAACTGACCACGCATATGTATTCTAGGGGCCTAGTTTGCACTCGTTTGTAAACATTTTTTCCAATTTTTTCATAAGTGAATTTTTTTAACGAAAATTATGCATTAATTTACTAACTTTTTTTACCCAGCATTGAAAAAGAACTTTTAATCAGTTAGGTGGCTCTTAAGTAGAACCTCTCTGGTAAATTAGATAAGGAATATTATAAATAGAGAAGACAAATGTCACAAACTTGAGACAGAACTAACAGAATGGAAACTGGGTAACAGATCCCCACATCGAACTTGCCTTCCTTTTAGGAGCTTTGTGAACATACACATGAAAAATGCTCGATCGTTAAAAATGATGTAAGATTTGATTTCTTTTTACTATTTTATTAACTTATACATAATGAAACTACTCAACAATTAGCTCTTCATCTAACTGTGGGTTAACGTAATAACAATTAACAGCTACTTGAGAAGGAAATGTTCATTTCAGCGGTCCATCTTTTAACCAAGGAACAATGTGCGAATTTGAAGTATGCCTGAAACTTTCCAAGAGATAAGAATTCACTCTTCATTAATAATAACTTTTAATATTCATTTTGCTCTTCTCAGTTGCCTTTCTCCTGGCGACTAAGCCGACTTCAGTAAATTTAAATGCTGGTATATTTGAATGATAATGGAATAACGGTGCCTCAGCCCACGAATGTCGCGCTCCACTGCTGAGAAAGCTGTGAATGCCTTGATAAGCTGTGTAAGCAACTACGCTTAGCTCTTCTATAAGCTTATAATAGTAGTCTAGGATATATCACTTAAAAGAAAATATTGCCTCTGGCAAGGTACGTAATAGATCTTTTCAATCCATAAAATACATATCTACATGGTAGCTATACTACATGAAGGATTTAAATGTTTAGCAGTTGGTCGATATTAGCATGTGCTCGATTTTAGTGCCATAAAACATTTTCCTTGATCTCTAAAAACTTCACACTTTCTTACGAATTGTCATGAGAAAAAAATGCGAAGTTTTGCATTTTTGATATATAACTATGAGTCAAAAACACTAGACACCATAGTGGTAGAAATGTATATATATATATATATATATATATATATATATATATATATATATATATATATATATATATATATATATATATATATATATATATATTGTGTGTGTGTGTGTTTGCTTCTTTACCGTTGCCCTATTTCCGCGACTATGGCCAATCACCGACGCCAGGGAGCAGTTTCACCTCACTATTCTGGAAATTTTGCCGAACCCCTGCCTTTCTGTAAGGAGGGTAGGGATCTTTAACGTGCCCAACACCGTATAGACACGGGACCGACGGCTTTACGCCCCTTCCGAAGCGCGGAACGTGCAGACATTCAACTTGCTCAAATGCAATGCCAGAACCTCGGTTGATGTTAATATTACAGTTTGTATTGAAAAAGTGAAAGGACCACCCTGGGATCGAACCTAGTACCCTTCGGTTCAGAGGCACACGTTCTTACCCCTGAACCACCGAGGTTCTTATATATATATATATATATATATATATATATATATATATATATATTGCTATGGTATTTTTGGTTTTCAGCACTTTTAGTTGTAGAGCATGAGAATTCAATTGCGTCTTTATTTAAAAAAACTCTGGACGCAGCAAGCAATTTTCATTAAAAGGTTTTTATTGCAAATATGTGTGTTTTCTTTTTAATACAACAGCCATCAATTTTGGTTACCAGTATAACCAATATAGTAACAATGTGCCATGTTTCATAAAAATAACTTTATTGTGAGAAAATCTACAAAACTTTCCAAAAGTAAACTTGTGTTCCCGGAAAAACTCGTTTCTTGGTCAACCTTATGGGTTAATAGCAAATTGGGCTATTCAAATATGAAGCATTTGATCAAAACTTGCTTCCATAACGCACTTGCTACATCCAATTTATTTTCTTACAAACATGCATTGTATTTCGATGGAAAATGCAAAAATGCAATAACATAAGACGTGTTTGATAAAAAAAAAAAAGAAAATTTGTATCACCAACGACTTATGGGCCACCCTGTGACTGTATAAATATTTTTTTAAGATGTAGCTTAAGACACCCTATAAATAATATATACAATTTTTTTCATATCTTGTATAATAACGGATATATTGAGCTTTATTGATTTTTTACGAAAATTCGACAAAAATTATATATCATTAAACGATAAACTCTATAGCTAAGACTACTGCCAAGCATCAGAGAAATGGTCTATTTGAAATGAATTTTCTGGAAACATTTTAGTAAAATGAAGGACAATGACGGTTGAAACTAAGACTTCAGGGTTTGTAAAACATCCTTTTTGAGACATTTGATTTCCATAGCCCGTATTAGATTCAATTTATTTACCTAAATGTTGCCGATTTTGATGTTTTAACTCGCAACTTTGACGTTTTGAGAAAACCCCTTTTTTGAAATGCCTATAACTTTTTTGTCTTTCGACCTACATAGCTAAATTTCGGTTGATAACTTACCTATAAGGATATAAACCGGCGTACCAAATTTGGTTGCCCTTACTTTGCTTATTCCGGAGATATAATTTTTTTCGAAAAAAACTCAAAATTTTCCGGGAAAACCTGGGCATATTTTTCTGGGTAACGAACTTATCCAAACAAAACGAATTTATTCACCAAATCTAATAAAAATCGGCCAATTATTTTTTGACCTATAGCTGTGATACATATATATATATATATATATATATATATATATATATATATATATATATATATATATATATATATATATATATATATATATATATATATATATATATATATATATATATATATATATATATATATAAACGTATAAAAATTGAAACTGACCCGGAATATGTGTTCTGGGGGGCCTAATTAGCGCTCATTTGAAGAAATTTTTTCAAAATTCAAAAATCGGGATCTCCTTATTAGTGAATTTTTTTAAAGAAAATTCACTAAAAAAACGCTAACATTGATGAACCTGAAATTATGCCAAAAATTGTTTCCTTACTGCTGTGTTTTTCCCTCATCTCATGGGTAGAGTTCTGTTCTTGAGCTAGCATTTTTGTTTGATATATTTTATTTACAAATTTTAATTACTCCAGTGTTTGGAATTTTTTAAAAAAATTATATATAATTGGGTTCTTTTGATTTTACTTTTACTAGACGGTGAAAGACAGCCTTAATTTATCATATAACTAGTATTTGTTTCAGTTGAGGTCAAAATTAAACAGATTATGTAAGTACAATCTAGTATGTTTTATTTCTGATTGATTAAATTCACAAATTTCCATTGAAAACATAACTATATCAAATTTATTATCGCTGATTGTCGATAAATCAATACAAATCTAATTTATTTAAAACAATGAATTAATTAACTATGATCTAGTGATTCGGCCTTTATCCCCCTTAGTGAGATAAAGATACATTAAAATCATTAATGAGACTGAAAAAAGCTTAAAAACTAATCACACTATAGAAAAAAGTATGCACATTTATTACGACAAAGTTCTCAACAGAACTTACTGAATGATGTCTAATTGATTTTTCCATATGATGTGTACTTACTGCTTTCCATTTGATCTACTGTTTGGATTTTGTAGCTTCCCGGGATTGGTAATTATTTTCCATTTTATTGAAATGGTCTCAACAAACCGTGTACCAGATACTCATATCGATGGATATTTGACAAAACATCGTAAGCGACAATTTTACCAAAATTGTGTTTTTTGGTCTAAACGATTCCTTGGGTAAAACTTGATCATCCCGACACAATATCGTACGTCAGTTCTATTGTTTTCGCTGAATTTTATCGTTTTGTATATTATCGTATGCGACAATATTGTCTAACAGTGTTTAAATTATACCTAAAACTATCGTAACTGTTGATGTATTCCCGACAGAGAATCGTAAGCGCCGTCGGTTACGATAAATTAGCGAGAACATACGACAGTTATTAGTGACCATTTATTTCTTGTCCACTGCGCATCAGTCCGAGTTTAAGAGCTGTTATGCGTTATTCTAATGATTTCAGTTTAGTAGAGTCATCGTAAGTGTCTGCACGTAACGAAATTTGTACGATTTGATTGTGTTTAAGGTTTAGTGTTTTTGTGGTTTAAATTTGAATTGAATAATATTAATTTAGTGGAATAGAATATAGTACCATGGTAAGTACCATAATTTTAGTTATTTGTCGATAATCACACTAACTTAAACCGTTTATAGATGATGGCTTCTTCACGAGGGTATAGAATAGCATTAATGGGAATACAACAAAGTCAAAAAGAGATGCAAGTAGAACAAAAAAGGTCGAACAGTTTAGAAAACGTGGAAAATAATATTAATATTATAAATCATTTGAATCTAAATACTGCAAATGTTAAAAGTAAGACCATCATCTCAAATAATATCTCCTTAAATGAACATGTTACTGACAACGGTCCCTCTAATAATACTACACCAAATCAGAAGCACTTTGAAACAATTCTTGATGATATAGACAGCATGCCAATTGTATTTTTAGAGAATGAAAGTAGTACTGTTTCTGCCACTGTATTATTGGACAACAATTTAGACGATGTATTGAATGAGGGTTCCACTTTTATTTTAAATGAGTTCGAAAACTACATTGATGATAATATTGAAGTTATCGATGAAATCCTAGTTGAAAAGGCGCCGGAAAATAAGCAAAGAAGGCTGGTAAATTATTCTTCAAGTTCGGAATCAAACAACTCCGAGTCAGAACCTGTCTAAAAAAGTACAAAACTGAAGAGGTTTGATTCAGATTATTCGTTTCATGAAAAAAAGGATTCCGATTTCTTCTATTCAAGTTCCGATTCCGAAGATACCGTTGAAAAGAGTACTGTTGGTGAATCTGGGTTGAGAAAACCAAAAAAAGCTAACAAAAAGAAAATAAAAAAATTGAAAAGTGTTTGGGAGCTTTAAAATCAGTACAGGAAAATCCATGCAAAAATAGAAATTGTCAAAACTCATGCGCCAAAAACTTTACAGAACAACAGCGTCATGACATTTTCGAATTTTATTGGGGACTAGGTAGCCATCAAAGACAGCGGGATTGGCTTTTATCCTGCATTAAGGAAACTATTCTTAAACGAAGACGCGTAACTACCGAAAATAGCAGGCGGAATAGAACTTTTAAATATTTTCTCTCATGGAATGGGACTGAAGTCGAAGTTTGCCAAAAGTTTCTTTTAAAAACACTATGCATCTCGCAAATGACTCTGAGATACACTAAAGACAATGCATTTTCTGAAAAATTTGCTAAGACTGATCAGAGAGGGAAACATGATCCACCTCATAAAACAAAGCAGGAGGACAAAAAAAGTGTTCATGATTTTATAAAAAAGCTACCAGCAGTTCCGTCTCACTACTGCAGAGGTAGTACAACAAAAAAGTATTTGCCAGCGGAAATGAGAAACGTGTCCTTCCTGTATAGAATATTTGTAAAGGATCAACTAGAATTATTTAATGTCACGACCAAAGTGTCCTTGAAAGTATTTAGAAATATTTTTCGTAAAGATTTTAATCTTGGTTTCCATCTTCCTAAGAAAGATAAGTGTTCAGTTTGCGAAACAAGAAAAGATAATGGACTTACATTTACAGAAGAAGAGGTGGATGATTACGAGGCACATGTAAGAGATAAAAATGAGAGTAAACAGAATTTTCTGTCTGACCAAAAGTTGGCAAAAGAAGACAACAGTTTTGTATGTGCTAGTTTCGATTTACAAAAAGTTTTGAACACGCCACATGGCGAAAACATGATGTTATATTACTCCCGAAAATATGCTATGTACAACGAGACTGTATATGAAAGTGGAACTAGGAACACCTTTTGCTATGTATGGGGTGAAGCTGACGGCAATCGAGGATCAAACGAAGTAGGCACAATCATAAATAAATATTTAGAAATGATTGACCAGGGAGGAAATGTTCAGGCCGTTGCGCTTTATTGCGACAGTTGTTCTGGTCAGAACAGAAATAAGGCTATTTTGGCTATGATATATACGTTTTTAAAATCGTCGAAAAATATACAAGACATAAAAATCGTATTTCTCCTTCCAGGGCATACTTACATGCCCGTGGATGCAGTCCATGCTACGATAGAAAGATTCATTTCTAAACGTATTGTTTGGGCGCCATCAGAATGGGCTACATTGATTTCCAATGCTAGAGTTCACCCAAGACCCTTTGAAGTTATCTCCATGAAATATTCTGACTTTATAGATTGGAAAACAACAGCAGAGAATTTACTGAGTAGTAATAAAACCAATGATGGACAGAAATTCAAAATAAGTAAACTCAGAATAGCGTATTTTAAGAAAGGGGAGGATAGCATACACATAAAATACTCATACTCCGATTCTGTGGAAAAGATCGTTTTACCAGTATCCCTTGTATCACAGTCTAAAGGTTTGTAAACTCTATCATAATCTAATTCTATCAAGTTAACCACATTTTGTTATTAGGTCGTAGATCAAAAAAATCACCAAAAGCAGTAGATGTCCTTAATTCGTCTCCGTTGCCAATTTCTGAATTGAAATTAAAAAATCTTATGGAGCTGTGTGAAAAAAAAGTAGTACCCCATAGATATTGGGACGAATACAAATCCTTTGTGGCGACGGTTGATGTTCCAGATACTTTGGCTGAGACTGATAATGAAGACGAAATTCGTGAAGAGAATTGAAAGTCTAAACTTGTATTTGTACTGCCATTTTAAAGTTTGTGTGATACTGTACGTTTTAATTTTAATGCCATTGTAATTAATGTTTTAGTTCAAATAAATTTATGTATTAGTACAAATGTTTTTGTTCAAATATTTTAGTTCAAATATTTTGTCTAATTCTGTACTTTTAACGTGTTCAATAAATGATAAGAAAAATAGCCTTTACGTTATTTATAACTATTTTAATGGTCATGCATCGCAATGTCAAATGTTTTAGTTTAATTCTGCACTTTTAACGTTTGATAAATAATGATAATAACAATAATGATAATTATTAATATAATAATAATAATAATAACAGCCTTTGCGTTACATAATACAAATTTTTCCCATATTATAACGAGAATTGCCAGATATACTAAACATCGTATGTGTATCGTAAGCGACAAAAATCTAGTAACATAATGCCTGACAAATTATCGTAAGTAGCAAAAATTAATGTAAATAATTCGTTTTCTCAAATTCAATACGAAAATTCAATTAATATTTACAAAACAAAAGTGTTACAAACATTTTTATTACTCATAGTCTGAGAAAGACATCAATTATAAAAAAAGTTGGTTCCTGTAAAATTTACTGTGTGTCGCTTACGATGTTTTGTCAAAAACCCATCGATATATATTGTTCCCATTTCAAACTGAATATGATTTTATTATGAGGCACTTGCCTTCACGCTTAATTTTCAACTTCCATATTTACAGTGTCGCCGTACGTCAACGAATGAAATTTTACTTCCCGCAGTTCATTTACCAAGCGTCCTATTGTCCTGGCGCCGTCTCCTTAAATAACTACACCTGTGTTACAAAAAATCTCGCCGTACCTGGATAAAACAAAGTTCACAGGCCTTGCATTTTCCCATTGTCCAACTTGCACTAATTGAAAGCAACCAAAAAAAAAAAAACTATCCTAATTAACGAACACTGCGTGTCTTTTCTGATAATTGTCATTAATAAAAACTTATTTTTAACTTTACACTATACACTTACTTACTGTCTAAGAATAAAATAGAAATCACTATATTCTGTTAAAACTCGATAAATAAAACCAAGGCTGATTCGAGTTTAAGGCTTTGTCGTGTAAACATCGTTCATCTCGGATCGTAGTTTTCGCGATATTACGAGTTATTTAAGCTCATTTCTTGGCAGTTTTTTTTAGTGCAAATTAATTCCATAGTGCCAGATAGTGACTATAGTAAATAATCTTATATTAAAAGTGCACTCTTGAACAATTAAGTGACAGATTACAAATTAACGGTAATATAAATCAAGTAAATATTTGCATATTTTTATCACTACACAGAGATAGTATTATCGCAAATATATTCTCATACATAAACTCCGTTCTTAAAAATAATAATTGGCAACCAGTTATACACTGATGGAGTGCGACTTGTGGCCTGCATATTAAGGCTACAAAATAAGCCTACAAAACGAGGCTGCCTCTATGTATAGGAGCAGCCAAACACCCAACAATGAAGAAATAGTTAACCAACCTACTGTATCCACAAATATAATGACCACTAGATCAGAAAACCCAAACGCTTCAACACTCAGATCCTATGCTCAGGCTATTGCATCACGTCCAGTTCAAGTAATACCCAAGAAAGAACAAGCTATTATCATTAATGCAGTTGACGGCCCAAAACTTATTGAGTATGTAAAAGCAGTCAGCAAAATTACTAGTGCGAGAAATATTTTATTTGCTTCTAGAATGTCACACAATCGTGTGTGCATCTATTTATCCACAACCACCTTAGTCGATTTAGTAATAAACGAGCATAGCACGATAAAAATAGGTGAACATGATACTAGTGTCAGACGTTTAGTTACACCAGCTAAACGAATTATAATTTCAAACGCAAGCCCATATATACCGCCCGAAATCATTGCTGACGCACTTAGAGAGTGTGGGTTAAATTTAGTTAGCCAGCCATCTTTCTTGAGAGCGGGAATGGTCGGGGACGAGTTCGCGCACATCTTAAGCTTTAGAAGACAGGTTTATATAACACCGCTTCCAGCAGATCAAACCTTACCATCGACATTATGCATTGTTTTTGAGGGCATAGAGCACAGAATTTTTATAAATTCGGACGATATGGCCTGCTTTCTATGTAAACAGACAGACCATATTGCTGCTAATTGTAAAAACAGCGAGAAATTAAACACAAATCTGCCAACTCGTTTAGAAAACGACGGTATAGAAACTCGCGGTGCAAATGACAAAGCTATTCTTGAAAACATATCACCTCCACTAGAAAACACAATCAGTTCCCAAGATCTTATGAGCGATGCTGATGCTCAAGAGGCACAACCTCTTGCATGTCCGGAAAATCAAATACAATCTGTTAAAAGACCAGCACCATCTAGTAGCACTGGTTCACTTATTGATCTTGCAGCATCTGTTGACTATCAGCCAGCAACTAAAGTAGTTGATACCGAATTTGTGATACCTAAGCAACCGGAAACTCAACCAAAGAAGAAAAAGAAGAAATCTAACATCGATCTGGACACTGCACTAAGCAACGTTAGAGAGATAATCGCATCCAACCAACCACAATACATTTTAAACTTTGCTCAGCTGAAAAGTTTCCTGGAAAATACCTTCGGTTCTTGTGATCCCATAGAAGAGGCCCTTAGATTTGTAAGCAGATCTAATATACCTGCGCTACTACAAATTATGTACGAAATTTACCCAAACATAACAAACAAGGCGATCAAGAATCGAATATCTAGATTAAACACAAAGTTTCGTAAGCACCTTGAGCAAAACGCCGAAACAGAGAGTATCTCATCTATGGAAGTAGACGACTCTGACTCAAATAATTAATTTTACAGAATTCATAGATCAAATTAATATACTTCAATGGAACTGCTCTAGGTACTTTAAACGTCTTCCATTCTTACAAACACTGATTGCATACTCAAAACCACATATCATTTGCCTACAAGAGACCAATCTAAAAGACGAACAGTCAGTGAATTTGAAAAACTACAATTCCTTTCTATTTAATCGAAAATCGTCTCTTAGAGCCAGTGGAGGAACTGCTATATTTACCTCCACAGAGATTATGGTTAAAAGCATAGCATTGAACACCCACCTCGAAGCAGTTGCAGTAGAGGTATTGACTCCCACGAAGTTCTCTATATGCAGTATATATTGTCCAGATAGCCAACCACTAAATGAGCGTGACATTTATGAGCTTATAAAACAACTACCTTCTCCGTTTTACCTTTTAGGCGATTTTAACTCTAGAAGCAGTGCGTGGGGCAACATCAAAACGGATCAAAGAGGTAGAGAAATTGAGAAACTCCTACAATCCTCAAATCTAATACTTCTAAACACAGGCGAACCTACACATTTTTGTGCAAGATCTGGAAGTTTAACTTGCATTGACCTCAGTTTTTGCAGTCCTAGCTTGTCAATGTCCACAGAATGGAAACCCCACGATGACCTATATGACAGTGACCACTTTCCTATTTGCATTAAAAAGTCTGTTGCTGGTACCCAACCAACATTCCTCATCAGTAAATGGAATATTTTTTCAGCAAACTGGGTATGTTACAGAGAAGAAATAATTGAAAAGATGGAAGAATTCAACATCGATACGAATGCAGAGGCGTGTTTAAACAATTTCAACAACATAATCATTAGATCAGCAACCAATCACATAGGAAAGCGTACTACTAACAGCAGACGACCGCAAGTACCTTGGTGGAACAACAGTTGCAAAATTGCTGTCCAAGAAGCAAAACGAGCACTCAATAAGTTTAGAAAACACAGAACGCAACACCATTTTCTGGACTTGAAGAGACTTAAGGCATTGGCTCGGAAAATAATTAGAGAAAGCAAACAAAAATCATGGGAAGAATATGTGGGAACTCTATCTATAAACACCCCTTCCTCTGCAGTATGGAACAAAATTAATAGGATTAAAGGAAAGCAAAATTTTCACCATATACCGGGTTTATATGATAGTCAAGACAACCTGGTCACTTCAAACGTCGATATGGCAAATCTAATGGCAAAAAGTTTTTACGACATCTCTGCCAATGAAAACTACTCTTCAGATTTTCTCAAAATAAAACAGGAAACTGAATCAAACATTCGTATAGATCCTGGTGATGATAACGCAGCTCCAATCAATTCACCCATTAGAATGGAAGAGCTTAGTGGAGTACTCGCCAACGCAAATAGCTCGGCAGCAGGTCCAGACGATATTCCTATGGTATTTTTAAAAGAATTACCTTTAATTGCGTTAAGTAAACTACTTGATATTTACAACCTGATTTGGGCGAGTCATCAATTTCCCTCCATCTGGCAAGAAGCTGATGTGCTACCGCTTCACAAAATAGGCAAGCCAAAAGATAGAACCTCTGGATATAGATCAATATCTCTCACATGCACTTCCTGCAAGGTTTTGGAAAAAATAATTAATAACAGATTAATTTGGACTCTCGAGAGCAAAAGTATGTTAAGCCAACATCAAAATGGATTTAGACCAAACAGGTCTACCATGGATAGCTTGATAACACTAAACTTCGAAATAACAGAAGCATTTGCATGCAAACAAGAAGTACTTGCAGTATTCTTAGATATAAACAGAGCGTTCGATACAACGTGGAGACACAAGGTTGTTCGTGATCTACACGATAATTATATAAAGGGAAACATTCTTCACTTTATACAACACTTCCTAGAAAATAGGCGATTTAGAGTCAAATTGAACGGAGCCATCTCATCCCAGTATGAACTAGAGAATGGAGTTCCTCAAGGTTCTGTATTGAGTACCACTCTTTTCCTAATAGCCATAAACAGTGTCACTAAATACATAGCACAACCAGTTAAGATATCCCTTTTTGCCGACGACATAGTACTTTTTTGTAGAGGAAATAATGCAGATTCAACCAGAATACTATTACAAGATTCCATACTCTCAATTCAGAAATGCTCAGAAGAACTTGGTTTTACCTTTTCCGTAGAGAAATCAGAAGTGATGCTCTTCTCTCAAAGAAGGCACGTCAGCACCATCACTCCACTACAACTATACAACAGTGATTTAGCCATGAAAGATGAACATAGATTCCTTGGGATGATATTAGATACCAAAGTAACATGGAAATCTCATATTAATTATATTAAAATGGAATGTCTTAAGAAAATTAATATCCTAAAAGTACTGGCAAATCAAAATTGGGGAGCTAGCGAAACTGTGCTCCTTACAATATACCGATGCCTTATTAGATCAAGACTTGACTATGGTTCTATTTTATATTCATCAGCTAGTAAGTCAACTCTTAAGCAACTAAATGTTATCCAAAATACAGCATTAAGATTAGCAACAGGAGCTTTTAGGACCAGTCCTACTTTAAGTATACTAAGGGAAACTGGAGAGATACCTTTGTGGCTAAGGAGGAAACATTTATCGCTGTCATATGCTGCGAAGATTACATCGGATACATGCAACCCTGCACACTCGATTGTTATGAACAGGGTATTTCAAAACTATTCACGCCTTGCTAACATATATTTAGATATACACAATAATTTAAGCTCAAGAGATATCCACTACGTCAGAAAGAATGTTGTCCAAGATCCTCCATGGTTGGAAAACCACCTCATTATCAACACAACCTTGAGTATTTACAACAAACGAACAACACCTGCCCCCTCTCTAAGAGCAGATTTCTATGGGATTCTCAGCCAGTACCCATATGATGCAATATATTACACTGATGCATCTAGATGCGGCTTCATCACTGGTTGCTCCGTTTTCGGAGCGGATATAAAACTGAGTCTACGACTCTCGGATGTTTGCAGTGTGTATACAGCAGAGCTCACAGCCGTACACTTGTGTCTAGAAACTTTCCTTAAATCTTCCCATACCAGATCGATTATTTGCTGCGACTCATTATCAGCTGTCAATGCCATAGGAACACTTTACAACAAACATCCTATTGTTGCAGACATACATAAAACGGCAAGGGAAATATCCCAGTGTGGAAAATCGACAGTAATAATATGGGTGCCATCTCACTCTGGTATAGGAGGCAACATTCAGGCAGACAACTTAGCTAGGAAGGCTTGTGAAAAAATTAATCCAGATCATGAGTTTATTATACATACAGACCTTCAAACTCACTTAAAACACACTGTTCACGAGGAATGGCAACATTTATGGTTTAGTGCTCAAACTAAACTCAGAAACATAGAATCCACCACTCAGATAACAAAAATAACAAACCTAAACAGACGAGAACTTATCATTATCAGAAGGTTAAGGATTGGTCATACTATGCTTACACACAAACACCTACTAGAAAAAAGTGAACCTCCTTTATGCAGCCATTGTAGTACTCAACTCACAGTAAACCACATTTTGACTGAGTGCCCGGGATATAGTGAACAACGGTCGTATCTGGATCTTAAGGAAAACATCAGTGATATCCTCAGTTTCTCCGGAACCAATGATCTATCGAGACTAATTTATTTCTTGAAAACTACTAATGTTTACAACACATTGTAACTTAAGATTCCACATTTATGTTATACTAAGTTAGAGTAGTGTTTATGTTTATAACTTCTGTTTCAGATTTATTTTTATTTTTTGTCTGTGCCAATGGCTTTTATTGTCGAGGCACCTATTATTAATAATAAAAAAAAAAAAAAAATAAATAAATAAAACCAAGGCTATTATTCTGTGTTCTATTGTATTCCAACGACTTTTGCTTAGTGAACTTAAAATGTACTACATGTAAAAAAGAAATCATTGTTCTGTATTCTTTTACCTGTTATGCTATTCCCTATTCAAACCTAAAATATTTTACACTCTCAATTATACAGGGCATTTAAATATTAGGACGTATCAATTTAATGCACATGGTCCGTTTTACTCCACAATAAAATGTTTTTAATTTTCTGACATATCTGCTATCTATAGCAATATATATATATATATATATATATATATATATATATATATATATATATATATATATATATATATATATATATATATATACATATATATATATATATATATATATATATATATATATATATATATATATATATATATATATATATTACACGAAGGGAAAATAGGTATATTTTTAAGCTGCAATGTTTTTATTAAGTTCAAAAACAAAAAGTCGTTTAAATGAGGCATACTATAATCAAAAGAAGTTATTATTTATCAATTTAAAATGCAAGGTAATCTGTTTGTTATAAACGAAATAAGAAGACCGACCTAAATTAACCCAGTTAAATGAGCTTAAAATTTTGAATAAAATAAAAATCAGAATACCTTAAAATATATGCTTAATATTACATCGTATCAAATGATAGGGGACAGCTAAGTAGATCTACAGCCACGTCATAGAAAAGTACATTCAACTGTTGAACACGTAAAACAAATACAAATAACAATCAAAATTCTTTACACAATGATATGAAGGTTAAACCTATAAGAAAATAGATAGTAAAATGTAAAAAGTAATTCGTAAACCAAGTAAATAGTCAAAAAATAACTAAAAGTCATCAATAAAACACTTGTAATGTATAACTAATTGAACTTACTTATTGATATGAATTTAATGAATAAATAAAATTTACATAAAAGTTACGAAATTTAACTTGACTACTCAGTCTAAAGCATGAGCTTTAATGTAATTTTTGCACTCACAACTGGTATGGTGTAATATGTACCAATAAAAATCAGAAATACGGTTAAAATTGATTGTTGAAAATTTACTGAAATTATATAATGTTAACAGTGGTGAATTTATTAAGATGAATGAAGTTATATAAAGCAATTGACTATATGTTTCTTGATGAATTTCACCTAAATGAAATTACTTATGCTTAAAGATCGACAGATAAATGAGGTACTTTTTGACGAGGTAGATATTTTCAGAACAGCTGTAAATATTAAAAGCGGCTGTTCGAAAATAAATATAATATAAACACACGGGTAAAAATTCCACGCAGTAAAAATTATTATTTTTATTATTAATATTTCTTAAAAGTACGCATTTTCGAATTATCGCGGCGGAGTAAAAACATATCTGCAGAAGATGAGGATAAGGTATCTTCCACCGATTAAGATTTTTCAGCCGGGGACTGCAGAGAGAAAATAACTACTGGAGGCATATAGAGATCACTGTTTGCCGTAGCGTGTTGAAATCTATAACTTGAATTTTGATTCAGTAAATGAAATGTCTGTTCGTAAAAATTGTAACAAAATGTTAGAATACAGTACCGTCCGTCCCGTTGTTGTGTGAGACAATTTCGTATTTAATTCGTAATAATTCTATTGAACGCAGTCGAGGTAAGAACATTTTAGGCTTGTCTTATTGTATTTAGTTATAGCGAATTTTCGGATATTTTTCTCAGTTTCCACGCGTCTATCCGTCGACGTCGAGATTGCGGGATCTAGCGTAAATCCCCTCCATTACCCTATCACATCATTGTTGGCGTGTCGTAATACTTCTGGGAGGTGATGCTGTAGCTAACACATATCTCTCAAGGGTATTGCGTACGGCCGTTCCGATTTGACCCTGGTCTGGACGCTGTATGTACACAAACAGGCCAAGGTCGAGTTAGTATATGACAATATACTTCCACAGGGTCTTCCCCTATAACCCTCCCGTTTCTTATCGACGCACTGACGTCGAGGCGTTTGATCGCGTGGTACTGGCCTCGACAGATAGACGCCATTTTAACTATTTGAGGAGCGTTTCTCCGATCGACCCACTTAACGGCTGCATCCACTGGTGGTAAACCACATCACTCGGAGGTCCCGTCCGCATGACACCCGCATTTTTTTTCGTGGGGAAGAATTAATTTCGTTGGCCCGTCACCAATAACATAACTTGTTTTATAAATTTAACTATTTGAGGAGCGTCTCTCCGATCGACCCACTTAACGGCTGCATCCACTGGTGGTAAACCACATCACTCGGAGTTCCCGTCCGCATGACTACCGCATTTTTTTTTCGTGGGGAAGAATTAATTTCGTTGGCCCGTCACCAATAACATAACTTCTTTTAGGATAAATCACATTGTAAGAATACCAGTGGACTGCACCGTTTTATAATGTAATAAATAGTGTGGAAATTGTATTCAGTCTATGTTATAACCACAAATAAATCTGCTACACCCATACAAACTTTCGGAAGGTCACGGAAATACCGGGGTAGCGAATAAAGCCCGCAACCTCGGAAGTATCTATACGGCCTGTTACTTCATAGGCTACCGGACCTTCTCCACATAGCTATCCAGGCACTCTGACCACAACCATGGCCAGAGCCTTGTGACGAGGTTGCAGACATCCTCGCAGGGAGTAAACCCTTTCAAAATCTGGCGCCCGGGACCGTTACCGTAAATCCGTTGATCTGTTCCACTAAATAATTCACCCCGCAAGTCAGGCATCGTTACAACTTAGCTTGACACTAGCGGTGGGACTCCATCGGTTATTCGGCGCCATCTAAACTTCTCGGCCATCGAGGAAGCGATTCAAGGCTGCCTAAACCATTGTTCAAATACTGTGGGGACCTCTGGTTGCCTGGTGCGAAGCTACTCTGTCAAGTATGGTACGTTCTCTACCTCCAGGAGGAGGGCAGAGGACGGCTTAAAAACGGCCTCTAAAGCTGAAGCCCGAAGCGGCGTCGCAAACGGCGTCAAAAACAACAAGGTTACTGTAACAGTTGAGGTGTATAAGTGTCTGTCGAGTTCGTTATTATTCACATGGGGCAGTATGTTTAGGTTAAGTACAAAATTTATCTTCATATTAATAAATAACAAAAACAAATTGGTTGTTAATATTGAATCTTGCAAGAACATCACTACAAGCCACCATGAAAACAATATAGGAATCACATATTAGACAAAGCAGTTGTTAAAGTAAATTCACTACTGTAATACAAGCAAGCAATCATATATAAATCATAAATAAAGCAATTGATAATAGCAATTATAAAATAAGCGAGCGTTATATCTCTTCCCCTTACCTCATCAAGCGTGCTGCCTTCTTTTGCTACTTTTCTAGATTTTAATGGCATGATCTTTCGAAACTGAATTTTTAGTAAGAAGAGAATGTGTTTCGTGTTTTCAGGAGCTTTTAAAGTCTTCTTATCTTGAAAATACATCTGACAAAGTAACTGTCGCGTCTGAAGAATAATTCTCACTGACTAGCAATGCGGTAGGATTATTGACTACGAATCTGGTGAGCCATCCCAATGGCTATGACGTCATTATGTTGGCAACAGTTCTTTACTGAATAAATATTGTAAAATGTATTTATAAACGTTATAGTATGGGAAAGGTTGAAAAACTAGCAACATGTTACAAATGAATAGTCGATAGCTGAACTGAGTTTATGTATTAAAAGTTGAACAGGATACTAAGGTAAAATCAGTGAAATGAGACAAAAGCGTATGACATTAGGACAATCTATGTCCAACATAAAGTGAATGCAATTTCGTGTAAGAATCTTGATTAAAAAACAATTGCATACTAAGGTATATCTTGAGAGTTCCGATAATGTTTATTAAAACAAATTTTAGGTTGTAGAAAATGTTTGTTTCATTTAGTTTAAATAATTTGTTATATTTTAATTCAAAAAAATATGTATGTGATTGTAAAAAAGTTCCCTGATTTATAGTTTATGAGACAGACAAAGGCAAAATGATAAGTAAACAAAGCAATACAAACTAGAGCCAGGCAAAATAAATTTATACACTAATAAGGTTGATAAAGTACAATACATCAAAATTTTAAACTTACTACTACAAGTTTTCATTGATACCCAGTAGGTTCCTAGAATTGAAAATTACATTTGTTGGGAAGTAACTTCTTTTGGATTGAGTCTGCAAAGCAGCAATGTCATTGGTTAATACAGCCACAAAACAGTGTATCGAGATTAAATAAATCTCGAACCAAATACACTATTAAAACACCTAAATTACATTTTTCGAAAGAAACTTAATTTGATAATGGATAGGTTTTTTATTGGACAATAAACACACAAAAGAAGGTATCAAGAACGATCAGTCTCGAACCGAGAACAATTGGTTTTTAAGCACTTCCTTCTTGTTTCAACATCCGAAGCATATGTATCATTTTTAGATCGGTTGTATTAAAAATACAATAAACACGTGTTAATAATGATTAGAAAATCAATCCAGATAACCTCAAAACCGATAATAGTGATTACCAGAGAGTATTTTTTGTTCTTCTCTCAGCACTCGTCCGCGGCTTGCCGCCCTGATGGAACTGCAACCTTTGGTTTATTCTGCATGCCCTTAGTCTTACTCCACCCATTCCAAAATCACTGTGCCTTGAACTAGTCTGCACAGCGATTGGTAGGGTGAAGTTTTATATTGCTCTGTCTCCGGTCTAGACTGACCGTAAATCAGTTGTCTCTTGCGGTCCAGAGCTTTACACTCGCACAAGATGTGCTGGGCTGATTCCTCCCCCTCGCCGCAGAGTCTGCATGCGAGGTCCCTCTCGAACCGCCCCATTTTATGCAGGTGTTTCTTGACGGTCACGTGTCTCGTCAAGAGATATGTTATGTTTCTGAGCTGTCCTCTGCTAAGATTTAGCAGCTCCACAGCTCTCTTTGAACTGGGTTCGTCAATTATTGGCTTCCCACGTCTGATCCCTGGACAGTCTGCCCAGTACACCTTGTGTTGGTTTCTGACCCAGGACTTAATGGCTCCCCTAGCAGTGCGCTTCGTCACGCCCAGAGCCCGTTCTAGTCCCATAAATAATTCTGCTGGCCCTTTCTTCGCGAGACTGCCAGCTTCTTCATTGCCTTTGACCCCCGAGTGACCTGGCACCCAGATGAGGGTGACCTCATTATGCCCAGCCAGGTCGCTCATCTCGTCTCGGCACTCACTCTCCCGCCAGGAATTTTTACACGTGGGCTACTTAGGGCCTCAAGCGCTACCTTGCTGTAGCCCCTCCTATTGACAGAGAGTATTACAACACAGTGAATATGTTTGAAATCCAGATAAGTTGTAAACATTGAAATAAACGGTATTTAGTAAACGATGCCGACTTCTTGAAGTTGGTGCAGAGTAAATAATTATTATTGATCGAGCTAATTAAAACAAAATTGGCTTTAAAGAGTGCAAGTAAAAGAAGAGTACAGAGATCCAGTAACGTGTCAATGAACGTGAAATTTACCAGTGAGGAGGTGATTCGTATTAAAGTCTATAGCTAAGATGGATGCCAACATTCATTCCCATGACAACACGTTGAATCAGCGGTTGTCTTGGTTACCAATATCGAAAGCAGAATCCGTTTGTGAACATTTGAACAACGTAGGAGAAATTTTAAATTTTGTGATTTATAAATTAGTAAATACAGGAGATAAATTTAACATATTAACGGATCCGTAACAGATTATAGATTGTAAATCTATACCTACTGATATCTTACCAACAATTAGAAAAGTTCATGATAATTTAGACGAGATTTGGTACCAACAAGACTGTTGTCCAGCTCACAAGGCTAGGATCGTCAAGGAATTTTTGTACCAAAATTTTAATAATCGTGGAATTTGTAACAATGGGCCGGTTCATTGGTGTGCTCGAAGTCCTGATATAACACCCATGGATTTTTATTTTTGGGGTATTCTGAAAAATGATGTGTATAAATTCGATCCACCACAAAATATCAATGAATTACGAAACAGAATCACGTTATGTTAATAGTAGAAGTCTATTACTAGCTCCATGGCCTACTGCTTTTTGAACACTTTTTTTTGTCATTTGCTTTCTGGTATTTGATTTCATAGCCTACTATCCTCAAAACAGTTTTCCTCAAAATTGTCAGTGCAATTACAAGATTTCTCAAGCATGTTGTACACAATTGGAAAGCTCTTTTCACGGGCTATCACATGAGCAAAAAGTCCAATATGGCTAGTCCAATATGGCTGCCATAATAAAAACAAACGTTGACACCTGTAGCTCAAAAACAAATGACAATCCAAAGTTGAGAATAGCACAAAAAGATTACTCTGTAAAAATTGGCCTGATAATGTGCAAGTCTTAGACATGTCAGATCAACGACTACTTAGAAATTGAAGAAAAAAGCAATCGACAAATTTTGGTTTTTTCAAAATAACTCTAAAACGAAAAGAGGCAGCGCAAAATCATATTTGGAACGAGCATGAAATTCTACAAAGCATTGCTAATTTAACCATCTCCCTATATCTAATAATAACGGAGGCTGCGATACATTACCATCCAATTTGGGACACACGGTATATCTCGCAGCAAATACAGTTCGAAGCTGCAGTTTGGGCAGATTTTGAGGAAATTCGAGGGACAATTTTTAGGGGAATCTAATTATTACTGAAACGATGCAATTAGTGCATTGATGTTAGGGGGGACTATGTTGAAAGATTATATATAATTGTGAATCTACGCCGTTTCTTTCATAGGCAGGCCGTGAAATTTTGACGCTTACCTCGTACCCTTATCTATGTTCTTGGTTTCAATACACCTAAATAAAATCTCGTCTGGGAAAAGAAAAGGTTTTCAAAATATAGTTTTTTTTAATGGCATACAAATATCTCAACTAGAGTTTCATAAATAGTAAAAATACAGACTCATTTAAAACTAAATGCGACTGGAGTTAAGTTTAGGTGTTTGGAATAAGATATCTCTGACAAAATCAAGTTAGTTTCAGAGATTTATGCACAGTGTACCAAAAAATTCATTAGCTTGTGAAAGTGACAAATGTAAAATAGATGAGGACGTGTAGGCGCTAAAAGGGAACAACTTGCTGCCGCATGATCGACGAGAGACAGCCACCAGTTGAATATCACACGCACAAATGTCAAATAAAATTCCCCTGCTGCTTCGCAAATGAATATTTTCCACATCATAGTACAACCTCTTCACTTACATCTGCAAAGCTTATTCACATTTATCTAGGTATACTCTATTTTGAATGTGATATTTCTCTAGTCCATAAGAACTTCTCCAGAAATAATGTACATATGTTTTGGAGATAGTGACATATTACTGAATTTTCTTAAAAAAAATTCACTAATGAGGAGATCTCGACTTTTGAATTTTGAAAAAATTTCTTCAAATGAGCGCTATTTAGGACCCCTGGAACCCAAATTTAAGGTCCGTGTCAGACGACTTTATATATATATATATATATATATATATATATATATATATATATATATATATATATATATATATATGTTTATATATTTATGTCACACCTATAACTGACCGATTTTGATAAAATTAGGTGAGTACCTTCCTTTCGCGAGTGGTTTGGATAAGTTCGTTAGCCAGGAAAATCCGCTGAGGTTTTCCCGGAAAATTTTGTGTTTTCTTTCAAAAAAATTGAAAAAAATTTCTTTCTCAAAAATTAACAAAGTAAGGGCAACCAAATTTAATACGCGGGTTTATATAAGTATAAGTAAACTACCTACCCAAATTTAGCGCTGTAAGCTAAAGAACAAAAAAGTTACACGCATTTAAAGAAAAATAAATTTGGGTTTTCCTCAAAACGTCAAAGTCGCGATTTAAGACGTCAAAATTGTTAATATTTAGGCAATGAACCTGAAATTAATATGATCTATGGAAGGAAAATGTCTCAAGAATAATGTTTTACAACGCCTGAACTCTTAGTTTCAAACGTCATTGTCCTTCATTTTACTAAAATATTCCCAGAAAATTCATTTCAAATAGATCCTTTTTCTGATGCTTTAGCAGTAGTGTTGGCGATAGAGTTTATCGTTTAATGGTATATCATTTTTGTCGAATTTTCGTAAGAAAATCATTAAAGCGCAATATATCCGTTATTATGCAAGTTACAAAAAAAGTTGTATACATTAATTGTAGGATGTCTTAAGTTACATCTTTTTTTTTTTTTTTGTTCCCTCAGGGCTCGTCCGCGGCCTTGCCGCCCCGATAGCACCGCAACCCTTGGTTGATTGTGCATAAGTTACATCTTAAAAAATATTTCCACAATTACAGGGTGGCCCATAAGTCGTTGGTGATTCAAATTATCTTTTTTTTTAGTGAATTTTTTTAATCGAACACGCCGTATGTTATTGTATTTTTGCATTTTCCATCGAAATATAATACATCTTTGTAAGAAAAGAAATTCGGGACGCAGCAAGTGCGTTATGGTAGCGAATTTTCATTAAATGCTTCAAATTTTGAATCAATTTGCTATTAAACTATAAGGTTGACCAGAAAACCAGTTTTTTTCGGGAAAATTTTAAGTTTACTTTCGGAAATTTTTGTACATTTTCAAACAATAAAGTTATTTTGATGAAACATAGCACATTGTTTCTAATATATAGATTATACTGGTAACCAAATTTGGTGCCTGCTTTCTTAAAAAACATATTTGCTATTAAAAACATTTTTATGAAAATTCACTACCATAACGCACTTGATGCGTCCAGAGTTTTTTTTGTAATAGTTTGAGTGCATTTTTCTAGAACAAAAGCGCTTAGATGGTTCACAAAGGTAAGACATTCTAAAACTTCATTGAATGAGCGCGAACCTAGGTTGCGAATTCGTACCCAAGGCCAGTTACAAATCTCTTCTTTTCTAAAAATTAAATTACGATGATACTAAAGATAAAGGACATTTATGTCTGAAAAATTACATCTTAAAATGAAAGAAATATGCGAGTCATTAAAATTAAATATTTGTCTGATTTTGCAACACTATTGGCGTACCGCAAGGCAACATACCTGGCTCTGTTTTATTTGGAGTCTTTGTAAATAATATTGTGTGTAATCTGTCCACCTACCACTAAAATGCAAATGCGGATGATACCAATGATCATACCAATGCAAATATCTCTAGAGAAAGTTTTTAGGAGTCTCGTGCTAGAGTTAACGTTTCTGTATCTCGTTCGTCAGACTGGTCAGTTACTCATCACAAACATGACGAAAATGCTTGTTTTTCTTGAGATAATGTACATTTTAACTTAAGCCTCTCTGTAAAGTTTGTCACAGGTTCAAGTTTAGCTAAGTAAAATTATGACTGAAGATGCCTTTATAGTGTCGCGTATAATAAAGTGGTTTGCTAGCGAAGGAGCTGCCTGCAAAGAAGGGAACATTTCAGATACTTTTACAATTTTTTCGGATATTCAATATTCAACCATAAAAAGATCTTGTAAAAAATCGAAAAATAAGTAGTTTTCGAAGGTGACTGTTTACTTGCAAAAATATCGGATGAGACTGTATCTATTAACAGAATACTATATCAGTTTTCTATAAATTATATTTATTAGTTTTTTCTAGTGCCATAAAAATGTTTGCGCTTTATTTTTAAAAAGATGTAGGTTATTACCTCCAAGTGGGTAAATTGTCAGTTTCGTGACGTGCCCTAAACCGTCGATTTATTTTTTTAAGCTGATAAAAATTTGGTTTAGCTTGTAGTACAATTTTTTGAATAATCTCGTTTTTTAAATAAGTGCATAAAGTTAGTTACATCTAAAATGAAAAATTTGTAGCTGTTTTTTATGCTAAAAGAGAAAAATGGGTAATATTATTCACAACCAGTGTATCATATGGTATATTTTATTCTTTGTTTCCTTTTTCTTATCAAGAAATAAAATATTACGTAATAGGTAAGACATAACTATGTTTGATGGTACGCATCTTGACTTAAACTTAACTTTATTTTTTCGGTATATATAAATATATATAGAGATGCAAGTGGGTCTTACATTCAGTACCAATGTGGGGGTCACAGGGTGAAGGTCTTGTTAACACAGCCATTAAAAAACTGCCTGTTGAGTTACACATACCTGGTTATCAGTTTTGTGGTCCAGGCACTAAACTTAAAGAACGTCTGGCTAGAGGTGATCAAGGTATCACGTTTGCTGGCGAAGAAGCTGTCTGCAAAGAAGGAAACTTTTCAGATAGATTTACAATCTTTCCGGATATTCAATGAATCAACCATAAAAAGATCTTATAAAAAACTTAACAGAAAAATAAGTAGTTTTCGAAGGCAATTGTTTACTTGTAGAACTATAGGGATGAAACTGTATCTATTTCTTCAACAGAATACTAAATCTGTTTTTTATAAATTATATTTATCAGTTTTTTCTAGTGCCATACAAATTATTAGTTTAGTGACGAGCTCCAAACCGTCGATTTATTTTTTTGTGCTGATACAAATTTGGTTCAGCTTGTAGTAAAATGTTTGAAATAATCTCGTTTTTTGAATAAGTGCATAACGCTAGTTACATATAAACTTAAAATTTTGTAGTTATTTTTGTCTATGCTAAAAAGAGAAAAATAGGTAATATTATCCACAACCAGTGTATCATGTGGTATATTTTATTCTTTGTTTCCTTTTCCTTATCAAGAAATAAAATATTACGTAAGAGGTAAGACAGAAGCGTGTTTGATGGTATGCATCTTGACTTAAACTTAACTTTATTTTTTCGGTATATATAAATATATGCAGAGATGCAAGTGGGTCTTACATTCAGTACCAATGTGGGGGGCACAGGGTGAAGGTCTTGTTAACACAGCCACTAACAAACTGCCTGCTGATTTACACATACCTGGTTATCAGTTTTGTGGTCTAGGCACTAAACTTAAAGAACATCTGGCTACAGGTGATCAAGGTATCAGTCTAGAGCTTGTCAAGACCACGACATCGCTTACGCTCAATAAAAACAATTGAGTGATAGGCATCGATCCCACAAAGTGTTGAAAAACGAATCGTGGGAGAGAGCCAAGTCGAAGGACGCAAGTTTTGGTGAAAAGTTGGCCGCTTGGAGTGTTTTTGTTTTCTTTGACGTCGGTCTATTTACGCGGTTATGGCTAATCACCGACGGCAGGGAGCAGTTTCACGTCACTATCCTGGACATCTTGCCGAACTCCTGTCTTCTGTATGGATATGGATATTTAACGTGTCCAACATTGCATGGACACGAAACCGACGGCTTCACGCCCGCTCCGAATGTGCGGACATTCAATATGCTCAAATACAATGTCACAACCTCGGTTGATGTTAATCGTACAGTATCTACTGAAAAAGTAAAAGTAGAACTCTGAGATCGAACCCGGTTCCCTTCGGTTCAGAGGCACACGTTCCTACCACTGAACTACCGAGTCTCTCGCTTGGAGTGTTATAAACACCATGAAAGTTAAGTTGGTATGGGTCTTGATGTAATGAACTCGAAACCACAGGAGAGGTTTCCTTTAAAACCATTCTTAGTTTTATTGGTGAAGTTATAAAAGATAGAAATCTTATTACAATAGAGAAAGCTGTGTTTGGTACCGCTCTTGCAATCGTTAGAAAAACTAGTGGGCGTAGAAATGTGCAGAAACGACGCGTCATTGCAATATCTAAAAGCGGAGGCCTCATTCCACTGTTAGCGTTCATTTTTGGTGGTCTTTCAGCACTAGATGCTCTGGGTGGCGGTGCTACTGGTATTGCGAAAGCAGTTAATAATGCTAAAGTAGCCAAACACAAACTACAAGAAGAATAACGCCACAACAAAACAATGGAGGCCATTGCTATTGGTAAGAGAGGCAGTGGTTTAAAACTAAAACCAAACCTTAAGAGATTGGGTAAAGATATGTATCAGAAGAAGAAGCGTAGCGGTTATGGGTTGTATTTACCATAGCCAAAGAAACGAATAAGATGTTTACCAGTAAAGCCACCACAGATACAGATGCCATAACGATTGCTGGTAAAATGAAAATCGCATAACTTAGAGGTGTATACATGCGGGATACTCTACCATCAAGTGAACCACGTAAGAATAAGCCATTCATCATGAATTTGCAAACTGTGTACTTTGATTCGCATGGAAACTTGAAGCCACCAGTTAAGTTGCAACGTTACCTTATAGACTGTTCTATAATCTATAATCATGATGTAAGTCAGAAATTTGATACTTATAATTGTGGTCACTTTTTTTTACTTCCAGATCGTCACAACGTGTGGCAGTATCGCATAGCCGTCAAAAATTTTTTTTCGCCAAAACGCCGTAAAAAATCTCAAAACACATAAAAAACATGATCTGGGAGCGATTTTTTTTTGTCAGTGTGTCAGTCTGTCGGTCCGTCGGACCGTCGGACGGTCGGTTCGTCGGTCTGTCGGTCTGTCGGTCTGTCGGTCTGTCAGTCTGTCAGTCTGTCGGTAGATCGGTCTGTCGGTTGGTCGGTCTGTCGTTCTGTCGGTCCGTCGGTCTGTATGTCTGTCTGTTTGTAGCCACGGTAACTTTAGAACGAATTATAACAAATTTGTTATACAGTTAGCACCCTGGATGAAATGGGGGGTGATTAGGTGAAAATTGACATTTTTCCGTTAAAACTAGAGCAATAGGTTAGTAGGTTTATGGTTTATTTATTAGAAAACTTTCAATTTGATCAAATACGAGGTATTTTGTGCTGAAATTAAATTGGGGGTTGAATGTGTGGAGGTGGAATATTGTTGACAACAATTCAATTTTTTTCTTGCGAAAACAGCGAAAAAGGTCTGAAACATATAGAAAACTTGATTCTGGAACGAATGTCCGTATGTCGGCATGTACGTCTGTCTGTTCATAGGCGCAATGAATTTTGAATGAATTAAGATGTCATCTTAGAATTTGGTATCTAGTTAGTACCCAACAAAGGAATTGTGGTTGAGTAAGATCTCTTTGGGAGTAAGTGGTGATTTGGTGAAAATGGACATTTTTTTCATCAAAACTCGAGTAATATAACGTTTCAAAAGTGTATAGGTACAGGAGTACAAATATTTTCTTTGTGGTCAAGCATGGTCACTAAATTCATAATAAGAATAAATTATCACAGCAATGTCGAAGTTAGGAATCAAGTATCCGCACTATTTGCAATGAAATCAAGGCATCCAATTTGGTTACCAGTATAATTTATATAGTAGAAAGAGTGTACCATATTTCATCAAAATAACTTTATTGTTTGAAATAATACAAAAATTTTCCGAAAACAAACTTGAATAAAAACTGAAACTAACACTGTATATGGGTTCTGCGGCTTCTAGTGCACGCTCATTTAAAGAAATATTTTCAAGTTCCAAAGTACCGGTCTCCTCAGGAGCGAATTTTTTCTGCTTAACTTCGCTAAAAAATATGAGTATTAAACCATACTAAAAATTCATAATAATTTTAAGTTTCAACTTTATTGATGTTCTCTTATCATAGGGTAAACCTCTATTATCTTAGGATGCCTGTCCTACCACAGAGTTTAATGTGTTTGACATTTTACGTATTAACTAACGGTCAGCTCAGACCGGGGGAATCCGACTTCTAATTAAAACAAAGCATTGTTTAATCTATTTGTACAAAAATTTTATCTTAATGCACTCCTTCCCCATACGAACTTTAACCATGCCAAATCTCACAATCTTCCGTGCTATCTCTTATCGTAGGGTAAACCTCTATAATCTCGGGGTGCCTGTTCGACCACAGAGTTTTATGTGTTTGACATTTCACGTATTAATTAACGGTCAGCTCAGACCAGGGGAATCTGACTTCTAATTAAAACAAAGCATTGTTTAATCTATTTGTACATAAATTTTATCTTAATGCACTCCTTCTCCATACGAACTTTAACTATGCCAAATCTCACAATCTTCCGTGCGTCCAATGTGCTTAAAGGGGTAAAAAAAATTCTTCACACTATAAAACTGCTAGTGAAGCATCAGAGAAAGGTTCTATCTGTAATGAATTTTTTTGGAAATATTTTAGTAAAATAAACAACAATGATGGTTGAAGCTGAAACTGTAGGGTTTGCAAAACACACTTCTTGCGATATTTTTTCAAGATATCCCGTATTTGTTTCAGGTTATATGCCAAAATGTTGCAATTTTGACGTTTCAATTCGTGAGTTTAATGTTTTAAGAGGAAAAACTATAAAATTTTTAAAGTATCTTTTTCTGATATTTCTTGACCTTTCTGCGCAAAAAGAACTTAATTTTTGTCTGCAATATACACTAAATTTTGTAATTCACCCAAAATGGTCTGTTTTTGTGCGTTTCTCTGGTCATCAGTGGCACACAATATTTTTTTCTTTAAACGCCTGTAACTTTTTTTATCTTACAGATACAAATTTTAGTATATAGACTTTTTACTATGTAAACCTACGTACCAAGATTACGACTTAGTTATTTCTGGAGATATCCGGAAGAAAACCCATAATTTTCCAGAAAAGACTGGTCCGATTTTTCTGGCTAACAAACTTGTCCAAGCCACTTGCAAAAGGCAGGTGTCTGCCAAATTCTATCATAATCGGCCTATTATTCTTTGAGTTATCAATGTGATACATATGTAGGTATTTATTGATAATATTTATTTCAATAGTGATTTTAGTTATTTGCGTATTAGTTGAGGTAGCTTTTAGTGAATTTTCGTAGAAAAAATTCACTAATGGGGAGATCCCGACTTTTGAATTTTGAAAATGTTTTGCAAATGAGCGCGAACTAGGACCCCTAGAACCCATATCCGGGGTCAGTTTCAATTTTTATATGTTTATATATATATATATATATATATATATATATATATATATATATATATATATATATATATATATATATATAATCGGGCGAGGTTTTCCGGCATAATTTTGAGTTTTCATTTGAAAAAAATTCTTATCTCAAAAATAATAAGCCGATTTTAATAAAATTTGGCATGTACCTTTATTTTTTAAATGGCTTTGACAAGTCTGTTAGCCAGGAAAATCGGAAGAGGTTTTCCGGGAAAATTTTTAGTTTTTATTCGAAAAAATTTTTTATCTTAAAGAATAATAGGCCGATTTTGATAACATTTAGCATGTACCTTCCTTTTGTAAATGGCTTTGATAAGTTTGTTAATAATAAAAATTGGACTAGGTGTTCCGGAAAAATTTTGAGTTTTCATTTGAAAAAAATGTTTATCTTAAAAAATAAAAAAGTTATGATAACCAAATTTGGTGGGTAGGTTTACGATATAAAAATTAAACTATACACAAAAATTCAGATTTCTATGTGACAGGAAAAAAAAAGTTATAGTAAAATATTTGGTGCCAGATCATTTCTATGAAAATTCACTACCATAACGCACTTGCTGCGTCTTTGAGGGTTTCTTTTAACGTTAGTTGAACGTTAAATTTTAGGGTGTACTCAAATTCGTAAAGGTCCTAATAAAGTAGGTCTTATTGGCATTTTACAGCCATTTGGAGAAGCAATTAAGTTATTTACTAAAGAACAATTAATTGTTTATTTATCAATTTTAAATTTATACTTTATTTCTCCTATTATAAATTTATTTGTATTCATAATTTTATGAATAATATAAAAAATACCTTTTTTAGGACTGTTAAGCTTTAAATTTTCTTTTTTATATTTTTTAATTGTTTGAAGATTAAGTTTATGCTATTATAATTGCGGGATGATCTTCTAATTCCAATTCTTGATTATTAAGGGGTTTATACTCAGATGCTCAAACAATTTCATATGATGTTAGATTACTTTTAATTTTAATTTGGTTTTTAATTTTATAAGATCTTTAAAATTACAAAAGTATTTGTGATTATTGGCTTTATATTAACATTATTTTCCTTAATATTTAACATTGATTGTTTATATAATAATAATAAATTTATTGTTCAATCGGTAGAGAAAAGGTGAACAAAGGTGTGGTGTTTTCCAGCAATAATTAAAACTTAAATATAAAATCCGAAAAATAACTAAGCTAAATGTCAACACAGTCACATATGGGTAAGTCTAATAAAACTAGATATTAACACGATTGCGAGTATAGAAATGTTCTTCTAAACTCAATGGCTATCAGAAACAAAACAAAAATAGCAGGGGTTTTACTCATTCAATATAAACGATCATATTAACATTGCATTCTTTAAAAAGTTATACAAAACTTTTACGTGCTTCCCGTCCAACTCCCTTAATACTAAGTGTATGTCTCTATCCAGGTGGCGACTCTCAAGGTCTTTTCCAATTGGCCGGTACATGGGGCATTCAAAAATTATATGTTTTAAATCTTCATTTTCATTTAAGTTACAAATAGTGCATTTTTCTTCTAGGTTGTTCAATCGGTATTTGATAGTCCCGAAAATCAGAACCACCCCCCTGCTTTCTGCTGTACGCAATTGGAGCATAAACCTTTGTAAATACAAAGGGAGTAATACCAATCCAGTGCTGTCTCCCAACAGAAATTTGTACTGGGGGTAATTAACAGAAACCAAGGAGCAGTTCTCATCCAGTGTTCGGCTATGATTTGTGTAAACGTCAAGTATAGTTGTTATGTCATTCTCGCGCAAATTGGCTAAAATATCCGAGCCCTCCACTCCGATCCCCGCTAGTATGCCCTTTAGCTGACTAAACTAATTAAGACCGATTATGTTTGTGGCTGAGGAATCCAAATATTTCAGCTGTTCCAAAGCAACCGCAGGATACCTGTCCATCTGCATGCTATTCAGCTTTAATAGTAGATGTAGCGCCGCTTTCAGCACATAATATCCCAGCCTGGGTAGGTTAAATTCAAGACGCAGTATGTAACCGGGCGTGTTCCTGGGTAGAAAATTTTGACCTTTTAAGAATCTCCTCTGTATAACATCCACATTCTCAGTGTATCTGAGCCCCCAAATACCAGCTGCATAACTCAAGGCCGGCACCACAACTGAGGTTAACAACTTAAGACTTGTCCATCCGGCATTACATACCCCTGTAAGCGCGTGCCTAACAGCTACCAGACTGATGTTTGCCTCACTCACTCTCCTATTACATGCTTCGTGGTATATGCCGTTAAATTTTAAAGGAATCTCCAAATAGGTATACTTGTTCACAATATCCAGGATTTGTCTATCATAGTAAAATTTATGTCTAGCAACAGCAGGACCTTTCCTAAAAATTACGATCTTTGTTTTGGTTATGTTCAGTTTAAGTGCTGACATTTTGCTGTACTCATGTAATATGTCTATGTTCCTCTGCAAATTAATAGGTGAATCAGCCAAGATAACGAGATAATCTGCGTACATCTGCACACAGCTATTTAACGGTAAGCCATTGGCATTTATTTCCTCGAAGAAGGACGGCATATCTGCAGTGAACAGAGAAAACAGCAGCGGGCTCAAACTATCTCCCTGTAGTATGTCCCTTGTTACAGGTACACACTCAATCTGCTTTTCTGGTTTCTCGAAAATTATAGCTGCTTTATCGTACATGTCTCGTATCAGTCGTATGAAGTTTACGCTCACTCCTACCCTGTACAACTTCAACCACAGTCCCGTTCTCTCAATACTGTCAAAAGACTTTTTTATAGTCCACAAATACAGCATATGCTTTTCTAACCCTTAATCTAATATTGGAACTAATTACAGCGTTCAAAACAAATATATTATCTTCACAGCTTCTTCTCTGTCTAAATCCAGCTTGGCATTCTGGCAAAATTTCATGCTGGTCTGTAAATTTGCTGATCCGGTTGTACAGTATTTGAGTAAACAATTTCAAAATATGATTTATTAGTGCTATGAATCGGTAAGATTCTGGCAAGCTTTTATCGCCTCCTTTATTCCTTTATAAATATGACAAAACTTTGTCCTCACCTATTCGACTGGAACTTTTTCTATCTCAAGTAGTAATTCAGCCAACTGTCTGGCAGACCCTTGTAAAATTCACTTGTTATATATCAGGCTCTATATATATATATATATATATATATATATATATATATATATATATATATATATATATATATATATATATATAGATAGATAGATAGATAGATAGATAGATAGATAGATAGATAGATAGATAGATAGATAGATAGATAAACATATAGAAACTGAAACCCACCCCGGATATGTGTTCTAGGGAGCACAGTTTGCGCTCATTTGAAGACATTTTTTAATATTCAAAAGTCGAGATCTTCTCGTTGGTGAATTTTTTTAAAGAAAATTCACTAATAGCAAGGATTTCTAAACACTTACGAAAGCTTCAAAATCAAATATTTCTCATTTATTTTTGATTATTGACGTTTACTATAACACTAAGGTATAAAAAAATAGAAACATATAGGGATTAAATTTTATGACATTGCCTATCAGATGGATAATTTTACTATACGTTTTATAATTATGTAGAGCTTCAAATTAGGCATAATTCGTCCTTCACAATGTAAAATATGGTAATAATAAAATCGAGTAAGCGATCTACAAGATAGATAACGTAATACAGCCTTTTCGATGGATTGGAACAAAATTAGCTTATAGTATTTACAAAGATAATGCAGCGTAGGACTTTCCAGGAAATTTACTTATTTCAGAAGTTAAAGTCCTGGTATTTACGAAGATGGTTTCCATCACTTTAATTAAGCTACTCCCAAGAATGCGAATGGAAGTTTTAAATTACATAGTGATGGAACGCGCAGCCTTAGGTAAATTTTACAGATAAAATTATTATGCAAAGCAAATAGTCATAGCGTTAATTTTTATTGTTTTTGTTACTAATTTCTTAAATTATAAACAAGAATGCACCAGAGAGAGTTTATTCGCTTGGAAAATAAGTAAGAAAAGCGTGAGTAATCATATTTTGTTAATCGCATTTAGTAACTTCTAAGATTTTTAGCTCTCTACTTTTTTGCATACCGTATTCTGACATTAGTTTTTATTATTTAACATACTTTTATTTATTTGGGTATTGTTTTAATTACTAAATTTACATCAGAGTGTTCTACTTACAATGCTACTTACCTGAAACATTGTTTCTACTAACTACTCATTGGCCTTTCTTTGTTTCTCCCTGAAGATGGCATTGTAGAGACAAAAACGCGTTGCAAAGTTTAAAAAAATTGTTTGTTTGAAAGTAAAAATTACATTTGTTACTAGATATTATTGCGTGCTTTTTACCGACTTCTAAGCTGGAGCATGTCTTATTTTTTTCACACAATTTCAGTTAAGAGAATTTGTAACCTCCTTATAAATTTTTGTAAGTCCGCATCACAGATTACCAGTGTAACCTTCCTGAAATAAGTATGAACGTGGTAGAGAGTGATTGACCTTCAGTGGATCCAAATCCGGACAATAGTGAGGTCACCATCACCTATTAAACCCTAACCTAAAAGTACCTATCTATCAGATTTATTATTTGCAAGACAATGAACACTTTGTAAGGCTAGAAGATCTTAAGATAGTTTAATACTCACTCCACTTTTGGGCTGTTCTGACTGAAGTCCTAAGTTTGTGAGATCAACAGGTCAGAGCCTGGTTACTTGATTTTTATATATCTAGATAATCGATATAGAGAAATAGAGAATATTGACTCAAGCTGTCATCAAATATGAGAGATTTTGGGTAGAAATTATTGTTTAATTAAACAGATATATATATATATATATATATATATATATATATATATATATATATATATATATATATATATATATATATATATATATATATATATAGAGTAACTATTTAAATTTCAAATAAATGTTACATTGCACAAAACAAGACAAATATTAGATGTTCCAGTAAAGAAATCAACTATTGCATATAACAGAATAAAAAGTGGATATTATATCACAAAAAATATGAATATTATATATATATATATATATATATATATATATATATATATATATATATATATATATATATATATAGAAGTAAATTAAATGCTGTATATTGCAAACACAAAATAAACATGAAATGTAAGATTGTCGTCTTTGAATCAGTTTTACTGATGCTCTCGAGATTTTAGATAAATTCAGATGGAATTCCTAGATACTGAACTGGTCAGTTTGGTTTACTTCTTTAAAGAAAATCCCTTTAGTGAAGCTCAAAGAATATAAAGTTAGATTTCTATTTTACTGATTACCAATGAAATCTTAAAACACTTGCAGGTTAGGTAGTTGGTAAACAAAACATTGATTAATTTAAAATTAGACAGTGATATATCTGAAGCTACGTTAGTAACAAAATATTATGAAAGAGATACAAAATTGCAGTTACTTCAAATCACAATCTCACTGATAAAAGGAAAGTCTAGTTTAGTTAAGTGGAATGAAAGTTCATATTGCAATTAATTTGAAAATTTGGATGCCGCGTAAAAGTTTGAAAGTCACACACAGGTGAAACTCAAAAGACTCACCAAAGCTGGATTACATGGGGGAGTTCAAAAGCTTCTCATTCACCTGTTGATTTGGTCACAGATGCCTCAAAGGTAGAGGCCAACTATCAGTGCCCGCCACAGTCTCTTAGTCTCTCACCAGAGAGAAAAGGTCGGGAAGAGTGAAAGGCATTTCCCATGAGTTATAGCCAGACAAGTTGTTTATACCATTTTACTGCAGGATGAGATAGGTAAACCTGTATTCTAAGCAGACAGCTCTTGTGATGGCGTCATTTGCGGGTAATTTAATTTAAACTTTAAACGGCCAAAAATGTAACTGGAGGTAAACTTAGATAAGCACTTGCGATAATATTAGGGAATTCACAATATCATTAGGTGTTCAGATATTCTCGCGGGGTTGTGCCTAGCTGTGCAGCCTGCTTGCCTTTTATGCTGTGCTTTACTTTTAACTAGTCGAGTAATTAGATTTTTAATCTTGTATTTTGACACCGTCAGAGTGTTATCTTTATGGGACATTAGTCCTGCTTTAAATATGTTTGTATATATGTTGTTTAACTTCTGATACTCTGTTAGTTTGACTTTGCATGATCGTTAGGTCTTGTTTTTTATGTTTGTCGTTAGCTTTTGTTAGACTTTTTGTTTTTTGTAGTGAAAGTGTAGTGCTCGCATGAAAGACCTACCAGAAACATCGCTTCTGATCAGCAAGTTTTTACATTTGAGTCTTAGTCCCTGAAGACGGCTCAATAAGGGCCGAAACGTGTTATCAACTAAATTGTACTGTCTGGTAGAAAAGCCTCTCAATTCAAATTCCTCTAACTATATTGATTATCTTAGTAACCCATAACCATATATTTCTATTGTACCGCTGTTTGGAAAGATATTTGAGATAATAATTCACAAACGACACATCCAGTATTTTGAAAGAGGGAAATTTTTGAGTGACTGACAGTTCGGTTTCAGAAGGCGGCGCTCGACTGTGCAGGCAGTCAGCAAGGTTGTTGGTGATATAGTTGCGGGTCTTGAGGTGGGTAATCATGTTGGCCTTACGCTTTGTGACCTAAGCAAGGCGTTTGACTGTGTCTCCCATGACCTGCTGATTGAGAAATTGTTCAGATATGGTGTTAGGGGGTCCTCCGTTAAAGTTAATAAGTTCATACTTACATATGAGAAAGCAGCGCGTCTTTTTAAATGAGTAAATATCGAATCTTGGGGCTGTGGGAAGTGGGGTGCCGCAGGGTTCTGTCTTGGGACCGCTACTCTTTATAGTCTACATAAACGATTTATTCGATTTCATGTCACGGAGTCGCTGCGTCTGTTACGCTGATGACACGTCGCTTATATGCTAAAGCTGCGACCCAGAAAAGCTGAACGTTGAAATGATCTCTACCGGGAAGTTGGAAGAACTGTGGTTTACACAGAACCACTTAAAATTAAACACGGAAAAAACTGTTACTGTAAGATTTTCCACAACTCCGGAGGTGTCGGCGAAAAATGATGCTAACCTCCTTGGCATTATTATAGATGGAGCCCTTAAGTGGGATGCCCATATTTCTCTGTTGAAGAGTAAGTTGTCAATCCCAATTTTTGTGATCAGGAGGTTGAGGAATTCGGTTGACAGAAGTTCACTTTTGGCAGCCTATTTCTCCCTATTTCACGGCCATCTATCGTATGGCACTCATTTGTGGGGCAATTCATCAAATTCTATACAAATCTTCAGGCTCCAAAAAAAGTGGTTAGGTTGATTGCTGGAGTTGGCTGCCGTGAACACTGTAAGCCGTAGTTTATTAGTCTGGGAATTATGACTCTTCCCACGATATACTATACTAATACTAATAATTCTTTGCATATTGCCTTATATAATAAGCTACCAGTTCACATAAAGTCCTTAGATTATGGGAAATTTAAAAATGCTATAAAGCATTACTTAAAGCAAAACGCTTACTATTCAGTCCATGAGTACATGGATGCCTCTATAGTGCTATAGTCTTTGTATCTCGCACATGTAGTAATTTGTATTTTACAAGGTTCACTTATTGTATAGTTAATTTTAACTAATTTATATGTCTATATATTTTGCTTTGTACTATTAAAACTTGAATTTGTTGCTAGTGTGTTTCGACTTGCCACAATTATTGAATTTTTAAGTGTAAACAGTGGTCAAATAAATGTGTCTGTGTCTATATATATATATATATATATATATATATATATATATATATATATATATATATATATATATATATATATATATATATATATATTGTTGCGTTTTCTCCGGGTTCTGGATAAGTGAGACTTTAAATTTTAACAAAACAACTTTATTTACACTCTAAATATGGATACAATAAAATTTCTAGAATGTCTCTCTCACAAAACACTTAATTTACTGTCTACAATTACTAATCTGTCTCTACACTGGTACTACAGTAGCTACTCTCTTAACACTTTACACTGCTTCTTCAAGTCACTACCACATTCTCTTACTGAACTAACTCCACTCCGGCTGGCTTGCTTTCGCTTTTATATACTCGCCGTACCTTCCTCTCCTTTCTAGAGCGTTCCATTTGAGAACGTTCCGGGACCTTCTTTTACTAGAAGGTTTTGTGAATACAGATCGGTCCCGTGTGTATACAGGGGGATGTATATACAGTATGATCCAAATGTGGTCACCACTCCTATGTTACACAAGAGGTGTTTCTCGAACTATAAGATCTCTCTGCGTGTACAGGGTGTAAGGGTTCTGTGCGTATACAGGGTGTATATACAGGATGTTCGGAATGTGCAGACCTCAGTTATCCGTTCCGACGGGGTACAAGTTGCTAACTTCGTTATTTCTGGTCCTAGAGGGTTGAGACTTCGCCTGAGGGGGGTCACCCCAGGCACCCCAGGGGGGGGGGAGGTGTTGCCAGACTGTGCAAAAATTCCCAGATGTTGGGGAAATTCTGGAGATGTGGCAACACCGCACCTACGTCTATTGAGGTGCTTTGTAACAATATATATTATTATATAAACATTTAATAATTTACTTGTTAATATGCGATCATTAAAAAAATGAAAATTCGCTATTCGTCAACTTTCTATAGGCGCCAATTTTTTAATGAAAATTTTAAAAATTATTAAAAAAACGTAATGTAGTTGACTACCATAACGCACTTGCTGTGTTTGTACTTTTCTTTGTAGCGTTAAAACATACAGCTAATTCGTTTCAGTAACTCACGAGCGTAACTTTAAGAAATCGCTCATTAACTTTTGGTGAGCAAGTTATATTAATCATGCTCACCACAAGTTTCAATTGTGAACCAATGTCCAAACATCAACAGGATACCGTTAAATTAAATGCCTTAATACTAATATAATGAAACTTTGTACCAACAGAAATTCCTACTATATGGAAGTGGAAAAGCAAACTGGTTGCGACACCTATCGTCTTCTCTAGATGACGCAAGGACGGGGCAGTTAAATGATTCAAGTTTCAACAGTTCGGGGTCGATAGTTTTCACATACCTGTGCATTATGAACAGAAAAGGTTAATGTATGAAAAACACATCGCAACAATTATTCAAGATCTAAATCGATATGATGCTTATAAATCATATGGAAAGTAAGTCAATGATTGAATAACGTAAATTTATCATTTATGGGTAAACTTTCCAAATAAAATGTATATATTCTTATATGGTTGCTAAATCTGAGTATCTTAACATTAATTTGGACTGCACTGAGTGTGGCAAAAAAGCAGGGCCGTTTATTAAAAACTACATTATAAACCATGATTTGTAACAAAAGTGTTGACGAGGCGCAGTTTTCAATGGAAACGGGAATTAAATTTTAGATGTGACATTTGAAGAAGGAATTCTGACCCTTGAAAAGTTTTATAAAACTATTTACCAAATCTCGTTTTATACATGCAGAAGCTGTAACTTCTTTGCATAGCGTGCTGTGAAATTAAAGTGCCAAATTATTATTATTATCTTTACTTCCACATCCTCACAACCTGTGGAAGTATCGCGTCGGCGACAAAAATTTCAACAATTTTTTTTCGCTTAAACGTCCTGAAAAGCATCAAAACATATACCGAGTGAGAACTTTCAAAGCGAAACATAGGCGAATAATATCGGAAATCACATATTTGCAGTTTGCTACTCACCTATTTTATCTACAAGAACGGTAGTGGTGAGAATTAAGTTTCTGAGCCTGATGAGACCAAATACCTACTAATTAAAAGCTCTTTTTATCATGAGATGATAATTTTAATATTTTCAAAACGAGCAGCCATGACATGCTAAATTCGAATCATTTTGTTACTGTCAAATCAAACATTTTTGCTTACACATACATATGTTCCCGAAAAGCTTTAAAATGAATAATAATAATAGCTATAGTAATGAGGAACGAGCGTTTCTTGTAAACACATATTACAGTGCTGGCAGTTTGCGAAGAGTTCGAGATTTGTTCTCAGTTAAGTACGATGATCGACCCATTCCATCCGTGAGCACAATCCAACGTACTTTAAGAAAATTTGACGAAACTGCAAGTGTAGCAGTAGAAAATAGGGGTGGTAAGCTTACAGCTGAATTTGTATTATTTCAATATCAATGTATTTTTATAATGAAACAGGCGTTAGAAGACAAGTTAATGCAGAACTAGAGGAAAGGGTGGTAGCGTTATTCAATGGCAATCCAACTATAAGTACTAGAGTTGCAGCAGAATAATGTGTTGTTTCTCGGAAGGGTGTGCAAAAAATCATTAAAAAACACAACTATCACCCATACAAGCCCAGTGCCATCAAGAGTTGTTGGCAATAGATGAAGAGAGCAGGTATGTATTTTGTGAAGATGTTATGGAACGCGCCAATCGAGATCTCCATTTTCTTTCATCGATTTGCTTTACTGACGAGTGCACGTTTACGCTAAATAATGAACCTAACGTACAGAATACAAGATACTAGGCGCAACAAAACCCAAGGTTACAACTTTCGACGAGATCCCAATACCATCAGAAAATTAATATTTGGGCACGCATTTTTAATAATCATATCATTGGACCGTTTGAATTAATTGTCAATTTAGATTCAGAAAATTATTTGGAACTTTTGGTAAATAAGGTATATCCTGCATTAGACGAAGTTGCAAATGAAAATCAGGAAGTCTGGTTTCAGCAGGATGGGTGTCCAGCTCATTTTGGTGTAGACGTAAGAACCTGTTTAGATATTTTTTTCCTAATCATTGGATTGGTCGCGGTGGTAATATTAATTGGCCGGCCAGATCTCCCGATTTAGCACCTTGTGACTTCTTCTTGTGGGGTCACCCTAAAAACAAAATTTATAAAACTCGTCACCCAAATATTAGTTCTTTGAGGGAGGCTATCTTTGCTGAATGTGCACGCGTTAATAACCAACAACTCGCACAAGTTCGAAAGGCATTTTATAATAGGTTGGGATATTGTTTATATCAAAATGGGGGACTATTTGATTATTCATTGTAATTGTTTCAATTAACTTATTGTTACTTATTTTTTGTCAATAGTTAATTTTAGTATTGTTCCGGAACTGCAGGCACTACTGTTATAATTGCTTTTTCTTCAAAGTGTCTTATGTTAAAACAAAACCATGATAAACGAGGATTTTGGTAATTTTTTAATAATGTGCAATCAGCATTATGCCCAATTTTTAGATCATCGTACTTAACTGAGGACTAATCTCAAACTTTTCGCAAACTGCCTGCACTGTAATACGTTTTTACAATAAACATTTGTTCCTCATTATTATAGCTATTATTATTATTATTCATTGTCAAGCTTTTCAGGAAAATGTGTATTGAGAATCAGAAATGTCTGATTTGACAGTAACAAAATTATTCGAATTTGGCATGTCATGGCTGCTCACACTTTTAATTTTGCAAATATTTGATTTCTCATGTTATTCGATTATGTTCCGCTTTGAAAGTTTTCACTTGGTATAAAACATGATTTGGGAATTTAATTTTTCTTTGGTGTGTCCGTCTGTCGGTCTATCGGTCTGTCGGTCTGTCGGTCTGTCGGACTGTCAGTCTGTCGGTCTGTCGGTCTGTATGTCTGTATGTCTGTCTGTAGCGACGATAACTTTAGAATGAATTGAGATATCATCTTCAAATTTGGTGCATAGTTAGCGCTTCAGGGGGTAGGGGCTGATTTGGTTCAAATTGACATTTTTTCGTTACAACTCGAGTAGTATAACGTTTTGGGGTTTATTTATTATAACACTTTTAATTTCATCAAATATCTCGTATTATGTGACGAAGTTAAATTAGGGATTGAATGTGTGGGGGTGGAATATTGTTGACAAAATTTCGAATTTTTTTTTGCTAAAACGGCGTAAAAAGTCTCAAAACATATAGAAAACTTGATTTTTAACTACTAAACTTTTTGTGTCCTTCGGTCGGTCGTTCTGTCGGTCTGTCGGCACGTATGTCTGTCTGTTACTTGGCGCAATAACTTTCGAACGCATTGAGATACCATCTTCTAATTTGGTACCTATCCAGTTAGCACCCAACAAAGGAAGGCTTCGAATTGTTTTTGGGTACAGGAATACAAATATTTTCCTTGTGGTCAAGTCATGGGCCCTAAATTCATTCCGTGAGAATGTCTCTCTGTAGAGAATAAATATCACAGCTATGTGGAAATTATGATTCAATTTGTAGCACTACTTGTGTTCAGAGAACACGAAAGGTCTTCAGAAGTGCCGTAATAGACTTAGAAACATAATAGGTAAAAACACTAAAATACTTATTAAAAGTAGTTCATTTTAATTCTTTAAGCAAGGAATGTAAATATTGCATTAATTAGACGTCAGCATTGTATCGATTGACATTGAAAATATCACATTCAGTATGTAAACAATAATAAACAAGTAAATTTGCAAGATATACAGGAATGTTGCAGTCAGCAAATCAGAAGGTCGTAATACTAATTAAGAATCAAAATGTGTTATTGTTTTGCAAATATAAATGAGAGTACTTTTAGTGAGTCAAGAATCAGTTAATAAAATAAGTTTTTACAATGTAGTCGGTAAATATAAGATTGCTTCAGATATAACGCCGCGATACTTATAATTTAATTATGTAAACATAAATACTGTTGAATTAAGATTCATCATGTCACAATCTACGTAAGTTCATTCATTTGTTAGTTAATAATATTACTGTTAAGTTTTGTGAGTTAATATAGTTTACATTATTCTGTTACCTATGTCTATATATGTGCCTAGTTCGGGAATTTTATCCTATAAATTACCCTCCGCTCCCTTGACAGCTTGCTATTATACAATTTTAACACATATATAATGTTTGCTTTAATAACTACTTACGTATTAAATTATTCCAGCAGGTTAACCTAAGACTATGTAAGAAATTACCTAGCTCTAGACTGCATCCATCTATGTCAGATCTTCATCAGTATTCACTTACCATATTACAAGTAGATGTATTATATTGCAGAGCGAAGCACCAACCATTTAGATGGACAGGTAAAATGATGTTCCTGTTTAAACGTTACACTAAATCAAAACTAGAAATATCGATACTATAACAACAACTTCGATAAGTAAAGATTGGAACCTGTGATGAGCACTGATAAGTACACTTGGAGAACCCAAATCACCACAACACATTTAAAAAGAGGCCTGACGATCGTCTCACTAACAAAGTTAGCATCATCAGAGGATGAAAAATTCTAACTACTTTAAAAACTAACATCACCTTATATACCGGATATAGGTAAAGAGACCGAACTGAGATTGGAAACTAATCGCAGGCAAATTCTGCAGTGTATTGTATTTTTATCGCCGGACGAGGTCTTTGCACTGTCCCTACCAGCTTATCTAAAAGGTGCCCATCTCTTATAATTATTAGGGATATAAGGAGATGTTAGTTTTTAAAGTAGCTAGAATTTTTCATTATCTGATGACGCTAACTTTGTTAGTAAAACGATCAACAGGTCTTTTAGTGAATTTTCTTCAAAAAAATTCACTAATGCGGAGATCCCGACTTTTGAATTTAGAAAAAAATTCTTCAAATGAGCGCTAATTAGGCCCCCCAGAACACATATCCGGGGTCAGTTCAATTTTTATATGTTTATATATATATATATATATATATATATATATATATATATATATATATATATATATATATATATATATATATATATATATATATATATATCACACTGAAAACTCCAAAAATAATGGGCCGATATAAATTAAATTAGGTGAATAAATTCCTTTTGCAAATGGATTGGATATGTTCGTTAGCCAGGAAAATCTGCCCAGTTTTTCCCGGAAAATTTTATGCTTTCTCTCGAAAAAAAATTATATCTCCGGAATTAACAACGTAAGGGCAACCAAATTTGGTATGGGTTTATGTCCTTATAGCTAACTCACCTACCAAAATTTAGCTATGTAGGTCAAAAGACAAAAAAGTTATAGGCATTTAAAGAAAAATAAATTGGGGTTTTCCTCAAAACGTCAAAGTTGCGATTTAAAACGTCAAAATCGGCAAACTTTAGGCAAATAACTTGAATCTAATACGGGCTATGGAATTCTAATATCTCAAGAAGGATGTTTTACAAACCCTGAAGTCTTAGTTTCAACCGTCATTGTCCTTCATTTTGCCAAAATGTTTCCAGAAAATTAATTTCAAATAGACCCTTTCTCTGATGCTTGGCAGTAGCCTTAGCTATAGAGTTTAGCGTTCAATGGCATAATTTTTGTCGAATTTTCGTAAAAAATCAATAAAGCTCAATATTTACGTTATTATACAAGATATGAAAAAGATTTGTATATATTAATTATAGGGTGTCTTGAGCTACATCTTAAAAACATATTTCTACAATCACAGGCTGGCCCATAAATTGTTGGTAATACAAATTTCTTTTTTGTTTAATCAGACACGCCTTATTTTATTGCATTTTTGCATTTTCCATCGAAATATAATGCATGTTTGTAAGAAAAGAAATTCTGGATGCAGCAAGTGCGTTATGGTAGCGAATTTTGATCAAATGCTCCATACTTGAATAGCCCAATTTGCTATTAACCTATAAGGTTGACCAAGAAACGAGTTTTTCCGGGAACAAAAGTTTACTTTTGGAAATTTTTGTACATTTTCACACAATAAAGTTATTTTTATGAAACATGGCACATTGTTTTTACTAAATAGGTTATACTGGTAACCAAAATAAAATTGACGCCTGCTTTCTTAAAAAGAGAACACACATATTTGCAATAAAAACACTTTAATGAAAATTGACTACCATAACGCACTTGCTGCGTCCAGATTTTTTTTTAAATGCGTTGTGGTGATTTGGATTTTTCAGGTATATTTAACAACTTCGATAACTATCTTTACTTCAAAATCCCTAAAGTTTTCTCAATAATTACTTCCACATCGTCAATATGTGTGTAAGGCATCGCCGACAAAAAAAAATTTCAAGTGAAACGTTGTAAAAAATGCGATATATATATATATATATATATATATATATATATATATATATATATATATATATATATATATATATATATATGTCACACCGATAACTCAAAAAATAATGGGCCGATATTGATAAAATTTGGCACATACCTTCCCCTAGTAAATGGCTTAGACAAGTTCGTTAGTCAAGAAAATCGGACGTGGTTTTCCGGGAAAATTTTGAGTTTTCCTTCAAAACAAAATATATATCTCTGGAATTAACAAAGTAAGGGCAACAAAATTTAGCAAACTGGTTCATATCATCATAGGTAAGCTACCTACCAAAAACTAGCTTTGTATGTTAAAGGACAAAAAAGTTACAGGCATTTAAAGAAAAATACATTTGGGTTTTCCTCAAAACGTCAAAGTAGAGATTTAAAATGTCAAAATTGTTAATATTTAGGCAATGAACCTGAAACTAATATGAGCTATGGAAAGAAAATATCTCAATAAGAATGCTTTACAAAGCCTGAACTCTTAGCTTCAATCGTCATTGTCCTTCATTTTACTAAAATATTCCCAGAAAATTCATTTAAAATAGACCCATTCTCTGATGCTTTGACAGTAGTGTTGGCTATAGAGTTTATGGTTTAATGGTATATCATTTTTGTCAGATTTTCGTAAAAAATCATTAAAGCTCAATATATCCGTTACTATGCAAGTTACGAAAAAAAAAAGATATACATTAATTGTAGGGTGTCTTGAGCTACATCTTAAAAAATATTTCCACAATTACAGGGTGGCTCATAAGTCGTTGGTGATTCAAATTTTCTTTTCTTTTTATCGAACACACCCTATGTTATTGAATTTTTGCAGTTTCCATCGAAATATAATACATCTTTGTAGGAAAAGAAATTTGGGACGCAGCAAGTGCGTTATGGTAGCGAATTTTCAATAAATGCTTCAAATTTGAATAGCTCAATTTGCTATTAACCTATAAGGTTGACCAGGAAATCAGTTTTTTCGGGAAGAATTTAAGTTTACTTTTGGAAATTTTTGTACATTTTCAAACAATAAAGTTATTTTGATGAAACATGGCACATTGTTTCTACTATATAGATTGATGCCTGCTTTTTTTTAAAAACCTGTTTGCTATTAAAAACATTTTAATAAAAATTCACTACCATAACGCACTTGCTAACGTATCGCTTTAGGGTTTATTTATTAGAAAACTTTCAATTTCATTAAACATCTGGTATTCTGTGTTAAAATTAAATTTGGGATTGAATGTGTGGGGATGGCATATTGGTGACAGAGAATTGAATTTTGTTTTGCCAAAATGGTGTAAAAAGTCTCAAAACATATAGAAAACTTCATTCTCAAAGAACATTTGTTTGTTTGTCGGTCTGTCGGCCTGTACGACTGTCTGTTAATAGGCACAATAACTTTCTAACGAATTGAGTTATCATCTTTAAATTTGGTATACAGTTATCACCCGACAAAGGAACGCTGCTAATTATTTTTGTGTGATCTGGTGAAAATTGACATCTTCCCGTTAAAACTCAAGTAATATAACGTTTCAGAAGTGTATCGGTACAGGAATATGAATATTTTATTCGTGGTCAAGTCATGGACCCTAAATTCATTTCATGAGAATGTCTTTCTGAGAAGAGAAATATATCATAGCCATGTGGAAGTTATGATTCAATTTGCAGCACTATTTTTTGTCTGATGCTCTAAATTTAGGAAAATTCGTTACCATAGCGCACTTGCTGCGGACAGACATTTTTGTTTACCTAATGAATTCTTTTTATAGTCTAATATTATGTCCTATATCGTCGCTTTGTAAAAAAGGACACAAAGGAATGATAGATTATGTAAGATAATCCCTGAAAGAGCGACTAAAACTTGCAACAGGAACGGTATTTCCAGGTTAAAAAGAAGAAGGGAGCACTAAATAATGCGCTAATTTCAGTATTCCCAGCGGGATTGTACCGTAATTCTCTCAGCACCTAGATAGCGATCAGGCATAATATTAAATGCTGGGATTTCGTTATTTAATTAGAATCCCCATACGGTAATGTGTATCTCCATCAAATATTAAAAGGGCCCTCTTAATAATCTATTCTTTGAGTTTGTGTCAAGTAACGCCAAATACAAGAACCATTCCAACATTAAAGGAATATACTTTTTCATCGATTTATAATTTATAAACGTCAATACGTCTTGGTTTGACAGGATTCGAGAAACAAGAATTACAGATACTAGACGATATTTATTTTTACCAGACAGCATTTCTATTTTTAAACAAACATACGCGTTTCGGTTCATCTGAACCATCTTCAGGAATCGAAAACCCATGATATAAAAATAGGGTTGTCAGAAGTCACGTTTCTGTGTTTTTTAATATGTATCCTTGATATACTGTTGTTTTGTTGTTTTCATCAAGCATCTTTCTTCTTTGTCTTATTATTCGGCCTGCTATTGGTGTATTGTATCTTAACAAAACAGCGCTAACTTAACTAAAAGTAAAGAAAAATTACCTTGTTAAAGATAAAAGATCTTCTAACCTATAAATGTACATTATACACACGGGAGTTTTTAAACGAATAGTTTACTTACAACATATACTTATTTTTATATACCTTTATTTTACATTTTACAGTACCACATCCGTTATTGAAAAGTACAAACAAACGTCAGTTTTTTTAAATAAATAAGCACTTGACTATTGTAGACTGTCCCACTTCGTCACGCGCCATTTTTCGCGAAGACTGAAGGCTGTTGCCTGTTGACAGCTATGTCGAGAAGACTTGGGAACGTGAAACACAAATGGCAGAAGGCCACAGTGCCAGATTGTGTATATATATATATATATATATATATATATATATATATATATATATATATATATATATATATATATATATATAATATATTTATTCGCACTATCAATACATAAAAAATGTGTAGAACACGTCAACATTTAAAAAAACATAAAAACACAGGAATTAGAATTTAAAAAACTATACAATCACGATATTGATTACCAACAGCTACAACTTGTCAGCTAAAAACCCTCAATTTTATAATAGGCCTTTGCCGCCAGAATATTCTTCAGTGTTTTCCCCATCCTTTCAGGTGGAAGCTCCTTTATCTGCACCGTCAGTTTGTTGTACACCTTTAGAGACTGCACTACAGCACTGTTGTAAACAATATTTTTTGTAGTTTGTGGAGCAACTAACTTATCCTTTAAACGTGCTATATTGTTGTATTGATGCTGTTGTTCACAAACTAATAACAAACTCCGATTTTCTCTAACAAAACACGTACACTCTAATATATACAAACTTGGCAAGGTAAGTATTCTGTTGTCGAGGAATGTTTTCCTACACGAACCCCTATTTTTCAGATTGAACATGCTGCGAATACAAGCACCTTTTGGAGCTTAAAGATTATACCGGCTTCTATGGAATTCCCTCAGAACATTAGTCCATATCGAAGCCTTGAGTTCACATATGCGTAGTACGCCTCGAGGCCAGCACTAATACTACTAGAATCGGACATAACACGCAGAGCATAACTAAAAGCTGACAGTTTACCTGCTAGATAGCCAACATGAGCCCTTCAGTTCAACTGAGAATCAAGCTTCAAGCCCAAAAACTTAACATCATCCTGTGTGCTCAGCGATTGAGTTGAATTTCAGCCATAACTGGTTACCCCTAAAATAGTTAAATGAAATTAAATTTGTTTTAGTCACATTCAATTGTAAGTCCATTCCACTGTACCACTGTTCCCGAATTTTCAGTGATTGTGATGCCTCATAAATTAGATCACTATCTGAAGGAGCTCGTAAAACCAAAGATGTATCGTCAGCAAACAGGGTTGTCTTATGGGGCAATATTTCAGACAGTTTGTTAATGTAAGGTACGAACAAGACTGGCCCAAGGATTGAGCCCTGAGGCACACCTCGTTCTATAATCTTCCACTAAGATGCCAGAAATACCCCTGTCCTATAATCATTAAAAGCCACACATTGTGTCCTACCTAATAGGTATGACTTCATTCAATTCAGCGGCACTCCCCTGAAACCTAGCAATTACAACTTAACTAACAGTGTGTTGTGGGACACGCTATCAAAAGCTTTAGATAAATCCAGCATCATACACATTGTGCTTTCACGCTTATTTAGTCTCTCTGTGATTTCCTTGATAACTTGAAATATCGCCCTGTTAGTTGACCTTTTCTTAATATAGCCATTTTGTTTCTCACTAAATATTTTGTTTCTCTAAAAAAGCCACTATTCGCTTACATAGAATTTTTTCTATTATTTTTGCTATATTTAAAATTAGTGAGATAGGTCTATAATTGGTAAGTAGAGATATGTCCCCATTCTTGTGTATCAGAATCACTAGTGAGTTTTTCAGGTTATCCGGAAACAATCCCTGAGCCAGGCATAAGTTAATGAGATATGCTAATGGCTTGACTAAAACACCAGCACATTCTTTTAGCAGCCCTAGACCACTAGACGCAGTGCTATCGGGGCGTCCAGGCCGCGGATGAGCCCCGAGGAAAAAAAGAACCCCGAGAACCCATATCCGACATCACTTGCAATTTTTATATGTTTATGTAAATTCGGCAAGTGTCTTTTTTTATTAATGGCTTGGACGAGTTCGTTAGCCAGGAAAATCGGACAGGGTTTTCCAGGAAAGTTTTGAGTCTTCTTTCGAAAAAAAAATTTTTCTCCAAAAATTACAAAGCTAAGCTCTTTTAATTAAAAATACCAGATATGTTGCCTTATGAGAGACCTTACAACTCACCAAAATTCAACTTTCTAAGTTTATATAAAACGGAGTTATTCAAATTTTGAATTTTCTTTCGAAAAAAATATTACAGTTATTTTAATGAACTTTTATGCATATATTGCCTTAGGAAAGACATTACTACATACCAAAACTAAATTTTCTAAGTTTATAGAAAATTGAGCTTTCATGTTTGAAGCATTTAATAAAAATTCACTACCATTACGCATTTGCTGCGTCCCGAACTTTTTTTGAGGCTAAGGAAATTGTGTTATCCATTTAAATATCTAATAGGAGTGAAAAAGTTAATAACATTTATAATTCAAGAAAAATGTTGGTTTTTGTGCGCGCGCATATATAAAATAAAAATAAAACATTTATGTAATGTGCCTGTCAGAATGAATTAAAGTACTTTTTGTATCAAAATGAATAGTGATATGAAAAAAGTTTGGGACGAGAAAGTGCGTTATCGTAGTGAATTTTCATAAGAATTATATGTAATATATTAATGATTTAGTCTTATCTTATAAGTTATAATAAATTACTTTATTTAACTAGAAAAAGTAATAAATAAGGTAAAAAAGGCAAGCAAAAATATGATCTCTAACATAAACATTTATACAGTAATTTGGATACAAAAGTCAAACAAAGCAATCGATAAACAGGAAATATACTAAACAAAAAATACACTAGAAAGAATACGTTAAAATACACATACACTAGAAACATAAAAAATAGAGGGGCAAATTAAATAATAACTTTGACATGGCTGTGATAATTTACTCTCCTCAGAAACACATTCTCATGAAACAAATTTACGGTTAATGATTTGACCACAAAGAAAATATTCGTATTCCTGTATCCATAAATTTCTAAAACGTTATATTACTCGAATTTTAACAAAAAAAAAATTGTCGCCAAATCACCCCCCATTTATCCCCGGAAGCGCTCTTACGCAAAAAAAAATTCTAAATGTTCCTGTGGCCTGCTAACTGGAACCAAATCTGAAGGTGATATATCAATTCGTTTGAAAGTTATGGTGAATACTAACAGACAGAGGTACAGGCCTACTGACCGACAGAAAAAAAAATTCGTTCTCGAATCAAGCTTTCTATATACTTTGAGACTTTTAGCAAAAAAATTCTAGATAACTGTCACCGATATTCTACTCCCACACATTCAACCCCTAATTTAATTTCAGCACAGAATACCAGATGTTTGATAAAATTTAATGTTTTATAATAAAACGTTATATACTCTAGTTTTAGCGAAAAATTTCACTTTTCGCTCAGTCACCCCCACCATTCACTCCCTACCCCCTGGATCGATTTTACCCAAAAAAAACCCCGAACCGTTCATTTGGCGGATGCTAACTATGTACCAAATTTGACGATGATGTCTCAATTCGATATAAAGTTATTGTCGCTACAAACAAACAGACACGCAGATATACAGACCGATAGACACAAAAAAATTCGTTTCCAAATCTTGTTTTCTATATGTTTGACGCTTTTTGCGCAGTTTAATGGAAACTAATTTTTGGAAATTTTTGTCGCCGATGTCAAACTTCCATACGTATTCACGATGTGGAAGCTATTCCCGTGATTCATGCATTGAGGGCATGGAGAAGGGGAAGAAGAACCATCAGGACGAAGAAAGTTTCTACCCTTTCACCCAAAAACACGCCTGGTTCTCCTTTTCCTTCAAAGCATAAAGCACAAGGAAACTTTTTAGAAGCAACCCCCAAGAAAGTTACGGGACCTGAAGAGTTTATGGGTGTTGTGCGGCGTGGGTATGTTTTAAAGGAGATATTGCTGCAAAATGTGAAAAACGCATCTTTTGAAAGACCGACTATGTAGTTTTTTCAGTCTTTCCCGCCCATGTTTCCTCCGCACCTAGCACTCTTTTCATTTTTAGTCCCTTAGATTTTTTAGGGGTTGTTTGTAACAAATTCGCCTTGCGGCCTGTGCACATCCGGGAAGGGGGGGGGGGTGTTTCTATGTATGTTTCTAAAAAAGATCTAGAAGCTCCCCGTGTAGTAAACCGCAAATATACCGAAATGACATTCCACTTTGTCGCCTATAAGGTCTTCCAGATAATATAGAATACAGCACTAAATTAAATGGGTTCACTTGATTCTCATTTATTTTTAATTTTTCTACTATTATCTTTATTATAGGCACAAGATAAGTACAATTAAGGGATCTTTAACTAACATTGTGTCGACAAAAACTTGAAAAGTAGATAAGTTATTTAGAGCGCGTTAACAATCACAAACTTTATTTCGTCATCATGTCACAGTAGCATTCATTAAAAATTACTCCTAACTGTATGCACACAACGATGAGTAAAATCCATATATAGAACCTAATAAAAAACAACAGTTTCGGAATTTGTTAAGAGGTTATGAGATGTGTGAAAGGTCAAACTCGCTGTACCGCAGCATGTTATTATCACAGCATATAGATATTCTGCGTTGTTATGTTGCGCTTGTAATCCCGTGTGACAGTGCAAAAATTATCAAAGATCTCTCAAAACCTAAATTTGAGGCTAAATTTCCAATTTGATATTGACAATTGACAATAAATGACATTATCACAGAATGGCAATGACAGCGGAATTCCAGCACGGGTGCAGTCTAACAATGTTGTCAGATAGAGTAAATTAGGATTGGAGAGATAAATTAAAAATCATTAGAAATTGGTAATCCGAAATTTGCAGGTATGAAATACAGCTATCATTTACGGTATTTTTAACTAACTGATAAAATTAAATTTTATAAAATGTTTTCTTTATTACCAAAAGGTTTAACTACATGAAATTTCTGAAGATCTGGCAGCTACATCTTGACATCTTGCAATTATTGAAACTTCCATTGTTTAGATTTTCATCTACGATTTAGATAAATAGCATGGCAGTACAGGTATCGTCATGTGTCTTCGTTTAACATTGTAGATATTACATTACTGAATTTGAAGTGATGTGGTTGATTATTTTATTATTAATTTCGAATAACTTTATTTTTATTTAATCCACAGCCTTGTAAATTGGTACACAACCACATCTATATATGCTCTTTAAATCTGTAAATTTTAGTTTTAATCACATAAAGAATTTGGAGGATATCGCGTTTTAAAAGTTCTTTTTTCAATTTTTGTTAAGAAAAATTGGGTGGTAATATCTGATGAACGAACTTGTCCAAGCCATTAACAAAATAGGGGTAATTCGAAAATTTTGTACAGATCAGTGAATTATTTTGAAAGGCGGGAATATTTAAAAAGATCACAAAAAAATTTGCGAATCGAAGCAAGCTGAAGCCATAGATAGCTCTAAGAGCTAAGAAAAGTCTAGACGCAGCAAGTGCGTTATGGTAGTGAATTTTCATAAAATTGTTTTTAATACCAAATATGTCAAATTTGGTTACCAGTATAACCTATATAGTAGAAACAATGTGCCGTTTTTAATCAAAATAACTTTCTTGTTTGCAAATGTACAAACATTTCTGAAAGTAAACTTAAAGTGTTCCGGAACAAAACGGTTTCTTGGTCAACCTGAGCAAATTGAGCTATTCAAATTTGAAGCACTTAATGAAAATTCGCTACCATAACGCATTTTCTGCGTCCAGAATATTTTTTTTCTTACAAACATGCATTATATTTCGATTGAAAGTGCAATAACATAAGGCGTGTTCGATTAAAAAAAACTGTTTTTAATAGCAAATACGAGCAGGCATAAATCTGATTACCGGTATAGCCTATGTAGTAGAAACATCGTACTATATTTTTTATCAAAATTACTTACTGTTTGAAAATGTACAAAAATTTTCCGAAAACAAACTTAAATGTTGGTTTCTTAGCCAACAAACCTTACCTTAATAGCAAATTGAGTTTAAGAAACTTGAAGGATTTAACGAAAATTGGCTACCAAAACGCACTTACTGCGTCCAGATTTTTTTCTTACAAACATGCACCATATTTCGATAAAAAATGAAAAAATGCTTTAACGAACTTGTTCTACGAAAATTAGCTAAAAATTATAGACGGTTAAACCATAAACTTAACTAAACTTACAGCGAAAGCATCAACTTAACTAAACCGACAGCCAAAGCACCAGAAAAATGGTCTATTCGAAAGGAGTTTTCTCTAAACATTTTAGTAAAATGAAAGGTAATGACGGTTGAAGCTGAAATTTAAGGATTCGCGGAACACTCTTCTTGCAACATTTTCTTTTCACAATCCGTATTTGTTTCACGTTATTTTCCTAAACATTGCCAATTTTGACATTTCAAATGGCGACTTTGACCTTTTAAAGAAAATCCCAATTTATGTTTGTTCAAATGCCTATAAATTTTTTATCTTTTAACCCACAGAGCTAAATTATGGTGGATAATTTACCTATTAAATACCAAAATACAGTGTAGCAAATTTGGTTGCCCTTACTTTATTATTGCCGAAGATATGCATTTTTTTCGAAAGGAAACACAAAATTTTCCGGGAAAACCTGAGCCGATTTTCTTGGCTAACTAACTTATCCAACCCACTTGCAAAAGAAAGGTATTCACCATATTTAATCAAAATCGGCCCATTATTTTTTAAGTTATCGGTGTGATACATACACACACACACACACACATATATATATATATATATATATATATATATATATATATATATATATATATATATATATATATTGAAATATATTAACATAATTACCTCACATTTGATTTTTTTGTTTCAAAACTCGAAAGTCGGGATCTCCTCATTAGTGAATTTATTTCAAGAAAATACACTAATAAGTTGGTTTCCGCCAGCTTTTCAACAGTGGAGACTAGCGTGGTCCCTAAAAATAAAATCAAGTATTTTGAAAACGGATGGTGATATCGAAACGAAACAGGAGCCACGTATATATGTAACTAAGAACGCTCTTGAAGATTTTCGAATCATTTTGACCATAACTTTAAAAGGAAACAAATATGACCTATTTACCAAAGCACTAAGCAATAACTAGTACCCTATGTGAGCAACACAAATTTGTTTACAAGTACAATTTGAGAACCCTATTCATCACAATACAGTTTTTAGATTGAAGATCGTTTCGCTGACAAAGTAAGCATCATCAGGGGATAGTTAAACTAAGCAAATAAAAGCCTGGACACAGCAAGTGCGTCCTGGTAGTGAATTTTTATAAAAATATTTTAATAGCAAATGTGTCTTTTTTAATGAAAGCAGTAATTTGGTTACGAGTATCACTTAGTAGAAACAAAGTACCATATATCATAAAAATAATTTTATTGGTTGAAAAAGTATAACAATTTTCTGCTATATATTGGTAAAAACCGTATAATAATTTTTAATATGTGCCAAAAATGTGAACCAATTGAAATTGAAATTGACTCTTAAACGATGAACGATATAATTTTTTTTGCAAACATGCTTTATAATTCGATGGAAAATATAATACTGCATAATATAAGATGCTCGAAGTAAGAAAAGAAAACTTGTGTCGCGCAACGACTTAGGGGCCTGCCTGTGATTGTCGAAGTAATTTTAAAAGATGCAACTCAAGAAACCATATAATTAACGTAAATGATTAATATTGAGCTTTACCGTAGAAATTCGGCACGCTGTATAAGTATATATATATATATATATATATATATATATATATATATATATATATATATATATATATATATATATATATATATATATACTTGGAAACGTGGTTTTAAAGAACCTAGTTTTAGTAACAGGTTTTTTTTAACAAATTTTGCGTATCTTGTATACCTAATAGGGTTTATATTAAATTTTATGCGTCACTATATATATATATATATATATATATATATATATATATATATATATATATATATATATATATATATATTATTATTATTATTACCTATTTATTTATGTATTTATCAAATTACACATCATGTCTCACAAAGAAGCTAAGCTTGTACTTGTAAAACGACATAATTTTACTAAAGTCATCTTCTAAACATTTAACTGCCAAACTGTCTTTCTGAATGTCACTTTTTCAATTTTATTTTCATTCTCACTTTCACTGCAGTTGCAACTCTCCCTAAAATTTCCAATTTGCCGATGAACTTTATCTTGCTAGACTAAAAACTGCTGCTTTTTTACAACCAAATCTCCTGTAAAATCGATAATTAATTGCCACAAAAATTTTGCTGCTTACTTGACATTCCATATAAATGAACATATGTATATATATATATATATATATATATATATATATATATATATATATATATATATATATAATTAATGTAAAAAACCTGTTTTCGTGTGTTCTGAGAAAAATTGTTTGCACATTTTTAATAGAACATTTTGTTTGCCGAAAAGCTTTTTGTAAAGTATTATACCTTGGCAGGTGGGTAAATAGCCTGAAGAGGTTCGGTGGTTGATATAAAAATCGGAGCAGATTTTTTTGGCAAATTTTTAGGGTTTTTGCGAAAATTTTTTACAGTTTTCCAAACAATACAGTTATTTTGATGAAATATGGTACATTGTTTCTACTTGTTAGGTTATACTGGTAACAAAATTTGATGCATTTCATTAAAGAAAGAGATATTTGCCATTAAAATCATTTTTATGAAAATTCAGATCCATAACGCACCTGCTGCGTCCAGAGTTTTGTATTAATTTTTGCATCTCCTGTTTCAAGATTTCCCATTTCTTAGGAGTCACTATATATAATTTCATAAAATATCAAGTTTTAGATCCCATTAAATTTCAGTAGTTGTAGATGGTGTGTTCTTGTGCTGAAAACTAAAAGATAATTTATTTGACCATCTATATGAGAAAATTTTGCAGACAGCAGCTGATAAGATTTTTTAGTAACAGTAAATAAAGCGGCTGGTAAATAAGTAGCCTTTCAAGCTTCGATAAATTTGTGTGGGATGTTAACTACACAATAATTTAATATCTGGAAAATATTAAGGTTGAGCGTAGGTTTGTGGACATTATTTGTAACATTTCTGTAGGTTTTTGTTCTCCTTTCAAATTTAACTAAGCTTCTCTCTATACTAATTAGTTTGCGAAAACTGCTTTTGCGTTGTGCGAGACAACAAATTTTCTACAAGCAAACTAACCTACTCAACACTTAAAGCGTCGCTTGCAAAAAAAATTTACCATTTTTAGTGAATTCACTTTAAAAAAATTCACTAATGAAGAGATCCCGACTTTTGAGTTTTGAAAAAATTTCTTCAAATAAGCGCTAATTAGGCCCCTAGGACACATATCCGGGGTCAGTTTCAACATATATATATATATATATATATATATATATATATATATATATATATATATATATATATATATATATATATATATATATATATATATATATATATATATAGGTATCAAACAGATCACTCAAAAAATAATAGGACGATTTTGATTAAATTTGGTAAATACCTTCCTTCTAAAAGTTGCTTGGAAAAGTTCGTTAGTCAGGAAAATCGACCCTGATTTTCCCGGAAAATTTTGTGTTTTCTTTCGAAAAAAATTCATATCTCCGGAAATAACAAAGTACGGGCAATTAAATTTGGTACGGAGGCTTATGTCGTTATAAGTAAATTACCTACGAAGCTCTGTAAGTTAAAAATTTAATAAGTTATAGGCATTCAAAGAAAAATTAATTGGGGTTTTCCTCAAAAAGTCAAAGTCGCGATTTAGAACGTCAAAATTGGCAACATCTAGGCAAAGAATCTGAAACTAATAGGAGCTATGGAAAAAAATGTCTCAAGAGGAATGTTTTACAAAGCCTGAAGTCTTAGATTCAACCGTCATTGTCCTTCATTTTACTACAATATTTCCAGAAAATTCATTTCAAATATACCCTTTATCCGCTGCTTTGGCAGTAGTCTTAGCTATAGAGTTTATCGTTTAATGGTATATAATTTGTGTCGAATTTTCGTAAAAAATCAAAGAGTTCAATATATCCGTTACAAGATACGGAAAAAAATGTATAAATTAATTATAGGGTGTCTTGAGCTACATCTTATAGAAAAATTATACAATCACAGGGTGGCCCATAAGTCGTTGGTGATACAAATTCTCTTTTTTTTATCGAACATTATTATTATTGGATTTTTGCATTTTCCATCGAAATATAATGCATGTTTTTAAGAAAAGAAATTCGGGACGCAGAAACTGCGTTATGGTAGCGAATTTCTATTAAATGCCTCAAATTTGAATAGCTCAATTTGCTATTAACCTATAAGGTTGACAAAGAACCCAGTTTTTTCGAATACACTTTAAGTTTACTTTCGGATTTTTTTTTTACATTTTCAAACAATAAAGTTGTTTTGATGAGACATGGCACATTATTTTTGCTATATAGGTTATACTGGTAGCCAAATTTGATGTCTGCTTTCTTAAAAAAAAACACACATATTTGCTATTGAAAACATTTTTACGAAAATTCACTATCATAACGCAGTTGCTGCGTCCAGACTTTTAAGTTTGATGTAACATTCGCCCGCCGCGATCAAATTGAACGTCTTAAAAGAGTTTGCAAGTACGATCATTCGCTATTAACTTGCTGTTTTGTAAAAAAGTAGGTGAGTTACATACATTTTTATACAGGGTGTTGAATAAAATTCTCTTCATTGTCTACATAAATGAACCGGATAACATATCGCCTGTTGTGAGTATCACGATGTATGCAGATGATACGTCCCTGGTCATATCTGAGAAGACGGATGATCTTTTGATGAATAGTTGCACTAGTGATCTTGACACCTTGCAAAACTGTTTTTTTTTAATTTAGTATACTTTAGTTCGTCTAAAACCAACATCATTAGGTTGTATGCTTATCAGAGACAGGTTGGCCAGCCCAGTATACATCTTGATAATGTTGTGTTGGATTATGCGAGTGATCTGAGATTTCTGTGATTACATATTGATGAGTGTTTGAGCTGGAAGTTTTACTGCTCTGATCTGGTTGCAAAGCTGGCATCTCTCAATTTTCTTTTTTTAATAATCGGACTTTACTGTGCAAGGAACAGTTGCACTTTATCTCTAGATTATTAGAATTTGGAATGGCGACATCAATCAGCGTCACTTGGTTGTAGGACTTATCCACTATTATTATATCTGGCCTGTTGTGGGCCACTCGTGGGTATGTGAGTACGGTCCGATCCCAGTACAGCCTGTACCCTGAGTTCTCTAGAACAGGCTCAGGAGTGTATATATATATATATATATATAGTAAGTGACGGGTTTTTCTTAATACTATTAACACAAGGGTTTGCCCGGCTTCTGGCCCGTCACAATTTAAGAGAAGGACATAATGAGAATGAAAGGGAAATTCAACAAGCTACAGGAAACAGAAGGAAAGATAGAATAGAGTTCAGTTGCACGTTACACGAAGGAATCGTTAATTTTTATTGTCAGCTGTTGGTAAAGGTGTCACTCTCATTTGTCAACGTCTAGCAACAGATGTTATTCAAAGCCAACTGCTTTGTGGTTAAAAACGTTATACCTGATTTCCACCACATACTTTAATTAATTAACTTGTAGTTAAATCAAGACACAGACAGAAACAGTTAGTGAAATTCAATATCTGTAATCAGAACCTTTCCAAACAGTTAAAGTGATATTGTTACAACAATAATTTCTGACCTTTTAAGCTAACACCTAATGATGGTAAAAAAAGAATGACTTAGTGTTAGAGATGTACTTAACGACTATACATATACTGTAACAAAGATGTCACTAGATCCCTCCTCACAGTCGACTGCCCAGGTTTACAAAGGTAAGGCTGTATGTTAAATATATTGCAACTTCTATATGCTTGATAAGTAGAACTAAAACTGTTTATATGTGTGCATTAATTATCAAATTTTTCTATAAATAAAAGTTATTATTAACTATTGCATGCTGTATTATGATTGTAGTTTGGATATACTGAACAGAATAACAAAAGAAACCACTTCGTGGACTTATCTGGAGTGGCCCTGGTCTGCAGCCGCTAATATGGTAGTGTGGACCAAGTTACGGCTAGCTCCGAAAATCTGTTTAAAAGAACTTGACAGGTACAGCCTCGGACGATTACACACAACAAGCAGAAAACTACAGAAGATTTCAGACCCAGACAAGAAACCCTACAATAACAAATATCTCTCTCATCAGGTACTACTTATTTGAATTATTATCAGACAGAATAAATGTGGAGAAAATTCAATAATTAATTAATAGAAGCTTACCCAATAGATGAGGTTTCTTTTCTCACAAAAATATAAATAGTGATTCGAACTGACTTATTTCTCAATAAAATTGATGCGGAACTTAATACAGAACAAACACTGTTCTTTAAAACCACTTTTGCAGGCTGTAGGCTAAATATCCAGCATATAGCTGAAGGCAATTTTTAAACACCCCTTACTGCTACAGCTTTATCGTTTAGTAACTCAAATCTTAATAAATCATAATCTCATACGAATATTAATCTTTAGCCAAACAACAAAAGCTTGTTGGATTGTGATAAGAAGTGATAAGGGAGATGTTAATATTTTCTTTAAAATTGAATTTTATTAATTTCAGAAATTATATCTGATAGAAAGAGATAATGAAAAAAGATTACACTATACACTGAAGAGTGAGATAGAAAAACATGGATTGTCATAAGAGAGAAGGAGACAGTACATACCTAAGGGCAATTGCTACTATTAAAAATGTAAAAAAACCTCAAATATAAACTTGTTTACTGTTTTGGACTTAGGTTAATTCTTTACAGGTGAAATGAGATAAAGTGGGTTGTTTATTTGTATGAAACCTTGAACTACAATAAAAGTAAAAGTATAATTGGCGTCTTTCCAAGGTTTTACAAGTGTGCATTATAAACAAACTATTTATTTACCAAACCATGCAAACTATAAGCTACAGAGTGTTCATAAGTGAGTATTATGTCCATATATTAACTATGCTTTTCACGTCTGAAGAAATGTTGTTAGAAATATAGAGAGAGGTTTAGAACCGTCTTAAGTAGGGCTCCTTACTAAGATTTAAAAGTCCCAGTTTCAGAGCCAGTTCTTGATGAAGTATTTAGCAGCTGCGTCTTGCCTCTTCTTATACTCTGTTGCACAAAACGCTTGACATCCTCCGGTGACGTGCTAGATAGTCTCTGATGACTGACACCCAAATCTACATTTGTCATCTTGGACCGCATTATCGTCAACTATATACTTAACGTAGTTTCTTGTTGGGATGACCTGATCTTGTATGTCCAGCAAAAACCCCCTGTCTCTGGAAACATCTGTCTGGACACCAACCAGTAATTTCACGCCAATTTGTTGACATGTGCCTGAGAGGTCTCATTCAGATGTCGCCCATAGAGAGGATTCTGCATCCAAGATTGCAGCTAGTCCTGATCAATCGGATGGTGACTTTGTATTTCACTTTCTTTTAATTGTAGTGGTATTATTATTATTATTATTATTATTATTATTATTATTATTATTATTATTATTAATATTATTATTATTATTATTATTATTATTATTATTATTATTACTATTATTATTAAAACATTTAAACTTTTCTATACTGCCAAGACGCACCCATTAATAAAAAGAAGATTTCTTAAATTTCAACTACAAACACAATCAAAGAAATGTCGGTAGTTGATGAAGGAAACATTCAAAACCATCCCATGATGCAACACACACACACACAATCAAAGTGACCGGATTGTGCTTGAATTTTCCGTTTATCCTTTTCATTTACAGGATGATTAAAAAACGTTTTTTCTGTTTCTGTATATAACTTTTTCACTCTTCAACCGAGTTTCGTAATTGAGGGCTCATGCTGAAACCAAAACTTTATAACAGTATGCTCAGTTAGCAGAGTTGACGCAGAACGAACCGTTTTGTACGTTAAGATTCCCGGAGGTATAAACCCGAAATACGAATTTATAAAATCAAAAATAACTCCCTAACGGTTGGCTTAAGCCATTTTCAGTAAGTACACCTCTTTTGTTCAAAAATGTCCAGCATTTCATATTTTGTAAGTAATACGAGGATAGCCTATACGAGGGCTAAGAAGTGCATGTATATTTAATGCATAACATTGCCGAATGCGTAACGTAACGGCCATAAAAGATTATTATATTATTTGTAAAAACCCGAAAAAATGTCACGCTATCAAATTTGAAACATGTCTGACTAAAACTTTATAATTTAATAGGAAAAAATATTTTTTTATTTGTCGATTTGACACCCTGTATCTTTTTTATTATGTGACTTGTGATATAGGTATGTTCGGTTAAATCAACTTATTTTCACTAAATAAATCTCCAGTATTATTTGTGCCACTTCATTTAAATATACCCTGTATATAAAATTATGTTACTGTACAACACAAGTCATTGACTTATGTATTAGCGTACTTTATAATTTAAACTGATAAACTAATATTAATAACCTATCAAGCTTTGTCAGGTTTAAGCTTCCGTATAATCAGTATTGTTTTGTCTTCAATATACAGGGCGGAATCAGAACTGGTCCAAATCCTAATCGTTTTAAAAATTTCGTTTTGCCAGCAACGACTTGGCAGAATGCGCAAACTGCAGAGGCACGCACACCTCCAGCTTCAGAGGCTGCACACTTCACCCCTTGAGCAAGACCGTAAAATCTCTTACCAATGCCTGGAACACAAAATAAAAAATTTCAGGATGCAGCAAATGCGTTATGATAGCGAATTTCCTTTATATGTTTCAAATTTGTATAACTCGATTTTCTATAAACTTTTTTTTTCTTTAACGTCGGCCTATTTCTGCGACTATGGCCAATCACCGACGCCAGGAAGCAGTTTCACCTCACTATCCTGGAAATTTTGCCGAACCCCTGTCTTTCTGTAAGGAGGGTAGGGATCTTTAACGTGCTCAACATTGCATGGACATGGGACCGACGGCCTTACGCCCCCTCCGAAGGGCGGAACGTGCAGACTTTCAACTTGCTCAAATACAATGCCAGAACCTCGGTTGATGTTAATATTACAGTTTGTACTGAAAAAGTGAAAGGAGTACCCTGGGATCGAACCCAGTACCCTTCGGTTCAGAGGCACACGTTCTTACCCCTGAACCACCGAGGTTCTTCTATAAACTTGCTTACGACTCCGACGACCGAACAAAAATCAAAAGACCGAAACAGAATCTCAAACAATAAGACTTCACGACCGACAATTAATAGGCTAACCATACGATTTCTATTCCATCAAATTACCATAACGGGTTAACAGAAGACCTCTCTTGATCCATCTCAAAGTCAACAACGGAAACCCGAGATCCGAGCACCTGAGATCTTTATTGTAATGAACGGGTTATAAGCTTGTATGCAAAGTTATGGGTTAGTATACAAATAATGTCTATTTCAAATAAATTTTTTGCGAATATTTTTAAATGAACACCCAAGACAGAAATCTAGGATATTGCTAAAGACATATCATTCACTATTTTCCATTCACCATGCACAGAACGTTTGTAAAAACTCATTAGTTTAAACCTTTTATATAAAGGCACGAATATCTTAAGAATGGTTACAAGCACGAAATGGGGAGCAGATGCAACCGTAGCCTTATTAATATATAAGTCATATATATATTTTTTTTTATATTATTGGCTGCGGCATCTCAGGCCATTAGCACATTTTTCCCATCATTCTATATTTTTTAAAATTTTCCAGACAGAGTCAAATTGGCTCGCCCGGGAATCGAACCCGGGACCTCTCGCTTAGCAGGCTGGCACCTATACACCTGCGCCACGAGGGCGTCCAAGTCATATATAAGAACAATAATTGACTATGGATGTATATTTTATGGGCAAGTAGCGAATACCCATCTCAAAAAGCTAGACATTGTGCAAAATAGGTGTTTGAGATTATGTTTGGGTTTACTTAGATCAACACCAGTTTGTGTAGTCACAGATGAGTTAGGAGAATTGCCACTTAGTTTTAGAAGAAATATTCTTACTGAAAGATTTTTAATTAAAACTATGTCCAAAAATGCCACATTAATAAGACATCAACTATTTATCGCGCATCTAACTCATAAGAAATGGCAAAAAGCAAAAAGTATACCAATGGTAGAGGCATAAGAGCATTTGCTTAATATGGCAGATAACATTTTCCATGAAAACGTACATTTAGATCACAACGCTGTTCCATCTGTAAGAGGATCTATTAATACATTTTTCTTCCAACACTATGGAAATCTTCCAAAGGCAGTTAGAAATATAGCGTTCAGGCTTGATCTGGAAACCCTCTTTCCAGAAACATATGAAATATATACAGACGGTTCCAAAATGGATAGCAAAACAGGCTGTGCTTGTTAAGATCCTATTGCCAATAAACAAAAAAATGCTTTGTTTAGAAAGACACATGTTCATATACACGGCGGAACTTATTGCAATAAATGAAGCCCTTGATTATATTGAGAAGAAACAAATAAACCAAGCCATAATTATAACAGATAGTAAAAAAACAGAAAATTTACAATGTGTGTTTTCACCCCATTGGGAATTATGTAATTCAGTTAATTGTTAATAAAATACATTCTATGAAAAATAGTGGCCAACTTGTAACTATAGCATGGTTAAAGGGTCATTGTGGCATACAGCACAATGAGACTGTTAATATAATTGCGAAGATGGCGGTGGATAGGGGAGAGAAGGCAGAATACAAAACTCCATATTCAGATTACTATAGTACGATTACAAAAAGACAGAAACAACTATGGCAAATAAAATATACATCTGATAAATCTGGGAAAATGTATAAGCGTATTCAGCCGGAACTCCCCTCTAACTGTGGTTTTATTATGGAAACTTTTCAAAAGAGGGAATAAAAAATATATGTCGTTTAAGATCTAGTGCTGCATTATGTTCAGCCTATTTGTTTAAAATTAGATTAAAAGAGAGTCCACATTGTGAGTGTATGGAATATGGAGATATCGAACATGTCATATTATCATGTATATTAAGAAAGGACGATATAGAAAAATTTTCGTTAATTATCCAAAAACTTTCTGTAAATAAACCCTTTAACCTAGCCCAACTATTAGCCACAAATGATATAGATATATTTAAAGCTTTAAACAAACATATTAAAAATATAAAAATCAAAGTATAGAGTACAAACCTAGCGGCAACTTTCCGAAATTTGGAAGTAGTATTTTCTTTGTCCCAATACTTAGCGACTTTAAATTCCGTTCTTAAATTTAATACAAATAATAATAGACATACTTATTTTAAGTAAAGCCTGTAAAGTGGAGTTGTAATTAGTTAATAGTGAATATTACCTCTAGATAGTTAATAAGTTCCTATTGTCTTTCCTAGTGTTTGAAACCTTTTTTATAGTGGCTGAGTCTGTGTTGTTGAAAGCTCTGAAGAGCCCTAGTAGCGTATACGTATCCCTGTAATCACCCCTTTCCCCAAAATCCTTTTTTTTTGTTAAAAAAATAAAATTAAAAAAATAAATAAAAAAAATTTATAATCAAGGATGAATACTTGTATTTAGAAATAGCATAGAATAAATGTAAGTATGTATATTCATATACAAAAAAAAAGTGTAAAGGTGATCTAACGACTTTAAGATAGGGTAATGGCTGATCAAAGCCACAGCCAGTAAACCGAAACACCAACACACAAACTTTTATATACGTTATTTATATAGGGTGTCTTAAGCTGCACCTAATAAAATTATTTCGACAATCACAGGTGTCCCATAAGTCGTTGGTGATACAAATTTTCTTTCTTTAAATAAAACGCCTCTTATAATGTTCCATTTTTGCATTTTTCATCAAATTATAATGCACGCTTTTAAGAAAAAAATGATGCCGTACATCATTTTCAGTTATTTTAATTGTTTTGCAACGTTTCACATTTTACTAATAGCTAGCAGAGCTCTCAAATAGTGACTGAATATGAAAAAATTCAAACCCCTATAACAATTTTTTTTAAATGGCAGAACCTGTGTTGTGTTTCAGAAGTGAAAAACATGCTCCCCTGGTTCATGTTTTGCGTAACATTTCTTATACCTGCATACTCTAGTTTTGGAAATATTTACATATAATCGCATACCATTAACTATTTAAATATTTAAATTAACTTTGGTACAAAAAAGGTACGAAATAATTACATTTGATTGGATTATCTACGTTTACATTTTCATAATATATAAGTTGTTTTCAAAAATGTCAAATGAAAATTCAAAGTGACAGATTTAAGTAACGTTCTTGTTTTTTCAGCTTGTGTCATGAAAATATTAGTCTTCTCCGCTAATGTTTTTCTTTACTTCCACTGATTCAAATTTCCATAAAAATTTTATATTCTTCATCTTCATCTTTTTTTTCAGTCTAATTACAGATTAGGTATTTAACTTTATAATCATAGAGAGGTCACGATGAAAAGCTTTTGAAAACATTTATTCAGATGAGCGCGGACTTGGGCCCTCAGAACCCAAAGCCAAGGTCCGTTCAAATTTATATTATATATATATATATATATATATATATATATATATATATATATATATATATATATATATATATGTATGTATGTATGTATGTATGTATGTATGTATGTATGTATGTATCCGAGCGATAACTTAAAATACTAAACGGATGCCAATCAAACCTGTCTAAAATCCTGTTTAGGCGAAAACCAATGTCGAGTTCGTTAATATATCTTATCTTTTTCCAGTGGAAAATTGGGCAAAACTTTTTGAAAACGGTATATTTTTGTAAGTATCAGAGAAACTGAAATGAGACTTTACACATGGCTAGAAATAGTGCAAATAAGCCTATGTTGTGAATTTTAAGTAACTTGGTACACAATATATTTGGAGTTCTTTCCAAATTTAAAATAAAATCCCAAAGACATGCGCTGAAACGACTTAGTGGTTAAAGTCAAATGCCTGAAAGACAGAGTAGTTAACTGCCAGGCGTCGATTGATTCATACAACAGGTACAAACCATACCTCAACGGTAACCAAACTATATATATACCAGGCATAAAACTTACTACCCGAACCAAAAATCGTGAAATCTCGGAAAATGACACAATGCATGAAATTAAAAATTTACCAAGTGATAGTTATTTAGCTGGAGATTTAATCAGTTATTAAAATACACTAAATTTGCAGCTTTATAAACCTCCCTTAATACAGTTTTAGCGCAGCATAGACATATTATGCTGTCGCATAACATAGTAGAAATGTAAAGAAATTAAAGCCAAGTCTATAAAAATGATTCTGAAAAAGTTTATCTTTAAACTTATACATAAGACATCATATAAGACCGAAACAATCCTTGAATGTGTTTCAATGATAGTACTACTGATTCTGTAATTAATTGTTACGTACACTTTTCATATACTACCCCGGGCATGAAGCCTGTGTCAAGTATTATGTAGACAACGTTAGCTGACGTATTAGCAGATAGGACATTGGAAGCGTGCTGGACTGCTACGCAGAAGGTTGCATGAATTCATCCAGCTCGGATGAATGTATGTTTTTTTTTATGTTTTATTTTGACATTTGGAGAAACAATACTACACAGATTTCATACGCTTTGAACAAGATCTAATTTTTGTTTACATTATAATTTTCAGCAGAGATTTTTTTATGTGAAATGTGCTGATAGTCAATGTTTTGTTGGTCTGTAAACAAAAAATTGACTATCAGCAGATTTCTTATCGGAAGGAGAGAAATGCGGTTTATTATTTCAGTTTATCGGTCGGTCTGATACTTGATAGTACTACCGAAAATTAATATCACATTGGTGTATTCTGTAGAAGAATTGAAATAATTACTATTTTTTTGAAAAAACGATGACTGTGCCAACTGTAGCGCAAATTTGTTTAATGAACGACATCCGAACAGACATGTTAACAGAAAATATATTTTGGAGTTAGTTGCAAAGTTTCGGCAAAGTGGTTCAGTAGCCAACAAAAAACGGGATCGTGAACGTGAATTTCCGCTTAAATGAAATGAGACTGAGATTGAAGTTTTAGGACAAATTGCTGCAGACCCAACTTTGAGCACGAGAAAATTGTCCACTGTTTCAAACATCAAGAGAAGAACTATTCAGTGAATATTGAAGCATCATAAATTTCCCCCTATAAAATTCATCTTGTACAACAACTGAATGAAGATTATTTTAATTGGCGGCAGGAGTTTTGTGAAGTTATAACTGCACGAATAGCTGATAACGGGAACTTTCTGTTCAATATCTGGTTTTCAGACGAGTGTACGTTTTTATTAAACTTTACAGTCAATCGTCATAATTGTCGTTATTGGGCAGATAATAATGCAAGAAATTTTCACGAAGTCCACACTCAGACCCCAAGAAATTAAATGTCTCGACTAGCATTTTTGGAGACCGTTTAACCGGACCAATTTTTATTGATGGCAATTTGAGTGGGAAAACGTACTTGGAGTTACTAGAAGATATCGTTTATCATCTACTAATTGACATTGTTGAAAATGATGACCGCTATCAAGAAAATCAATTAGTGTTTTAACAAGATGGGGCTCCTCCGCATTTTTCACAATGTGTTAGGGAGTTTCTAAAGAGAGAGTTTCCAGAGCAATGGATTGGGAGTAGAGGCGATATTGAGTGGCCCCCTAGATCACCGGATTTAACTACTTTAGACTTCTTTCTGGGCCATTTAAATAGTAGAATTTTCGCAACAGAACCGGAGTCACTGGAAGAATTACGACAACGCATTGTTGAAGAATGCCGTCTAATAACTCCAGATTGTCAGAGTTCGTTTTGAACAAAATTTGTACTTTTGTATGGGAGCTGGTGGTCAACAATTTAAACACGTGCTTAACTGAACATTTTTCAACGTTTGGTTTTGTTTTTAGCTGTCTTTAACGAAAAATTGACTAATTAGTGCATTTCTTATTACAATGAATGAAATACGTTCTTGCAATTTCAACTGGGAATAATTTTTAAACGAGTTGATAAAACTTCCAAAAAGATTAGTGTACTGAATTCAGAAAATAAAGAGCTTTCAAACGATGTAACACTCGACCCATGTTCCCTATTTAAAATATAAGGGTTGTTATCACCACCCGTAAGGGGTTGATGTGACAAAGTTGAGTTTTATGTCAAAACATGTCCCCCTCAATATTAAAATTGACGTCTTACAGCGTTCTAAAAAAAATTTCTCTGGACGCAAATCGGTCTGTTTCGTTTTCAATGTGCCATCCTGTATAGGTTATACTTGTGACTAAATTTGATGCCTGCTTTCATTAAAAAAGACACATTTGCTATTAACGGTAACGCACTTGCTACGTCCAGACTTTTTCCGTTATCTTTTCGACATTCAACACATTTACATGAATGATGTTAGCAACCTTTTCCTATAAGTCAACACTGATATGACTAGCCTTCATAATATCAGCTAATTCAATACAATCTTCGTGCGAGATTTCATTTGGCAATCAAAATCCCATCAATGGCATAATTACTATATACATGCGTGTATCATAACTCGCGCAAATGTCAAACAGTCCAGACTACAATTAAAGAAATCTGTAACTCATAGCACATTCTCATTTATATAAGGGTTTATTTATAACCCTATCTAACACGCAACCGTATATTTGGCGAAAAGAATGGCTCTAAATAGATGGTAGATGTGTTATAACTTATTTTATAAGAAATCAAAACAGGTCGGTTGCGCAGGCGTTTGTTTTGTAGGAGAAGCACCGCGACGCTAGCGTCAGTCGAAATGTTGCTGGAAAGCCAGACGCTACTTTATGGCTTGTTTCCGTGTTGAAATGATACTCGTAGTATTGGCGGTTTTAGTGCTGAATCTTCATAAAACTTCTACGAGAATTTTAGGTATGGAAATTTATACCCTAAAAAAGACACTTACGTAGATATGCACGCTTCACTGTTATTTTATTTTGTTTAAAAACTAACACGATTTTTATGTAAATAATAGTTTAAGCTACGCTAATGATAAAATCAACCCTTCTGGATGTCAACCTTATAAAAACAAGCTTTCAGAATCAAGCATATTTTAAAACGCTTATTTTTTTCCGGTAACTTGAGATGTTTACTGTCACTTAAAATTAGTTCCTATATAGTTAGCGCATCCAGAATTGCAAATAATACATAAAGTGTAGGGTTTCAGGAGAAACGTGATATTTATGATTGTGGAGGTCTTCGTATATCTTAGGATCTAATTAGGTTTCTTATTTTCACAACAGAAAGCAAATTAATCTGAGCTCACAAGACGGAATAATTTTTAAAAGCTTTTTCACAGAATGATATTTCTAACGCGGTTTTGATTTACAGTTCTACAAGATGATTTTAAAATAAGCGAATGTAGCTACAAAACTTGATAATAAAATAAAGACCCAACCACTCTAAAATAATTATTAGTGGTGCATTCGTTTTTCGCATACTCATTCTGTTGAAACTTATTCAATTTTTCTGATCTAATATGTGACAAAATTGTAAAAAGAAAATATCAAATTATTGGAAATATTTCAATCATTTTTCAAATATTTTTTTATCACTTAAAGCATGCGCAACATATATAGATTTCATCTGAAAATATACTATGCTCCAAATTAATACAGCGATATACCGTGTGGAGCTTTTCTATGGAATGAGATTTTAAATGTGGTTGGATACATTTTTGATGAACACATTTGGACTGGTCAACATTAATTAGCTTCAACTTAGTAGTGTTTTCATTTGATTGATGATGAGACAGGGTGTGATTAGAATTACGAATATTGAGTTATTTTATGGTTTAAACAAATTTGCAGCTGTTCTGCCTGGGACGCAAATCCACATCCAAATAATCATGTCAAAGTTCATAGCACAAAGATAGTCGATTTTTCCATAGGTCCCGGTCAATTTTGATCACCACAGTTGCTTCTGCCACAGTTTTTACGTCTTTCACTGCAACCTAAACATTTATGTCGAAAACTGAATGTGCGTATTTTGCAGAGACCATTGTACAAGTCAGGATTAAAACCAATAGCTTTTGATATACAGAGTGATCCCTTAGATTGTTTTTAAGGGTTATTTTAATTTGATTCTCTATAAATACGCCAATATGCGCATTGAAAAAGGATTAATTTAAGCATTAATTTTAGTAAATGATACTGAATCACGGAGTTAATTGTTTATAGATACTGACGCACATTTTGAGACTTGACGAAAGTGGCATGCGTGACAAGGGTAGCACTGATTCATTTGTTTTCTAAATTGGATTTAGTGTGGTAGGAGTGATTAGTTTAAATGAAGTGATCTACATTATATATTATGTTTATTTTAGGTGATTAGGTAAAAGTGCGCATGTGACCGTTTGAATGCGTATATTTACCAAAGACTTTGTGTATGAACATATATAAAGTTCTGTCTGCGCGCGTACATGTGTATGTATCTATGCGCGCGCGTGTGCGTGTGAGAGTGTGTGAAGTTTCATAACTTGTAGCTCGATGTGTTTCCGTGTGTTTTTGCGTATAAGTGTGGTTTGACATTATCCAAGTAACAAATTAAGACAAGTAAACGAGTATTTGATTACAAATAATCAAAGCAAGTTGTAATGGAGTCATAGCTTCCCAAAATATTGGCTTAACTGCCTTAATCACTACAAATTTAAACATTCAGCTGCAAGCTAGCTTACTTTTAACCAATAAAATTACTCTAAATTCATTAACGCATATGTAACTAAGTTTGAAAAAATTGACTTTAAGTTAAAATTAAAACATACTACTATGTTTTAATTCCACAGTAGTGAGTGTTGTGTCGGAATGTGCTTTAATTAACCCTTATTCAGTCTGGCTGTTATTTTTTTACATTTATGTCGCAGGTTGGTCACTTAACCGCTCATCGTGTTTTAAAGATTGGTTTAGTTTTGTTTCAGTCAAACTTATAAGTGAATACTAAATAATGTGTTATTTAAAGTGATATAGAACAGTTATGGAAATATTTACAGAAAAAGTTCAAGCCGTAAATTATTGCCTGACCGGTCGCTTATAGGTCAAATAGACCGGTGAATTTCGTACGAGTCAATACGGGTTTTATTATGAATATAACGATATTTTAGTAACAAAACTATTTTATTCAACTTAGGATTTTCATTTAAAATAAACAGTTTACACAACAGAAGTTTATAACCAAAAAATTATAAGCTACGAGCTTTATGATTTTTTCTCAAAGCTCGCTTCATTGAGTGAAAATTAAATCAAAACCCACAATATTGAAGAAGAAAAAAAAACGTACATGTATTATATAAAATTATTCTGACTCTGCATCTGCATTTTGACAAAAACAATTGTAACAAGTTTTCACAGTGTACTTTACGCAGATTTGTTAATGGAAAGTGTGGTAGCAGCTTGGTGTCTTGAACAAAATTAACATCTTTCTGGTTTATTTTTATTGGAGCCAGTAAATTTTCCTATCTGGCATCGGAGAAGCAGCTGCACGCATCTTTTGGAACACGCCCTTCTTGAAGACAAAGCAAAATATAGTTCTTGGCTAGAAGAACGGATACGTTTTTGATGAAGTTGCCCCTTGTAATATTTGATTTTGTATTACCTTCGTAAATTATTTTGCTGTTGATGCCAGTAATATTCAACAAACGAGACAGAGTCGTTAGTGGCCATCTTGCACTTCTTCAAGTTGCGAAATAAGATCTCGTCATTTGGTCTACCCTATCGGCGCCTCCCTTTGTAGGAATGTAGAACATAACTATTTCATGTCTCTCTTTTCCACCTGAATTTTAATTTATTTTGGTTGTATGATGAAGCGTTGAGAGCAATATTACTGTTTAACCATATTTTGGTGCATAAGGAGCGATAGTTGTAGGGAGATCTAGGAGGCCGTGCATTGGTTTCACCTCTTCCAATCCACTGCTCAGGAAAACTGTGATTTAGGAAAACTGTATTCCATAATGGGCCGGCGCAGCATCATGTTGGAACCAATAACTTAACCAATGGCGTAAAGGAACTTCATCGAGTAATGGTAGAGGTAAATTCTCATTTAAAAATTGAAAGTACGTAGCTGAATGAATTCGGTCAGGTAGACTGCGTGCACCAATTGCGTTGTTATGTAAAATTTCAGCCCAAATGTTTAATAACCATGGTCTTTGAATTGAGGGCCTTCATGTTTCCATGCAAGTAAGTTATGAGTGTTTATAGCGGTGACAGTAAATGTGGATCCATCGCTCTTAATAAAATGTGCAGCATAACTTACAATCTGCAACAACCATCTACAAAAATGTACCTGAAGTTCCCGATCCCGAAACCCAGATAAACTACGATTTGTATCTGCCTTTTGCATTTTGAAACAGTAAAAATTTGTGGAAGATCTGCTTTATTCTGTAGAACTGTTCTAAAAGTTTTAGTATTATTTTCAGGTAAATATTTGGTCAACTGAAACTATATGAATACGTTACCAGCTGTCGAATTGCGAAAAATAGGCTCTAGAATTCATCTCACTGCGCTTAATGCACTAATATCAACTAGAAATGGTCCGTCTGGTTGTACATACATACATACCTACATAAACTTGTGTAGTATTTACTAGAATCCGCAATAGTAAGCAGTCATCCCTTGACCACATATGCCGGAGCCACAAATGCAAATATCTCAAAGAATTCCGCCCTCTCCCGGCCCCAAATACAGTAGTCTGATTGCACCTTCAATTTCTCTTACGTTTGTTAACTTTGTATTTCTATCCCTGGTGTATTTTTCACCCACCGTCAAGGTGTAAATATTAGTACAGTCGACAATTTCTTGGAGAGTAGAGATAGGGAAAAGTATATTCTATTAGCGTCTGCGTTTCTTGACAGACCAACTAAAAAAAAAAAAAAAAAAACAATAATGTCGCAGGGTTTTTGTTGCACTGCTGCTCGGTATGGCCTTTTTAGTCATATTGTGCCATATAATGCCCGGTAAAATTGTAATCTGTTAGACAGTAGAACTTCTGTTTTAAAAAACTAAAACACCAGAATCATCCTGTGGGCATCCGATTGCTCAGTGTCACTAAAATTGTTCCTTTTTTAGGGAACCTTCTTCAACAAAACCATCTAATGAAGAGTGGCCACCTATTTCTCCTCTCATATTAGCTCATCCCACAATCTTGTTGTAGCGACCTTTGATCTGCTTCATAACCACTCATCTTTATGCAATAATTAATTTTTTATCAAAAAAAGCAAATATAAAATTGAATAATATCTCGAATGAAAATAGACTTACGCTCACCTGTTGCACGCTGAATTTTAGAAAGATTAAGGTTATCTAAAGATACGAACTCGAATTTCAAGTTTTTCACCTGTATTAGCCGGGTTTGGTGCATCTGACTTAACTTTACCCCATAAGTAGAAATCGAACAGGGTAAGATCCGGTGATCATGAAGGCCAAACGCATGTAACTCTGCGTCATATCTGACTTTCCTCAAAAACGTAATTCAGGAATCCCGACACCTCTCCTAAGAAATGCGCTAGGCCATCATTCAATTGGTACCAACGATTGTTATAACCTTTAAGTGGCAAAGTTTCTAAGAAACACTTACTGTGGTTCATAAGATCCGTAAGTACTGGTTGTAATTAAGAGTATTATCATAAATACAGTATTAAATTTTGTTTTCCGTTAAAAAGGAAAACATATTGAAATTAAATTTTATCTGAAAAGTGCGTTCCCTAGTCACATGAGGAGAATTATGTCTGTTGAAAATCCCTTCATGGGAAATTTTTGTTCCGTCCGTCCAAGTTATATTTCTAATGAAAGAAGGATTATCTTGGTGGCAGTCAAGGAGTATTTGACACAATTCTATCCTTTGTGATGGGTCACTGGGTTGTAGAGAATTTAAAAATGTGAATTTATAATGATGCATATTATGCTTGCTCAATATTCTGTGTATGAACGAATGTGCTATATTCAAATCATGTTCAGCTGTAATTATTGATGCGCGCGGATGAGCTTCAAAATAAGATAAAACAGAAATTACGTTGTCTCTGTTTTCTGTTACTAGTGATGCTGTTGATCGCATACTTAATTTGCAGCTACCCGTTCACAAGAAATAAGATTCGTATCTTCTGAGTTTGTGTACAGTCATTGGAGGTAATCCAGGATACTAGTTGTTAAAGATTCGACACGTTCTGCTGACAATCTCCGTGAAAGTAGAATAAGTTCACCAGCTGTTCGTAAGGATAGTTAAGATTCTCCATTATATTGTCGCACCGTAATTGTTGTTCTCACAAATATCCAAGAACTTACGTTATGACGTTATGACAATGCAATAAAATTATTGAAACGTCAAACTCTACATAGCAGTCTAATGAATTGACTAAATTACTTATCTATCCCGTATTTTTTGCTTTTTTCTAAAAACTGCCAACAACTCTAGAAAAAACGATTTTAGGTATAGTAAACGCTAATACAATTTGAAAGAAGACCTTAAAGTGCATGTAAAAAAATATAAAATACAGAGTGTTCTATTTTAAATAAACGTTTTTTTTTCTGAGTCCTATGGAATCCAGATATATTTTACGAACCACCCCGTATGTTTTTTCTTGAACATGACATCGGAGCTTAGCTATCCTGCAATGCGTGGGGCAAAAATAATCTCTTAACATATTGATATGAATCTAAATCACTTTCACAGCCTTCTTCTGAAGATAATTCTCGAAAAAGTTAAATATATTGAAATCAGAAGAATATAAGAACAGGGTTCCCCGATAAAAGTCTATCTAAAATTAAATGGGCATTTCAAAAATATAGTAATATATAGAGTGTCCAAAACTAAGTGAAATGTAGGACACGAAACACGTGCCGCCATCTCGTTACGAAACCAAGTAGTATGTTGTCACGGCAACTCCAAATAACACAAAATGTTAAAAAATAGAGACTGTATACAACCAACTAACAATTTAGTAAATTGTCAGCCCTGCCCCATTTCTACCCCAATATAGGGACAAAGTATGTAAGACTAGACGCATTCCCACCACAATTAGAACCATAGACCGGTTTCGCTCTAATTAGAGCTCGTCAGTACGGCATATTAATTGCAGCGAAAATACACCTATAAAGTAATACGAATATGGTAGCCAGCCTCCCGAAACGACAGCTTACCTCACATCTTCGTAGTTTGGGAGGCTGGCTACCATACTCGAATTACTTTATAGGTGTATTTTCGCTGCAATTAGTATGCCGTAATAACGAGCTCTAATTAGAGCGAAACCGGTCTACGGTTCTAATTGTGGTAAGAATGCATCTAGCCTTATATAGGGTGTCGAATTTAAAAACAAATCTGGACGCAGCAAGTGCGATGTAGTAGCGAATTTTCATAAGAGATGTACACAAAATGATGAAAATGTTTTGTATCCTCCTACTATGTCGAAAATCATAACTACTGGACAATTGATAGTCCCTTTATTAATCTTATTTTTAAAGGGGTAGACATTGATCCAATCCAATCCATAGCAGGTGGTAGTGAAATTTCCCTTTATGTAACAGTAAAGGATTTTTTCACGCCCGAGGAGGTACCACCCCATACATCAAGGAGCCGGTGAAGTCCCAACGGACGTTTCCGGCTCTGGTGTATGAGTCGGTTTCCCTTATAAGCAAAAATGATGATGGCTCCTCCTTGTATAAAATATTCCGGAGGCAAAATACCCCTCCATTCGGATCTCCGGGAGAGGGGTGTACAGGGGGCGCCAACATCAAGATTTAACATATCCTTTTCGAATATATGTGGCCTAAATTCTAACCTGAACTCCGTCCACCATTTCCTCCAGGCTAACAGGCCCCAACTCCTCTTCCTCACCGAAACTCAAATTAGTGCCAAAACAGCCACTAATCACCTTAATTTCCCGGGGTATGAGCTCCTTACTGCCTTTAGATTGCATGGAGGCGTGTGCGCATACGTCCGTAGCAATCTACCCTGCACCAGACTTCCCAATTTAGAAGCTGGAAGAAAAGACATACTATGGATAAAACTCTCTCTCAGGGCTGCAACTAAATTCATATGTTGCATTTACCGGTCACCTTCTGACAACAACTTTGTCCAGCTCTTTGACTACCTTTCTGAAAAAACCGACTATCTGATTTCTGAATATCCTTCCTCCGAGGTCACTATTCTTGGCGACTTCAATGTCCATAATAAGGAATGGCTAGGATCTTCAAAAACCGATCCACAAGGGAGAGCAGCGGAGGCCTTTGCAGTCAGCAATTCTTTGGCCAATATGGTTCAGCAACCTACTTACTTTCCTCGTATCCCAACACACAGCTCAAATCCCTTGGATCTCCTTCTTACTACAAATCTTGAATGCTATAAGATATCAGTCACCGCCCCCCTTGGTCGCTCAGACCACGGCATGGTCACTGCTTCCTGTGCAATGCAACCCGAGGTCACACAGTCATCACACCCACGTATCGTTTGGCACTACAACTCCGCAAACTGGGACGAAATGCGGGATTACTTTTCCTCATTTCCATGGGCGTCTGTCTGCTTCTCTCATCCTGACCCCTCTGATATCTCAGAAAACGTCACCGAAATTATCCAAGCTGGCATGGAATTATTTATTCCACGTACACAGAAAACCTCTTCAGCCACTCAAAAGCCCTGGTTCTCTAAATCCTGTGACAAGGCCAGACTTGAAAAGGTCAAAGCTCACAAAACGCTTCTACACAATCCCAGTCAAGAAAATCGTCAAGCATTCAACGACGCAAGAAACCGCTATGTCCGCATTCTTTCTGAGGCAAAAAACTCGTTTAATAACCACATCAAAAACAAAGTCCTCTCAAGCTTCAACGGCGGCAACCCCTTCTGGACTCTTGCTAAGTCTATTGGGAATAATTTCTGCAAGAGCACGTTCCCACCTCTCGTCTCCGGTGATGAAATTGTTTCTACCGCCCTGGGCAAGGCTGAACTTTTTGCTTCGTTGTTCGCCGGAAATTCTACTCTTAACCCACCTCCAAATGTTCAACCACCAACAGTCCCCAACGTCGCGCATAAAATGACTGATATCATTTTCAAAACTAAAAAGGTACGAAAGATGCTCTCTTCTCTTAATACCAGGAAAGCCTCTGGCCTTGACGAGATCCCAGCAATTGTTCTCAAAAAATGCGCACCAGAACTTGCTCCTGTCCTGACTCGTCTGTTTCAGATATCTTACAATAAAGGCATATTCCCTAGTAACTGGAAAACTGCTCGAGTACAACCCATCCCCAAGAAAGGGTCCAAAGCGCTTCCTAGCAACTACAGGCCTATTTCTCTCCTTTCAGTCATCTCTAAAGTGATGGAAAAGTATATAAACACCGAACTACTAAAATTCCTTGAAAAACACAGTCTAATCCACGACAGGCAGTATGGATTCCGTCAGCGCAGATCGACTGCCGACCTCCTTTCCTTTGTCACCAATTCTTGGAACAAGTCTATGGAACAACACGGTGAATCCCAGATTGTTGCTCTAGACATATCCAAAGCATTCGACCAGGTCTGGCACGCAGCGCTGCTTAATAAACTTCCGGCCTATGGCCTACCACCAAAACTTTGTACCTGGACAGCAAATTTCCTCTCCAACAGGAGCATATCTGTTGTTGTGGATGGCCATTCCTCTAAACTGTATCCAATTAATGCAGGAGTTCCTCAAGGTTCAGCTTTAGCCCCTACTTTGTTTCTTCTCCACATCAATGACCTCCTCTCTAGCACATCCAACCCAGTTCACAGTTACGCGGACGACAGCACCCTCCACTCAAACATACAATATTCTAAGCCTGTCTCTTTAGCCCAATTAGATGAGGATCGCAGACTCATGGAGGGTTCTGTCTCCGTAGACCTCCAAAAAATATTAGACTGGGGAAGTAGAAATCTTGTACAATTCAACCCCACCAAAACTAAGTCTTGCTTTCTTTCTCACAAGAGATACAGCAGCCCTAGACCCATCACAATGAACAACCAAGTTATTCAAAGTAATGAGTCCTTTTCTCTTGTTGGCATTTCTGTGGATCGAAATCTTAATTGGCACCAACATGTTACATCAATTGCAGAAGCGGCTGCTAAGAAATTGGGTTTTCTCTTCCGGGCTCGCAAATACTTTTCACCAACTGATCTCTATACCTTATACACTTCACAAATAAGGCCAAACCTCGAATACTGCTCCCACATCTGGGGTGCAGCAGCCGCTTCTACACTCGCTATCCTGGATTCCATTCAAAAGAGAGCTATACGTCTCATCGGTGACCCTACCCTCACCCAAAGGCTTCCATCCCTTGCCCACCGACGTGCTGTTGGTGACCTCTCTCTCTTTTATAGATATCTGCACGGGCACTGCTCAGAGGAGCTTTCCTCCATAATTCCCCCACCTGCTGCCCCCAGCAGATCTACCAGGGGAACAGAGCGAATGCACCCTTTTACTGTCCAGGTCACCAGACATAGAACATCTTGTTATGCCCGCTCTTTTGTCCCGAGGACTTCCAAATTGTGGAATTCCTTGCCGGCACATGTTTTTCCTTCTCCTCCGAACCTCCAAACCTTCAAGTCCAGAATTAACAAGTTGCCTCTTTCCTCCTTGTCAACACCCACGGTACGATAGTATTTAGGCTGTAAGCCCTCGTGGTGTGTTGTTGACATAAAAAAAAATAGGGCATATTAGTAAATTTAATACCTTAAACTTACACAGACCTTGATTTTAGAGATCCAAGTACGCGCACATTTGGAAGAATTCTTTCGAAAGTGTTACCATCGATATCTTTTTATTATCAAAAAAATCTCATGTTCTAACTCCTTTTGAGAAAAATGCCCAAAACTCAATTTTTTATGAAGCTAAAGAATTACATTTTGCTATATCTGCAAATAGTGTAAGTCTCCTTAAAACAAATTCGTATTACAAATTTCGTGAACGTTATACAAAAGATTTCCAGAAGGAAACTTAATTCATATTTAGAAAAGTAAAGTATCTGCTAACTTATAAACGTAGCAGTTATTTTCCATATTAATCGCCAGTATGATTTTCTTTTAGTCAACCTAACCAAACCGGTTTTTTCACTATCAACAATAACACAATTATAATTTCAGACTCAAAGGTGACAAACATATTCAGGCGTTTTAAACAAAAATGAGATCTTCTTCAAAACGTATGAAATTTGTGCAATATTGTTTTTCCGAAGGTCAAAATAAAACATAAGAAACATATATTCATCAAGCTAGATTCGATCGCGTAACCTTCTTCTTAGGAGACAAGCGCGGTATCCCCGCGCCATCTAAGTAATATTTAACTAACGTTTTATTTGCGTGATACCTTAGATCGGTTTCATGCCCGGGATATTATATTCAAAGTATACGTAATTAATTACAGAATTAGTAGAATTACCATTGGAACACATCCCACGACTGCTTCGGTCTTATATGACGTCTTATGTTTAAGTCTAGTGATAAAAGAAACTATTTTAGAATCATTTTTATAGAGACCTTGCTTGATTTTGTCTACATTTTTAGCATATTATACGACAGCATAATATATATATATATATATATATATATATATATATATATATATATATATATATATATATATATATATATATATATATATATATATATATATATATATATATATATATATATATATATATATATATATATATAATATAAAAATATAATAAAGTTTATTTTCAACGAAAGAACATACAAAATATTGTAAAAAATAAATATAATAAAAAAAATGTTTTCTGCTATATAATAATAATAAGGCAAACCAACTGTAAAAACATAATCGCTAAAAATAAACACCTTTTCCCACAGAAGCATAGCTTGTGTGTGGGATTTTGGGAATCTATATCAAATCGCATATTAACACACACAAAAAAAATTATAAACTCAAGTCGCTCTGTACCCAAATCAACACACAAACCCATCCAACATTGCAACCGGTCACCACCATATAGGCACATGAAAATGCATCATTTCATAGATAATACCTGTTATGAACTGAACAGAACTGGCCAACGTTCCGCTGTATTCTCATTTACAATTTTCTTGTACCCACTATCTCAATTCGCCACACACACACATAAATATATATATATATATATATATATATATATATATATATATATATATATATATATATATATAGAGAGAGAGAGAGAGAGAGAGAGAGAGAGAGAGCGTTGACGATCGTTTCACTAACCAAGTTAGAAGATGAATAATTCTCAAGAATTCTCAAAATTCTCACAAGGTCTGAAGTTTCTGTTTCACCAGTTATGGTTAACTACCTAATCATTAGCACTTTAACAATGGTAATTTACTTATAACGTTAATTATTAGAAACTACAAGATATAGGGGCAAAATATATTTGTATGCAGATAAATTTAAATAATGAAAACTATTCCAAAATATCAGATTTTTTGGTGTAGCTGTGTTTTCCTTATGATTGACATCTTTCCGAATAATTATTGGTATTCGATTTTCCCATTCATTGCCGCTGAGAGTTCGATTATTGGCATACCAGAAAGGCTAATGATTGGCATCAATAAATTTTAGGTTAATCAAGGACCTGACTAAAATATATATATATATATATATATATATAGATATAGATATATATATATATATATATATATATATATATATATATATATATATATATATATATGTATATATATATATATATATATATATATATATATATATATATATATATATATATATATATGTGTGTGTGTGTGTGTGTGTGTGTGTATGTATGTATGTATTCGAACAATAACTCAAAAGATACTAAACTGATTACAATCAACCTTTTCAAGAATCTTGTTTGAGCAAAATCCGAGGTCGAGTTCGTTAATCAGCCTATATAATCAAGTTTTTCCGGTGAGAAATTGAGGAAAATATTTTGAAAACGCTATATTTATGTAAGTACCAGAGTTACTGTGATGAGATGCCTGACAAACAGAGTAGTTAACTGCCATGTGTAGATTGATTCAGACCAAACTAAACATATACCAGGCATAAAACATACTACCCAAACCAACAATCGTCAAATCTCGGCCACAATTATGGAAAATAACAGACGGCATGAAATTAAAAGTTTGCCAAATTATTGTTATTTAACTTGGTGATTCAACCAATTATTAAAAGACACTATATTTGTAGCTTTATGAACGGCCTCAAATACAGTTATTTCGCAGCATAGATATATTATGAAATCGCATAATGTAGCAGAAAGGTAAACAAACTCAGTCCAAGTATCTATAAAAATGATTCTAATATAGTTTCTTTTATCTTTAAACTTAAACATAAGACGTCGTATAAGTCCGAAACAGACGTGGGATGTGTTTCAATGGTAATTCTACTAATTCTGTAATTAACTGTTACGTATACTTTGAATATAATATCCCGGGCATGAAACCGATCTAAGGTATCACGCAAATTAAACGTTACTTGACGTATGTCTAGATGGCGCAGGGGGCATCGCGCTTGCCTCCTAAGCAGAAGGTTACGCGATCGAATCCAGCTCGATGAATGTATACTTTTTATGTTTTATTTTGACATTTGGAGAAACAATAGTGCACAGATTTCATACGTTTTGAACAAGATTTGATTTTTGTTTAAAACGCCTGAATATGTTTGTCACCTCCGAGTCTGAAATTAAAATTTTGTTATTGTTGTTATTGAAAAATTGGTTTGATTTGGTTGACCAAAACGAACTCATACGGGCGATTAATAAGGAAAAAGAACTGCAACGTTTATAATTTGGCAGATACTTTACTTTTCTAAATATGAATTAAGTTTCCTTCTGGAAATCTTTTGTATAACTTTAAGGACATTTGAAATACGAGTTTCTTTTAAAACGACTTAGAGTATCTACAGATATAGCGAAATTTAGCACTCTGGCCTCATAGAAAATTGAATTTTGGGCATTTTTCTCAAAAGGAGTTAGAACGCAAGATTTTTTTATAATAGAGAGATATCGATGGTAACACTTGCGAAAGAATTCTATAAATGTGCGTGTACTGGGACTTCTTAAATCGATCTTCAAAGTCTGCGTAAGTTTAACGTATTAAATTTACTAATATGCCGTATAATAATAGTGTACAATTCTTATGAAGTTCGTACTATAACGCACGCCCCGAAATTTTTTAAGTATTATAAACTCGTTTTGTGTTTAATCATAGTTAAAGCGTTACTCGAGAAAGTCAATCGACCTGTGTGGACTTTTTTTTTTTTGACAATCCATACGCGTGAAATAGCCTTTATATAAATTGTATTTTCTCAAGCACCTAGTATGATGTGTTCTTCAACAATTTTGTCACTGTATACCTACATTTGTCAGGTTGGTGTTATTGCCACACGGGAAGCACAAACCCCTGCGAACTGCTGGATTGTTCTTCAGCGGTAAATTTGGTGGATTATTTTCTTAACGAAACAAATTTTTGACATGTGATTTTTGTGAAGAAGTGTATTTTTTGGGCAATGCTTCTTGAAGATTCAAGATTTGAGGTGCTCAATTTATCGGCTTGGCAGTTTAAGTGAATTTTCGTAGGAAAAATTCACTAATGGGGAGATCTCGACTTTTGAATTCAGAAAAAATTTCGGCAAGTGAGCGCGAACTATGATCCCTAGAACCCATATCCGGGGTCAGTTTCAATTTTTATATGTTTATATATATATATATATATATATATATATATATATATATATATATATATATATATATATATATATATATATATATATATATATATATATATATATATATATAGGTAGCACACCGATAACTCAAAAAATAATAGGTCGATTTTAATTAAATTTGGCACGTACCTTCCTATTGTAAGTGGCTTAAATAATTTCGTTATCTAGGAAAATAAGACGAGGTTTGCGGGAAGATTTTCAATTTTCTTTCGAAAAAATTTTTAGCTCAAAAACTGAAAAAGCTATGATAACCAAATTTTGTAGGTAGGGTTATGATATAAAAAGTAAAGTAACCACCAAAATTTAGATTTATATGTAAAAAGGAAAAAGCTATAATAGAATATTAGGTGCCAGATCATTTCTATTAAAATTCACTACTATAACGCACTTGCTGCGTCCAGGCTTTTTTGACTTGTTTTGGGGTTTGTATTTCCTCAGTTAATGTTTTTTGTTTGTACATACGGTTTAACTTTTTATTTTCACGTTCATCTCCTCTAACTTTCAGCATCCTTTTTTGCTCGTTTTCTTTCATTCTGTTCTTTTGTTTTTTCCCTGTCTTCCATTATATTTTTATATCTTGAAAAAGTAATACAAAACGGTTTTTTCCATCAGGGCTCGTCCGCGGCCTTGCCGCCCCGATAGGACTGCAACCTTTGGTTTATTGTGCATGCCCTTAGTCTTCTCCACCATTCCAAAATCAGTGTGCCTTGAACTAGTCTGCGCAGCGATTGGTAGGGTGAAGTTTTATATTGCTCTATCTTCTGTCTAGACTGACCGTACATCAGTTGTCTTTTGCGCTCCAGAGCTTCACACTCGCACAAGATGTGCTAGGCCGATTCCTCCCCCTCGCCGCAGAGTCTGCATCCGAAGTCCCCCTCGAACCGGCCCATTTTATACAGGTGTTTATTGACGGCCATGTGTCCCGTCAAGAGACCTGTTATGTTTTGGAGCTGTCCTCTGCTAAGATTTAGCAGCTCCACAGATCTCCTTGAGCTCGGTTCGTCAATTATTGACTTCCCATGTCTGAGCCCTGGACAGTCTGCCCAGTAATACAAATGTTTTTTTCCCTCAGGGCTCGTCCGCGGCTTTGCCGACCCGATAACACTGCAACCTTTGGTTTGTTGTGCATGCCCTTAGTCTTTCTACACCCATTCCAAAATCACTGTGCCATGAATTAGTCTGTACAGCGATTGGTAGGGTGAAGTTTTATATTGCTCTGTCTTCGGTCTAGGCTGACCGTAGATCAGTTATCTTTTGCGATCTTCACACTCGCACAAGATGTGCTGGACTGATTCCTCCCTCTCGCCGCAGAGTCTGCATGCGAGGTCCACCTCGAACCGCCCCATTTAATACAGGTGTTTCTTGACGGCCATGTGTCCCCTCAAGAGACCTGTTATGTTTCTGAGCTGTCCTCGGCTAAGCTTTAGCAGCTCCACAGCTCTCTTTGAACTGGGTTCGTCAATTATTGACTTCCCATGTCTGAGCCCTGGACAGTCTGCCCAGTACACCTTGTGTTGGTTAATACAAAACGGTACTCTTGCTGACTGTGTTTTGCGGTGTCTTAGGTAAAACTAAGCAGTCTCCCATTGTAACTGGATTGACCTCTGTTGCTTTTTCAGATATGATGTTGCTATTGACAGAACTTGTGTGATTATGGCCTGAAGTTTTGGTATCTTGCCACTTTCCGTTATGATCTTTTGATCCACCTGGTGATCTAATTTACAGTTTTCAAGGCGGTTATTCCTCTGCTCAGAAATAACACCAACTTTTAAGGTTTTACTGAAAAATGGTAGGTTTATTATATTTTCTTTTTCATAAGAAAATGTTTGAGGATGAATAGCTGATTGCAATTGTTACGTTTATTTTCTGGTCCTGAAAATGCCATTGGCTGAGTCTCCAAATCTTGTTAGGTAAAAAAAAAGCTTTATAAAAAATTGAGGTATCGATGCAGACGAAATCTGTCGCTTCTTTTACGTCATAAGGATCCGTTTGCTCTTCACTTAGTGTTGTTTTGTCCTCAGTTAATTTAGTATAAATTAACTTTAAAACATGGACATACTCACATTTTGTTTTTGTGCAGCCAGAATTTTTACCTGCTTTTAGTGCCTGTAACTTGTATACGTCTACAGTCCAGTTGAACGGTTAAAATGATATATAAGCGAATTTTTTTTTACAAAAAATTTATCAATAATAAGTCTTTAAAAATTTTTTGTCAAGTGCGTCCGAAGCTGGCCCTCTAGAACCCGAAACCAAGGTCCGTTAAAGTTTTATATGTTTGCACATATATATATATATATATATATATATATATATATATATATATATATATATATATATATATATATATATATATCCCAAGCAACAAATTAAGGCGTGTTAACCAGCACTCGAGTCCAAATGACCTAACCAAGTTGTAATTTAGTAATAATTACCCACAATGTTGCCTTAATTGTCATAATGACTACAAATTTGGAAATGCGGCTCCGAACTAGCTTATTTTTGACTACTAAAATTACTCCAAAGTCAGCAACTTACAAGTAATTAAATTGGGAAAAAATTGGTTTAATTTTACTCATAAAATATACTTGAATATACTTTTGTGTTTCAATTCCAGAGTTGGTAATTTTTAGGTCGAAGTGTGCCCTAAATTGGACTGAAAATCGACTACTAAGCCCAGATACCTAAAATACCTACTTTAAGGTAATTTATTACCTAATAATAACCTGCAATATGTCTCTGTGGTATAGTAAATTGGAGGTCATCTTATAAAGTCCAGTTTACATATATATTACCAATTTCCTTGCAATACAGCACAGGAAATATTTTAGGCACTGAGCTAACCTAAAATGGCTTTCTGATCGGCTATAAAGTCATAATTACTGCAGAAATGGTCTTCCAAGTCAAATTGCCTACCTTCAAGTTGAAAATACCCATAAAATCTGACTTGAAATAAAAATTGTCCTCAAAGTTAATTTTGCGGTATCCATCTTGATTGTATTGGAAAATGAAAAATAATTTTTTGTTAAATATAGTGTAATCGAATTTTAGTTCGATAAAAACATTAAATTATGATTGTATACCATGACGACAAGATAGTTTTGTGTTGTTTACATCACCAATCCTCCAAAATCAGAATTTCAAGAATTTTGAATAATTTTTTATTTTCACTAATTTTATCTTTTATACGGGCGCTCAAATTTTATCGAAGTATCGTCATAATGTTAACAGAAAAAAACATAACTGCAGTGGGTTTTGTCTTTATACAGTGCGAATCACCTTTATCATTGTTGCAAATATTTGAAGTAAGTTCTTTGATTATTCAAGATGTCATTTTTTGACAAAGATGGACAATATCTCTACTACTCTACTATTTGTTTATACATACATAACCATAGATCCTGCAGAACCGAATAATGTCACATGCGTAGTTCGTTGTTAAGAACGTCACGGCACTAGGCACCTAGATGTCAGATTCAAGTAAAGCGTAGCACATATTTACCAATATATTACGTTCATTGGCCCAATGTTGAATGAAAATGCCCTAAATATAACTAAAACGCCTTGGTCGAAACGCCTTGCTGGACCTATTATCGACTTCCATATTACTTTGACTTTATTCCCCACATTGGTAATATACACTTAAATTTTACTTGAAAATGACCTGTGGTGATTTAGTCGCCGACCTATTGGTAGGGCGATTTTACGTCAATATGACTTTAAATGTTGCTTGGGATATACATATATATATATATATATATATATATATATATATATATATATATATAAATTGTATCTCAAAAAACAAAAAAAGGTTTTTTATGAAATCTTGAAATTTGGTAGGTACTGCTGCCCTAATAAGGACCTTACTATGCACCAAAACTCAACTTTCTAGGCTTATAGCAAATTGAGTTATTCAAATTTTAAACATTTAGTGAAAATTCTCTACCATAACGCACTTGCTGCCTCTCTTTTTTTTAATATATATATATATATATATATATATATATATATATATATATATATATATATATATATATATATATATATATATATATATATATATATATATATATATATATATATATATATATATATATATATATTGGGGACATTTCTTGGAGTTCCATTGCAAATTTTGGCTAGACATTTGTTATATACGATACTGTGCAGACTCCATGGATTAGCCCGCAAGCTTTGAATCCATTTGGTGCTGCTTCTGGTTTTAGTAGAGAAATGGCAGTTTGTGAGAATGTTGCAGAGTGTTCTTTAATTAATGTACAAAAATGATTATTCTGTCCCCATTCCAGTTTACCTTTCTTTCAAACAGATTTAAGTTGTTTAAAACACGCTACATCTGCAAGTGACAGTAACTTTAGTAGGGTATGGGTGTGGAATTTCTCTCACATAATCTACCAATATTTCTGACTTTATCCATCCATTTTCACTAAATCCTATTCCCCACCTATTCGGTACACCATTGCGCACTGCCTTCTATAGCCTTTTATTAGGAAATATGATGGTGTAATTGTGATACTTGCTGGAAAGAAAGTGAACATACCAGCAAAATTTGTTTCGCCTCACCACTGTCTACGCCATAAACATTTCTTCTACGCTTCGGCGCAATGACTTTTCCAAGTTTGGGCCTGAATTGGAAACAAGTTTCGTCACCCCTATACGCTACCGTTATGTCCTGCTATGTTAATTAATAATTTTTGATTTCAAAATAAGCCTTTTTGTAACATTAGCAGATGCTGGCGTTGCTGCATCAGGAGTTCTATGACTTAATATGGGGTAGGATCTTTTTTCAAAAACAGCTCATACCAGCAATCCCCTGGTGTTTTTTTCTTTTAAAGGATTATACCTTTTATTGGCATCCATAAAAGCTTAGACTGCAACTTGCACATCGATTTCTTTCCTGGAAATCCTTTGCCATGAGTTTCAAGTAAGCAGTCCACGATTTAGTCTTCTTTATTTTTAGTGAGGTAGGTGCTCCGATCAACTTCAGTTATTGTCAATTTCGGCCCAAATCTGAACTGAAGAGTCGATCTGGGGATTTCATAATTTTTGGACACTTTGTTCTTCGGGGCACCAGATGTTATTTCTTCTATTGCTTTTTGAATCATGCCCTAAGGGCATTTCTTGTAATCTTTGGAAGTTTTCGTTACCTTCAGCATCTAGAAAGCTTAATGACAAGGTTATGATAGATAATAGTAATTCAATAAACTGCCATTAGTCGAAAAATAAAATTTTTGTGAATTTCTAATCATTTGCGTGGGTGCTAAAAAATGGCTACTGGCAGATATGTAATGTCAAATGTTGGCACCCTGAAAATTTGCTACGATTTCACCGCTATCATCAGATACGTTAAAAAATATTGCAACTAACATTGCTCACAACAACATTTCAGAAATCAGAAAATTCGCATTAAAATTACCTCTCTGGCCGAACTTCGTAATAGGCACTATGCTCATTAAATAACATAGAACTGCAGCACTTCAGATCACGCCTCAACGCAAACTGCCAATGTGTTGTCATCAATAGTACCAGAACAGGACACTTTGTGTATTTGAAAATTTAAATTTTGCCAGATTGTCCTAAAAGTATCGAAATGGAAAAAAATGTACCAGTTCTTAATATATATGCATTAAAGTGTAAAGTGCCAATCATTGGCTGACTATCAACATTTGGGCTGTTTACCCTTTTAGGCCAGGCAACATTAGCTCAAAAAATGGTGTAGGCTAATTAATTCTCTGAAAGCTAGAAACGGTTTTAATATCTTTATTTGCATGGGAAAGAGTTATTGAAGTTCGCACCAGTATTGTGCTTGTGATGCATAAGGAGTGTCCAAAAAAACTTTGAACTTTTCGGACTTTTTAAACTTTTTTCCAATAACTCCCTAACGATGCATTTACAGTACAAGTACAAAAAAACATAGAAAACCGACTTCATTGGGGATAGCTCAGAAATACATAAAACGCTGCCACCATTTGTTAAGGTTTTATCGGAGGTAAATTAAGGATAACTCAAAAACTACTAGTCAGATCTTGATAGAATTTATATGGGACCACCAGCTTTAAAATAAAAAAAGAATCGTCACACTCTATTTACCTAGAAAAAAGTTCTGAGGTAACACACATAAAAAAAATACAGTCGAATTGAGAACCTTCTCCTTTTTTTGAAGTCAGTTAAAAATGTTATTCTTTTATAAATGGAAGCACACAAAATTTTGCCTCGACTCGGCGCTACATTCTTGAAACTGCGTGAGATCATTAAGACGATATACGAGTTCAAAAAACAAAAAAATTATTCCATTTATTTTTAAATCGTGTTTTGGATTTTTGAACCTTATTTTCGCAATGTAAAATAATTTATGTGAAGTAAGTGAGGCTAAATTGTGGTTTGAGGGGTTTTTTTTCAGTGTGCGCTGAACTGCCCTTTTCTAAAAAAAAGTATTGTGGATTCATAGTGTTTTATCTGTGGTGATAGTTTACAAGCACAGGTGATGACAGTAAAAGAAAAAGTATCCCAACTTTCATTGACATGAGCAAAAAAAGAAGCGGTAGGACACATGTTTTATTGAAGGATAAGATTTTGGCCACTATTCATGAAAAATGCAGACAAATCTACAACAACATACATTAATGCTGCGGTAGCTCAGCTGTCTTTAGGGACTAGCACCTTGAGACGGTTCTAAACTTATCTTTATATTTCTGACAGCTTGTTAACTTCAAGGGTGAAAAACACAGTTAATATATGGACATAATACTCACTTGTGAACACTCTGTAGCTGACAGTTTGCATGTTTTGGTATACAAACAGTTTTTTTTTTTGTAATGCACGGTTGTAAAACCTTGGAAAGGCGCCAATTACACTATCACTTTTGTTGTAGTTTAAGGTTTAATAACAATAAACAACCCTCTTTATCTAATTTCACTTGTAAAGAATTAACCTAAGTCCAAAACAGTAAACAAGTTTATATTTGAGGTTTTGTTTACATCTTTAATAATATAAATTGCCCTTAGGTATGTACTGTCTCCCTGTCTCTTTTGACTATCCATGTTTTTCTATCTCACTCTTTAGTGTAGAGTATCATCTTTTTCATTCTCTCTCTCTCTTTCTACCAGATATAATTTCTGAAATTAAATAAAATTCACTTAAAACCAAATATTAACATCTCTCTTATCACTTCTTATCAAAAGTTTTTTGTTCTTTGAAAAATGATTAATATTGACATGAAATGATATTTTTACTAATAATCCTGTAACTGAACAGTAAAGTTGACTGCAGCTAGAAGCTGGATTTTGTTACTTTACAATTAATTAATTTAATTATTTATTGGAAATTATTTCTATTTTGTGGAACAAGAAACCTCATCTATTTGGGTAAGCTTTTATAGTTAGTTAAATTTTCCCCACATTTTTATTCTGCCTAATAAAAACAAAAACAATTGAAATAAGTAGTACCTGCTGAGACAGCTATTTATTCATTCTAGGGTTTTTTGTCGGGGGCTGGAATTTGGTGATGTTTTCTACTTTTACTGGGTCAGCACTCACACTTGAGGGCCGCAAAGAAGTTGAAGGACACGGACGTAGTTCCAGATAAGTCCACGAAGTTTTTTTTTTGTTTGTTTATTTTGTGCAACTGTTCTTTAACATCTGTTGCACCTGTCACTAGAAATAGGCAAATAGTCGTGACCTATCTGCTGAGCCTGGTACCAACTGCCGACACTGAAGTTCCCAATTCCCGGCTGTAGCGTGAAACCATTCTCTATTCTTTCTCTTTTACTCTTCCCTGTGGTTTGTTTAATTTCCTTTTCCTTCTTTCTTTACTTTTCCGAAACCTCGCTTTACCTAAATTGTAACGGGCCAGAAGCCGGGCAAGCTTTTTATTATCTTTTATTAAGAAAACCCCTTGACAACCTTTAGAAGATCGAATGAACCGTTTTTGGTTCCAAGAGACACTGCTTGTTTGGTGGAAAAGATACTTCTCATCAATTCATAGAACTTAAAAAGAATCAAACCAATCACGACAAGAAAAAGTTCATGAAGTGACCAATCTTGATCTCAAACAAAATATTATAGTTGCAGCCAAAACAATAAGAAAAATGATGAATTGTGTAAAGCTGTTTTTTTTAGAATTAAAATTGAGACTGATCTTGTTTCCTCTGCAGGAATTTTCAAACAAACTTGAAATGTTGGTGTCTAGAGGCGCAACAGCTAGGATATGGGTCCAGTATTTCAAAATGGTGACGCTAATCAATAAATTTGTCCGAGCTCCAAGATACGGCGATTGGTGTCTACATCTCCAAGACATAAGAGTAATGCTACCCTACTTTTACAAAACAGAATCCTAACTCAGAAGTTACTTTACTTATAAATTGATACCTTGCCTACCATATTTATTTGATCAACAAACAAAGAATGATGAGAAAATCACGTAAATCTATTTAATATAAATTGTTTGAACCAGTGCACACCCCATCAGATATCGGAGGTGCTCTCTATGTGATTGATGGCGGGTTTATATTTCACCGTATACTGTGGGAGTTGAGAGAAAAGTTCTTTTCAGATCTCAACAAATCCGTATGTAAAAAACACTTCGGAGCGCGATCAGTCAGATTATTTGATAGCTATCTAGAAGACTCCACGAAGAAGAGAATAAAGTCTACAGAAGACCTTATAAGGAATAAGTATGTTGCAACAAACGGTGAATGTAATGAAGCAATGTTACGCACTATGTCAAAAGATAAATTTATCTCAAATTAAGGGAACAAAAAAATGGCTCATCCCAATGCTAATTCAAAAATTTGGTGATGACAACATCGCTGTTTAGCAGGCTGCAGAGGATGCCGACACAACCATTGTCAGAATGGCTATTAAAAATGCTATACTCTCTGAATGTGTGATTGTGCTAGGAGAAGACCTAAATTTTTTAAGTAATTATTACTGCATCAGTTCCTAATAGCGTTGGGTTGTTTTTGGTGAAATCTAAAAAAAAGTCCGAGGCCGTCTTCTATTCCGCGACAGACTTCAAAATGTCAAACAAAGTTTAATTAAACATATTACTTCTTCCCGCTTTTAGCGGATGCGATTTAACATGTGATATTTTCATACAAGGGAAGATGAAGTTAGAAACGCTTCTCGATAAAGTGGCGGAGGCACAAAGGAATGTGGAGATATTTAAAAAGCATGACGCGCCTGCAGATGTAGTCGCTGCTGCTGACAAAAAGTATTTGCTGCTTTGTATGCCGGATCGTCTCTTCAATCTTGAAGACTTTCCTACAAATTACTTTAGTAATGTGCAATGGTCATTTGACGAACCCAGTTCAGTAAGGATGGAAGGTTACTAAGCATCAACATCTCATTACTATCAACAGACGAACAAGCCCCGTGGGAACTAATTACTAATAGTGCCTGTAAATGTTCGAAAGGGTGCTAAAATTCTGACGGTTGCAAGAAAAAAGCGATGAAATGATCCCCAATATGCTATAATTGCAGAGGAGCGTCCTGCACACCAGATGAAATTGATGACTAACCAAACGTGTACGACAGCGCAAATATGGTATCTAACAATGGTAATGAATTCGAAGACCTTATGGATGAAGAGGACCTTCAATCGGACCAATTGCTCCAAAAGACCGAATATCTCAGTTCGCGAGGTGTCTCTATGTGTATGTAAGCTCCCCTCGCACAAGTCCAAGACTTCTGGGGGCGGAGTTTGTCTACTGTGGTGTAATTATTATTATTCTTCAGTGTCTACTTCACAACGCAGCAAATGCAATTGACCTTGTTTTTTTTTTTGACAATCAGCTACAAGTCAACCCTTACATCAAAGATTTGTGTTTTTCAGGTCAATTTCTTACGTTTTAATTACATAAATATTTAGTTAATTTCAAATCTCTTTAACTCACTAAAACTGGTTCTTGGTTCGCCAGCAGGAATGAAAAATTAGCACATACGGTCGGGCACATGATTTGATACTATATGATATCCAAATATGTTATTTATTTCTTATGATATATTTAACATTGTGAAATAAGGTTTAAAAATCCAAGACGCAATTTGAAAAATAAAATGGGAAAAATTTGTCGTTTTGAATTTGCGTATCTTCTTAAAACCTTCATGCAGTTTAAAATATGTGCTATTCATTCGACGAAGAATTTTGTATACTTCAATTCATAAGAGAATAACATTTTCCCAGAAATATTTCGTTTGGGAGTTATTAGTGAAAAACATAAAAAATATCCAAACATCGAAGTTTTTTTGACAACCCTTATAAAACACAAGCAGAGAAATGGTACAAACTCCAAAAGACTCTTTTTACATGCAAATGAGAGATATGGCTAAAACCTTGTAGGGTATTAAAGGTTGGCTGCTGGAACAAGCTGGTGACCTTTGAAAAAGTACTAAGCTTTAAAATAGCTTTTAGAATACTTGAGGAGTCTAAATCATAAGTAATTATGTAATGCGACTGAACTGAACTTTTAAGGCTGAATGAAAATAAAAACAAAAATAATTGAAGTGGTTTACAAAGTCACTGTTCTTGGACCTAACTTTACAGCTGGTCTAACATAGTATCGATTTTATTATTTTACTCAAACTTTAATGAAAACTAGGTTTTCAATATCACTAAAACTTGCAAGCAGCTTGTTTATAACTTCACAGAAATTTAACGAGCGTACGATAGAAGAGCCTATCCATTTTCCCTAATGACATAAATGGAGCAAACTGTACATACAGAACAAAGATAATCTAATCAATTATTAAGTCTGTGATCGGAACGTATGTGCTTATACTAATATGGACTAATAAATGTCTAAGCACCGTGGGCTGGCAGAGTATTATTATAGGGTCTTTTAAGAGTAAGCCACGCTATTCTTTTATATATACTGGTTGAGTCAACGAAATGAAGACGTACTGCTACGCTTGTACTAACTGAAATAATTGCATTTAAGTGAATTTTTATTTTTAAAAAATTCACTAATAGAGAGGTATCGATGGTGAGACTTTGCAAACATTTTTTCAAATGAGCGCAATTTGGGCCCCTAGAACCCATATCCGGGGTGAGTTTCGATTTTTATATGTTTATATATATATATATATATATATATATATATATATATATATATATATATATATATATATATATATATATATATGTATGTATGTATGTATGTATGTATGTATCCAACCGATAACTCAAAAAATAATTAACCGATTTAGATAAAACTCTGCAAGTGCCTTTCCTTTATTAATAGCTTGGATGAGTTCGTTAGCCAGGAAAAACGGACAAGGTTTTCCGGGAAAATTTTGAATTTTTTTCAAAATTTTTTTTCCGAAAATTACCAAGTTTTTCCGATGAAATTTTGTGCACATGTTGCATTGGAAAAGATATAACTATGTACCAAAATTCAGCTATCTAGGTTTACAAAAAATTGAGCTATTCAAATTTGAAACATTTATTTTTAATATCACTGCGTTTCATTGACAATGGCTAAAACTGGCTTATAGGTATATGAAATCTAGTATGTCTGAGCCATTCACACCTGGCAACGGAAGTTTTGATATTATTGCTCAGGACAGTTACACGCTGTAACTGACGTTTATCATAATATTATTAGATTGTTTATCTGTTTTAATTTCAGTTGACAAATTATTTGTGTTACTTGGGAATTTTAATATACAAATGGAAATTATTCCTTTTCAATTTTATTAATGTTAGTGGGGAGACTAAACAGTGTTTGTTATGTTTGTCAACACATAAAGGACCGAAGTTTTACAAAAAGGTATGCAACTGGTTAGTTATTTTCTTTCTAATGCTTTGGCGATAGTTTTAGTTAAGTTTATGGTTTAACGGTCCATCATTTTTAGCTAATTTTCATACAAAAAATTTGTCAATGAGGAGACCGCGACTTTAGAATTTTAAAAAGATTTCTTCAAATGAGCGCAAACTAGGCCCCCTAGAATCCATATCCGGGTTTATGTTCAGTCTGTATCTGTTTACATATATACAGGGTGACGCATTTCTACGATAAAGGTCAATCTAATTATTATTATACAAGAGATGAGAAAAAATTGTATAAGTTAATTATAGAGTGTCTTGAGCTGCATCTTATAAAATTATTTTGACAATCGCAGGCTGGCCCATAAGTCGTTGGTGAACCCTACAATTTTTTTTTCGAACAGCCTTATTTTATTGCATTATTTATCAAAATATGTTTGTAAGAAAAAAATCGAGACGCAGTAAGTGCGTTTTGGTAGCAAATTTTCATTAAATGCTGCAAATTTCAATAACTCAATTTGCTATTAACCTAAGGTTTGTTGGCTAGGAAACCAGCATTTAAAGTTTATTGTCGGAAAATTTTTGTACATTTTCAAACAATAAGTTATTTTGATAAAATATGGCATATTGTTTCTACTATATAGGTTATACCGGTAATCAGATTGATGACTGCTTGGATTAAAACGAAAAATTTGCTATTCAAAGCATTTTTATAAAAATTCACCTCCATAACGCACTTGCTGCGTTCAGGCTTTTTGTTTTCACGTTATCTTAACTATATGAGCTTTTATATAATTTAAGGATAATGGGCTTAAAATGAAAGGTACCGAGATGTGAATATTGCAGCAACTAAAGAAAGCCGACATCCACATCTGGCGAACAGATCAATAACAGCCGCTCATCTTTTTTTAAAAACAAACCGAGTGTTTGGCTCAAAATGTTAACTTTAACAAAGGATAAATTATTCAACTAATATTCTAAAAAAAATATTCTACGTAAAAGCATTTATTTATGTTGACTCCTTAGATACAAAGAAAACGAAAGTGGATTTTTAGGTCGAGAACTAAACGTAGAGCCTAGTATATGTATAGAGCGGCCGAGTTATTGACACTAATTTATTATTCTGCCAGACAGAATAGGAGTGTTTAGCTGGTCAAATTCAAAGTAAAAATAAAGGGGTTGAAATTGAAGGTGCCGCACTATTCAATGACGTTTTTTTCTTAATCGACCTTGATATATAAACGCTTTCAAAAGCATTAAGCATGGTTTGATGTCTAACATTTTTGACAAGTTTTAAACCTTCTCCGTCAACGTGGTGATGATTATCCCATATATGCTGTGCCACACATGATTTGTCTAACGTACCATATCGTAAATGTTGGAGATGTTCACGAAATCTGGTGGCTATGTTTTTCTTGGTTTGACCCACGTATTTAAGATTACAATCGTTGAAACTTATCTCATAAATACCCTACATTTCAGTGGCTTTGTCTTTGTCTTTCGTATTACACAACAAATTTTCTAAATTACTTTTCGTCTAAAAAGTCAAATGTAAATCGGCTTTCTTAAAATACTTTCCAAACCCTTTGTGATAGGTACTTCATTAGGTAGACACACACATTTTTTCTCTATTTTATCTTTGTTAAATGTCGTACATTCAGATATAATTTTTTTGTTCTGTGTTTGTTAACCAATTTGTCCACTAAACCATCCGAATAACCGTTATATCTCGCCACGTTTTTGATGTACTTTAATTCTATATTAAATCTACTTTTTTACTTAACGGAAAATGTCTCAATCTGTTTACCATGAAATTTAAACAAGCCGTTTTTTGTGCAAACGTTTGATGTGAGACGTTAGGAATATAACTAATAGTGGGAGTTTCCTTCCTGTAGACATATTATTCAAGCGAGCCATTATTTCTATTTTTAATATATGGCATAATGATAACCACATTGACGGAGGTTTGAAACTTGTAAAAAAATGTTAGACATCAAACTATGAATGATGATTTTGAAAGTGTTTATATATTAAGGTCGATTAAGAACAAAACGTCATTGAATCGTGCGGCACCTTTAATTTCAAGCCCTTTATTTTAACTTTCAATTTGACCAGCTCAACAGTCTTAACATGTCTACCAGAATAATAAATTATTGTCAATAACTCGGCCGGTCTACAGATACTAGGTTCTACGTTTAATTCTCGACATAAAAATCCCCTTTCGTTTTCTTTGTATCTAAGAAGTCAGTATAAATACTTGTTTTTGCGTAGAATAAGAAATCAATATAAATACTTGTTTTTTTTTTTGTAAAATTTTAGTTGAATTATTTATCCTTTGTTAAACTTAACAGTGTGAGGGAAACAGTCCCTTTGTTTTTTGCTTTGCGTCAGCGCAGATCGATTGCCGACCTCCTTTCCTTTGTCACCCATTCTTGGAACAAGTCTATGGAACAACACGGTGAATCCCAGATTGTTGCTCTAGACATATCAAAAGCATTCGACCAGGTCTGGCACGCAGCGATGCTTAATAAACTTCCGGCCTATGGCCTACCACCAAAACTTTGTACCTGGACAGCATATTTCCTCTCCAACAGGAGCATATCTGTTTTTGTGGATGGCCATTCCTCTAAACTGTATCCAATTAATGCAGGAGTTCCTTAAGGTTCAGCTTTAGCCCCTACTTTGTTTCTTCTCCACCTCCTCTCTAGCAGAGCCAACCCAGTTCACAGCTACGCGGACGACAGCACCATCCATTCAAATATACAATATTCTAAGCCTGTCTCTTTAGCCCAATTAGATGAGGATCGCAGACTCATGGAGAGTTGTCTCCGTGGATCTTCAAAAAATATTAGACTGGGGAAGTAGAAATCTTGTACAATTCCACCCCACCAAAACTAAGGCATGCTTTCTTTCTCACAAGAGATACACCAGCCCTAGACCCATCACAATGAATAACCAAGTTATTCAAAGTAATGAGTCATTTACTCTTGTTGGCATTTCTGTGGATCGAAATCTTAATTGGCACCAACATGTCACATCAATTGCAGAAGCGGCTGCTAAGAAATTAGGTTTCCTCTTCCGGGCTCGCAAATACTTTTCACCAGCTAACCTCTATACCTTATATACTTCACAAATAAGGCCAAACCTCGAATACTGCTCCCACATCTGGGGTGCCGCTGCCGCTTCTACACTAGCTATCCTGGACTCCATTCAAAAGAGAGCTATACGTCTCATCAGTGACCCTACCCTCACCCAAAGGCTGCCATCCCTTGCCCACCCACGTGCCGTCGGTGACCTCTCTCTCTTTTATAGATATCTGCACGGGCACTGCTCAGATGAGCTTTCCTCCATAGTTCCCCCACCTGCTGCCCCCAACAGATCTACCAGGGGAACAGAGCGAATGCACCCTTTTACTGTCCAGGTCACCAGACTTACAACATCTTGTTATGTCCGCTCTTTTGTCCCGAGGACTTCCAAGTTGTGGAATTCCTTGCCGGCGCATGTTTTTCCTTCTCCTCCGAACCTCCAAACCTTCAAGTCCAGAATTAACAGGCTGCCTCTTTCCTCCTTGTTAACACACACGGTACGATAGTATTTTGGCTGTAAGCCCTCGTGGTGTGTTGTTGAAATTTAAAAAAAAAGCATGGGCGGCTGTTATTGGTCTGTTCGCGAGATGTGCTTGTCGGCGCTCTTCACTGGCTCCAATATTCACATAGTGAAATTTTTATATCAAAAAGAACGTGTAGCTTCCTTAAATATCTCTGTACGTTTCATTAAAAGCCCATTACCCTTAAATTAGATAAAAGATCAAAAATTTGTCAACCAGAAGATTAAGGTAGTTTTTGGACCTCGTCCGTTCAATATTGACACAACATACAAACGATGTGTCGCCGACTACAATTTTTAATTCGGATTAGTTCCTCTATCTAGATGCGATATAAATAAACTATAGCTGTTGATTTAATTTTAGAATTTTCCATCCTCTGATGACGCTGACGTTGTCAGAGGAACGATCGTAAGGTCTTTAAAATAGGGGTTGTGGTGATTTGGGTTCTCCTAGTGTACTTATCAGTGCTCACCACAGGTTCAAGTTTTCACATAGTGTAACATCAAATAAATGCTTTTAAAATTTTCTACAGTTAATACCAGAGAGCATTCTGTACTGCTGCAAATTTTCGATTAAGTGTACAGGGTGCTCAGTATAGACCGACCCATCTAGAAAAATTCAATGCCTAATAACATTGTTATTTTAAATAGAAAATCCTATATTTTATGATTTCTGTCGATGAAGTTGTTACTTCCCTTCCGTTTATTACAAACACATTATGTACTTAAAATCTGCCGTTTTGGAGGTATTTGAATATTCAATCATATGGCTTTGAATTAAGCAAAGGTCTATATAATGTTTCAGGAGTAATTAATTTCTTAATAGACCTCTGCAACCCCTTTGCTTTGCGAAAAATTAGACATATGTCAAAGCTATGACAGTTAAATGTTGAAAACTTGAAAGTTCTGAACACAGAATTTAATGAAGAACCCAAATATCGAATCAAAATGGGGTATCTTTATTTGAAAAAACAAACACGGAGCTTATTTCCGGTATTCCTGGAAGTGCCGCTATTTTGGAGTTATTTTATTTAGACTTGCAAGAACCGATTGTGGCTGCATACCAAATTTGATAATATTATGATTTCGGAAAATCAAGAATTTTCTAACGAACCGGCTACGTGAAATACCCTATATATTATGGAAATGTATACATGGATAATCCTATCAAATTAATTATTTTAGTAAATTTAAAAAAAAAATTCTTCAAATGTGAGCTAATTAGGCCACCTAGAACACATATCCGGGGTCGGTTTCAATTTATATGTATATATATATATATATATATATATATATATATATATATATATATATATATATATATATATATATATATATATATATATATATATATATATATATATAGAAAGAGAGAGAAAGAGATAGAGATCTTGTATAAAATCAGATATATTGAGTTTTATTGATTTTTTACGAAAATTCGACAAAAATTATATACCGTTAAAACGATAAACTCTATAGCGAAGACTACTGCCAAACCATCAGAGAAAAGGTCTATTTGAAATGAATTTTTTGGATATATTTTAGTAATATGAAGGACAGTGACAATTGAAACTAAGACTTCAGGGTTTGTAAAACATTCTTCTTGAGACATTTTCTTTCTATAGCCCGTATTAGATTCAGGTTCTTGGCCTAAATGCTGCCACTATTGACGTTTTAAATCGCGACTTAGACCTTTTGAGGAAAACCCAAATTTATTTTTCTTTAAATGCCTATAACTTTTTTGTCTTTCAACCAACAAGGCTAAATTTTGGTACATGATTTACCTTATAACGATGTAAACCCGCGTACCAAATCTGTGCGCCCTTATTTTGTTATTTGCGGATATATAATTTTTCTTCGAAAGAAAACACAACATTTTCTAGAAAATCCAGGAAAATTGACCCAGGTTTTCCCGGAAAATGTGTTTTCTTTCGAAAAAAAAAATATATATCTGGAACCAACAAAGTAAGGGCAACCAAATTTGGTAGGCGGGTTTACATCGTTATAAGGTAAATCACGCACTAAAATGTAGCTCTGTTGGTTAAAAGACAAAAAAGTTATAGGCATTTAAAGAAAAAAAGTCTGGACGCAGCAAGTGCGTTATGGTAGTGAATTTTCATTAAAATGTTTTTAATAGCAAATATGTGTGTTTTTTCAAGAAAGCACGCATTAAATTTGGTTACCAGTATAACCTATATAGTAAAAACAATGTGCCACGTTTCATCCAAATAACTTTATTGTTCGAAAACGTACAAAAATTTCCGAAGGTAAACCTAAAGTGTTCCCGAAAGAACCGTTTCTTGGTCAACCTTATAGGTTAATAGCAAATTGAGCCTCTCAAATGTGTAGCATTTAAACAAAATTCGCTACCATAACGCACTTGCTGCGTCCAGAATTTCTTTTCTCACAAACATGCATTATATTTCGATGGAACATGCAAAAAACATAAGGCGTGTTCGACTAACAAAAAAAAGGAAGTTTGTATCACCAACGATTTATGGGCCCTCCTGTGATTGTAGGAATAATTTTTTAAGATGTAGCTCAAGATACCCTATAATTAATGTATACAACTTTTTTTTCATATCTTGTATAATAACGGTTATATTGAGCTTTATAGATTTTTTTACGAAAATTCGACAAAAGTTATATAAATTTTGTCATCTTTCGCATTACTTTGTTAAGGGTTTCCGTCGAAATCGTTGTTTGTGAGATTTAAGTGAAATGTTGGTTATTAATAAAAAAGTTTTACAAGAGTTATTGTAAACAAAATGCTTTTAAATTTTCGAGAAAAAATTGTTTAGCAGATTTTCGTAAAAAATATAATTTCCTTGTAATATTACTCCAGCCACTTATAAAGAAATTGTGGGTAACATTCAAATTTTCTAGGGCGTTGTGGGATGTGTCGTACTACAGAGTCGCCATCTCGGTGCAGAACAAGATAGTATGTAGTCACGACAGCTCCAAATAACATTAATGTAATAAAATAGCGACTGTGTACAACCGACCAGCAATTTTGTAAATTGCCAGCCCTGGCCCATTTCTTCCCTAATATGGAGACAATGTGTGTGAGGCTAGGTGTATTCTCATCATAATTAGAACCGCAAGTCGGTTTCTCTCTAATTCGTGCTTATCAGCAGGGTATACAAATTACAGCGAGAACACACCTATAAAGTAATACGGATATGGTAGCCAGCCTTCTAGAATATTGTGAGATCTACGACAGGATCTCTGTGCAGCACCAGATAGTATGTTGTCACGACAGCTCCAAATACAGAACACAAAATGTAACAAAATGTCTCTATTTTGTTACATTTTGTGTTCTGTATTTGGAGCTGTCGTGACATTTGATATGAAAAACATCTTAACTAGAGTGACTACCATAACGCATATACTGCGTCCATACTTTATTATTTAGATATATCTTTAACAAACATATTGATCGTTTGAAATTGAAACAGGCTAATTTACTGCAATAAAAAATATTAATGTTCTGTAATAATAAGCAATTTAAATTCATTCACTGATGCATTGTTGAAAACAAGCTGATTTAGAGAGAACGTTACTTACAAAATTGTTAAGCTGTCATGTCCACAACAGAAGCAGTCATGTTGACTGAAAACAAGATTAATGGTTTTCCTCTGAACTGTTTTAGTTATAAATCAAAAGTGCGTATATTTCACTTACTTTCTCATAAGCTTTCCTTACGGCAATCTGGATTTTAATCAAATGATGTGTAAAATTAGCAGGCTGAAAGAACATCGCACACTCGCCTAATTAGACAAGGTTTGGTGTGACCTTATTTTTTTTATTTAATTAAAAAACAACACATTATTTAGTTTTCATATATTAAAGGTCCTGTACTTAATTACATAGATGAAGTTTGTTGCGTAACTAAAGTAACGTGGGGACGCGAAAAATGCCCTATGATAGTGCATTTTCATAATAATATTATTAATAATAATAATATATTTGTCCAACGTGATATAAGATATATACACAAAAAATGTACACAATGAATGTATGGCATGTCAAAAACAATATATAAAGGTAAACATACAGTATAAACTCTACTATGAAAAAGAACACTTATACACTTATGTACACACAAATATAAACCCTTAAATGAAAAAGTGACACCTTAAAATATAATTTCATTCAAAATAACACGCCTGATCTCAGCGAGTGCATGGACTAAATTATATATGGGCAACCCCCGCCCCCGGGCGCATATACAGTAACAGCATCTGTGCTACCCCGAGGTAGCGAACCGAAGATGGAGACAGTAACAGCACTTACGCTAGGAGTAGTGCACAGTAATAGCATATGTGCTAGAAGTACTATTTATTATATTTTTTCCGATTGTCACTAATGTTGTGTACAATACAACACTAAAGCGGATTCACTTCCTTAATTTACTGACGCCAACCACTGCAGTGAATCAGTTACTTTAATGCATTATTGAACTAAAAGCTATATTTTATTTTAAAATAAAAGAGATCCATTAATTTTAATACATACATTTTAATGAACAAAGTTACAAAGAGAAGTTCGAAATTCTTAAAACAAAATAAAAGGTCAACATTTTAAATACAATGTAAACGGATACAAGTGTGAGCTCTAATATTTAACTTAAACATTTATGATTATAATAAAAATACATTGAAAAAAGGACGTGATTGAACACATGAACCTATTATTTTCTAGATTTATTAGAGCCAAGACCCTTATATTCATCAACGCATTTAGCAAGCGCATGAGGGTTTCTCCTTTTCTTTGTTGAAAGTTCTTTGGTGTTTCGACTAGCCACGTGACCCCTTATTCCACCCATACTGGTCTTTCTTCTAGATACAGCAGTTGGCTGGACATATATTTTTACACCATGTCGTAAACCAACTCTCTTTTTACTGCAATGCACTCCATTGTACTTAAAACAGGTATAATTTTAGCCTTATCACATCGTAACTGATAACGGTAAGTTTTCTGGCAATCTTCTTATTCTTTCCATACTGTTTCTTATACACCTACGATTGGTACTGTACAACTGATAGTGAGCAACTGAAGTCACAGTCTCACAGATCAATATTTTCTGCCTATTTCAGCGTGGATATCGTTTCTTGTAGTTTCTTGTACGTGTATGTGCATTCCTGACATAAGCACGATCGGTACTGTACAACTGTTACTGTACTGTACAGTACAGTGTACTGTAATATCTAGCACTGGTGCTGTTAGTGTATACGTACGGCGCATTTCGCGTAGCGCAAGTGCCGTTACTAACATGGAGATCGGCATGACAAATTTAAACGAATTATCCAGCACAGGTGCTTTTACTGTATATGCCCTCCGCACCTCATTAACAGTAACAGCACCTGTGCTAGATAATTCGTTTAAATTCGTCATGCCGATCTCCACGTAAGTAACGCCACCTGTGCTACACGAAATGATCCGTACGTATACAGTAACAGCACCAGTGTTAGATATTACAGTACAGTAACAGTTGTTCCTGTACCACCTACTCCTAGCGTAGGTGGTGTAACTGTTTCTATTTTCGGCTCGCTACCTTCGCCTAGCACAGGTGCTGTTACTGTATATGCCCCCGGGCCGGATCCAGCCCTCAACCAGCTTCAATCCGGCCCGAAAGAAATTCAGAAAATTCAAATATTGATATCAATTCAAATCGATAAATAATATTATTAAGCGTACGCAGTGGAACGCCACAGATCTAGTCAGAAATAGTCGTTAGAAAGAGACAAACAGATAGAAATTCGGCCAGCCGCCCGATGCGCTTGAAGCATTCGCGTACGATCGCGAGTATTCTATTTGCTTATTGTGGTTAATATATAAACCGCTCAGCGCGCGTGTCATCTTAGTACTTCTTAACAACTAATAAAGTTCGCATCGCATATTCACGATGAGTACGACGCGAGTTTAGATAGTGCCCTTTTGGCACTTCAAAACAAAAAAAATCGGGACGCAGCAAGTGCGTTATGGTAGTGAATTTTTATTAAATGTTTCAAATTTAAATAACTCAATTTTCTATAAACTTAGAGAGTTTAATTTTAATACGTAGTAAGGTCTTTCCTAAGGCAAGATATCCACAAAATTTCATTAAAATAACTGTAATTTTCGGAGATAAAAATTTTTTTCGAAAGAAAATTTGAAATTTGAATAACTCAATCTTATCTAAACTTAGAAAGTTGAATTTTGGTACGTAGTAAGATCTATCCTGAGGCAACATACATAGTAAATTTCATTAAAAGAGCTTTGTTACTTTCGGAGAAAGAAAACTCAAAATTTTTCCGGAAAACCCTATCCGATTTTTCTGGATAACGAACTCATCCAAGCCATTAATAAAAGAAAGGCACTCGCCAAGTTTCATCGAAATCGGTTAATTAATTATTTTTGAGTTATCAGACGGATACATACATACATATATATATATATATATATATATATATATATATATATATATATATATATATATATATATATATATATATATATATATATATAAAAAAATATAAAAATTAAACCTATTATATTATGCTGTGACAATACATCTCTCAAGCAGTGGCGATTTCTCCTAGTGTGCGCCGCACACCCTAAAATATAATCAAAATGTGCACAGTTATATATGTTTTATTTCTTTTTCCCTTAGTCTTAATACACTACATATTTTATGACAATCGATTTAATTTACTTATTTGATTTCATAAAGAGTCGGTTAATAGTGACTTGGAATGAAGTAGATACCACGTATTTTAACATGTTCAGAGAATATGAGAAGATCAAAGCAACTGGGAATGAATTCGGGCAGTCCCGCACGCACATGTTTAACATAGTGAGGCAAATACCATTGATTTTAACACTGCAGTGAGCTATAAAAATTTGATTAACTCAGTTTTCTATAATCTTAGAAAGTTTAGTTTTGGTATGTAGTAAGGTATTTCCTAGGACAAGATATCCACCAAATTTCATTAAAATAACTTTGTAATTTTTGGAGAAAAAAAATTGTTTCAAAAGAAAATTTAGAATTTGAATAACTTAATTTTCTCTAAAGTTAGACAGTTGAATTTTGGTACGCAGTACAACCTCTTCTGAGTAAATATATATACTAAATTTCATTAAAAAAGCTTTGTTACTTTCGGAGAAAAAAAATTTTTCGAAAGAAAACTCAAAATTTTCTCGGAAAACCTCGTCCGATTTTTCTGACTAACGAACTCATCCAAGCTACTAATAAAAGAAAGGCACTTGCCAAGTTTCATCAAAATCGGTTAATTATTTTTTGAGTTAGCGGTTGGATACATATATATATATATATATATATATATATATATATATATATATATATATATATATATATATATATATATATATATATATATATATATATATATGTATATGTATGTATATATATATATATATATATATATATATATATATATATATATATATATATATATATATATATATAAATTGAAACTGACCCCGGATATGGGTTCTAGGGGACCTAGTTCGCACTCATTTGAAAGAATTTTTGCAAAGTCTCACCATCGATACCTCTCTATTAGTGAATTTTTTAAAATAAAAATTCACTAAAAACTTTATTTCGAAATTACAACAAGTTTAATTATAATCTTAAAACAAAGGAGAAATACACGATGTTTAATGTGGAAACAAACAATAAATTCTAACATAATATTGTATCTTACTTGTATATATAAAGTCGAATATGCTTAGCTAACGTTATAAAATAAAACAACTTAAACTAAATAATTTTGTTGACTATGATTATTCAGCGGTTTTAGTATTTCCGCCTTGAACGACTGCTTCGATCCTATTACTATAGTAACACGAGATATCAGTACAGCATTATACAGGGTGCTGTAACTCGCGGGAAATATTCAAGCAAATTCTATCAACATGTCTGGTTTAAAAAAACTCGGGACGCAGCAAGTGCGTTATGGTAGTGAATTTTCATAAGATTAAGATGTTTGATTTATAAAAAGAAAGGTACTACCAAAGGGACAAATAAAATACAAGATCTCTAGATAAATCTTTATAGTGGGTTAATTTAATAAAATAAACAAAATAAGTGACAATCGGGAATTTTATTTGTCTAAACAGCACAAAATGAAATATATATATATATATATATATATATATATATATATATATATATATATATATATATATATATATATATATATATATATATATATATATATATATAAAATAAATTTGGTAAATTAGCAGTTTACCTCATGGAGGGTTTTGAGAATTTTTTTCCGAAACATGCTTAGGATTCTCCTAGGTGCATAACCCACAACAAACATTTCTTATAAACAACCTCTAAAAAAGTTACAGGACCAGGAGTTGATAAGGGTGTAGGGCGAGGAAAAGGCACTGTAAATATGAGTGGAAAAGCGAAAAAAATAATAATTAAACCTAGTACCCTTTGGTTCTGAGGCACACGTTCTTACCCCTGGATCAACGAGGCTCTATAAAATTCTTATCTCTTAAACATTTTTACTTTCGAAAAATATGTTAATATTCATAAAATGAAATAGGGACTATTGGAAAACTTTATGCTAATCTTTATTCTAAATATGTAGTTTATGGATATTAACTTTTTTTTCTTCAGTTTACATTTTTTCCTGTACAAAAATTTTAAGTTTAATATTTGCAATACTGTTTTCTTACTCAATGATGTAGAGTACACTCAAAATGGACATGCAAATGATATTATCCTTTATAGCAGCTAAACAGTTTATTTGTGACACTAAACAAGCAACCAAAGTATTTTAAAATGCTTGAAATTATTTACTTGTATCTTTTTTTAACAACATGGATTTTTATTTTTTATTATAGAAGAATATATAAGCATATAAAATATTACACGAACAATTTTTAGTGAATTTTTATATATTACATATGCATTATATGGATTGTGTTACTTTGCCTACTACGTCTAAAAATTTTTTTATGGCCTCAGCAGTCAATTATGCACAATATTCATCAGCAATTATACCACATGTTGTAATGAAATAAACAAAATATTGACATCCATAGAAAACAAATATAATGTATAAATTAAATATTTTTGAATTAAGAAAACAGATAGATCATTGCTACTAAATATTAAAAATGTTACCACATGATTTTCAGTTTTCTGTGGCATTATGTTTTTCAGAATAGGAAATATTTTTGATTTAAGAAAACAGATCATTGTTACTAACTATATAAAAGTGTTACCACATGATTTTCAGTTTTCTGTGGCAATATGGTTTTCAAATTAGGAAAATATATGTTATGATATAATTTATATTAAAGTCTGAATTTTGTATTTTCAAACCCTTGTCAAATGCACTACGTTGTATATGTATTTTTTTCTCCCTTAGGGGTCGTCTGCGTCATAGCACCGCAGCCTTTGGTTTATTGTGCATGCCCATTGTCTTTTCTACTTTACACATTCCAAAAATCACTTCGCCTTGAACTAGTCTGCACAGTAATTGGCAAGCTGAATTTTTATATTGCCCTGTCTCCGGTCTAGACTCATCGTAGAGCAGTCTTTTGCGGTCCAGAGCTTTACACTCGCATAAGATGTGCTGGGCTGGTTCCTTCCCCTAGCGGGAGTGTCTGCACGCCAGGTCCCCCTGGAAGCGCCCCATTTTATGCAAGTGTTTCTTGACGGCCATGTGTACCGTCAAGAGTCTTGTGGTGTTTCTGAGCTGTCCTCTGCTAAGATTTAGCAGCTCCACAGCTCTCTTTAAATTGGATTTCTCAATTACTGACTTCCCGTGTGTGAGCCCTGGTCTGCTCAGTACACCTGATGTTCGTTTCTGATCCAGGACTTAATGGACCCCTTGGCAAAGCTGTTTGTCACGCCTAGAAACTGTTCTGGTACCATATGTGTATGTATGAGGAAATATTTTTCTGTGATCACTGTCGTATAATTTATCATATTAGCTATAACAGAAGCATTTGTAAGTTAGAAAATATTTTGAAACAGGTAGAAAAGTAAAACATTGGTACTAATTATGAAGAAACACTATAATCGGACTTCTAGTATTTTGTCATTTAATGCCTTTCAAAATTGAAACAGTTTTATTAAGCTTTGGGTTATATTCAGAGATATGATATATAGTGGTAAATCATTGCTAGCCATTGTATACTTTGCAAAGTAGATTTAATTTCTATGTAATCATGGTTATCTGTGTAATCAGATATGTTAGAAGAGAAGCATTTATAAATTACTGCAAATACAATTGGTTTTATAACATATGCTATAAAGGAATGCAAAAGTAAGTTCGGAAAAGGAAATTGGATTTCATCAGTAAATGTAAACATATTTTACAAGACAGAGGTAAACAAACTAGAGAAATGTTTCACTTCGAACTCCACAGAAACGATTTGTTTGAGATGGAATAGAAGATATCAATGAAGAAAATAGTTTGAACTAGGTAGAAAAACAAAATATTTGAGGTAATTATGGAACAAAAATATAACCTGATTTCTAGTGTTTTATCGATTAACACTTTTCAAAGTGTGAACATCTTATTAACTTTGAGTTACATTCAGAGACATTCCTCATAGCGCAAAATAATTTCCAGCCATTGCATACTTTGTGACCGCCCAAATTGTTTATATAATCCCTCTCGGCTATAACCTACCTATTAAACTTCAAACACAACCAACGTTATAATCTATTGGAAATATAGAGTAAAGTTACCGGTATTCTAGGTGGCCGGCAGCCTTTAGACAGTGGAGTAGGCCGTGGGTTCCTTAAACACGATGTTAAGATAAAGGGGGCGCCACTTGATTGTTTTACACCCAGTACCGGATATTAAAGTAAGATGTTATCACACAATACCTCTCCTTAATCACCTGCAATCCAACTATAATCAAGAACTCGCTGAACTGCACTGGTAGCTGTACCTAAAACCAACCTGGGAGATACGTCGGACGTCAAACCCATGACAAAAACTCTGCAGGACTGGATATTAAAATGTTGTAACTTACATTAACCTAAAAGAGGAAAGTACCCGTGGGTGCATGTAAGTGGCATAAATATGCAACCATTAGATCCTCCTAAATAATATATGACACATACACATAAACTTATGCTCGCTTGTCCGATATCCCAGGGCTAATATAGCAGCAAATACACACTAGTTAAAACAGTATCACTGATTCGGAGATGAGAGAGTAAATGCAGACTAAATATAACACAAAGTACAAAACAGAAATATAATAACATTCTGGTGTATTAAAAACACAATCAGATACTATAATAGGTCACACAATGAGTCAACGATGAATATATACACCTTCAAATATTAGGGCAAGCAAATTGAGAGTCATCTAAGCTACCGTAACCAATCTGGTTAACATAATATCCTACGCTGTAAGTAATTGTATGGTTTCCAGTTATAAAAAACTACTATCAATTATATGGATATCAATGACAAGACAAGCTGTATAATTAGTTAGCAAAAAGTATCACTACATTAAAATCAAGAAGCTACCACAAAACGTGTATATGTGTAGTTCACATACGCTTTAAAAATATCAGTATTAAGATCCTATATCTAGCTTAAATAATATTATCACTCTGTATAGTATGTGAAGCAAGCTGTACACCTTGATAAAAATATCCTAATAATTACTGAGTCACCTACGCAAAATTCTGACCAATTATATCAATGTAAGCTTCAGACAGCTCAAATAATAAACATGAAGCATTGCAAACTCTCAAGATACCTTTATCTGTCTGTTAATAGCAACGTAATCTACTAATCACCCTAATGACCAGTCAAAAGGAAGCTATTATATTCATAAATGCCGTTAAAAGGGTCAAAAGTAATATGTCTTTTATAAGCATACAGGCTACAACTTATCTGAACCATAAACTCTATATCCTGCCTTGGATCTCTCGGTTGACATTCGACTGTCTGGAAGTACAACTATGACAATCGATTACCACTACGACCTGCAAATGAATCCAAAGATGGTCTCCTTACCATACCATGCTTGTGACTCTGTACCATACGTAATTGGACCATTAATTTAAAACCATAAACAATGAAATACACACCATAAAACATCCAGCTACCCAACAATAGAAATTGCCTCTATTTACACAACACTAGATATTGCCAAACACCACGCCGCTTTAGGTGAAAGCAAGGACTTCAATTGCCTAACACTACATCCCTGTAAAATGCGAAACATCGGATATAGAGATATAAAAAAATAAATTCGCAAGTCTACATTACCTCTTGTTGAGGGTTATCGTGCCTCGATTTAATTAGACACTACTTATGTCGAGTGAGTCCTGTATAGGTTACCTGTTAACTCAACCTATTGTAGTCCAGCAAAGCGGCTATTCCATGCAATCTATGTAGGATATCTCTCAATTTCTTACAGTTATCTCAATTATGCGAATAAAAGCAATGAAATGAATTTTCTTGTACGGCAACAGGTTGAATTTTAAACATCGCAAGTGACAAGTGACAGCATGATCGTACCTTGTTGCCAGACATCAATTGAACGTGATTCTTACGATTCTATCTACGGACCTCGAGCCTATGCAACCAACCACATATCAACGAATACCATGCCGTTCGAAACTCTCCCAGCATGCGTATACTATTCCAGCCCAGGCCACTAACAGAGAAAATTATTGCCCAGTTTCACAAAGCTCGATTAAATATTTAACGGTCCGTTAAGGCTTAATCGACTGATTAAAATGTATTTTCTATTTCACAAAGCCCGATTAGTGATAACAAAAGTTAACTAACCAGTCGATTAACTAATCGGTCGTTAAATATGCAAAATCCCCCGTTAAGTGTTTCACAAAGGTCGATTAAGGCTTAATCGACCGTTAAACTTGCTTAACGGTCGATTAACTTTAATCGATGGTTAAGTATCGATTAGCAGTTGTTCTATGGCAATGTCATTTGCTATTTGACATTTGAGGTTTGCTGTTTTCAACATAAATATCAATTTTATTGCAATTTTAACATATTTTTAAGAAATAAGGTAAGTAATTGCTTAAATTATATCAAATTATGTTCATAATGAATAATTATACCAAGATAATTGCAAAAGTAAACACTTTTGACTCAATTTTGACAGATTATTTTTACAAAATTTCATGTCTGTTTCTAAGCAAAATTCGATAAATATATACATAAAAATGAAACAAAACATGATTAGAAATATATATTTAACTAAAATATATGCATTTTCTTACAATTATTTATATATTTTTATATTTTAGAATGCCTGATACATCTTTGTCATCACTTTCTGATGGAGAATCGCCAAGAAGGATTCGTTTTATAAGGGAAAGAACTAATCCCTTTGAAATATATAATGATATTGAGTTTAAGCAACGTTTTCGCTTTTCTAAAGAAGCCACTATGGAGCTGCTTCACATTTTTGGACCTGACCTAGAACCAGCAACTAACAGGAATAAGGCATTGACAGCAATGAATCAAATGCTCATTACATTGCGGTTTTATGCTACAGGGAGCTTCCAGCAGGTGACTGGTGACATTTTTAATGTGTCGAAGGCCACAGTATGCAGAATAGTTAATAAAGTTACTATTAAAATTTCTTCTATGAGTGAAAGATTTATAAAGATGCCACAAGGAGAAGAAATTCAAAAAACAGTGCTGGATTTCTTTACAATAGCGGGATTTCCCTGTGTAATAGGTGCAGTTGATTGTACTCACATTAAGATACAATCACCTGGGGGAGACATTTCAGAAATGTTCAGAAACCGAAAAGGCTTTTTTTCTATAAATACACAAATAATAATAAATAAAAATTTACAGATAATGCATGTCATTGCTAGGTGGCCTGGATCAGTGCATGACAGCACTATATTTAACGATTCTCCACTGCCATCTGATTTTGAGAGGGGTTTATATGGGAGCAACTTCCTGCTCGGAGATAGTGGATACCCATGTAGGAGATATTTATTAACACCCATATTGCGACCACAGATCCATGCCGAGATAGCATATAATGCAGCTCACATCAAAACACGAAATACCATCGAACGGTGTTTTAGAGTACTGAAACGTCGCTTTCCTTGCCTTCAGCATGGTATGGCTTTACAGACAGAAAAGGTGTTACGAGTTATAGTGGCCTGCTGTATTTTCCATAACTTGGCAATTGATTTTGATGACGAAGAACTGCCTGAGGATGTCTTTGGTGAAGCTGTGTCTGCTCAAGATGTCTTCAATCAAGGCATGGAGAGTACAACAACCAAAATGATTCTGTAAGAAGAACACTTGTAAACACTGTGTCAAAATAATTAGTTATATGGTATATAATATTATATAATAGCAAGGTACTTACAGGGTTAGGTATGACAAGTAAAAATAATGGAAACACGATGAAATTTCATAGGATATACTGAACTTTTAAGCTCAGTCTCAGTATTTCAAGTCTCCTAGCTATTTTTTGGTTATTTTAAAGATGAACAAATGTATCTGTATTTAAGTTGGAGATTTCAGTGCATAATAATTCAGTATGCACTTCATTTCAGTGAATTTTTGTATAAAAAATCTACAAATGGGAAGATCACGACCTTTGAGTTTTGATACATGTATATATATATATATATATATATATATATATATATATATATATATATATATATATATATATATATATATATATATATATATCACGCCAATAACTCAAAAAAATATGGGCCCATTTTGAAAGAATTTGGCAGGTACCTTCCTTTCTTCCTTTTGTAAATGGCGTGGATAAGTTTGTTAGCCAGAAAAATTGGACCAAGTTTTCTGAGAAAATTTTGGGTTTTCTTTCAGAAAAAATTCGTATCTCCGAAAGAAAAAAGCTATGTCAACCAATTTTGGTACTAAGGTTTACGATATAAAAAGTTAACTATACACCAACATTTAGATCTTTATGTTACAAGAACAAAAGTTATAAGCTTTAAATAAAAAAAATGTTTACTGTCAGATAATGTTGCTGTGTCTAGACTTTTTAATATATAGGTATCTTACGTTCATCAATAACAACTGTGAGACCGAAACACTGTGTTTTAACCTAACAAAGTATACTTGCGTGAAGTTATACCAAGCGTTTTGGTTATTTTTATTAAACGTTTGTCATCTCCCAAGGGAAAGATCGCTTTTCTTCATTACGTAAGGTAAATTAGTCGATTGGGCAAATTAGGCTAATAAATTGAGTTCATAAAATAATATACTCCAACATGATGTGCTAGTTTTTCAATTTCTTCAAATCAAGTGAAACAATCAATTTCTAGGGTCCTCTGCCTAATACATACTGGAAATATAAGATTTATTTTCTAGATAAAACAATGTGTTGCTATTCTATAGGTTTTGCTTTCAGTGCTTAATTTTTACTGCTTTTGTGAGACCATGCTCTTTTTTCTTTAATATGTTGTAATTTAATCTAATTTAGTTGCAATTTAATCTAATATAGTTGTAGTTACTTTATATATAATTTTTTTATCTTCAGAAGTGTTCTCTGATTAAAACATATAATGTAATATGATAATACCATACATAACTAAGGTGGCATACAGGAGTTGTTGGATTTATGTGTCATCATATCAATGTTAAATTAAATTGTTATACACATTATTGTAAGTTAAATGTATAAATGGAAATTAAAAATAAATATCAACAATCTTTCAAGAAAACAAATATTTAAAACTAAGCAGACTTTATTGCTTTAATTTTTGTAACTGTAGCCTATAAATGTTCATTTGTATTTTATGCTGCTGCAGCATTTGCTTTCTTTGCAAGTCAGCATTTTGAATTTTTTTACGAAAATAATTTTTTTTTAGCTCTTCAGCCGTGTGTTTTCTTTTTAGTATCTTTTTTGGAGCCTTTTTTCTGGGTACAGAAGTTTCAGGAGTACTGATATCAGGAATAGTATAAGGTTCGGGAGTGGGTTCAATAAATAGTGGAAGATCAATATCTGAAAAAAAAAAGGTGTATTTAAAACAAATGTGTAAACTTAAAGAAAATGTGCTTTCTGAAAGCCTGCTTTGTCAAAATATTATAGACATATCATGTAATGATATCTACAGCAGCTGGGCAAGTGTAGTGTCCAGTTTATTATGTACTGCAGCAATGGTGAGGTTGATAATGTAGAGTAAAATTTGAATAACTCAATTTTCTATAAACTTACACAGTTGAATTTTGGTATGTAGTAAGGTATTTTCCAAGGCAAGATATTAACGAAATTTCATTAAAAGAGCTTTGTAATTATCGAAGAAAAAAATTTGTTTCGAAAGAAAACTCAAAATTTTCCCGGAAAACCTTGACCGATTTTCCTAGCTAACGAACTCATCCAAGCCATAAATAAAAGAAAGGCACCTGTCAAGTTTCTTCGAAATAGGTTAATTATTTTTTGAGTTATCAGTTGGATATATATAAACATATAAAAATGGAAACTGACCCCAGATATGGGTTCAAATTCGCGCCCATTAGAAAATTTTTTGCAAAATCTCACCATCGATACCCCTCTATTGAGGAATTTTTTAAAATAAAAATTTACTAAAAAGCCGACCTTAAAAGTGGTTTTGATATTTTAAAACAAAGGTACCTTCCATTTTACATATTAGCAAAAATACATTGGCTTTTAGCTATTGTTGATTCATTGTAAAAAAAACATATTCTTGCCCATAATATGCTGTTTTTTTAAGTTTTGTATTATGATGATAAATTACAATTTTGTTAGAAACTATAAAATCAACTTGGTCCCCAAGCAAACCCAATACTTGACTGCCAACATCCGGTAGAGTGGTAGAACAGGTACCACCACCAGTTTCTTGCCGTTCTTTCTACAAGTAAATTATAAATTAGTTATGGCTTATCTATAACCATAAGCACACGTGTGTTATGTAAGTGGGTATATGTCACCTATGTGTTTATCTAAGAAATATAGGCATGATTATAAAAAAATAATGAAATATGGTTGAACATAAAATTATATTCGAACAATGATCGAATGCCACAGTATAAGCAAAAATAACTCTAACTACTACATAGTTACTATACTTTTTTATTCAAAAAGCTTATATAATTACCTTCTCCAATGCAGCTTGCTTTTTGAAGTTTTCCCACTTCTTCTCTTGACACACCTAGGTCCTCATAGCGCTGTCTCTGTTAGTAAAAAAATTGTAATTAATAAATATGTTGATAACTGTACCGAAAATAGACTTACATTTTCTGTAGCCATTTGCTTTCGAGCATTCCTTTTCAAGTTGTCATATAAGTTCCTTAGCTGCTGTTGAGAACGGCTATCGCTTCTCACCTGGGCATTAAACTGGACAGTGATGTGCTGCCAGGCATCACTTTTTTCTTTGCAGGTTCCAAGGTCTGTCCTCTTATTTTCTATCTTGTTATTGTAGCTAAAACAAAAACATAAGGGATGTGCAAAGGATAGGAGGTGAATTATGGATATCAAACGTTTAACAGGAAGGGAATACATTTTTGATTTGTGTGTAGTATTTACAACACATTCATTTATTCCTTTATTTTTTAATAGTGATACAGAAAATGAAGGTGTGGGTTAATTTAAAATAATTTTTATATGGAAATTGTCACTTGTATGATTATAATACACAGGAATGCTTGTGCTATAAGTAAAAATCTTTTAAGTACTTCTGGAAGCTAATATAGAACATTATGATCAGAAAAGTTTACTTGAGGTAATGTTACTTTCGAAAAAGTAAGAAGATAACTAAAGATTTAATTTTAACCTCATAAAATCCTGGTCAACATTTTAAGGTTAAGGGCATTTTCTAAACTTATAATTTGTGTGAAAAAAGGATGTAGGACATATGAAGGATGGAAAAACTAGAATAAATAACTAATAACAAAGCCAGAATAAAACATTATAAAAGTATAACATATAACAACTATATTTCGCGGCAAATTACTGTGATAAATGTAGTAAGGATACTCAAACTTACAGTTTCACTAAATCCATCAGGATTTCTTTTTCCTCTGGAGAATAATTAGTTCCCCTGCCCCTTTTCTTATCTTTATTATCCATTTTTTGATCACTAATTAATTAAACACACAAATATCACACAATTCACAAAACACCGTTACCGCAAACGATAACAAATAATGCTGTCATGCTGTCTTTCAACTGTCAAACACCGAAGCAGTGACGTATTTGCATTGTTGCCAAGTTGGATCAACTGCTAATCGCCGGTTAGCTAACCGAGAGTTAAAAAATGCTTTGTGAAACGCTCGCCAATATTTAATCATTGATTAACGTTAACGGAGGATTAACTAACCGGCACTTTAACCAGCGTTTGTGAAACCGGGCATATATCTTACATCCCCGTCTTCAATTATACTTAAGAAAATAAAAAAAAAGTTGTAAATTACAAATACGTTTTAATTTAAAATATGATACGGATTTGGTAATTCAAAATGTTTGGTTATTGTACCGCGATTATTGTTTGAATTATGTCATTAATAATTTTAAAAAAAATATGTTAGGTCCATATGTTTTCATACTAACATAATTTTTATTATATCTGACAACCCTGCTTATTTATATTTAACTACCGTTGTCTGGCTTCCACGATTTACATTTTTCCGGTCTAAAGTAATAAAAAACACATTAATACTCTAACTATCCTTGTCAACGTTGCATGTGCGAAATGCCTATGCAATTCAAACTGATGTCGTAGATTATTTATTCCTTACACATTATTTATTTCTTACACATTTTTTATTTTCGAACAACTTCTTTCCTCGTGGACCATTTAAGTTGAAATTTGGTTACCAACTTTGACATCTCCCTTATATGTGCAAATTTTCATTTGAATCACTGCAGTACTTCAAACAAACAAAAAATATTGCGTTTTAAAAATTTCCTTTACATTTTTTATACAAAAAATTAAACCTACGGTGCTCATCTTCGAACTCATCCAAGCCATTAACAAAATCAAGGTAATCCCCAAATTTAGTGAAGATCGGTCAAGTATTTTTTGAGTTATCAGTTGGATACATATATATATATATATATATATATATATATATATATATATATATATATATATATATATATATATATATATATATATATATATATATATATATATATATATATATATATATATATATATATATATATATATATATATATATATATATATATATATATATATATATATATAAGCATATAAAAATCAAAACCGACCTTGGATATGGGTTCTAGAGGACCAAATTCGCGCTCATTTGAAGAAATTTTTCAAAAGTCTCACCATCGATACCTCTCTATTAGTGAATTTTCCTAATGAAAATTCACTAAAAGCGGAAAGTGGACACAGAATATCATCAATTCCGGGACAAATTGACTGATAAATACTTTTTTATCTTGCAGAGTGGTAAACCTTTGTGTTTGTTGTGCAATGAAACAATTTATGTTTTGAAAGAATACGATATGAAGCGGCATTACTCCAGCAAGCATTTCGCTCAATATAATTTACTCACGGGCCAGTCAAGAACGGATAAAATAAAATAAAAACTCTATTTAGGGACACAGCTACAGATGTTCCCTTCACAAAAATCAAATCTAGACAGTGTTGTTAAAGCTAGTTTTATAATTAGTTCAAAATAGCAAAAATATCGAAGTAATTTTCTAAGGGACAGTTTGTTAAAGAGCGCCTAGTAGATGTTGCAGAATTTTGTGCCCAGAAAAGAAGAAAGAGTTTGAGAAAGTGAGCTTATCACGACGTACTGCTGTTCGACGTAATGATATGATGGCTAGTGATATAAAAAAAACATTGACCGATAGATTGGCTGGTTTTCAAGGATTTTTGATTGCTTTGAATGAGAGTACAAATTTACCTTAGTTAGCTATTTTTATACGAGGTGTCGATGAAGAATTTGCAGTGACAGAGGAATTACTGGCTTTGCGGCGGCTACAAGGGACAACTACTGGAAAATATATTTTTTGCGAGGTGCAAAGTACTTTTGAGAAAGATAGTTTGCAGTGGTGTAAATGAGTTGGAGTGTGCACAGATGGTGCGCTTTCAATGGTCGGTTCACGAAAAGGTTTTATCGGAATTCTGAAGGAAAGAGCAACCGCTATGAATGTGCAAGAATGTGATTTAATAATTCTGCATTGCATTATTCACCGACAGAACTTATGCTCTAAGTCCATTCGACTGAAGAATGTTATGGGTGTGGTAGTAAGTACCATAAATTTCATTAGATCTCGCGGTCTTAACCATCGCCAGTTTAAAGCATTTTTGGACGAACTCTCTTCAGAACACGATGATGTGACATATTATTGCAAAGTAAGGTGGCTGAGAAACGGTAAAATGCTAAAAAGGTTTTATGACCTTGGAAAAGAAATAGCTGATTTTATGGAAATGAAAGAGTAAACATTGCCGCAAATTTGTTATCCAACTTGGCTTTGTGACTTCGCATTCCTGGTAGACATTACAGGACACTTAAATGACCCGAACTTGAGGCTTCAAAAACAAGGAAAATTGGCAAGTCAGCTGTTCAGTCATCCTTACACTTTACAAAACAAAATTCTCTTATACGAAACATAAATGGGAAGTAAAAACTGTTTTCATTTTCAACATTATCCAGTCACGAAAACGTTGAATACTGTCGCTATGCTGAAGAACTGGAAGTCAGACCAATTCACTGATCGATTTTCTGATTTTAAGAATATGGATAGAACTTTCAATATTTTGGCAAATCCTTGTAATTGTAATGTGGAAGATGCTCCGCTTCACCTACAAATGGAGTTGATCAAGCTTTAAGAAGACTCATATTTGAAGTCTAAATTTGTGGATGTGGAACTGAGCGAATTTTACAGAACATACCTTTCCAAAGAAAAGTCTCCACAGCTGAGATTTTTCGCACGAAAAATAATTTACACATTAATAAGCTCGTATAAATGTGAGCAGCTTTTTTCAGCCATGAAAATTAATAAAAATAAGCATCTGACTCGGCTAACATATGTTAATTTAGAAAACACTTTGCGCCTATGTAGTACTGATATTGACCCCAATATTGATCATCTATCAGCTTCAAACTCAAGTATCTCATTAATTTTTAATTTGATTTTTCTATCTTTTTTTTATTAATTTGCTTTTTATATGTTTATATGTTTGATTATGTTATTATAATTAATAAATAAAAAAAATTGTGCATTTTTGTGGCTTTCTTATTCAAGCAATAAACACTTATAAATATATAGGCATGGTAGTGGCATTATATTATATTAGTAGGTATAGATACGGGGTTCTGGAGCCACCGCCCACCGTCCACCGCCCACCACCCGCTACTGAGCATGCGTGTGACGAAACAAATATGGCGATTGTATTGAGGATGACGTAATCTACAAATTAAGATGACGTAATCCAAAATGGCGGCCAAGATGGCCGACCGGAAGTGAAAAAACTGGGAAATTTAAAATTTTAGCCGGTAGGTGGCGCCACTAATTAAAGTCAGAGGCTCCGCCATTTTGATTTTTGCAAAAAGTGACGTAACAAATATGTCGGTTAGCGCAGGCGCAAACCTAAATTTTTAGTTTTTGATTAAAGTCCTAAGTGTGGGGTGTCGTTTTACTCGGCTTGGCAAGCAGAATTCAAAAATGGTATTTGCGCAGGCGCAAACCTAAATTTTTAGTTTTTGGTTAAGTTCTAAGTGTGGGGTGTTGTTTTACTCGGCTTGGCAAGCAGATTTTAAAAATTTTAGAATATGTGAATGACCGGCATGCTCGATATGGCAACATAGCAACAACTACATGTGTAGAACAACCTTGACACGTGACAGGAAATGAGTCATATGTTTACCATCTCAGTCAGATGATATTATTTAAAGAAAGCAAGATGTTAGCATTTTAAGGTTGAAAATAAAACAACTGATTTAAACACAATTAATTTATTAGGATAAATTCACAAGACTTACATACTAAAATATTACATAATGGCTCTTACAATGCCAGTTAGAGGCTTATATTCAAATACACAATCATGAATAACTAAACAGTAGGCTTTGGTTCTATTGGGAAAATTGTTTTTACTCATAAACTCCACTTTGATGTCCACTGTTGACGACTTGATTGTCTCATTCTGGTGCTGACAGTCAATTACAAATAGAGCTCGATCTTTAAACTCATCATAATTTAGGAGAGGCTCTGCTATGTTTTTATAACAAAAACTTTTTTGAAAATCTGTGTACATCTGGTAAGCTTCAACATATTTAGATTTTTCGAAATCCATATTCATAGATTCATAAGGGTAGCATTCTGAATTGAGGAACACTCGTAGATCTACCATACCAATATTATCAAAAAAGTCACCTTTCTTGCTTACATTATCTTTTCGATCTGTTTGAAATGCTATAATCACATATCTAGGTCTTTCTAAGTTTGTTGCAGTTTTAACAGACCATACATCTTTATTAATATCTCTAAGCGCTGGTAGCTCATATATGTCCCATTTGCGGTATGCTAGAAATATAGATGTGTCTTTTGCAATTTTATCCATCAGTTCCAACTTCATTTTATCGTTTGGAAATATATGTTTAGCTTTTAAAAACATGTTGGTTACAGTTATTTTAGATCTTGCACTACCAGTACTATAATAACTGTTGGCATCACTTCGAGCTCTTGTAAATCGGAAAGTATGTTTACCGCAGAGAACTCCTTTAAAGTGATGGAAGAAACTGAAGAGGTACCAAAGAGGCAGGAGCAAGTGAAACTTGTTATCGTTTAAGGTGATATGATCTGACGATACATTCACTCCGGCGTTGCTAAGAGATTTGGCTTCATTCTTGCTAAACGAAAGCAGGGTTTTGATAGTTGTTGTGGTGTATGGGTCTCGTACTCGCTCCACTTCCTTGTTATTTAATTCATACGACACTGATTCAAACAGAGCGGCTCCTCCATTATTTGACATATAACACTCACCATCGGCATTTTGTATTGCTAAAGGTTCCAGAGCACCTTCGATTATTAGAACCGACTCTGCTAGGCATACAAAGGCATCTTGCTGATTGATGTTTATTTCGACTTCATCACTGTTACCAAAGGATTTAGTTGACGAATAGTAAGACCGAAGCTCTTCTCGATCAATGGAATCGTCAAACTCGGGGTCTTTGAATATTTTGAGTTTTGATGACATGATAACCAAGACTTTTAAGGAACTCAATATTATCGGAGCGAGGTGTACACTTTGAAGTGGTTGACTGTACTGAACTTGTTTTAGTAGATTCACTTGCTTTTATATCCTTAAAGACTAGCATTCTAGGTAATCTTTTTAAGGTTCAGACGAACAGACACCTCTTCACCTTGAAAGTTTACAGGAACTGAATCTTGATCCACGATGTCGATGCTTATATTTGAAATCTCTTGCTTGTTCACTGGTAAATAAATTAGATTCTTAGGTTCGATGTCGATTGCATAACCAGGATCAACCATCGGGGCAAACTCATATAACGTATGTGAAGGTTTCTCGTTATAGTAGGAACCAGACACAATATTAGTTTCTATACGAATCTGTTTAACATCTACTATTTCAACAGGCAAATCAGATTCATGGAAGACACCTGGTCGAAGAACTTGCTTTGAAAATCCCAGCATTCGCCCAATCGAATCATCAGCTTCAAAACTGATACTTGTGAAACATTTTATTTCACATCTAATGGTGTTCGGATTAGGTCTTAGAATCAAAGCTAGTTGCTTTTGTTCATGTGTCGCTGCAGCACCAACAAGCTCATTTTGAAGCAAGTTTTCCAAATGTGTTATTTCATATGCACCAGTAGGTATCGTGATGGTTCTCCAAGCACCTCCTTCTTTTACATAAAATTTATTTTTACCTTTATATATGTTAGGTATGTTGTTGTATGTGTGAAAACCTATCAAAGCAACAGCATAACTACCACCAGGATCCAATTCAATTGGTGGATCGTAGTCTGTTGACAGATGGGAGCTGCGGTCTTTCAACACAAAGGTTTGCGACATGACTGATACACAGAGGTTACTGTTTGAGTCTTTTATTTAAAAATTTTAAACATAAGTGACCACAATTATAAGTATTATATGTTTGATACACATCATGATTATACATTAGAGTATAGTCTTTAAGGTACTGTTGCAACTCGACTGGTGGCTTTAAGTTTCCATAGGAGTCAAAGTACTCGACTGTGTTACCACGTTTCCTAACTGCAACCCAATGACTACCAGGCTCCTTGTTGGTTTGTAAATTCATGATAAACGATTCATTTTTACGTGGTCCATTTCGAGGTAGACTATCTCGCATGTATACATCTCTAAAATATGGGATTTTCATTTTACCAGCAAATTTCAGAAGATCTTCATCTGTTAGAGGTCTTGCTGGCAAACGACTTATTCGTTTTTTGGCTTTTGCAGATACAAACCATAGCCACCACGTTGTTTCTTCAGATATAGACCCTTGCCGAGTCTCTTGCATTTCGGTTTTAATTTCAAACCACTACCTCTCTTACCCATTGCGATAGCCTCCATTGTTTTGTTGTGACGTTCTTCTTCCTCCAGTTTGTGTTTGGCCGCTTTAGCATCGTTTACGGCTTTAGCAATACCAGCAGCACCACCACCCAAAGCACCAAGAGCTGACAGACCACCAAATATAAGAGGTAACAGTGGTAGGAAGCCTCCGCTTTTAGGTATTGGAATAACTCGAGGTTTCAATACATTCTTACGCCCACCAATCTGTTTAACAATTGCATGAGCGATATCAAACACTGCATTCTCTGATGGAATAAGGTTTCTGTCTTTTATAACTTCTCCAATCAGACTAAGAATGTTTTTAAAAGGAACTTTCTTCTTTGGTTTTGAGTTGGTTACATCAAGACCCATACCAAGCATTCTTTTAACTTTGATGGTGTTTGTAACGCTCCAAGCGGCTAACTTTCCACCAAAACTTGCGTCCTTTGATTTAACTCTCTCCCAAGCTCGATTCTCCAACACCTCGTCGGCTCGATGTCTATCACTTAACTCTTTTGATTGAGAGTAAGCGATGTCGTGGTCTCTACAAGCACGGTCTAGCAGATTGATACCTTGATCACCTCTGGCAAGACGTTCTTTAAGTTTAGTACCCGGACCACAAAATTGATAACCAGGTATGTGTAACTCAACAGGCAGCTTGTTAATAGCTGTGTTTACAAGACCTTCACCCTGTGACACCAACATTGATACTAACTATATGACTCACTTGCATCTGTCTATATATGTTTATACTTACCGAAAATATAATTTAGTTTAAGTCAAGATGCGTACCATTAAACACGCTTCTGTCTTACCTATTACAAATATAGACGATGTTGTTGATACATCATCAGAACAACAACGAAAACATGGCCCTCTCTTGCCAAACACAGTTAGATGTATCATATGTGGCCCGAGCGGGTGTGGTAAAACAAATGTTATGCTAAGTTTATTGTTTGAACCGAATGGTTTAAAGTTTGATAACGTGTGTGTATATTCAAAGTCTCTATATCAACCTAAATACAAGATGTTAAAGGATGTGTTGAAGGCAACAAAAGATGTTGGTTACTATCCATATAGTGAAAACGATGAAATATTAGATCCAGCAGATGCCTTGGGTAACTCTGTGTTTATATTTGATGATGTAGCTTGTGACAAACAGGATAAAATGAGAGCATACTTTAGTATGGCAAGACATAAGAATATTGATTCGTTCTATCTCTGTCAAACATATACTCGAATACCGAAACATCTAATACGTGATAATGCCAATGTGTTGATTCTCTTCAAACAAGACGAAACCAATTTAAAACACATCTACGACGATCATGTAACGACAGATATGGACTTTAAACAATTTAAAAATATATGCTGTGAGTGTTGGAAAGACAATAAGTATGGTGTGTTGATGATTGTAAAAGAAAACGAAGTACACAGAGGGAGATATAGAAAAGGATTCGATAGCTACATATTAATCTAATTGACTACAACCAACAACAAGAAAGAGATGTCTAGCAGGACAACCAACTATCTAACAAGACAGACAACCTGTCTAACAACCTGTCTAAAACAACCTGTCTAAAACAACCTGTCTAAAACAACCTGTCTAAAACAACCTGTCTAAAACAACCTGTCTAAAACAACCTGTCTAAACCAACCTGTCTAAACCAACCTGTCTAAAACAACCTGTCTAAACCAACCTGTCTAAAACAACCTGTCTAACAATCTGTCTAACAACTAGATAGGTAGACATACCACCAATTCGAAGCTAGTACACCTTAAACCACCAAACTGTTTGCATCTCTTAACACGATCTGAAACAAATAACTTTAGCAAGATGGAGATGATGGGTAAACAAGAGAGAAAAATCAAGAAAAAGATTTTACAACTTGCCGAAAACATTCGAAAAAAACATTTAATGCTTAAGCTTGGTAGAGTTGAGAATGATGAGGTCCTACAACGTTTATACAAACCAATTGTTGAACCACTAAGTGAAATATCTAAAAACACATCGGTACTTAAACTGCAACCAACGGCTGAACAAATCAAAGAAGAAGAAGCGTCTGCTGATGTACCAGAAAAGAAACCCAAAGTTGAGTTCCGTAAAGATCATGAAGTTTTTGAAGCATAACCAGAGGTAGAGACAAGTTCTGATGAGGATATTCCAACATTTGAAGAGCTTGAGGCAGATCTACAAACTGTCACAAACAACCCAGCATATCAAGAATTTTTGGAGCAATATCCTGAACGAGTTCGGTATTATGTAGACAAGTATTTTACTGAACCACCGAGGCTTGCTACTATTGATCAAACGTATGGTGCTCGCTACGCTAAAGATACTGGTAGCTGGAGTCTTGGCAACAAACACTTGGACTTTACTGATAATGACATACGACTAGGTCAAAGGAGATATCCGCAAACACAAGGTCTGCTAGAATTGATATTTATGAAAACACCTAGAGGGTATACCTATGACGATCTTCAACACTATAGAGATATTCTAGAAGCAACTAGTGTTCATAAAATGAACTACGATCCCAACGCACGAACCAAGGGTTGTTCCTCGGAAAAGTATCTGACTCTAATAAAACCAGTTATAAACCCACGAGGACGAAGATCCTCAACTCCTCAAGGTTTTGGCTACGACACACATCTTAATGAAGAACAAAAAACCGAACCTAGAGCTCAGAATGTAAGCAACAACTATATGATACAAAATAACAAACAAATAGAATATGTCTATTGGGATGATATAAATGAGTTGGTTGATAGACTTAGACTTTTAGTAGCTTCTCAAGTTGCTGGTAATAATGCTCATAACAACGAAATTCAATCAATCATTGAAGAATTAAAGGAAGTCAGTGTTATTGCTTAGTAAACCTAGATATATGTCATACATACATACCTATTGCTTAGTATAAAAATGTCTATCGATAAGTTCGGACGTTCCCAGTCCAACAAACGCTTTAAGTTTAAAATCATCGAAAGAGAACTTTTCCCAAGAACTACAAGTGGTGACTTTGATTTGCAAAGCCATAGATTGTGTAACGTTGGTGATCCAATCGATCCAACAGATGGTGTAAATAAAAAATTTGTAGATGCATGGATAGATGACTATCAGAAAAACAAAGACGAAGTGACAGAAAGAATAATTGCCATCTTACTTGAAGCTGTGCACAAACCAGAGTTGGTTGATTTAAAAAACGAATTTGAAAATAAATTGAAAAATTTAGCTAAGGACATAACTGCTCAAGTTTTAAAAGACATTGATCTGTCAAAGAATAACAAGTTAAAGAAGAAGTTGGGTGAAATAGACAACAAACTAAAAGATTTACATAACAAGTGGATACTCTTAAATCCGTCATCACCATGAAACGGAAAATAGTTGAACCATCTGATGCTAAGAAGCAAGTAATAAATGAGTTATACACACCAGCACGAATCAACTTCAAACGTAGACGTACCATAATTAAAGGTTTAAATGACTTGTGGCAGATTGATTTGGCAGAGTTTCAAGACTATCATCGCGAAAACTCTGGTTACAAATACATTTTAGTGGTTATCAATTGTTTTTCAAAATATGTGTGGACTCGTCCGCTTAAATCTAAAAATGCTGAAGAGGTGACTAAAGCTATGGCTGATATTTTAGCTAATAGTACAACGCCCTCTAACGTTCAATCTGATCTTGGTAAGGAGTTTTATAACTCCAAATATAATGCCTTAATGAAAAAATATAACATCAATCACTATAGCACTTATAGTGTGAAAAAGGCTGCAATAGTGGAAAGAGTTATACGTACCTTAAAAGAGAAGATCTACAAAAATTTCAACTTGTTTGGCTCCTACAAGTGGTTAAATACACTACCTGATGTCACTGCTAACTACAACGCAACAATTCATAGAACAACTGGTGTAAAACCTAAAGATGTTAATAAGAAAAATGAAGAAGCTATCCGTAAACAAACATATTCAAATATTAAAGTGTTTGATCAGAATAAATTCAAAGCGGGTGATGTTGTACGTCTAAGTAAAGCAAAAGGTCAATTCGAAAAGGGGTATACACCTCGCTGGTCAACAGAGTTATTCAAGATTGTTAGTGTTCATTTCACAAATCCAGTAACATACTTTCTTGAAGACATGCAAGGCAAGCCTATCAGTGGAGGATTTTACGAGGAAGAACTACAAAAGACTAAACAAACAGACATCTATCTGGTTGAACGCATCTTGAGGAAGAAAGGCAAGAAACTCTATGTAAAATGGTTGGGCTTTGATAAATCTCATAATTCTTGGATAAATTCGGATGATGTTAAATAAACTTACTTATATATTTAGTGTATTAATATACTTAGAATAAAATAAAAGTCGTTATTAAAATTAGTGTGTTTTATTTTTCCATATTGTTACATACATACATACAATTAAGTCAAGTGAAAATTTAAAAATTCTGGCGTAAATCAATAATGTCCTGAATAAACTTCTCCTGTGGCACATCAACTATCTGCAGATCATTTCTATTCGTCTTGAGGTATTTTACTTCGGTCTTTATTCTATTAAAGAGATTTATAGAATTTGGATCATACAACATGTTTAGAACCACTTCGGAGTCGGGATGTTTATTTTTAAAGTTTCTGACGGCTCTTCTAAAACTCTTCTTCTGGGTTCGTATAGCATGATACGGGTACTTAGCGTCTTTCTCATTTCTTGAAAGTAAACCAAACATACTGATTTTTCCGGGATTGCTTGGTTTTGGAGATATATCTTCAATGTGTTCTGTAACTCTAGCATCTGCTTCTCGCATACGTTGCACTTCATCCTCTATCTCCATTAATTTCACTTCAATTTCTTTAAGGTTTTCCTTGTATTTTTGATTAAATTAGTTTACGAAAAAATCAAAAATAATTTGGTTGCACTTTTCATAGAAAGGATTAGATATCCAACAGGCTAAATTTAATATCAAATCTTTACAGACATATGTACCAGATATCAAGTTGTTTTCAGTCTGTGTTCCACCAAAGTCCACCAAGTATGTAGCGGTTGTAGGTGTTAGTTGAGATGTTGCTTCCGGCACATCTAGGGGGCCCGAATTCCGGCCCCCTAGATGTGACTCTAAGTGGACACCTTCGGTTGAAATATTTAGGTAATCGGTATTCTGGCTACCTAAATGTTTCTTCACCTGACCGTTGTAATAGGTAATCAACTCTTTAGTTTTCTTATTTTCCAACCAATGTCTGAATCTTTTCTCACCATTTTTACATAGTTTAGTTGCATTAAAATAACCAGTGTTTTTATCAATAATTAATTGAAAGTCTCCAAATAAACCATACCAGAAGTTGTCTTTAATTTGCTGGTAGCACACATCATTTAATGTAGCCATTTTAAACACACTACTAAACACTTAGATACTCAAGAGCAGACTGAAGCACTTCTTACTTCTAAGAAAACTAAATTTTGAATGAGCTTCAGAGTATGTGTACGACAATTTATAGATGTTGACCCCACTCTACGGCTTAAAACTGTGTTTATTAATGTTTATTTCCAACCACATTAGCCGCTGCAACATCCATCCACTTTCAGCTTCTGCAAACTCCAAAGCTTTTGTATAAATCTCGTTGCTGAATTCCTTAAATATATTTTCAAACTCAGTTGAAACTGTGACATTTTTGTTTTTAGTATTGAATGACTTCATTTCTTTTATATTCCGACTTTGGAGCACATACAATCCAAACAATTCCAAGTTCATTTTAATTTGATTATGTTTAGCTAGAGAAGCTTCAATTAGATGAAACACTTTATGTTTCACAGTATCCATGGCTAAGTTTATGTCATTACCATCTAAGTTAATACGATAGGTGGCCACTCTATTTTTAAAAGCTTGAGCAAGCATATGCACTTGTTCAACTTGCCATGGCTCACATACTTTTGCCTTGTGAACTTCACTACGTAAATGTCCAGAAAATTGATTCTTTTTCACTTGTATCGAGCATGACTCACAATATCTCATCTTAACTACAGATGGTTAACTAATGAATAAAACACATGTGTTTCGTTTAAGTAGATATATTAACAAACATGTTTACGATACATATCCTTAAGTACAGTGTAATGTTTAAAACAAAAGTAAATTAACATAAATAATGCAAGACACATAAGAAAACCTGTTGATATAAACATGGAAATATAATTTGAGGTAAACAGGTAAGAATTATTTAATACAAGAGTTCTCCAATCAGATGTCTCACCACGTGTACCATCATCAAACAGAAACATAAGTTTGTAATGCACCACTTCAGACTTGCTTTTGGACATGTTGTACATTGAAAGTTGTATAAGTTCATTATTGTTTAGATATGTTGTTGCTGTAAGAGCTGACCATATCATGCAGTCATCGGTGTCGAAACAAATTCGTACTTCTGTTACATTGGGTGGTTTGTAAATATACAACACATTTTGACATAGTGCTGTCAGGATGATGAAGCTTGCTTTAAGATGAGTCATTATATATCGTGTGTATTTCTTTGAAACGATCAAGTACTTGCTTCTTTGTAAAGTGTAAGCACTCTAACATACTAACTCGGAATGAGGATTCATAGTCTTTTAACATGGCTTTTATAAGCTTTATCACCTCCTCGTCACGTGGTAGCTCCTTCTTATTAACACATTTGAGAACATCAGCAACACAATAGAGGAAATCACTAAGTCGAATATCAAAGTTCAAATCGGTTAGAAACTTCAGCTTTTCGTTGATGATTTCAACCAGATCTAGTAGCCGTTGAACTGCGTCTTCGGTTAAATAAAAAGTAATAGAATCATCTGAGATTGATATACCTTTACTGTCTACTACTTTAATAGGTTTGATGGTACACATTCCAATATTTTCAGGTTCGATCTTATTAGCTTTGGTAAAGTACTCTTCAGCTGTGTTTTTCAATGTTGAAATAAAATACTCCCATTCCCATGAGCCAGATGAGATTGTTATATTTGTATTTGGTGCATATAAGCTTGTATTTATAATTTTAATTATTGGAATCAATCCGGCCGCTTTTGATATACCAATTGCAACACTTAGAGCTGGAGTAATGGCATACCTTGTTTCCAGTAGCATTCCACTTTCTTGCTTAATATCACTAATATTCTGACGTAGAGCTGCATCAATTTGGCCCCAATAACAATCACAAACATTGCTATTAATAGGTTCGTCGTTAACATCCATACCATACATGTTGAACAGAACAAATACACTAATATATAACTACTGGGCGCAGACTACAGACAACAACTGATGTACTTGCTTGCTACCTAATGTTTATATATACTTATACCCCCACTTTTGGCTTGTTATTGAAACTCATTTAACCGTCATCAGTGTTGTTGCTATGGCATGTTTGTTAGAACAATATTTGTCGAAGGTCACTCTCAAATTTGAAAACATATGACTCATTTCCTGTCACGTGTCAAGGTTGTTCTACACATGTAGTTGTTGCTATGTTGCCATATCGAGCATGCCGGGCATTCACATATTCTAAAATATTTAAAATCTGCTTGCCAAGCCGAGTAAAAGAACACCTCACACTTAGAACTTAACCAAAAACTAAAAATTTAGGTTTGCGCCTGCGCAAATACCATTTTTAAATTCTGCTTGCCAAGCCGAGTAAAACGACACCCCACACTTAGGACTTTAATCAAAAACTAAAAATTTAGGTTTGCGCCTGCGCTAACCGACATATTTGTTACGTCACTTTTTGCAAAAATCAAAATGGCGGAGCCTCTTACTTTAATTAGTGGCGCCACCTACCGGCTAAAATTTTAAATTTCCCAGTTTTTTCACTTCCGGTCGGCCATCTTGGCCGCCATTTTGGACTACGTCATCTTAATTTGTAGATTACGTCATCCTCAATACAATCGCCATATTTGTTTCGTCACACGCATGCTCAGTAGCGGGTGGTGGGCGGTGGACGGTGGGCGGTGGCTCCAGAACCCCCTATCTATACCTACTTATATTCAATAAAAAATGTTCAACAAGACTCGGTTCGCTTAAGACCAAATATTAGTCTTAGGCTCCTTTTATGCTGTATAAATATTCGGTCAGACTGGACTGCTACCACAAAAAAACATGATGTGACAACACCGAATAAATAAGAGTGTAAAAGCCACGAATAAGTTTGTTAATATTTAGTGTGAATTTTAACTGTAGGATAGCATATAATGCTGGGTTGAAACGCTTGGGGACGTAACCTTAACCTCCCATCGAATATCTTGGTCGATGTAAAAGCCAAGAAATTTTGCAGAGAGTGAAAACTGAATGGCATAACTTCCGAGGTTTAAGCTATTATCTCCTAAAATATCAGCTTTTGTATTAAATTCAATACAAACTGTCTTTTCATAATTAATGATCAACCCATTCACGCAGCACCAGCCAGCAAATTAATGACATACTCTATTAAGTCTAGCAGCTAATTCCTCACTAGGGTCAGGTGAAATAGTTACATCCGGATACAAAATAGTGCAAGCATAGCTAATATGCTTAGAGAAATCATTAATAAAAATTAAAAAGATCAGTGGGCCCAAAACTGATTCCTGAGGAACTAGTTTCATGCATATCAGAACCAATCTTGTTTAGATTCACATATATATTTCTATTATAGATGTACGATGTAAGCCAGTCCAGAATATTACCACGCAACCCTGCAGCAATAAACTCAGTACGTGCCTTAACCAGATCAAAAGTATCAAACGCCCTTGATGGATCAAAAACAAAAGAGCCCCTGTATATTAACTCTTATCGACTTCTGCACTAATATGTTTCAGAAATTCAAAGGCAGTACTTTCCGTTGATCTACCTGAACAGAACCCATATTGCCTGTCTGAAAAAAATATCGTACTTGTTGTGAAACCCCAAAATACGATCATAGATCACATTTTCAATCCTTTTGTAATTATATTTAATATTGTGATGGGTCTATCATTTTCAATTAGAAATGGATCACCTGCTTAAAAAACATAATTACGTTGCCTACCTTTACTGCGTCTGGACATTGCCCCTGCATCACGGATAAACTTATTGTATAGGCCAATGCCTCAGATATCTGTTCACTAACAGTCTTTACAATCTTAATAGGTATACAGTCTATCCCGACCGAACCAGCATACTTGATGCCTAATATTAAGTTTTTATTTCAGTGCCACTTGCCGATAGATAGTGAAATGAGTCTAAAAGCAGACCATGAGCAAAATGACTGCTATCTATGCGACTGTGATAGTTTTAAGATATCTTTTCAACGACCTGTGTTGGAAAAAAAGAAGCATATTTATTACCAAGGACTTTATGATCTATAACAATTTCATTGTTAATTCTAAGTTCTATGTCGCACACAGTTTTCTCCCATCCGGTTTTTTGCTTAACCAACTGCCATATTTTTTCCGTACGTTGAAAATCTTTATTTTTGGGAAGGTTGCTCAATTTAATGATGCTTTTGTATTCATTCTCCAGTTTTTCACATTCAGTTTTAATTGATAAACTCCTAGTTCTAGTACGAAGCCAACACAAATTTTTCAGTTTTTCACCCATTTCAATAATTTACCTAGTTATCCATAGACCAGACTTGAAATTGTTATTTTTTACTACATCTTTTATACATCTCCGGACATTGTCTAAGCAATGTGTTAATTTAGCCAAAAATTCTAAAAAAGTCACAGTATGATCGTTAGCCGTATAAACTAAGTCAAAATTACTAGTGTCAAGGTAATCAACCAGTTGTTGATGTTAGAAATCAAATGTGTCCCGATACATAGCCAGTTTATCTAAATACAATTTGGTTTGGTTCACTGTTACATTTAGGTCAAAACAAATTCCAAGATTATTACCCAAACAGAAATCCGTAACATAGCTTGATATTAAATGTTTAGATAAATTTATAATAAAATAATCTACCTCAAATATAATTTCCACAAATTATTTTCTGAGAAATATACTTGTAAATTCAGTGCAAATTAAAATCATCCATGAGCGCATCGAGAAGTTTCTTCTCCGAGGACTGACTCAAATAATTAACACTTACGTCACCACCTACCTACCTACCTAACTACTTACCTACCCACTTACTTTCCTCGCATCCCAACACACAGATCAAATCCCTTCGATCCCCTTTTTAATACAAAACCTAAACGCTATAAGACATGAGTCACCGCCAACCTTGGTCGCTCAGACCACGGCATGGTCACCGCTTCCTGCGTAATGCAACCAGATGTCACACAGTAATCACACCCACGTATCGTTTTGCACTACAACTCCGAGAACTGCGACGAAATGCGGGATTACTTTTCCCCCGTGGGCGTCTGTCTGCTTCTCTCATCCTGCCCCCTCTGATATCTCACAAAACGTCACCAAAATCATTCAATCTGGCATATAGTTATCTATTACACGTACACACAAAACCTCTTCAGCCACTCAAAAGTCCTGGTTCTCTAAATCCTGTTACAAGGCCAGACTTAAAAAGGTCAAAGATCAAAGTTCACAAAACGCTTCTACACAATCTTAGTCGAGAAAACCGTCAAGCATTTAACGACGCAAGAAACCGCTATGTCCGCATTCTTTCTGAGGCAAAAAACTCGTTTAATAACCACATCAAAACCAAAGGCCTCTCAAGCATCAACGGCAGCAAACCCTTCTGGTCTCTTGCTAAATCCATTGGGGATAATTTCTGAAAGAGCACGTCCCCACCTCCTGTTTCAGGGGATGAAATTGTTTCTACCGCCGTGGGCAAGACTGAACTTTTTGCCCCGTTTTTCGCCGGAAATTCTACTCTTAACCCACCTCCAAATGTTAAACCCAACAATCCCCAATGTCGCGCATAAAATGACGGATATCATTTCAAAACTGAAAAGTCTGGAGGTATCAAGTGCATTATGAAAGTGAATTTTCATAGAAATGCTTTTAATGGAAAATACGAGTGTTCTCTTTTAAGACAGCAGGGTATTAAATTGGTAACCAGTATAATCTATATAGTAAAAACAATGTGCCACGTTTCAACAAAATAACTTTATTATTTTAAAATGTACAAACATTTCCGAAAGTAAACTTAAAGTGTTCCCGAATACTCTTTTCTTGGTCAACCTTATACGTTCATCGCAAATTGTGCTATTGAAATTTGGAGCACCATAACGCACTTGCTGCGTCCCCAATTTATTTTCTTAAAACATGTATTATATTTCGATGGAAAATGCAAAAATGCAATTACATAAGACGTGTACGACTAAAAAAAAAAAATTCGTATCACCAACGACTTATGGGCCAGCCTGCGATTGTAGAAATATTTTTTAAGATGTAGCTCAAGACACCCTATAATTAATGTATACAATCTTTTTCATATCTTGTATAATAACGGATATATTGAGCTTTATTGATTCGTCGACAAAAATTATATACCATTAAACGATAAACTATATAGCTAATACTACTGGCAAAGCATCAGAGAAAGGGTCTATTTAAAGCGAATTATATGGAAATATTTTATTAAAATGAAGGACGTTTTGACGTTTTAAATCACGACTTTGACATTTTGAGCAAAACCCCAATTTATTTTTCTTTACATGACCCTCAATTTTTTGTCTTCTAAACCACAGAGCTAAAGTTTGACAGGTAATTTACATTTAATGACGTTAACCAGACTTTCAAATTTCGTTTCTCTAACTTTGTTATTTCCGGCGATATAAATTTTTTTAGAAAGAAAACACAACATTTTCCGGGAAAACCTCGGCCGATTTTTCTGGATAACGAACTTATCCAAGCCACTTGATAAAGGAAGGCACCTACCAAATTTCATCAAAATGGGTCCCTTATTTTTTGAGTTAGCGGTCATATATATATATATATATATATATATATATATATATATATATATATATATATATATATATATATATATATATAAACACGGATCTAGTCATTAGTGAATTTTTATAAGAAAATTCACTAAAAGGTACGAAAGATGTCCTCTTCCCTTAATACCAGGAAAGCCTCTAGTCTTGACGAGATCCCAGCAATTGTTCTCAACAAATGCGCACCGGAACTTGCCCCTGTCCGCACCCGGCTGTTTCAGACGTCTTACAATCGAGGCACTGTAAAACTACCCGAGTACAACCTGTCCCCAAGAAAGGATTCAAAGCACTTCTTAGCAACTACAGACCTATTTATCTCCTGTCAGTCGTCTCTAAAGTGACGGAAAAGTATATTAACGCCGAATTACTAAAATTTCTTGAAAAACACAATCTAATCCACGACAGGCAGTATGGATTCCGTCAGAGTAGATCAACTGCCGACTTGTTTTCCTTTGTCACCCATTCTCGAACCAGGTGTATGGAACTACACGGTGAATCCCAGATTGTCGCTCTTGGCATATCCAAAGCATTCGACCAGGTCTGGCACGCAGCGCTGCTTAATAAACTTTCGGCCTATGGCATACCACCAAAACTCTGTACCTGAACAGCAAATTTCCTCTCCAGCCGGCGGATTTGTGTTGTCGTGGATGGCCATTCCTCTAAACTTTATCCAATTAATGCAGGAGTCTCGCAAGGTTCAGCTTTAGCCCCTGCTTTATTTATTCTCCACATCAATGACCTTATCTCTAGCACATCCAACCCAGTTCACAGTTACGCGGATGACAGCACCCTCTACTCAAATTTACAATATTCTAAGCCTGTCTCTTTAGCCAAACTAGATGAGGATCGCAGACTCATGGGGGGTTATTAGACTGGGAAGTATAAATCTTGTACAATTCAATCCCACCAAATCTCAGTCTTGCTTTCTTTCTCATAACAGCTACACCAGCCCTAGACCCATCACAATGAGTAACCAAGTTATTCAAAGTAATGAGTCCTTTTCACTTGTTGGCATTTCTGTGCATCGAAATCTAAATTCGCATCAACATGTCACATCAATTGCAGAAGCGGCTGCTAAGAAATTAGGTTTCATCTTCCGGGCTCGCAAATATTTTTCACCAGCTAATCTCTATGCCTTATATACTTCACAAATAAGGCCTAACCTCGAATACTGCTCCCACATCTTGGGTGCTTCTACACTCGCTATCCTGGACTTCATTCAGAAGAGAACGTCTCATTGGTGACCCTACCCTCACCCAAAGTCTGCCATCCCTTGCTCACCGACGTGCCGTTGTTCACCTCTTTCCCTTTTATAGATGTCTGCACGCGTACTGCTGATAGGAGCTTTCTTCCATAGTTCCTCCACATGCAGCCCCCAAGAGATCTACCAGGGGAACATAGCGAATGCACCCTTTTACTGTCCAGGTCACCAGACATGGAACATCTTGTTATGCCCGCTCTTTTGTCCCGATGACTTCCAAGTTTTGGAATTCCTTGCCGCCACATGTTTTTCTTTCTTCTCCAAACCTCAAAATCTTCAAGTCCGGAATTAACAAGTTGCCTCTTTCCTCCTTGTCGACACCCACGGTACGATAGTATTTAGGCTGTAAGCCCTCGTGGTGTGTTGTTGAAATAAAAAATATATAAAAAAATGTGAGAATGCATCTAGCCTTACATACTTATGTCCCTATATTAGGGTAGAAATGGGCCAGGGCTAACAATTTATTAAATTGTTAGTTGGTTGTATACAGTCTCTATTTTTTAACACTTTTTGTTATTTGGAGCTAGCGTGACAACATACTACTTGGTTCCGCAACTAGGTGGCGACACGCTCACCACACACTTAGTGTAATCATGGTTATAAACAGACAGACATACAGACCGACAGACCCACAGACACAAAATATTTTTGTTCCAGATCATGTCTTCTATATGTTTTTAAACTTTCTACGATGTTTAAGCGAAAAAAAAATTTGAAATTTTTCTCGCTGATACCATATTTCCACACGTAGTGACGATGAGGAAGTCAAATGGCCTTGCACAAAAGTCTAATGCGGGTCGCTGCATTGAAAGCTCAAATTTCTATGTGATTGATTAAACAATCTACAATCTTTAAGAGGAAAATTTTCTTAACGAAAATTCGTTAAAAATTAACACCGCAACTATTAGCCTACATAGGTAGAAAATGATGCATTTATTGTAACATAGGTACTATTTGTTAATCTAGGCAGTTAAAATGTGTCATTTAGATAATAAACAATGCCTAAAAGTTCCTGAGTTCATTAAATTTGAATTAAGTTGGCCATTACATGAAGAAGTCTCTTTGAACCTACTTATTAATTCGCTGCACACTGTTCAGAACCCATTCATAATGCGAAAGCGTAATGAATTATTCAGTGAAGAGTAACTCAAAAACCCATTTGTAGATTAAAACAATGCTTAGTGAAGCACAATACCACAAAAGTATTAAACTAAACGAAACTGATATTTATCCGCTATGAAGTTTAAATTTACACAAACGATTATCTTTACCCTCTAACTTGTCCAGATCACTCTTTATAAAAAGCTTGCGTATAATGAAATTTTCAGTCATTTGTAGCCGATTAAGACTTAACCGGGGCTTGTTTTAGCTAACACAATACACTCAGAACCAAAATAATTTGTTCCTTTTAGTGAATTTTCTTAAAGAATTCACTAATGAAGAGATTTCGACTTTTGAATTTTGAAAATAATTCTTCAAAGGAGCGCTAACTAGGCCCCATACAACACATATCGGCCGCGCTTGACTAAATTTGATGAATACCTTCCTTTTGCAAGTGGTCTGAATAAATTCGTTACCCAGGAAAATCGGCACATGTTTTCCTTGAAAATTTTGCGTTTTCTTTCGAAAAAAATTTATATATCCGGAAATAACAAATTAAGGGCAATCAAATTTAGTACGAGGGTTTACATCATGACAGGTAAAACAAATAAATTACCTACCAAAGCTTAGCTCTGTAGGCGAAAATCCAAAAAAGTTACCTGCTTAAAAAAATGAGGTTTTCCCCAAAACGTCAAAGTCGCGATTAAAAAGTCAAAACTGGCAACATTTAGAAAAAGAACCTGAAACTTAAACGAGCTATGGAAAGAAAATTTCTCAAGAAGAATATTTTACAAAGTCTCAACTCTTAGCTTCAACCGTCATTTTCCTTCATTTTCCTAAAATATTTTCAGAAAATTCATTTCAAATAGACCCTCTCTCTGATGCTTTGGCAGTAGTCTTAGCTATAGAGTTTATCGTTTAATATGGTATATAATTTTTGTCCAATTTTTGGAAAAAATCAATAAAGCTCAATATATCTGTTATTATACAAGGTACGATTATGTTATTGCATTTTTGCATTTTCATTCGAAATATAATGCATGTTTGTAAGAAAAGAAATTCAGGACACAGCAAGTGCGTTATGGTTGCGAATTTTCATTAAATGCTTTAAATTTTAATTGCTCAATTTGCTATTAACCTATAAGGTTGACCAACAAACCAGTTTTTTCGGGAACACTTTAAGTTTACTTTCGGAAATGTTTGTACATTTTAAAACAATAAAGTTATTTTGATAAAACATGCAAGATTATTTCTACTATATATGTTTTACTAGTAACCGAATTGTATGCCTGATATCTTATGCCGTTCCTGAAATATCCTGAAAAAGCTGAAAATTTTTATTTTCTTCTCTTTGTTAATTTTCATTTAATATTGAAGGCAAAGAAATAAAATTTCACACTTTGGTATAAGCACTACTACTGCCGTTTTTTAAATTTTTCTAGGTTCTCTAGAATTTTAGTCGCGATAGCCAACCTCCACTGTTTTTACGGACGCCATATTGGATTTTTGCGCTGCCAAAATGAGCTCATTTTGATTACAATGATCTATGACACTTTGTGCTTCCTCTCTTTAAAGTAACTTATAATACAGAAACTAACAAGTTCTTCAGTTAATACCCAGTAGGCCAGGCTTTCTGGCAGGAACAATTGATTTTGACAAAACAAACTTGGTAGGTGCTAATACTTCTAATGTGTGATATTGTTATTCACAAAACTCATCACAGAAAGCCAGTTTGAGTGGTTTCTACTACTGGTGCTCCGAAATTTGTCAGGAATCTCTGATTATCATTGACGCCTTGTAAAACTAAGTCAAGAAACTAAATCATAACCTACCATTCTATGTAATGTGAGAGCAAATATTGAGAATGAAAATAATATTAAAGATATATCCATTCAAGATATACTTGTCAGTTTATTTATTTATAAAGATCACATAATCGAAAAAAAAGAAGGCAAGAAAAGGAAAAAAGTCTGGACGCAGCAAGTGCGTTATAGTAGTGAATTCTCATAAAAATGTTTTTAATAGCAAACATGTTTTTTCTTTTAACGAAATTTGGTTGCACGTATAACCTATATAGTAGAAACAATGTACCATATTACATCAAAATAACTTTATTGTTTGAAAATGTAAAAGATTTTTCGCAAATAAACATAAAATGTTCCCGAAAAAACTGGTTCCTAGCCAACAAACTTTAACCTAATACCAAATTGCGCTATTGAAATTTGAAACATATAATGAAAATTCACTACCATAACGCTCTTTCTGCGTCCTGAGTTTCTTTCCTTACAAACGTGCATTATATTTCGATGGAAAATGCAAAAAATGTAATAATATAAGGTGAGTTCTATAAAAAAAGTTTTTAATAGTCTTTCTTTAATGAAAGCAGACACAAATTTGGTTATCATATAGTAGAAACAATGTACCATATTTCATCAAAATAACTTTATTGTTCGAAAAAGTGCAACTTATTTCCGAAAATGAACTTAAAACCTTTCCGAAAAAAGTGGTCCGATTTTTCTGGCCAACGAACCTCTTTAAGTTATTTACCCACTTACCCAAATACAATTATTCACAAAAACATTTTCGACGAAACTAAAAAAAAATCAAGAAATTTCGCCAACAATTTTTTGAAGAAACTCCGAAAACATTTTTGATAATAGCTTTAATAGCTTATTAAACATTAAATGTTAAACATTAAATGATAAATTTTATCATTAATTACCAAAATTTCACAAAAAATCTTACAAAAAATGGTTTCTACGGAAGCACAAAGAAAACTGCAAAAACTGACTAAATATTTTTGACACAATTTTGCTAAAAGAATACATAAAAGAGAAATTATATACCTATTTTGTAATTAAAATTGAAAATAAAATAATTTTTTAGCACGAAAATCCATTCAAACATTATTTTAGACGATTTTCGTTTAAAAAATTTTCCATTCTCAACAAATGTTTCTTCAAAGAAAACTCCTTGAATTTATTTATAAGAAAATTCGCTATTAAAGCAACATTTTGTACAAAAAAATTCGCTAATAAAAATAAATTAAATTAATTAAAAAAACTGGTCCGATTTTTCGGGCCAACGAACCATTTAAAGTTATTTACCCACCTACCAAAATATAATTTTTACCAAAAACTTTTTCGACGAGACAACAAAAATCTCATGAAAATTTGCAAGCAGTTGTTTCAAGGAAATCTGTAAACATTTTTTTTATAATAACTTATTAAACATTTATCAATTATTACCAAAATTTCACGCAACTGTCTAATTATTTCCTTATACATTAAAATTATATCTGGGGTGCACCCCGCTAGGGTTTATGAAGATCAATTCAGAGATCTGAACATTGTTGTGTAGTACTTGTTTTATAACAGAAATTTGCCTACCAAATTTGGTTGTAAAACATAATAGTTATAGCTTGAGAGAAAGTTCTCTATCAGTAGAAAAAATGTTAAGATCTAGTATCGAAGCATTGACAGAGATTTCAGTCGAAATGTTTAATAGCAGAAGGATCTATTTACTTTTGCATTAGTTTGGAATTCTAGTTTAGTAACGTAGTCCCGAAGTTAGGGATAAATCATTGCAATATTAGCTTTTGAAGTTTAGCAGGAAATTTCAGCGATCAGGTCATTACACTAATTTGAGGCAACTGGAAAGTTGATCGAGGTTATGCAACAACCGGCAAAGCACGTGAACTGCAAGTTACAGCCGTTGCCAATAGTTGGTTATTTGATTGGAGTTTCGGAGAGCCCTTCTAAATTATGTTGGCAATGATTTGTTTTGCGGTGAATTTTAGTGAATTTTCGTAGAAAAAAATCACAAAGAAGGAAATTGCGAGTTTTGAACTTCTAAAAAATTTGTTCAAATGAGCGCACTGAGACATATATCCGGGGTCAGCGTCAACTGTTATATATATATATATATATATATATATATATATATATATATATATATATATATATATATATATATATATATATATATATAGTAGTGTAACAGAAATTTGTAATTATTAGTTTTTAAGTGATCCTTTGTCTCTGCCTAAACCTTTGTTGTTATCCGTGGTCCAGTCAGTTTGTCTGAAGTCGTCCTGAAGGGCCCCTGGACGCAAAAGTGTCCCTGTCTATCCCGTATACATGATTTGGAAAAAATAAAAAAATAAAAAAAAAATAAAAAAACAAAATAAAAAAAAATAAATAAAAAAGTATAGATGTATACATATGTATATATATATTTAAAAAAAAACAAAAAAAGAAAAAAAAAAGAAAAAAAAGGGAAAAAACGTAGAAAAAAAAACAAACAAAAAAAATAAAAAAAAATATTAAAGAAAAGAAAAAAAAGGAAAAAAAAAAGAAAGGAGAGAAGAAAAAAGAAATAAGAGAAAAAAAAAAAGAAAGCAAACATTATTATATGTATAAATAAGTTTAGATATTGTATATTTGTATATAGGTAACATAATTATATCTTCTAGATAATTAAGGTATTTGTATATATTTGTGTATATAAAATAGCAAAAGTCTGTGGCTGATGGAATTCTGTTCCAAGGTCATAAATACCTCCACCACCACCACCACCATATATATATATATATATATTTGTGTGTGTGTATATCACACCGATACCTCAAAAAATAATGATACTGATTTTTATCAAATTTTGTGAGTGCGTCCTTTTTGCAAATGACTTAGATAACTTCGTTGCCCAAGAAAACCGCAACAGTTTCTCTAAGAAAATTTCGTGTTTTCGTCCTGAAAGTTTGAAGAAATTTTTTGAAAATTCAAAAGTCTCCTTTTTTTAAGAAAATTCACTAAAACTGAAGTTTAATATTCAGTATAACCGTATGAACCCATCCGTATACATACATATGTTCGACCATAGAGTAATATGTGTTTTACATTGACATGAATATATTACCCGCCACACTGGGAATCAATCCTACTGTCAAATTAGACGAGCGTCTCGCGACAGGAAAAGCTTGGATAAGTTTTTTGTTGTTTTAACGAAATAAAAGACCTCCCTAACGTAATGTTACAAAAAATCCTATCAACTAACTTTTCTGACCTGACCTGACATCAGTTTGGCTAATTGAAACCTAAAAGGAGAAGGAAAATCGATCCTGCCATATATCAAGGTTATGCGACCATAATAAAAGTTCCTTTCCATTTCAACTTATTTTACCTTTTCATTAGGCAAACTGATGTCAGGGCAGGTCAGGAAGGTCAGTTGGGAGGATTGTGTGTACACAGCACAGTCAGGGAAGTGTTTTCTTTCGTTAAAACGACAAAAAACTCATCAAAGTTTTTACTGTCGCGATACGCTCGTCTAATTAGAAGAAAACAATAATCTATTAGTCACATATTATACATACATTTTATCTTTCTGCTCCCCTTGTTTATATGCACTTTAACTATGCCAAATGATACATTGCTTTAAGTAAAATGAAGGATAATGGTGGCTGAAGCTGAACCTTAGGCTTTACAGCACACACTTCTTACAAAATTTCTGTTACATCGCCCGTAGTGTTAGTTTCAAGTTCTTTATTTAGAAGATCTCAATTTTGGTACATGGCTTTATTTTTATGGCATAAACCAGCGTGACAAATTTATATATATATATATATATATATATATATATATATATATATATATATATATATATATATATATATATATGTATATGTATATATATATATATATATATATATATATATATATATATATATATATATATATATATATATATATATATATATATATATATATATATATATATATATATAAACATATAAAGACTGAAACTGTAAATAGCGCTCATTTGAAGAACTTTTTTTAAAATTCAAAAGTCGCGATCTCCTCATTAGTGAATTTTTGAAAGAAAATTCACTAAAAGGATACTTCATAAATTTTTTATCTCTAATTTAAAAAAACATTTATAGGCATCTTGAAAAAATTGGGTGCCCCTGATGACCAGACAAACGCACAAAATCAAAATATTTTGTGTGGATAACAGAATGTATTGTATATTGCAGATAAAGATTTTTTCGCGCAAAAAGATCAAGAAACAGCAGAAAAATTACTTTGAAATTTTTAAAGTTTGTCTTCTTTAAACGACAAAGTTGCAATTTTAAACGTCAACATATTCTTTTAAAATCGTTTCTCTAATGCTTTGGCAGTAGTTTTAGTTATAGAGTTAATGGTTTAGTAGCCTATATTTTTCGCGAATTTCCGTACAAAAAGTCCGTCTTGAGGAGACCAAGACTAGAATTTTTAAAATATTTCTTTAAACAAGTGCGAAATAGGCTCCGTGGAACCGACACTAAGGGTTAGTTTCAGTTTTAATCCCTTTACATATATACAGGGTGATGCATTTATACATTAAAGCTCAATATATCCGTTATTATACGAGATAGCGGAAAAGTTGTATACGTTAATTATAATGTGTGTTGAGCTGCAGCTTATAAAAATTTTACAATCACTGGTTGGCCCACAAATCGTTGGTGATACAACTTTTCTCTTAATCTAACACCCCTTGTGTTATTGGATTTTAATATTTTTCATCGAAAAGCAAGGAATGCTAAAAAGGTAACAAAACAAAACAAAAAGCAGTAGAAAATAAGGTTGACACCAAAAATCCAAAACCGAATGAAAAACAAATCCAACCTTTTAATTACAAAAATAAGAATGGAAACAAAATGCCAGAATGGTCTAGCTCCTTAGACAGCGGTGATGCAGGTGACATAGATTTTGCGGATTCTTCGTCAAGTAGATCGAATTTCAAAAATAAAAATCGATGTGCAGGGAATGAAAAGCTCTTTTCAACGAGCTATCACATGGCCCCTATTCCCATTTGAAGAAGATTGAGGACACGGCCGCTTAGGAGGGTAAAGTCTGGGCTATACTCTTTGCGTCAAAAGTTGTCCCTCTCACAAGAAAACTCCTGGTATATCCGTTACAGAAACCTAGTTCGCTCTCATTTGAAAAACTGTTTTCAACATTTAAAAGTCGCGATCTCCTTAGTGAATTTTTGGACGAAAATTCACTAAAACCTTTAACTAATACACTATTTCATAAAAAGTAATCAATGTGTAACTTTTTGCCTTTCTGGGTAATTCTAATCTCTCGTTAAAAACATATTTATTTTCTCATATAACTTCGAGATAAATTTTGCAGACACTAGGGTCTCTCGCGTGTTCTACTCCCTCAGCTGCCACAATGTATACAAGGCGTCGATAACATTTTATACAAATTGAAATGATGAAAAGTGCAAGTGCATTATGGTAGTGAATTTTCATTAACATATTATAAAAAGCAATAATCTTTTATTAATTAAATCAGCCACTACATAAATTAATTTACCAGTATAACCTAAATAGTAAAAGCAATAATGTACTACATTTCACCAAAATAACTATTATCTGAAAAACTACAACATTTCAGTTTTGAAAAGATTTCTTCAAATGAGCATATATACAGGGTGACGCATTTCTAGGGTAAAGCTCAAAATATCCATTATTATACAAGATATGAGAAAATTTTTTATATGTTAATTATACTATGTCTGGAGCTGGATTATTTTTACAATCACAGGTGGCCCATAAGTCGCTGAGCTAGGGAAGGAAAATGTCTCAAGAGGAGTGTTTTACAAAGCCTGATGTCTTAGTTTCAATCGTCATTGTCCTTCATTTTACTAAAATATTCCCATTATATTCATTTCAAATATATCCTTTCTCTGATACTCTGGCTATAGAGTTTATTGGTTAATGGTATATCACTTTTGTAGAATTTTCGTAAAAAATCTTTAAAGCCCAATATACCCGTTATTATGCAAGATACGAAAAAAATTGTATACATTAATTATAGGGTGTCTTGAGCTACATCTTAAAAAATATTTCTACAAGTACAGGGTGGCCCATAAGTCGTTAGTGATTCAAATTTTCTTTTTTAGGGATTTTTCTTAAGAAAATTCACTAATGGGGAGATCCGTGTTAATATATATATATATATATATATATATATATATATATATATATATATATATATATATATATATATATATATATATATATATATATATGAAAGTGGCTTGGATATGTTCGTTAGCCAGGAAAATCTGACAAGGTTTTCCCCGAAAATGTTGTATTTTCTTTCTAAAAAAAAATCATATCTCCGGAAATAACAAAATGAGGGCAACCAAATTTGGTACGCGTACTTATATAAAGAGTGAACCACGTACCAAAATGTAAGTCTCCAAGTTTAAGGACAAAAAAGTTACGGGCAGCTAAAGAAACAAATTTTGGAGTTTTCCTCAAAACGTCAAAATTGGCAATGTTTAGGCAAATAACGTTAAGCAAATACGGATTGTGAAAAGAAAATGTTGCAACAATAGTGTTCTGCGAACCCTTAAGTTTCAGATTCAACAGTTGTAACTCTTCATTTTACTAAAATGTTTACAGAAAATTCATTTCAAGTAGACCCTTTCTCCGATGCTTTGGCTGTCGGTTTAGTTAAGTTGATGCTTTCGTTGTAGATTTAGTGAACTTTATGGTTTAACGGTCTATAATTTTTAGCTAAATTTCGTAGAAAAAAATTGTTACTGCATTTTAGCATTTTCTATCGAAATATGATGCATGTTTGTAAGAAAAAAATCGGGACCCAGTAAGTGCGTTTTGGTAGCAAATTTTCATAAATCCTTCAAATTTCAATAACTCAATTTGCTATTAACGTAAATTTTGTTGGTTAGGAAACCAACATTTAATTTATTTTCGGAAAATTTTTGTATGAACGCAGCAAGGGCGTTTTGGTTGCGAATTTTCATTAAATGTTTCAAATGTCAATAAGTATTTGCTATTAACCTAAGCTTCATTGGCTAGGATACCAGTCTTCTAGAAAATATTTAAAGTTTATTTTCGGAAACTTTTTGTATATTTTCAAACAATTATTTTGATAAAATATGATTCATTGTTCCTACTATATAGGTTATACCGGTAACCAAATTGATGCCTGCTTACATTAGAGCGATATATTTGTAATTAAAAACATTTTTCTGAAAATTCACTTTCATAACGCACTTGCTGCGGCCAGAGTTTTTTTTTATTCCACACATATATGAAAGCCCAATAAGGACGTATATTTCGGTAGTGTTTGTATCCCTGCAGTTCCTTTCACCATGATAATTTATCCGATTTTTCGCAAGACACATATTTCTGCACGGACAATATGTTGAATTACATCTTATAACCAACTCTCTTTATAAACTGGCAACATTGCTCGTGTATCCTCATCCACCGGCTATAACGAACAAGTGCGTGCGCGACAACAACAAACGCAACAGGCGGGGTATGTTCTAGCCGGGGGAGGCAGTCGGAAAGTGAGAAGCGGAGAGAGTGTTAGGATAGTTTTAAGTTAAGTTTAAGTAAGAAGTGGAACTGAAGACGTGCTGGTGTCACCGCGTCCCGTGTTAGGGAAGTGCAGAACGACCCCCTTTGTATTAGCACCTTGTATCTGGCCAATTGTTTAATCGTGTAAATAGTCATAAGCACAGTTATCTAATACCATAGAACTCAAGACCCATGAGATTTGTATATAATGTGTAACCGTGTATTAGGAATGGTATATTGGTGAGAGTGATGTATATTGTGTAAATTGTAATATAACTTGTACATATACTTTGATTACGTTTCTATCATACCTCCACTAATTACCTAATTATAATAACCCTAGTGACGGTCCTGCCAGGTTATAATCTTGTGTAAAAAAACAATTTCAAAAATTCCCTTGCAGATCCTGCGTTTTTGGGAACATTTTTCACGCCAGGTAGGCGGCTACAAATATTATGCCTTGGAGTTCGTACATTTGGTCGAGATGGATGGGCTGACAAATTTGTGGTTTTCTCCTTTCTCGTAAAAATAGACAAGCCAGTGAAGTTACCCAGTACATCGTCTTCGTTATCAGACTGTTCGGATTCTGAATTATGTTGTGCTTGTTCACTATTGGCATCACTTATACCTGAGTCACTATCTTTCACTGTTTCTTGTTCAAATATTGAAACCGGTGTCGTCCATGGGGATTTCCAGTCATTTCAAATTGTAGATGTGCTAGCTCGACAAGTTTCTTACCACGGGTTATATTGTAATATATCTTAAATAAAGTTTCTATCCTAAGATAAAACACCCAGGCTATAATTTTATTGCTTACATAGACATATTTATGCGTAGAATAAATCAGCAATAAGTAACTTACTTACCAATTATACAAAGGTAAAACCATGACGTAAGAGGTCGCGCAGTGAGAGGTTTTCTCACGTCTCAAGCACTCGTGACAACGTTAAAGGTCGAGTGATGAGAGATTTCCTCACGACTCAGACCACTTTGCAACTTACTTCTAAGTCTACTGACCCTGACAGAAGCCTAACCGGCACACGCTTCACATTATAAAAGTCAATTGAAATGGGGGACAGGTACAGCCTCAATACACATTCCCAGATGCAAGTTACTAACAAAAAAATGAGAAAAATACTCATAGCGCGACTCTTCCAGGGTTAAAAGACAACTCTCAATGTGATTCAATAAAATTTACCCACGAATTAGATGTTAACAGTGAACTTCCTTTTTTAGATGTACTAGTTATCATAAATAATGAATCTCTTGGTTTCACTGTCCACAGAAAGGAAACTACCACTCTAAGTTACAATCCAAATAGCTTAAACCATGCGTTTGCACCAAAAAACTACCTGTTTAAATAGTAAATAGACTAATAAAAGTTCCCTTAAGTAAATGTAGATATAGTATATAGGGTGGCGCATTGAAAACGAAACAGACCGATTTGCGTCCAGATATTTTTTTTTTAAGAAACGCTGAAGCACGTAAATTTTAATATTGAGGGGGACATGTTTTGAGATAAAAATCAACTTTGTCACATCAACCCCTTAAGAGTGGTGACAGCAACCCTTATATTTTAAATAGAGAACAACGGTCGAGTGTTACATCATTTGAAAGCTCTTTCTTTTCTTAATTCAGCACACTAATACTTTTGGAAGTTTTGTTAACTCGTTTAAAAATTATTTACAGTTGAAGATGCAAAAACGCATTTCACTCATTCCTATAAGACATGTGCTGATAGTCAATGTTTTGTTGGTTTGTAAACTAAAAATTGACTATCAGAACATTTCTTATCGGAATGAGAGAAATGCGGTTTATTATTTCAGTTTATCGGTCGGTTTGATACTTGCTAGTACTACCGAAAACTAATTTCACAATGGTGTATTCTATAGAAGAAATAGCTGAAATAATTACTCTTTTTTCTTTCAAAAACGATGGCTGTGCCAACCGTACTGCAATTTTGTTTAATGAACGACATCCGAACAGACATGTTAAAAGAAAATACATTTTGGAGTTAGTTGCAAAGTTTCGACAAGGTGGTTCAGTAGCCAACAAAAAACGGGATCCTGAACGTGAATTTCCGGTTAGAAATGAGACTACTGAGATTTAAGTTTTAGGACAAATCACTGCAGACCCAACTTTGAGCACGAGAGAATTGGCCACTGTTTCAAACATCAAAAGAAGAACTATTCAGCGAATATTGAAGCATCATTAATTTCACCCGTATAAAATTCATCTTGTACAACAATTGAATAAAGATGATTTTGATCGGCGGCTGGAGTTTTGTCAAGTTATGACTGCACGAATAGCTGACAACGGGAACTTTCTGTTCAATATATGTTTTTCAGACGAGTGTACGTTTTTATCAAACTCTGCAGTCAATCGTCATAATTGTCGTTATTGGGCAGATCCAATAAATTTTCACGAAGTCCACACTCAAACTCCACAGAAACTGAAGGTATTGACTGGCATTTTTGGAGACCGTTTATTCGGACCAATTTTTCTTGATGGCAATTTGAGTGGCGAAACGCATTTGGAGTTACTAGAAGATATAGTTTACCCCCTACTAATTGACATTGTTGAAAATGATGATCGCTATCAAGAAAATCAATTAGTGTTTCAACAAGATGTAGCTCCTCCGCATTTTTCACAACGTGTTAGAGAGTTTTTGAACAGAGAGTTTCCAGAGCGATCGATTGGGCGTAGAGGTGCTATTGAGTGGCCCTATCGATCACCGGATAAGACACTCATGTAGACTTCTTTCTATGGGGCCATTTAAAAAGTAGAATTTTCGCAATAGAACCGAAGTCTCTGGAAGAATTACGACGACGCATTGTTGAAGAATGCCTTCTAATAACTCCACAAATGCTCCAGAATGTCAGAGCTGGTTTTGAACAAATTTTGTACTTTTGTATGGAAGCTGGTGGTCAACAATTTGAACACTTACTTAACTGAATAAACATTTTTGAACGTTTCGTTTTGTTTTTAGTTTTTTTTAACGAAAAATTGAATAATTAGTGCATTTCTTATCACAATGAATGAAATACGTTTTTGCAACTCCAACTGTGAATAATTTTTAAACGAGTTGATAAAACTTTCAAAAAAATTAGTGTGCTGAATTTAGAAAATAAGGAACTTTCAAATGATGTAACACTCGACCCATGTTCCCTATTTAAAATATAAGGGTTGTTATCACCCCCTTAAGGGGCTGATGTGACAAAGTTGAGTTTCATGTCAAAACATGTCCCCCTCAATATTAAAATTGACGTGTTTCAGTGTTTCTTAAAAATATATATTTTGGCGCCAATCGGTCTGTTTCGTTTTCAATGCGCCACCCGGTATAATTAGAGTACATTCAAAACGTGGCTAAATATAACGGATATTCGGATTCCTAAGTGAAAAAATTAATTAATAGACACGGAACAAAGAAAATGTTAAAAGATGTGTTGTGGTGATTTGGGTTCTCCAAGTGTACTTGTCGGTGCTCATCATAGGTTCAAATATTTACTTAGTGTCAGATTTCCGTTTAAAATGCTATTTATTAGCTACAAACTGTTTGATCATATGGTTACAAAGAGGTGTTTAATTGGTGTGATAAAATATAAATTTATAATTTTTGTGTAAGGTATAGTAAAAAATGCATGAGATTTAAAGTATAAGGTAAGTTAAGAGCTTTATTTGAATAAGTAATTATTTCTCATGTAATTCGACGTCGGATGATAGAAAAACTAGTAAAATGACATACGATTCCACTTTTTCAACACATTATCGTGCCATTTTCAGGTGTTTAGATAAATTTCCTGTCTCAATTACAGAAAGATGCTATATGAAATGTCGCCACAGTTTGGCTTTTCATCCATTGTCTTTAGGATACCAAACAGAAGCTGCGTAAAACAGGAAGGCAGGAACATCACAAGACTTGAAGAAATCAGTGGATGAATGCAAAAGACGCTTATTTTTTTAGCTTAATTTTAATCAAACGTACAAAATGGAGTCCCATGGATCTCAATGAATCTCTAGATATTTAATATAATGTGTTAAATATCTAGAGATCCATGAGACTCCATTTTGTACGTTTGATAAATTTAAGCTTAAAAATAAGCGTCTTTTGCATTCATCGTCTGATTTCTTCAAGTCTTGTGATGTTCCTGCCTTCCTGTTTCACGCAGTTCTGTTTGGTTTTCTGAAGACAATGGATGAAAAGATAAATTTTGACATTATTTCATATAGCATCTTTCTGTAATTGAGATAGGAAATTTGGCTAAACCCATGAAGATGGCGCGATAATGTGCTGAACGCGTAGGGTTTTAAGAATAAATCAGTCTCTCTGGTAGTAAAAGCCTCTAATTTCCTTTAAGCATGTCAAACTCAGACGTTATGACGTTTAGAAATAATACGATTCCACTTTCACAATGAACGGATTTCGATCAGTAATTTTCGTGTTAAGACAGTTGAAGCCAAAGAGAAGTATTAATTACTGGGAGGGTCCCTGCTCTCTTATCAACGGGAAATATTTAATTATAAAGTGTGTTTTAGTTAGTCACTTTGAGAAATCTATGCTTGCTTTAATGGCACTGTATTCTCCTCTGAACTTATTTGCTCCTATCTCTTCTGCCCTCTAATTTGTAGCTTTTGTAACGTAGTTCTCTCTAATATATTTTTTTTAATTTATTTATTTATTGGCAAAAATTCTACATTATGTTAATACAATAAGTCTTATGTGACTTGTGGTGTATCATATAATACAATTTACAAGGTTGGTCCTAACAAGTTTCACAGTCCGACACCAAATTCAATAAACTTCAGATTTTGACGTACCAAACTTAAATTCTTTTTGCTCTTCTATTTCACACCTTCTAACATTTCAACCATCACCTTCATTTACCATAAATATCTGCTATTCCATAATGCCTTTCTAACTGCTATTCTTTCCAAACAACCCATATTTTCACCAAAATGTTAATACAAATACGTTGACAAATTAAATAAAATTGTACAAAATAAATAATGTTTAACAGACAAAAGACCAGGTTATAAATGCCACACGTATGTATATTTTTGTGCATGTAACAAGGTGTAATGATTTTCAGTATTTCATTCCCGTTTGTAGATAAAGTAATCGGTATAAAACTCTAGTAAAAAACAAAAGTATACTATAAATCTTCATTAAAATAAAAAAGTTTGGGACGCAGCAAGTGCGTAGGGAATTTTTATTAAATGCTTCAAACTTGAATAACTCAATTTTCTATAAACTTAGAAAGTTTAATTTTGGTGTGTAGTAACGCCTTTGCTAAGGCAAGATACCCACCAAATTTCCTAACCAACGAACTTATCCAAGCCATTAATAAAAGAAAGGCACCTGCCGAGTTTCATCGAAATCGGTTAATTATTTTTTGAATTATCAAACAAATATATATACATATATATATATATATATATATATATATATATATATATATATATATATATATATATATATATATATATATATATATATATATATATATATATATATACATAAACATAAACATAAACATATAAAAATTGAAACTGACCCCGGATATGGGTTTTAGGAGTCCTAGTTTGCACTCATTTGAAAAAAATAGAAAGTTTATTTTGGTACATAGTAATATCTCTTCCAAGGCAACACATATGGTAAATTTCATTAAAACAGCTTTTTTTCTAAATAAAACTCAAATTTTTTCCGGAAAACCGTGTTCGATTTTTCTGACCAACGAACTCATCCAAGCCATTAACAAAAGAAAGACACTTGCCTAGTTTCATCGAAATCGGTTATATATATATATATATATATATATATATATATATATATATATATATATATATACATAAATTGAAACTGACCCCGGATATGGGTTCTAGGAGTCCTAGTTTGCGCTCATTTGAAAAAAAATTTGCAAAGTCTCACCATAGATACCTCTCACCTCTATTAGTGAATTTGGTTTAATAAAAATTCACTAAAATGCCTGGACGTAGAAAGTGCGTTATGGTAGTGAATTTTCATAAAAATCTTTTTAATAGCAAATACCTACGTCTTTCTAGTGAATTTTCGTTAAAAAAACACTATTAAGGAGATTCCTACTTTTGAATAAAAAAAAATCTAAGGCTGAGAAACTATCAACAAACAAACAATCAATAACAAACAGAAAGAAAATAATAAGACAATAGTAAGAAAAAGTTCTGGAGGCAACAAGTGGGTTATGGTAGTGAATTTTTTTAAATGCTTCAGATTTGAAAACTCAATTTTCTATAAACTTAGAAAGTTGAATTTTGTATGTAGTAAGGTCTTTCCCAATACAAAATGTCCACCCAATTTCATTAAAATAACTTTGTAGTTTCGGAGGAATTCTTGAAACAAAAGTCAAAATTTTCCCGGAAAACCTTGTCCGATTTTCCTGGCTAACGAACTCATCCAATATTATAATAAAGGCACCTGCCGAGTTTTATCGAAATCGGTTGGTTATTTTTTAGGATATATATATATATATATATATATATATATATATATATATATATATATATATATATATATATATATATATATATATATATATATATATATATATATATATATATATATATATATATATATATATATATATATATATATATATATATAAATTGACCCCGGGTATGGGTTCTAGGGGTCGTAGTTCGCGCTCATTTGAAAAAAATTTTGCAAAGTCTTACCTCTCTATTAGTGTTTTTTTTTTATAATAAAAATTCACTAAAGTTAGCACATCAAACTACATGGCGGACAGATGAGTATTAAACATTATATATTCCGACACTTCAGATGTCAGTTCCACTGATACTGCAGTCCTGATTAGCAAATTTACACATCTGATACATCGGAGGTTTTCAAATAATGTCTGTTCTGGCCGTGGGCAAACCAAAAAAGTTATCGTTCCTAGTCAACACAGTCGGCGCTCTTAACTTAATGCGTGAAAGCAGCTCAAGCGAATCAATCCTGTTCCATAACAATTTCTGAAGAAACCCAACCACAGAGCAAACCCTTCTGGCTTCCAGAGAAGTCCCGTTAAATCTGTCAAGAGACTGCTGATACCGTGTACCCCGCGATGGATAGTCACCATTCAACCTGTAAGAGATATGCTTTAGGTATTTCTTCTGAACTCTTTCTATGGCATCTTTATAGCAACCGTACAAAGGGGACCAAACTTAACTAGCGTATTCCAGCCTAGGTCTTACCAATGTGTTATACAATACTTCTATACACTCGGTTCCACTGAAATCCCTACAGACTGTGAAGATAAAACCTAGTTTTCTTCCCTATCGTTAAACCACGTATCTTACCCGTAAAGTCGTAAAATTGTCACTCTTCCAATGCTAGACATTTGTTTCCTTCATCTAGCGCTAGAGCGTTGACAAATTGTTGTAAAGTCATTTCTTATACTGATGCCAGTAACTAATTTCAAAGTTCTCTTGATGCTAAAAGTGATTTTCATCAGCAACCTATTATCATCTTGATATTTGTTAAACAACAACATTTTGTTTCGGTGTTCTGTAAAATCAGTACGGTCGTTATCGTCACACATGATTTTGGTGCAACTATCCCAAGTAGCTTTCATCGCTATGAAGTTTAAAGTAAGCTTGCTCTCGTATAATTCGATGCTAAATAGGTTTTCCCTCTCCACCCTCATTGGTTGTATTGTTCTGGTTGGTTTACTGTTAAACTTTAAAAATCTGTTGCGATCACTAAATACCTTATAATATTTCGTACTACACTCCATATTCTTCAATATGTTTATTGCAAACTTCAGCAAACTTTTTTACATCTGCACAATACCCATTCTCGTATTTATCCCAATCGGTATTGGCTGGAAGACTGTTAAAATATTCTCCGCAAATTGCATATAACATATCGGTAACATCTGTTCTGCAAAGTTTTAGTGTGAGAAAATTAGTGGGTTTAGTACGTTCATCATCAAATTTATACTGGCTTTTTAATATATAATCTAGATGATCTCCAAATTTGTGAGATCATCACAGTTTGAAAACTCGAATTCTTTATTAAACCCTTCTCTCATCATTTCGAGTGTTTCATATTTAATTTCCGTTTCAGTTGGTGATTTAATTTCTATTTTTATTGTTGTAAGTGTGGTGATTTTTTCATCATAATAACTATTGTATTAATTTTTTGCTTTTTCGGGTAAATATTTGAAAATGGCTTGCTTAAAGGAGCTCCTGGTCGGGATTGAATGAGTCTTACAGCAAAGAATTGTGTAGAGCAGCCACCAACTAAATATGAGTCACACAATTCAGCTATATGTCTACTTTCATACTCTTTACCTCCAGATTTACCTTAATCTAAAAAGCCTTGTTTTTGTATCTTTAACACTAGCGGTCTTACTTTTGATTCGGGTTCCTTATTCTTACTATATATTTTAGTTTTACCTTCATATTACAGCTTTCTGTGTAAACTAATTATCTGTGGTGGTGATTTCTCCATCATAATAATTTTTGTATTGATTTTGAACTTCTTCAGGTAAATATTTTATAATCTCTACCTTCAGAATAAGGTTAATCTGTAAAAGCTTGTTGTTGTATCTCCAACACTAACTGTTTTAATTCAACTTCGCATACTTCATCACCTATTCTATTTTTACTTCCATACCATCACTCGCTGTTATACGCCATACTTAACAGATTTTTTATATTTCAAGAACACATTATGAGGGCTTACAGCCTAAATACTATCGTACCGTGGGTGTCGACAAGGAGGAAAGAGGCAACTTGTTAATTCTAGACTTGAAGGTTTGGAGGTTCGGGGGAGAAGAAAAAATATGTGCCGGCAAGGAATTCCACAACTTGGAAGTCCTCGGGACAAAAGAGCAGGCATAACAAGATGTTGTATGTCTGGTGACCTGGACAGTTAAATGGTGCATTCGCTTTGTTCCCCTGGTAGATCTGTTGTGAGCACCAGGTGGAGGAAGTATGGAAGAAAGCTCCTCTGAGCAGTGCCCGTGCAGATATCTATAAAAGCGAGAGAGGTCACTAACGGCACGTCGGTGGGCAAGGGATTGCAGCCTTTGGGTGAGGGTAGATTCACCGACGATACGTATAGCTCTCTTCTGAATGGAGTCCAGGGTAGCGAGTGTAGAAGCGGCAGCAGCACCCCAGATGTGGGAGCAGTATTCGAGGTTTGGTCTTATTTGTGAAGTAGATAAGGAATAGAGATGAGCTGGTGAAAAGTATTTGCGAGCCCGGAAGAGGAAACCTAATTTCTTAGCAGCCGCTTCTGCAAATGATGTGACATGTTGGTGCCAATTGAGATTTCAATCCACAGAAATGCCAAGAAGTGAAAAGGACGCATTACTTTGAATAACTTGGTTGTTTATTATGATGGGTCTGGGCTGGTGTATCTCTTATGAGAAAGAAAGTAAGACTGCGATTTGGTGGGGTTGAATTGTACCAGATTTCTACTTCCCCAGTCTAATATTTTTTGGAGATGCACGGAGATAGAGCCCTCCATGAGTCTGCGATTCTCATCTAATTGGGCTAAAGTGACAGGCTTAGAATATTGTATATTTGAGTGGAGGGTGCTGTCATCCGCGTAACTGTGAATTGGGTTGGATGTGCTAAAGAGGAGGTCATTGATGTGGAGAAGAAACAAAGTAGAGGCTAAAGCTGAACTTTGAGGAACTTCTGCGTTAATTGGATACAGTTTAGAGGAACGGCCATCCACGACAAAAGAAATGCTACGGTTGGAGAGGAAATTTGCTGTCCACGTAAAGAGGTTTGGTGGTAGTTTATTAAGCAGCGCTGCGTGCCAGACCTGGTGGAATGCTTTGGATATGTCTAGAGCGACAATCTGGGATTCACCGTGTAGTTCCAAGAATGAGTGACAAAGGAAAGGAGGTCGGCAGTTGATCTGCGCTGACGGAATCCATACTGCCTGTCGTGGATTAGACTGTGTTTTTCAAGAAATTTTAGTAATTCGTTGTTTATATACTTTTCCATCACTTTAGAGACGACAGAAAGGAGAGAAATAGGTCTGTAGTTGCTACGAAACGCTTTGGATCCTTTCTTGGGGACGGGTTGTACTCGAGCAGTTTTCCAGTTACTAGAGAATGTGCGTCTATTGTAAGATGTCTGAAACAGACGAGTCAGGAGAGGAGCAAGTTCTGGTGAGCATTTTTTGAGAACAATTGCTGGGATCTCGTCAAGGCCAGAGGTTTTCCTGGTATTAAGAGAAGAGAGCATATTTCGTACCTTTTTAGTTTAAAAATGATATGTCATTTTATGCGCGACATTGAAGACTGTTGGTGGTTGAACATTTGGAGGTGGGTTGAGAGTAGAATTGCCAGCGAACAACGAGGCAAAAAGTTCAGCCTTGCCCAGGGCGGTAGGAACAATTTCATCCCTTGAGACGAGAGGTGGGACCGTGCTTTTGCAGAAATTATTCCCAATAGATTTAGCAAGAGTCCAGAAGGGTTTGCTGCCGTTGGAGCTTAAGAGGACTTTGTTTTTGATGTGGTTATTAAACGAGTTTTTCGCCTCAGAAAGAATGCGGACATAGCGGTTTCTTGCGTCGTTAAATGCTTGACGGTTTTCTTGACTGGGATTGTGTAAAAGCTTTTTGTGAGCTTTGACCTTTTCAAGTCTGGCCTTGTCACAGGATTTATAGAACTAGGGCTTTTAAGTGGCTGCAGAGGTTTTCTGTGTACGTGCAATAAATAATTCCTTGCCAGCTTTTCGGTGACGTTTTGTGAGATATCAGAGGGGTCAGGATGAGAGAAGCAGACAAACGCCCATGGAAATGAGGAAAATAATCTCGCATTTCGTCCCAGTTCGCGGAGTTGTAGTGCCACACGATACGTGGGTGTGATGACTCTGTGACCTTGGGTTGCATTGCGCAGGAAGCAGTGACCATGCTGTGGTCTGAGCGACCCAGGAGGGTGGTGACTGATGTCTTATAGCGGTCAGGATTTATAGTAAGAAGGGGACCTAAGGGATTTGAGCTGTGTGTTGGGATGCGAGGAAAGTAAGTAGGTTGCTGAACCATGTTGGCTAAAGAATTGCTGACTGCAAAGGCCTCCGCTGCTCTTCCTTGTGGATCGGTTTTTGAAAATCCCAGCCATTCCTTATTATGGACATTTAAGTCACCAAGAATATTGACTTTGGAAGAAGGATATTCAGAAATCAGTTGGTCGGTTTTTTCAGAAAGGTAGTCAAAGAGCTGGACAAAGTTGTTGTCAGAAGGTGACCGGTAAATGCAACAGATGAATTTAGTTGCAGCCCTGAGAGAAAGTTTTATCCGTAGTATGTATTTTCTTCCAGCTGCTAAATTGGGGAGTCTGGTGCAGGATAGATTGCTACGTACGTACGCGCATACGCCTCCATTCAATCTAAAGGAAGTAAGGAGCTCATACCCCGCGAAATTAAGGTGATTAGTGGTTGTTTTGGCACTGATTTGAGTGGGGAAGAGGAGTTGGGGCCTATTAGTCTGAAGGAAATGGTGGACGGGGTTCAAGTTAGAATTTATGCCACATATATTCGAGAAGGATATTATAAATCTCGATGCTGGCGCCTGTACACCCCTCTCCCGGAGATCCGAATGGGGGAGTATTTCACCTCCGGAATCTTTTGTGACAGGAGGATCCATCATGATTTTTGCTTATAAGGGAAACCGACTCATACACCAGAACCGGAAACGTCCGTTGGAACTTCACCGGCCCCTTGATGTAAGCGGTGCTACCTCCTCGGGCGTTAAAAAAATCCTTTACTATCACGTAAAGGAAAATTCCACTACCACCTACCATATTGCAAGTATACCACATCAGCCAACTATTAAAGAGTTGACCAGCTCTAGAACTTGCTAAATATTTGAACTGAAATTCGCAACCTTTTATACTAAATTATGGAGTTTGTTTTTTCTATAATGTTTGAACGTTTCGTGTCATTTTAAGTAAGGTTATTCGTCGGAAATAAAAGAACTAACACGAAATGAGAGCTGCTTACAAGGTTATTTCAACAGCAACAGAGGGAATTATATTGCCACCAAGGTCACTTACGGGAAATGTTAAGTATAACGAGAGTTGGAAACGATATCGTCATTACCATTAGATGAGATTATCGGACCTTGTTGTCAGCTGCAGTTTAACATGTAGAGTTTTTCGATATTATTAATTTTAACTGATTGTTTGAATCGAAGCTCTAAAATTATACCAAACACATGGGATCTAAACCAATAAATAAAACGTTACTGTGCGCATGCGTACATTACCATATTTGAATTTTACTCATAAAGACGACTAAAATGACACCAAACCCATACCTTTAAACGAAAAACTAAAGAAGTAACTGTACATATGCGCTAAATCTCTAAACTTCTTTCGGTTAGCTAAAAATTGTATAGGTAACAAGTCTTACTTTTTGTCTACTATGAAAAACTGGCACCAGAATTTTCCATCTATACATACTGACGAGACATCCCGAGCTGTCACTGCGCCATCCGGAGAAAACAAGCTTTCGCGGGCAACTGATTTTAATTCAATGACCGTGAAGAGATTTTTCGGAAACTCGGAGAAAGTGTTTAAAAAGTACTCGTTTACAGGAGACAGAATTTACAGTGCTGACGAAACAGACTTAACCACTGTTACTGAGCTACCCTCCATTATCGCTGAACTTGGAGCCAAGCAAGTACGTTAGATTACCTCGCCTGAACGGGGATAGATTATAACAATGTTGGCATTTGTTTCTGCTTCAGGTAACCACGTGCCTCCGGTTTTCATATTTGCTAGGGTTCGGTTTAAGGACTTAATGCCGGAAGATTGCCTTACCGGAAGCCTAGGCTTATGTCACAAAAATGGATGGATTACATCATTACATCATTTACCAAAATTAACCATTTCTGCTTTTATCAGTGCTTTTACGCCCAAGAATCTTTGTTGCGGATTTTCAGAGGCTGGTATTTATCCATTTGATAAAAATATATGTAGGGAACATGATTTTCTTTACCCGTCTGAAAGAGACCACGAATATCCAAACGAACAAGTCGAACCAAAAGTGCCAAATCTAGAAGCTGGATCCTCCACCGAACCACACCAGTCCTGCTTCACTGACCCATCTATAAGTATATCACCTGCTTCCGTTAAACCATTTTCAAAGGCACTTCCAAGACAACTTTATTGAAAAGGAAGAAAAAAAGGAACAAGTCGCATTATCACTGCCACTCCAGACAAACATTAAATAGAAAAAGCCTCCGAATTAAAAAAAAATAAACTAAACAAGATCAACACGGATGTTGAAATAAAAGCAATTAAAAAAGTGTTGCAAAGTAGTAGCGGTGAAAGTAGCAACGAAGGGTATATTGTCTATGCCGAGAGTGACAATTCATTCGATTGGGAGGTCGAGGAAGATTTTCAGCTAAACTAAGCTAAACTGGGAATGATTATTTTAACGTGGGTGGTTTTGTCGTCGTGGAACTTGTGCAAAAGAAAACAATTATATATTTTATTCGGCATATAAGTGAGGTTATGAAAAATGGAGAAGTCAGTGTTAAGTTAAAAAAGAGCGAATGGTAGTTCCTTCCACTTTGTTTTCGTAAGAAGGCTGACGTGGCTGATATCGAAAAAGAGGATATAGTACTCAAACTCACGCCCTCCCTCTCTATAATGCCGGAACTGCAAGAGTGAAAGGTTCTTTTTTGATTTGGTATTGATTTATCACACCTACTTTAAATGTTTTTTTATGTGTCCCTTTCAGTTCCAAATGTGTCCCTTTCAATCCGGCGAAATGTGCTAAAATAGACAAATACTGTGGCTAATATTTTTTCCAATTTTTTTCATTAAGTAGAATCAGTTTTTGTTTTTGTACGCATGACACTGTTGCGAATGTACAATTAACAAGATAATAAGGTGCTGTAGATGAAAAATACAGTGATATTGCTTATAGACAGGTTTATCTTCAAAATGTCCCTTTCATGGCACCTCTCCCCTACTATTAATTTTTTTTTTTGAAATTCACTACTATGACGCACTTGCTGCCGCCTGGCTTTTTATGTACTCGACAATTAGAATTGAATTTTGTTTAAAAAAATGTCTGACGAGGAGATCCCGACTTTTGAATTCTTATAAAATTTCTTCAAATGAGAGCGAACTAGGCCCCCTTAGAAATCATATCGAGGGCCAGTTTCAATTTTTATATGTTACGCGTTCATATGTTTATTTGGTACGCGTGTTTGTAATATAAGTAATATAATAATATAACGCGTGTTTGTAAGATAAGTAGTAAACCATTTAAATTTAGGTCTGTAAGATTAAAGGCATTTAAAGAAAAAAATGAGGTTTTCCTCAAAACGTCAAAGTCGCGATTTGAAACGTCAAAATTGGCAACATTTAGGCAAAGAACCTGAAACAAATACGGATTACGTAAAGAAAATGTCGCAAAAAGAGTGTTCTGCAAACCCTTAAGTTTCAGGTTCAACCGTCATTGTCCTACATTTTACTAAAATGTTACCAGAAAATTCATTTCAAATAGACCTTTTCTCTGATGCTGTGGTAGTAATTTAGGTTGAGTATATGGTTTGACGGTCTATAATTTTTAGCTAATTTTCGTAGAAAAAATTCGTTAATGGATTTTAAAAAGCTTTCTTCCAATGAGTATAAACTAGCCCCACTAGAATCCATATCCGAGTTTAGTTTCAAGTTTTATCTGTTTACAGACCTACAGGCTGACGCATTTATACGGTAAAGCTCAATATAATTGTTATTATACAAGATACGAGAAAAATTGTATACGTTAATTACATAGTGTCTTGAGCTGCATGTTATATTATTTTGACGGTGACAAGGTGGCACAAAAGTCGTTGGTGAAGTTTTTTTTCGAACACCCTTTTATTTTGCATTTCTGCATTTTTTTTTCGAATTATGATGCATGTTTGTAAGAAAGATGCAGCAATTGAGTTTTGGTAGGAAATTTTCATTAAATGCTTCAAATTCCAGCTCAATTTGCTATTAACCTAAGATTTGTTGGATAGAGAATCAGTTTTCTCGGAAAAATTAAGTTTATTTTCGCAACACTTTTTTTTTACATTTTCAAACAGTTAGTTATTTTGATGAAAATGGTACATTTCGTCGTCCTCACTACGTATGGGCTTAACTGACAAAAAAGCGAAATTGAGCTAAACCATGCTTTATGTTACCACTAAAGGGCTTATCTGAGTTCCTCAAGGTTAAGTTGGTAATGCAGTATGATACTTGGACCTATCTTATATGTCTTAAAATATTGACTGGACGAAGGGGCTTATGTAATTAGGCCTTTTCGTAAAAGTATATTTAGAGGACATTAGAAAAACATTAGTTTCACAAAGAGGCCTAACTAACGCTTTGCGTCTGCGCCTGTAGTTATATATAAGAATATAGCACAAACCACTCTTTTAAACATGGATATTCCTGATAAACACAAAATATCCAAACAACCCGAAAAATATGGGGGGTTTGTAGTTGAAACGCGAATATGTAGTTCGTTTTACTAATGGGGAATGTATTAAAAGAAAAACGATATCAGCGCATCAGTCCAGGCGTCAAAAGACTAAGCATTTTTTTTTCCTGCGTTGGAGGGAAAATGATGGTATGCCAAAGTATGTTTTTGCATTAGGGGTTGCCGATAAAGCCATGTAGATGTGTGTGGAGGTCGCCAGCATTCGTATGATTTAAAAGACAAAGCCTTACGATTATCTGTAATCAATCATATTAAACGATTTCCAAAAGTAGAGTCACACTATCGCCGCGAGAGTTCAACAAGTAAATACCTATATAGCGATTTATCTCTTCCGTAAATGCACACACTGTATTTAGAACATTGTGCAGAACATTTCACTGAGCGTCTTTTTCATTATAGTCAAAATTATGCAGATGTCTTCTCACAGGCCTAAGAAGGACCAATGCAGTCTTTGCATGTCATATTTACAGGGATCTGATGAAATCACGACAAATTTAAATCATCAATATCAAAAGCATATAAAAGAAGAAAAGGTTAGAGACATAAAAAATATTTGCAAAGAAGAAGCCCAGCTTCGTAAAATGTCTGTGGTTTGTGCTTCGTGTGACCTACAACAGGTTATTCTTGTACCTATATCAAACGATAACAAAATCTTTTATAGCGTCCACTCTACTGTATGTAATTAACAACAGCACAAATTTAGAAGAGATATTCCTTAGATCCTTTGCCCCTCACCATGGTCAAAACGAAGGAGACTCGGTCCACAGCTGCGATTCAAAATTCTCCAAATATTAGCTGGTGATATCATGGTTCCCACGCAACTCATTTTAGTATTTCGTCTGGCGAGAAGAAAGAATCCATATACTGTTGTCCCCTTAAGCTACGAATACTTTTTAAATTTTAAGATGTTTTCGCACAATCTTCGACTTTTTTCCGTACGTACAGATGACAGCACTTCAGACAAAAACATAAAGTGGAATGAAATGGTTAAGTTTGCTGTAAAGAAAGGTGAGCCGGTAAAGATTTATTTTAATAATAACCATTTAGAAACTCAGTACACATCAATCAGTTTAAAAAGCCAAACATATGCTTCTGTTATGCATTCAGTTATGCACAATAATATACGCAAGCTTTACAAAGAACCACCTCCAGTGTTGCAACACAAGTTATGAAGGAAAAAGAACACGCGGACTTTTATCGCCCATTACCTCATTAGACAGCACATTTTCGTTTTTATCTGTAAAATATAACTTAATAAACACATTTCTTACTCAGTATGGCCTTTTTTCATTACATAATCGAATAATCCCAAAGCTATCTTATTAGTTTATAGTGGGCTTATTCCACAATTTTCTTTTTTTTTTTGCAGCCACAAATAGGCTTATCTAAAAAAAATTATTTTGGGTCCTTTTTTGACTTTTTTTACTTTACTTATTTTAAAATAAATATGCGGTATTTTATAATGTCATAAAAAACAGTAACCTTTTTGGAATTAAACACTAAATGTTTAAATTTCACGTCAAAATACTATAAAATCTTTAAAACGCTCTCCTGAAAAATAGTGTTATATCCGGTAAGCCCCTACGTCCTGAGGACGACAATTTTTCTACTATATATGTTATACCGGCAACCAAATTGATGCCGGCTTGCATTAAAGAGACATATTAACTATAAATAACATTTTTATGAAAATTCACTTCCATAACGGACTTGCTGCCTCTAGACTTTTTCTTTTTAATCATGCAGCTTCGATAGAGTAATGTAGGTAGCAATAGCGTTGAGAGTGCATTCAACCTCGCATCCAATCACAGCTTAACTGCATTGAAGGAATGGAAACCAATCTGCATAATCATACTTAAGCTGTCAATGTAACACATTTGTTTTCAAAAATGATTATTTGGTTAAAGTTTCACTGTCTAAGCTAACTCATTTTCATTTCTAAATTGAGAAGCAAACTAATATGTCTTCTTACCACATTTTCCGTTAATTAGACTGACCTTAGTATTAACTCATATTACATCGGAAAACTACAAAGAGATATGAACTTTATATTACGGATCTTACTACGCTTAATACACAGCACGTAACTTCACACGTGACAAGTAATTTTTTGCAACAAATTTTCTTACACCATGACAAAAATATACTGTACTGACGTCTATGGAGCATCAGTCGGGAGGCCTTAAAGTATGATTATTTTTTAAAAGCTCTACTATTATGTAAGTCAGGACGCAGCAAATGCGTTATAGTATCGAACTTTAATGATAACTGATTTTCTTTAAAAAATGTTAGCTAGGTAGTTAAATAATGGATAAAGTTAAAGATCTGGACGCATCAAGTGCCTTATCGTAGTGAATTTTCAAAAAAATGTTTCTAATAGCAAATATTTCTTTTTTTTATGAAAGCAGGCATAACATTTGATCACCATAGTAGAAACAATGTGCCATATTTCGTCAAAATTACTTTACTGTTTGACTATGTACAAAATTGTCTAAAAATAAACTTAAAATGTTCCGCCCAAAAACTGATTTCCTAGGCAACGATACTCATGTTAATAACAACTTGAGTTATTGAAATATGAAGCATTCAACGAAAATTCGCTACCAAAACGACCTTACTGCCTCCCGAATGTTTGTTCTTAGAAACATACATTACACTTTGCTAAGAAATACCAAAAGGCCATAATATAAGGAGAGTTCGCTTAATAAAAAAGAAAGTTTGGGTAATGCTGTGATTGTAAAAATCTTTTTTTAAGTTGTAGCTAAAGACACCGTATAATTAACATATACATTTTTTCTCGTTTTTTGTATAATAGTGGCTTTGTTGAGTCTTCCCGTAGAAATGAGTCACCTTGTATATACGTTAACGGATAAAAACCGACAATAACCCCGGAAATGGGTTCTAAGAAGCCTAGTTAACGCTCATTTAAAAAAAACTTTCCAAAATTCAGAAGTCGCGGTTTCCTTAATGGCGATTTTTTTACGAAGATTTGTTAAAATTGATGAACTCCATAACTAGTGAAAAGCATCAAAGAAAAGGTCTATTCGTGAATTAATTTTCTGCAAATGTTTTAATAAAAGGAAGGACAATAGTGGTTGTAGCTGAAACTTGAGGTTTTGTAAAACACACTCCTTACCACATTTTCTCTACATAATCCGTATTCGTTTCGCGTTATTTGCCTAAAAGTTCCTAAGTTTGTCATTCAGAATCGCGCTAAATGCCTAGTCACGTAATCTGATCGATTATTAGATATAAGCTAGTGGACCTGTGCAGAAATTCGACCGTAATTCATTAAAATTTTAAGTTTCACTATTATTGATGTTCTTTTGTCATAGTGTATACTTCTATAATCTCAATATGTCTGTTAAATCACAGACTTTGATCTGTTTGACATTAAGTATGGAGGAATCTATATACATCTGTTGACCAGAGAGTAATTATATGTGCTTGACATTGACAGGTTAATATAGATATTAACGGTTAGCTCAGAATCGGTGCGTGCCGAAGAATCCGCCTAATTAAAACAAAGGATTGCTTAATCTATCTGTAACACCTATTATACCTGAATTTTATATTTGGTACCCCTTCTTCATATGAGCTTTAGCTATGCCAAACATCACATTTTCCGTGCGCGTAGTGTGCCTAAAAATAGGTACAAACTTTTGCTTCACAAACCCTACAACTGAAACTTCTGCCAAAGCATCAGAGAAAGGGTCTACTTGTCCAGGGCTCAGACATGGAAAGTCAGTACTTGAGGAACCCAGTTCAAGGAGAGCTGTGGAGCTGCTAAATCTTAGCAGAGGACAGCTAAGAAACAGGTCTCTTGACGGGACACATGGCCGTCAAGAAACACCTGCATAAAATGGTATGGTTTAGCCCAGCATATCTTGTGCGAGTGCAAGCTCTGGACCGCAAAAACAACTGGTCTACGGTCATTCTAGACTTCTATGTCGGAGACAGAGCAATATAAAACTTCACCCTACCAATCGCTGTGCAGACTAGTTCAAGGCGCAGTGATTTTGGAATGGGTGGAGTAAAAAGACTCAGGGCATGCAAAATAAGCCAAAGACAGCAGTGCTTCCGGGGCAGCGAAGTCGTGGCTGAGCCCTGAGTGAAAAAAAGGGTCTACCCAAAAGTAATTTTAGTGAATTTTCGTAGAAAAAATTCACTAATGGGGAGATCCCGACTTTTGAATTTAGAAACATTGTTTGCAAATGAGCGCGAACTAGGACCCCTAGACCCCATATCTGGGGTCAGTTTCAATTTTCAAACTTTGGCATATACCTTCCTTTTGTAAATGGCTTGGATAAGTTCGTTAGTCAGGAAGATCGGATGAAGTTTTCCGGGAAAATTTTGAGTTTTCATTCTAAAAAAACTTATATCTCCGGAATTAACAAAGTAAGGGAGACTAAATTCGGTACACGGATTTATATCATTATAGGTAAGCCACCTACCAAAATTTAGCTTTGTGGGTTTTAGGACAAAAAAAGTTAGAGGCATTTAAAAAATGTAAATTTGGGTTTTCCTCAAAACGTCAAAGGCGCGCTTTTTAACGTCAAAATTGGTAATATTTAGCAATGAACCTGAAACTAATATGATCTATGTAGGGAAAGTGTCTCAAGAATACTGTATTACAAAGCCTGAACTCTTAGTTTCAATCGTCATTGTCCTTCATTTTACTAAAATATTCCCAGAAAATTCATTTCAAATAGACCCTTTCTCTGATGCTTTAGCAGTAGTGTTGGCTATAGAGTTTATCGTTTAATGGTATATCATTTTGATCAAATTTTCGTAAAAAATCATTAAAGCTCAATATAATCGTTATTATGCAAGTTACGGAAAAAAGTTGTATACATTAATTATAGGGTGTCTTGACCTACATCTTAAAAAAATATTTCCACAATTACAGGCTGGCCCATAAGTCGTTGGTGATTCCAATTTTCTTTTTTTTTAACGAACACACCGTATGTTATTGCATCTTTGCATTTTCCTTCGAAATATAATACATATTTCTAAGAAAAGAAATTCGGGACGCAGCAAGTGCGTTATGGTAGCGAATTTTCATTAAATGCTTCAAATATGAATAAATTTGCTATTATTAACCTATAAGGTTGACCAGAAAACCAGTTCTTTCCGGAACAATTTAAGTTTACTTTCGAAAATTTTTGTACATTTCCAAACAATAAAGTTATTTTGATGAAACATGGCACATTGTTTCTAATATATAGATTATACTGGTAACCAAATTTGATGCCTGCTTTCTTAAAAAACATATTTGCTTTTAAAAACATTTTTATGAAAATTCACTACCATAACGCACTTGCTGGGTCCATAGTTTTTTTTTAATATCTAAGTAAAATGAAGGACAATGACGGCTGAAGCTAAAACTTTAGGCTTTATGGAATACACTTTTACATAACCCGCATTTGACTTAGGTGCTTTATCTACAACATGTCAACTTTAAGGTTTCAAATCGCGACTTTGGCCTCAAGAAGAAAAACTGAACCTAACTTTTTAAACAACGCCCTCTCTCGGTGTATGTGAAATTCAGAGAAAACCTGAAATGAGCGGAAATGAGAGACCAAGAAACGTTCGTTTGAACACTGTCAAACTCATCAAGTTCGGTAGAGCTGAAGCGAAGTAATAACCAATTGAAACAATATATATTCAACGTCCCCCACCACTTTATTTTTGGAATTATCAAAAAATATATGCGAGATACCTAATCGGCGAGAATATGGTTAATCGCTTTTTTTCCGACCAGCAGTGGTTCTGACGCCCTTTAGCGGTTGTTTTAGAAACATGAGAATAATTTCCAGCAATTTATCATGGCAACTTCCCTCATAGCACTTTTTCCCTGAAGCTCTACAGTGAATGACTAATACATGGCCGATGACCATTCTTTGTTGCCCTCCCTGTATATCCTACCTTTAAAATAGCAGAAGCCAAAGTGGATGTCTAAACGTTACGCGCTACAGGGGGCGCGAATAAGGTTAGATTGAAAATCCTTACCCTTCTTGCAGAGCCAGGGTTTTGGCAAAATTTCCAGGATAGAGACGTCAAACTGCACCCTGGCGTCAGTCAGTGGCCAACGTCGAGGAAATAGACAGATGTTAAAGAAAAAATGGAAATGGTGTTAATTGATCTCTATTTAGCCGCCATCTTATTTATGTGTACGTAATGAGCATAGATTAAACCTACTATTATATTAGTGAATTTTCGTAGAAAAAATCACTAATGGGGAGATCCCGACTTTTGACTTTTGAAAAAAAATTTGCAAATGAGCGCGAACTAGTACCCCTAGAACCCATATCCGTGGTCAGTTTCAGTTTTTATATGTTATATATATATATATATATATATATATATATATATATATATATATATATATATATATATATATATATATATATATATATATATATATATATATATATATATATGTATCACACCGATAACTCAAAAAATAATGGGCCCGTTTTGATAAAATTTAGCACGTACCTTCCTTTTGTAAATGCCTTGGACAAGTTTGTTAGTCAGGAAAATTGGATGAGGTTTTCCGGGAAAATTTTGAGTTTTCATTCAAAAAAAATTTTTATCTCAAAAAATTAACAAGTTATGATAACCAAATTTGGTAGGTAGCTAGGTTTACGATATAAAAAGTAAACTATACACCAAAATTAGGATTTCTATGTTACAAGAAAAAACGTTAAAATAAAATATTTTGTTTCAGATCATTTCTATTTCCCTTACAACTCGCATCGTTTTTAGTCTATTGTTATTATTAAAAGTCAATAGTTTTTTCTAAAATTTGCTATTACCGAACACACGTGTCTTCCATTGATTTCTGCTTCTGCCGCTGTTACAGTCATTACTCTTAACATGACGCTTTGCTTACTCTTACTGCTAAACTATTTTACATACGTATCACCCAACTAAAACCCACTTGTATTCCACCGCATAAGACGTTCCTGTAGCTTGACTTTCGGTTTATTTTCCTCACTTTCTTCTTTGTGATTTATTTTCAAAGCTCACCAGTCTGTTCTATCGAGAATGAAAATTGTAGAAGCATCCTCTTACTAGGCATTGTGTCCATTTGCTATGATTGTACCTTTAATTTACGCTGTTAGTCAATGCTCGCTCTCTATCTAACTCTTATTTATGTGACCTAACAAATTATTTGAAATTTACATGCAACATTTCTTTTTACGTGCCTTACGTGATCTCATGCTACATTCATCACCTTTATAATGTGAGGGCACTTACCATTACATTTCCCATTCCCCTAGTTTGTTTAAGTATCATATCGAGCAAATTTCGTCTTTGTAAATAGCTATTAGCCAATGATACCTTCAGCAGATAAGGCACGATTTCTGCCTAACATACACGGTTTCGACCGTCCTGTCTGTTTTGTCGTTTATATTGTTAGTCAATGCTCGCTATTCAATTTCTTTTTAGTAAATTTTCGTAAAAAAAATTCAGTATGTGAGAGATCCCAACTTTTAAATTTTGAAAAAATTTTCGCAAATAAGCGCGAACTAGGACTCCTAGAACCTATATCCGGGGTCAGTTTCAATTGTTATATATATATATATATATATATATATATATATATATATATATATATATATATATATATATATATATATGTGTGTGTGTGTGTGTGTGTGTGTGTGTGTGTGTGTATCACACCGATAACTCAAAAAATGAAAAAGCTATGATAACCAAATTTGGTAGGTAGGTTTACGAGATAAAAGTAAACTATACACCAAAATTTAGATTTCTATGTTACCAAAAAAAAAGTTAATAATAAAATATTTTTTGCCAGATCATTTCTATGAAAATTCACTACCATAACGCACTTGCTGCGTCCAGGCTTTTTTATTATTATTGGTTATTGGCAAAATTATACTTTTTATTTAAACAGGAAATATTAGTCCTTTGCTGTTATATAAAGCGTTGTAATGTGAAATTTAATACTTTAGTGTTATATAAGGTATGTTATGTTATCAAGCCGACGATTCAGATAGCGTAAAGCAAAAATAAATTGTTTACCTTGTTTTCATAAATAAAAATAATCTTCTGTTGTAGGTGTTTTCACGTGTGTGTGTGTGTGACGTCAGATTGCACTGGCTGCGGTATGGTTACCATTCGCACATTTTAAAAGCCTTTTGTTACAACTAGTATGTGAATTCAACAGTTCATATGCATTCTGTCATGGTGCATTGAAATTTGTTCCAACATGTAGTTTTGTATATTTTTTATTTTATTTATTTGTATAATAATATTAATAGTGGTGCTTTTAATTCTAACTTAAGCCTACTTAAGATCTAGATACTACTTAAAGGATTTAGACAGGGACACATATTCTTCATGCCAATGGGGCCTATCATGGCAACTTTTCTCTTTGACATACAGGAGGGCCACTAACGTCATGGGTACATATAAAGGATAGACACAAATGACACATAAACTTAAAGCCTAGTTTTTTTCATATTTTTAGTTGGAGTTTTTTAATTAACTTATATATAAGCAAATATATGTTTTTATTACTTTCCATTTGTAGAAGTTGTTCCAAATTAAAGGGTTGCTCAACGTCTTTTAAGTTGTGTATTCTGTTTAGGAATTCATTTCTGTAATCCCATCCAATTGAGCACTCTAGTAAAACATGTTGTGCGCTTCCTTCTTCACCACATTCGCAATATGGGTCATTTTTAAGGTTGAGTTTGCGTAAATGGGTAGGTATCAAGGAGTGGTTAAATCGCAAACGACATATGCTAGTTACTAATCCTCTAGGATATCCAGCAAACCATAGCTGGCAAGGTAACTTTGGTACAATTCTTTTATAAAATATACCTTTATCGTTTCTGTGATATTCAGTTTCCCACAACTGTCTTTGTTGTCTGAAAAATAAAGTTTTTATGTCTGTCCATGGACAGGGATATTCTAAAAGGTTTTCACAATTTAAAGCTTCTTTAGCCATTCTGTCCACAGTTTCGTTATTTGTAATCCCACAATGAGCTTTGATCCATGCAAATCTAACATCGATCTCCATCTCTTCTAACTCTATTAAAATGCGGATAATCTGAATTATTAAATAATTGTTTTTATAGTTGTAGTAGAAGTACTTTAGTGAATCCGCACAGCTTTTGCTGTCAGTCAAAATTAGAATATTTTTATTTCCAATATTTTTTGTATATTTTAGGGCTTCTATTATAGCTATTGTCTCTGCTGAAAAAATACTCATCTTACAATCTAAACGGTATTTGAAATTTTTATTCAGTTGAGGATCGTAAACAGCACAGGCAGTTCCCTCGTTTGATTTAGAAGCATCTGTAAACAACTGGTAGGATGTTTTATGAAACTCCTCTATATCACTATTAAACATGGCGTTTCTTATTTGTGCCGGGTACTGGGAATAATCTCTCAAAATTGTGACTGTAATATTTGGAAGAACAGATGGAAAAAGCTGATAAACTGGACATATGTTAGATCTGTATATGTTCTCATGGGTTTGTTTAAAATCTTCATAACAGGAGACTAAAGCAGGGGATTTCTTTTTGACCCAATACAAATTTGTCAGATCCAACAAAAACAGCTGGTGGACCTTGTCAATAAGACTACTGTTGTTGGCAAACATTTTTGCTATAAAACGACAACCTAGTATTTGTCTTCTGTAAGCTAACGGCATTTCGTTACATTCGGCCAGCATGTTATTTATAGGAGTACTTCTAAAGGCCCCTAGACATATTCTGATACACCTATTTTGAATTACATCTAATTTACTTAAATGTGTACGTGCCGCTTGTTGGTACAGCATACTCCCATAATCTAAAATGGACCTTATATATGATCTATACATCAACAGTGCTACCTCCACGTCTGCTCCCCATGTAGTGTGTGTAGTTGACCTTAGTATATTGATGCCCTTCTCACTACGCTTTATAAGATATTCTATGTGGTGTCTCCACAATAATTTTCTGTCTAAAAGTATTCCTAAATACTTAACATATGGTTTTATAGGTATTATAGTGCCCGCTATATCTATGTATATCGGTTCAATACTTCTTTTCCTAGAAAAAATACACGATTCTGATTTAGCAATAGAGACTGACAAACCATTGCGGAAACACCACAAAGATAGTTTCTTAAATACTATTTTCACTAGATCTATTGCCTTTTCAATGTCATTGTTACTAGAATAAATACATATGTCATCAGCATAATACAGAGTATCTGCACCTGGTATTTTAATATTGTCATCTATATCTAAGGTGTATATTATATACAGAATAGGACTAAGTTTCCCGCCTTGTGGTAATCCTCTATTTACTTTACGGGGGCCAATCAAATTATTGTGTACTTTAAAATAGTTAATTCTATTAGTGTACAATTTTATGATTTTTCTTGAGAAAGCACAAGGTAATCCTATGGCTAGCATTTTCTTGTATAAAATATTTAAATTTATGTTATCGTAAGCGCTCTCTATATCAATAAACAGCGCAACCAAAGACTTGTTATGTGAGAAAGCTAGATTAATATCTGAAACCAGATGTGAAATGTTTCCTATGGTTGAATGTTCTTTCCTAAAGCCAAATTGTGATTTCGGAATCTTCTCACACTGCTCTAACCATGCCTCTAATCTATTTTTTATGAGATTTTCATAGATTTTCAGGACACATGAAGCCAAAGATAACGCTCTATAAGACTCCTTTTTTGTGGGATCTTTTCCAGGTTTCAGCATGGAAATAACTATATATATCTTCCAGATTTCTGGAATTTCTTCTGTTATCCATATGCTGTTATAAAGACGCACCAGCGTCAGTTTTCCTTCTTTAGATAATTCTGATAACATTTTGTAGTGTATGTTATCAATACCTGGAGCAGTATTTTTATTATTTTTTAAACACTTTTCCAATTCTAACAGAGTGAAATCTTTAAGCAAAATATGTTCCTCTTCCTCGTCCCTAAATGTTATTTGTTCTTGAACCCATGGTGGGGCTAGCTTGTGAAAAAATTCCTCCATGCATTCGTTTAGCTGAAGGCTTATTCTTGGAGTCTGAAATGTACAAGAAATTTTTTTAATTTGTTGCCATATATTTGTTATGGAAACATTTCTGTTTAACTGGTTGCAGTAATCTTTCCAGCATTGACTTTTGCTGTTTTTTATTGTTCTCTTTGTTATAGCTACTGCCCGATTGTAGTTTGTAAAATTGGCAGCACTAGGATTTCTTTTGTACTCTCTCAAGGCTTGCTTTTGGTCGTATATTGCTATTTTACATTGTTCATTCCACCATATTTTTCTGAATTTTTTATTAAATACTTTACTTTTAATGGGGATGGTTTGACTACTAACGTCTAATATAATAGAATATAAATTTTCATAACTTATAGTTTCCCCAATCACCACTACTGCTTGATCAAATAAATGTGAAAAACAACCCCATTCTGCATTACTTAAATCCCATTTATATTTGTAGTTTTCTAACAAGAATGAATATGCACTGTTTTCGTTAATAATATTACTAGTTTGAATATTAAAATTGTCACTTGAAGTATCTCTATTCAGAATAGTTTTATATGAATATGTTATCGCGTAATGATCTGATCCCAATGTTGTCTCGTGTACATACCAGTTGTCAATTCTTGGCCCTATTTCCGGGGAACTCAATGTCAAATCCACTGCTGATTTATTAGTTGAGTTTGGTTTTTTCAGTAAAGTTTCATGCCCCGTATTATGAAAAATTAATCTGCTGTTATCGATAGCCTGAAGCAAATTTCTACCTGCTGTATCACTCCAAGTACTACCAAAGGCAGGACTATGAGCATTGAGGTCCCCGGCTAAAATAAAAGGTGAGTTAAGACTTCTAAGAAATGTTTCCCATCGATTACTCGAGATAATATTATTGGGTGGTGAATATACTGAATATATATCTAATTTCGACATTTCAGTACCCAAATACAATCTGGCGCCCACGCACATTAAGCCCTCAATATGAGGTATGTCTCTTATTTCTAAATGTAGTATTGAATTTTTAACCATAAGTGCTACTCCCCCAAAACCGTCAGCTCTATCTTTTCGCAGTAAGTTATAACCCGAAAATATAATATTATTTGTTATTTTTAACCAAGTTTCGCTCACAATAGCAATGTCTATACTGTGATCATACAAAAATTTTTCTAACTGTCCTTTATTAGACACTATTGATCTAGCATTCCATTGCAATATATTTAGATTATACATTGCGACCACCTAAAATTTGTAATATGCTGTCCTTAACGTCTTTATCTATCAACTCAAAGCTATTATTAACATTTATCATTTTATCTTTTATAAATATATAAATTCTGTCTGCCATTGTTTCTATACTAGTCAAGTCTTTTAGGCTAGTAGGGTTGCTGTGACAGGGAATCGATGTCTGAGATATAACGGATGTAGAGGGTAATTTTGGAAAAGATACAATGTCTCTATGCTGTTGCGACATACCTGACCGATTATAATATATGCCTTCTGTTCTTTTACGTTTTGGTTGTATTTTTGTAAAATAACTATTTTTGTGTGTTTGAGTTGTTGTATTTTGACCTATTATATTATTTGTTTTAAGAGGATAGGCATAACCTGTGTTATACCTTTCTATGGCAGATTTAAATGAAATATTTTCTAGTCCCATCATATTTTTAACAGCTTTTTGTTTGGCAAATTCCGGACAAACATTCCGGTCTGTAGCAAGATGTTCGCCACCACACGATGCACACAGGATTTTTTCGGATTGACATATACTGTGATTGTGTTCTTGAGAGCATTTTTTACATCGTTCTTTTCCCTTACACTGCTGACTTATATGCCCGTATCTCAAACACTTGAGACATTGGATAACTTTTTGTATATATGGCTCGACTGGAAACACAATTTTCTCAATTAAAACTTTTTCCGGTAATATTTGACCTCTAAATGAAACTAAAACAGACTGTGTGGGCAAGTAATCGACTTTATCATTTTCAACTACTTTACGTTTTAGTCTGCGAACTTCAATTATTTTAAAATTATCAAAGTACATTGGTTTTACTAAATCTCTCAATTCTGTTTCTGAAATATTACTATCTACTTGTCGAATTACGCCCTGTCTTCTAACTAAGTACCTTGGTATGTAAACATTATACCCACTTTCTAACAGTATTTTAGAAGTTACCAGAGCATTAGCACTATTTTTTGTTGACAGCTCTATTTTCAACTTGTTTCTACCTATACTATTTATACTTACAATATCATTGTGTGCTTGAGGAACGCTATTACGTATTAGTCTTGAAGTGCCAATGATATGTGATCGGCCTATATTTTTATTTTCATTCTCGATGTAAATATTAAATGGACCGGTATCATTTTCATCTTATAAAATTATCTCTTTAGGTAAAATATTTTTACTTTCTTCTTTTCTGTTATCAATAATAGTTTTATCATTTATCTGCATTCCACTTTTGTGTGAATAAATTCCCGTATTGCTTATTTCTGATCTATTTAATAATATTTCTCCTAATTCATTACCCTGATTTCCTTTTAATTGTTGTAAAGAATTTAAAATATGAGTATTACTTACAGTCTTAGTATTATTGATACCTGACAACGCTCGTGATCCGCTAGAATTACCATAGTCATTTGATATATCAGTCTCTAAGTCATCTAAATCCATATCTATTAATTTTGCCCTATCGGGTGGTTCTTTTTCTTTTCTCGATGACATTTTCAAAGGTTCTAAAATAGATATTACTATCCTAAAATCACAATAAATTAATATCACTTTGCACACACACCGAAACAGGTCCGACCGTATCGACGTCGCAGAAGCGAATCTGTTTTCACGTGAGAAAGGGTCTCTATGTATATTTTTTATAGCTACTTATATAAAGACGAAAGGAAAAAAACTGGCTTATTTGTGTGTGTGTGTGTGTTTGTGTTAGCTTGGCTTGGAACTTTATGTTCATTTGCCACAGAAATCTTAATTAAACCGAAAAAGTTCTTAAAAAATTCCTTAACCGGTTTGGCTAGAATTATAATCCGAATCAGGTGAAATTTTTCGACGTATCCCAATAAGCACACGTGCGTTTAACAAAAGTCTATTTTACGTAAAGACCATTGAAAAAACGTTATCAGTTATAAAAATTAACCTTGAGCTCTAGGCTCAAAAGGCAACGTTACCATTTCTTCGTTGTAAAGACTTTAATTATGAAGAGTTTTAAGACATAATATTTAAACGTTATTGCACACATTTCACCTATCAAAAAGCCTGGACCCAGCAAGTGCGTTATGATAGTGAATTTTCATAAAAATATTTTAAATAGAAAATATGTGTTTTTTTAAGAAAACATACATCACATTTGGTAACCAGTATAACATATATAGTAAAAATAATGTACCATATTTCATCAAAATAACTTTACTGTTTGAAAATGTAAAAAAAAATTTCGAAACTAAACTTAAAATATTCCCGAAAAAACTAGTTTCTTGGCCAACGAACCTTATAGGTTAATAGCAAATTGAGCTATTTAAATTTGAGGCATTCAATAAAAACTCGCCACCACAACTCACTTGCTGAGTCCCGAATTTATTTTCTTACAAACATGCATTATAATTTTGTGGTCCAAATTCCATACATTTAAGGCTGGCTCAGAACTGACACTGATAGGAGAAATCCGTCTGTGTAATTAAAAGAACACATTGTTTAATCTATTTTAACTGAGCAGATTTTCCTGGTTCACGAACTTATCCAAGCTACTTGCAAAAGGAAGGTACTCACAAAATTTGATTAAAATCGGCCCATTATTTTTTGAGTTATCGGTGTGATATATTATATATATATATATATATATATATATATATATATATATATATATATATATATATATATATATATATAAATTGAAACCGACCCCGGATATGTGTTCTCGGGGGCCTAATTAGTGCTAGTGAATTATTTTTTTTTAATTCACTAAAAACTACGTCTAGTTGAGATTAGTACGTTGAATATATGTATTTTATTAAACATTTTATAAGCGAAAGATATTTTTACAAAGTACACTACGACAACTGGACGGCGTTATGCATCAAGCAGCTAAGCGGCAATATCCTCAAATTGAAAAATCACGGTTTGAAATTTCAATGTGACAAACACATGTTATAATATAATTTAATTGTCGTCAATGACCTAAATGTATTATCATAAGAGTCCAAGTTGTTACGTTTACATTTATTCAACTAAAATTAACCCTTTTCCAATTCGAATAAATTTTTTTGTTGAAAGGCGTTTAGACTTATTTCCATTATTGGCATATTCGATATGCATCAAGAAGATAAGTGACATATTTGTCGCATAGCTTGTTGATGTGTATTGCAATGAAGTGTTTTACTAGATTTTATAACCTGTCAGGAATGCAAAACACTGTTCTTATTATACTTTTCTGATTTTTCAGTTAACTTCTTCATTATTATAATCAATGCAGCGAAAAAATGTCATTGCACCTGTTTTGGAAGGAATATGTTTAAAGAACTGTGTACAAATATTCTTTCTAATTTTCATTGAAAAAGAGTATAACAGAAACTGATATTAGAATAATAACCAGCAGAGAAATAATCATTTATGACTTATGTGCAAACTGTTTCTTCTTCGATTTGAAAATCCAGATCCCCATTGTACCCATTAATATCTTCAACCACATTTTGATCTCCACGTAATTTTCTATAAAATTCTTTAGAGTCTACCGGTATTAAATGCATCAAGCTCCTTAAGTCATCCAATTTCAACTGCGAAATGGGCTTTCCAGAAGGCCACAAGAGTTCCTGATGAAAGTTGAAATGATTATTCATCGACTGCCTCTTAGAACCTCGTTTCTTCAGGTTAATTTCTTGACCATCAGAAGAGCTGAAAGTTTTTCGCAAAATCACTGACCATGGCTTATCTTTGACTATCTCTATTTCCCAGCTAATAGGATTTTCTTGTATATCTTTCTTGCTATTAATAATTTGTTTTTCTAAATCAAGAGTTCCTACAAAATCTACCTTCTCTATTTTTGTGACGATCAACTTATCTTTTTTGCGGCAATTTTTCATTATTTCTATATAGTCAAATTGTGAGTAAAATCTTTGCTGTAGTTTTAGAGCGTTCTCGATGTCCCCAAAATCGTCATCATTTGGTAAAAAACTGTGCCCAGAGATAAAGAATCGCATTTATATTTTCTGCAATGTTGCACATTCTTTCATGGCAGCCTTCAACATTATTACAAGTTTAATGTTTCGATTTTGCCCGCCGCAAGAATCTGACCACAGAATCAGTTCTCTCGTTCCTTCATCTATACGTTCACGGATGAATTTACGCAAGCAAGTACCAACTTCTTGTGCTCCACGACCTGCTTGTCCTTCCAGCCAAACGAATCAAAAACCTTTATTAGAGGAACCACAATGAATACCACGGTTATACAGCAATAACTGACGCTTATAAAATACTATGTTGGTAGGAATTCTTGGTAGAGGGAGTGTTCTTTCAAGATCAAAAGTAAGAACCGCGAGCTCTGAACTTTCAGCCGCTTTTTACATATCTCCATTCATGAGATTTCTAGCAGCTTCTGCCTGTTCTTGTTGTTCATCCAGTTTCTTTATCAGGTTTTCAGAACGTTCAGTTTCAAATTGGGCATTCATAGAATCACAAAAGTTGCATGTATCCTTCTTCAGAGGTTTTCGTTTCAAATTGAAGCGTGAATAAAATATGTTCTTGTAGAAAGACATAGATGCTGGTTTGAAATCTTCATTTTTATATAAATCATACATAAAAGGAATCGTAACGTGTGTAGGAAGATACTGAGCACTGGTCTCGCCTCTACAGTAATGTGACTTGTATTTGGGAAATCTTTCGATATGGTCAACGATTTCGGCAACTTTAGCGTCACTTAGTTTATTGGATCCTCCTGCCTTACCCCTGTTGGCTTTTATGTCTTCTAGATTCCTGGTTTTCTTCAAGTAGTTGTCAATTCTATCTCACGATATTCTAATTGTTTGTGTAAAGCACTGATTACAAACTTGCATACCAGCTAGTGTATATGTTCTTGTATGATTTCGCCTGCTTACATTCTGTTTGGTTCGTTTGCGTTTTACTTGTGAGACTGTCACTTTGCTTGAAACAAAAAGAGCTTTTGCCTCATAGAATGGTAATTTCCAAAAATTTTCAAATTCTTTTTGCCTCTCCTCTAAGCTGACATTTTTGTGGCAACCATTCAAACAGCGAAAATCACGAAATTCCTTCGGTTCAATAACTTTTCCACGTTGACTAATGTATTTCTCATTCATCTGACACTTTCTTTTTCTTTCTTCTCTACTCTGATCAAAATATCTTCTTTTTCTACCTTTCTTTGGTCTGCCCAAGTGCTTATTAACTTCAGTCACACTTTTAACATAGGGTGCAACAGTTTCATCAGGCATGGATTGACCGACGACAGCCTCCTGGCTCAAACTATCTAAGGTATTGCTATAGAGCTACTAGCATCTGGAATTCGTTCTTGAGTAGCGACGTTATTAATATTCCCAGGGCTGTCAGCAATTTGGAGCATAGTAGCATCAGATTCAGGTGATTGATTAACAAAGTTATAATTTCCAATTAGTTCATCAGCTATCGAAGTTCTGGATAAATCAGTAGTTTCATCTGTAGTCTGTGGTTGACTATCCAGGTTTTCGATATTGTCATTGATTAACGACGACTTGCAAGGAAGGGTGATATTCTCAGAAAAAATTGAATGCAAATTCAGGCCGTCTCTATCGAATGGATCCCTTTCAGAAGCTGCTGGTACGTTAGTTTCACCAACCATACTATAGGAAGTGACTGGATTAATATTCTCCTTAGCCTCATTGGAGATGCATTGTGAAGGAAAATCCAGTAACATACTTGATAATAAATCATCATAACAAGTATTGCCGCTGATAGTTTGAAGAGGGGTCAGTTCATTTGAAGAGAAAAATACAGTAAGAATTTCCTCAGTATTAACTTTTACAGAATTATTTTCAACTTACTCAAAAGAATGATTAATGAAAGTAGTCTGAAAGTTTTCATTTTGATTGAAACCTGGCTTAACGCTGCTTTTAGGAATGATTCTGTCAGAGACCTGCAATGAATTATCGAATGTCAGAAATATTCAATATTCAACCCCATGTTTTATTATCATATGGAAATACAGTTTGTTGGCAAAGAATAAAATTATACAGTTTCATTTTGCATCCCATGATTGACTTTCCGAAGTGTATTCATTCAATCGCGGATTGAAATTATACATCTTCTCTATGATTCTATGAACATTAATTTTTAAAACTTATTTTTCAACTAATTTTATTGCCTTAAGAAGACTAGATTAATGGTGTGCTTTAGCTCAATGCAAAAGGCCAGATTTGAAAGTTCATTAATACAGTTATGCTTACCATTTTTGATGAATCCATCTGGTTTTTGAGGTTATCTTCCTTTAGTAAAGCCAGTATTTTCTTGCCTCTGCTGGCCATAGTATATCCTGCTTATTAAATGGATTTGGAGCTTTGTTTAGCACTTTAACTCAGTACACAAAATAATTTAATCTCGTCACTTTTGATAATAATAATCAATAAACCAGTTGAATAATAAAACTCGGGACGCAGCAAGTGCGTTATGGTAGTGAATTTTCTTAAATATGTTTTTATTGCAAATATGTCTGTTTTCTTTTTATTTAAGAAAGCAGGCATCAATTTTGGTTACCAGTATAACCTATATAGTAAAAACAATGTGCCATGTTTCATAAAAATAACTTTATTGTGTGAAAATGTACAAAAATTTCCAAAAGTAAACTTAAAGTGTTCCCACAAAAACTCGTTTCTTGGTCAACCTTATAGGTTAATAGCAAATTGGGCTATTCAAATATGAAGCATTTGATCAAAATTCGCTACCATAACGCACTTTCTGCATCCAGAATTTCTTTTCTTACAAACATGCATTATATTTCAATGGAAAATGCAAAAATGCAATAACATATGGCGTGTTTGATTAAAAAAAATAAGAAAGTTTGTATCACCAACCACTTATGGGCCACCCTATGATTGTAGAAATATTTTTTTAAGATGTAGCTCAAGACACCCTATAATTAATATATAAAAAAATGTTTCATATCTTGTATAATAACGGATATATTGAGCTTTATTGATTTTTTACGAAAATTCGACAAAAATTATATACCATTAAACGATAAACTCTACAGCTTAGGCTACTGCCAAGCATCAGAGAAAGGGTCTATTTTAAATTAATTTTCTGGAAACATTTTAGTAAAATGAAGGACAATGACGGTTGAAGCTAAGACTTCTGGGTTTGTGAAACATTCTTCTTGAGATATTTTCTTTCCATAGACCGTACTATATTCAAGTTTTTTGCGTAAATGTTGTCAATTTTTGACGTTTTAAATCGCAATTTTGACATTTTGAGGAAAATCCCAATAAATTTTTATTTAAATGCCTATAACTTTTTTGTCTTTTGATCTACAGAGCTAAATTTTGGTAGGTAGCTTAGGTATAATGATATAAACCCGCGTACCAAATTTGGTTGCCCTTACTTTGTTAATTTTTGAGATATAAATTTTTTACAATTTTTTTCGAAAGAAAACTCAAAATTTTCCGGGAAAACCTGGGCCGATTTTCCTGGCTAACGAACATATCCAAGCCATTTGTAGAAGGAAGGTACTCACCAAATTTAATTAAAATCGGCCTATAATTTTTTGATTTATCGGTGTGATACATATATATATATATAAATATATATATATATATATATATATATATATATATATATATATATATATATATATATATATATATATATATATATAAACATATAAAAATTTAAACTGACCCCGGATATGTGTTCTGGGGGGCCTAATTAGCGGTCATTTGAAGAAATTTTGTCAAAATTCAAAAGTCGGGATCTCCTCATTAGTGAATTTTTTTTAAGAAAATTCACTAAAAAGGCGCGCAAAGCTTAAGAACAGCGTAATATCTACTTAGGCGGGTACTGGCAACAACAGTTTAAGCACCCGTATCGTGGCGCATAGTCGGTTGATTCAAAACTTCCAATTCATCAGTTCTACATAGTCGCATAACATGCTATACATAATAAAGCAAAAGTGGCGCTTACATGTTTCCCTCAAATTAATGTCAATAATGCAGGAAACTAGGCTGAAGCCTTTACAGGCACTTAGTTGAGCCCCTGGGCACGAGATGACATCAAAATCTCCGGTTTTTTTTTCAAATTTTGTCGCTTAGCCGCTTGATGCATAACACCGTCCAACTATTATTCTTCAAATCCATTGGTAGTGTACTTAGCGACTCCACGCATCTATTCATTAGGGACTATAAGACGTAGGTGGATACCGAATTGTAAATTTACTTTATAAAAACCCCAAAGAAAGACAAAAAAGGGGTATTTTGTGTAAATACGTTGAAAATGTTAATCGGACTGATGTCTTCACTGTAGTCTGGAAAGACAATACAATTTTTACGGTAACGTCAAACTTTGCTGGAGAATTATTATTGCTGGGGGGTAGGCGCTTTGACAACAAGGCAAGTAAAATATTAAAATGTCGTGCCCAAAAGTAGTTAAAGAATACAACCGTCATCTGGGTGGGGTTGACTTTTTAGACAGTTTGATTGCGAAAAGTAAAATCAAGATGAGAAGAAATAAGTGATACCTTCGATTTTTCTACCCCCTTATAGATATGACTATTGTCAACAGTTGGATACTCTACAGAAAAGCAAACCAACAAAAAAACCTTTGGTTCAATATATAATTGAGGTAGCAGATTGCTTCTTCAGCTTACTACTTACTTTCCTCGCCCACGCATTCCAACACACAGCTCAAATCCCTTGAATCTCCTTCTTACTGAAAAAGTTAAATGCTATAAGACAACAGTCACAACCCCCCTTGGTCGCTCAGACCACGGCATGGTCATTGCTTCCTGAGCAATGCAACCCAAGATTACAGAGTCATCACACCCACGTATCGATTGGCACTACAACTTCGCGAACTGGGACGAAATTCGGGATTAATTTTCCTCATTTCCATGGGCGCCTGTCTGCTTTTCTCATCCTAAACCCTCTGATACCTCACAACAGGTCACCAAAATTATCCAAGTTGGCATGGAATTATTTATTCCACGTACACAGAAAACCTCTGCAGCCACTCAAAAGGCCTAGTTCTCTAAATCCTGTGAGAAGGTCAGGCTTGAAAAGCCCGAAGCTCACAAAACGCTTCTACACAATCCTAGTCAAGAACACCGTCAAGCATTTAACGACGCAAGAAATCGCTATGTCCGCATTCTTTCTGAAGCAAGAAACTCTTTTAATAACCACATCAAAAACAAAGTCCTCTCAAGCTCCAACGGCAGCAAACCCTTCTGGACTCTTGCTAAATCCATTGGGATTAACTTCTGCAAGAGCACGTTCCCACCTCTTGTTTCAGGGGATGAAATTGTTTCTAGTGCCCTGGACAAGGCTGAACTTTTTGCCTCGTTGTTCGCCGGCAATTCTTCTCTCAACCCATCTCCAAATGTTTAACCACCAACAGTCCCCAATGTCGCGCATAAAATGACGGATACCATTTTCAAAACTAAAAAGTTACGAAAGATGCTCTCTTCTCTTAATACCAGCAAAGCCACTGGTCTTGACGAGATCCCAGCAATTGTACTCAAAAAATGCGCACCAGAACTTGCTCCTGTCCTGACTCGTCAGTTTCAGACATCTTACAATAGAAGCATATTCCCTAGTAACTGGAAAACTCCTCGAGTACAACCCGTCCCCCAGAAAGGATCCAAAGCGCTTCCTAGCAACTACAGGCCTATTTATCTCCTTTCAGTCGCCTCTAAAGTGATGGAAAATATAAAAACACCGAATTACCAACATTTCTTGAAAAACACAATCCAATCCACGACAGGCAATATGGATTCCGCCAGCGCAGATCAACTGCCGACCTTATTTCTTTGTCCCCATTCTTGGAACAAGTCTATGAGCCGACACGGTGAATCCCAGATTGTCGCTCTAGACATATCCAAAGCATTCGACCAGGTATGGCCCGCAGCACTGCTTAATACACTTCCGGCCTATGACCTACCACCAAAACTCTGTACCTGGACAGAAAATTTTCTCTCCAACCGGAGCATTTCTCTTGTCCTGAATGGCTATTCCTCTAAACTGTATCCAATTAATGCAGGGGTCCCTCAAGGTTCCGCTTTAGCCCCTACTTTGTTTCTTTTCCACATCAATGACCTTCACTCTAACATATCCAACCCAGTTCACATTTACGCGGACGACAGCACCCTCCACTCAAATACACAATATTCTAAGCCTGTCTTTTTAGCCCTATTAGATCAGGATCGCAAACTCATGGAGGGTTCTGCCTCTGTGCATCTCCAAAAATATGAGACTGGGGAAGTAGAAATCTTGTACACTTCAACTCCACCAAATCTCTGTCTTCCTTTTTATGCCATAAGAAATACACCAGCCCTAGACCCATCACAATGAACAACCAAGTTATTCAAAGTAATGAGTCATGTTTACTTGTTGGCATTTCTCTGGATCGAAATCTCAATTGACACTAACATATCACATCAATTGCAGAAGCGGCTGCCAAGAAATTAGGCTTCCTCTTCCAGGGTCGCAAATACTTTTTCACCAGCTAATCTTTATACCTTATGTACTTCACAAATAAGGCCAAACCTCGAATACTGCTCCCACATCTAGGGTGCCGCTGCCACTTCTACAGTCTCTATCCTAGACTCCAATCAGAAGAGTGCTATACGTCTCATCGGTGACCCTACCATCGCCAAAAGGCTGCCATCCCTTGTCCTCCGACGTGCCAATGGTGACCCCTCTCTTTTTTATATATATGTGCACAGGCACTGCTCAGAGGAGCTTTCTTCCATAGTTCCTCCACCTGCTGCCCCCAACATATCTATCAGGGGAACAGAGCGAATGCACCCTTTTACTGTCCAGGTCACCAGACATAGAACATCTTGTTATGCCCGATCTTTTGTCCCGAGGACTTCCAAGTTGTGTGGAACTCCTTGCCGACACATGTTTTTCCTTCTCTTCCCAACCTCCAAACCTCCAAGTCCAGAATTAGAAAGCTGTCTTACGTCCCTATCGACACCCACGGTACGATAGTATTTAAGCTGTGAGCCCTCGTGGTTTGTTGTTGAAATTAATATATATATATATATATATATATATATATATATATATATATATATATATATATATATATATATATATATTTAATTTCAACAACAAACCACGAGGGCTCACAGCTTAAATACTATCGTACCGTGGGTGTACGGTACGATAGTATTTAAGCTGTGAGCCCTCGTGGTTTGTTGTTGAAATTAATATATATATATATATATATATATATATATATATATATATATATATATATATATATATATATATATATATATATATATATATATATATATATATATATATATATATATATATATATATATATATATATATATATATATATATATATATTTAATTTCAACAACAAACCACGAGGGCTCACAGCTTAAATACTATCGTACCGTGGGTGTCGATAGGGACGTAAGACAGCTTTTTAATTCTGGACTTGGAGGTTTGGAGGTTGGGAAGAGAAGGCAAAACATGTGTCGGTAAGGAGTTCCACACAACTTGGAAGTCCTCGGGACAAAAGATCAGGCATAACAAGATGTTCTATGTCTGGTGACCTGGACAGTAAAAGGGTGCATATATATATATATATATATATATATATATATATATATATATATATATATATATATATATATATATAAGTCATCATCGACTTCCATCATCTAGAAGGAGTAGAACGAATATCTGTGGCGTGATGTCTTTTTCATATAAAAACGTTTAGTTAGTTGCAAATATTGTGTGATTTTCCATTTTATTTAATTATGCTTATTAATCGTTTCTGTTGTAAATGTTAAAGCAAGTACACCAAACATTCAGATTGGTTTTAGACGTGCTTGCTATAACATCGTTTAGTTCATAGCTAGTATTCTTTATACCTTTCTCATTAAATAAACTTGTAATTATTAGCCAAATAAATTTCCTTTTTTGGCTGCCCTTAATTCAAGTTACTTAACTGGCGCTGCGATAAAGAACAGGATTTTGTGACAGTCCCTTTGTGCACAAAACTTAGAATTCGGCATTTTTGGACTGGTTTTCAATAAGAAATTTACACTTAAAGAACCAGCCTGGTATATTATTTCCAAGTGGAAACACCAAGACGAGCGGAGATTGAAATACGACACTAGAAGAAATATGAGCTATTTCCAGTAAGTAAAACATTCCTTTTATATCATACAATTGTGTCTCGTTTATGTTAAACATTTGAACAATATACCTATCTATTTTAAGTTAACAAAGAAATTCCTTTCGTAAACATTTAAAATTCCATTGCACATATTTTACCAATTTTATTGTAGTAATTGTTATTTATGCCAATTCGAGAAAGATCTCCTATACGTCTTAATCGAATTGCTGAAGAAACAGAATTAGAAAATAGTAAAACAGGTTTAATTAAATATAAAATTAATTTAGAAAATAACTCCAACTCAATTATCATGGCTCAGCAAAATACTTTAAGCATGATTTCTCAAGCCTCTATGATGATTCCGGAGTATTCTGGTAGTCAAAAACATTTAACCTACTTTATAAACCAGTGTGATTTATTTATATGCAATTATAAACAAGAAGGAAATACGGCAGAAAATTTTCATATAAATAGTATGATATTAGAATTTATTAAAGCTAAGATCACGGGCGAAGCCCGAGACGTGCTTTTAACAATTGAAAATTGAACATGGGATAGTATTAAATCGGCCCTTAAGGCACACTATTCCGACCCTAGGTCAGAAAATTTATTATTATCAGATTTGACAACAGTATTTATGACAAAATCACAATCAATACTAGATTTTATTAATGTTATTAAGGAGAAATTGAAAAATCTAAACGAATTTGTTGAATTACAAAATTTAGAACCAGCTATAAAATCTTATAAAAAACAATATTTCAAAAGTATGGCTGTTTCTGCATTTAAAGCAGGTTCTCTCGAACCTTATTATTCTCATCTTAGACTAATAAATATTGATTCTCTTGAGACAGGGTTACTAGAATGCCAACGTATTGATAATGAAATCATGCAGGCGAATTTTATTAATAGTTTAAGAAACAAAACTCATAATAATAGTAATGAGGCAAAGGCTCAGATTAAAAATGTAACCCCTATATTTAACAGATTACCCAGAAATTATTCAAATTTTCAACACACAAATTTTCAACAACCAAATTTTCAACAACCAATTAGTCAACCACGGTTTCCTAGCCGACCAATTAGTAATATTAGGCCAATTTACCAGCATAGAAATTATCCTTCTAATTCACAAGTGTTTGGTAACAGGCAACCACCACCGACTCCCATGTCCATTAGTACTGCTCGGAATACAAATAACTTTAGAACACAGCCTCAGGAAATAAATAATTTCTCTAACCCGCGCTCTAGACCCACCTCTGGTGTCAGAGAGCTTTACAATAATCAAGGAGAAAGTTCCTTTGATTACTATGATGAAAATCCACCTATGGATTATGAGCAAGACGAACCAACTTATCCTGAAGAAAATGACTGCGAAGATGAAAATAATCAGGATTTTCACTTGGCAGCCTCGGGAAATTAATCGAAATTGATTTCAATAATATTCATTATCAACCCAAACTTCCGTTTATTACCATACCCACGTTAGGTTTAAAAATATTGATCGATACCGGAGCCACTGATAGCATAATCAACCCTAAAGTAGCACACAAATTATTTTCAGATTATTTTTATAAAGAAAGTTTTGCCCTTAAGTCTGTACACAATGTTACAAAGGGTACAGATAATATTAAATACCCTGTATTACGAGAGTATGGTGTACATTTTCCATTCTCTTTCAGAGTTATGGATTGGCAAGATAGATTCGACATTCTGCACATATGCAGAAATTAAAAACACAAATCAATTACGAAAATCAAACAATTAGATTTGGAAAAATTGAAATTCCATTTTTCCTACAATTAAACCCTTCAAATTTTACACCTTTTAAACAAATAGTGAAAGGTCATGTTAAAATACCTGTCACTATTGACAAAGGGGCAGTATTAGTTCCTAAAATTGAAACAGAAAACATTTGTGTGGAAGAATGCATAGCCGAAGCGAACAATGGTGTATGCATTGTACCCTGCACAATGAAAAATAATGTAAAGTCAATTACATTATGTTTTAACCAACAATTTGACGTATCCCCTATTCAAAATTATAGCGAATTACAAGGACCCATAAATAAAAATTTTACTAAACCACAAGACAACATATTAGACCAATTAAGGTTAGAACATCTAAACTCAGAAGAGAAATCAAAACTATTAAATTTATGTCATAAATATAAAACAATATTTTATCACGAAGGGTCTGATTTAACCTTTACTAACGCTGTTAAGCATGAAATTAAGACCAAGGATGAAGAGCCTGTATACGTAAAGTCTTATCGTTATCCTTTCCATTTGAGGGAAGAGATACAAAACCAAATTAAAAAAATATTAGACGGCAAGATTATACGTCCTTCTATATCACCCTATGCAAGCCCTGTGTGGGTGGTTCCCAAAAAGATTGATGCCTCAGGAAAGAAAAAATATAGGTTAGTTGTTGATTATCGCAAGTTAAACGATAAAACAATAAATGATAGGTACCCTCTACCGCGTATAGAAGAAATTTTGGACAGTCTAGGTTAATGTACATATTTCACAACTTTAGATTTAGCTCAAGGGTTCCACCAGATCGAAATGCATCCAAATAGTATAGAAAAAACAGCCTTCTCTGTAAACAATGGGCACTACGAGTAGCTGCGCATGCCCTTTGGGATTAAAGGAGGACCAAGCTCGTTTTAACGAGTAATGGATAATGTTCTACGTGAATTTTTGTATAAATCTTGTTACGTCTATATGGATGACATAGTCATCTTTTCAAAATCACTGCAGGAACACATGATTCACCTAAAACAAATATTCAATAAGCTATTGGAATGTAATTTAAAGGTACAGCTTGACAAATCTGAATTTTTAAGAAAAGAGGTCGAATTTCTTGGACACGTCATCGCTGTGGATGGGATCAGACCGAACCCTAATAAAATCTCTGCAATCCAAAAGTACCCTTTACCTAAAACACAAAAAGAAGTAAAATCATATCTAGGACTTATCGGATACTATAGACGCTTCATAAAAAATTTTGCAAAGATAGTTTTTCCCTTAACAAAATGCTTGAAAAAAGACTGTAAGTTAGATATAAATAATTCAGAATATAGAGAAGCTTTCGAAAAATCAAAAGATTTAATTACAAATTCACCAATACTAACGTACCCTGACTTTGACAAAACATTTCATCTTACGACAGACGCAAGTAACGTAGCTATTGGCGGCGTTCTTTCTCAGAAAGACAAACCTATTGCATTTTATTCGCGTACTCTAAATTCTGCCAAGAAAAATTACTCGACAATAGAAAAAGAATTGCTCTCAATTATAGAAAATACGAAACACTTTAGGCCTTATTTGTACGGTAGAAAATTTTATATTGAAACTGATCATAAACCATTGGTTTGGCTATTTTCGATCAAAGACCCAAATTCACGACTAGTAAAGTGGCGACTAAAATTAGAAGAGTACGATTATGAAATCAAATACAAAAGAGGTAAGGATAATGTTGTGGCCGACGCCCTTTCGCGGATAGAAATAAATGCTAACGAAGAAGACGAAGACTTAGCGTCGCTTTTTAATAATTTAGATCCTTCGGATTTGAGAGTTTTGACTGACGAAAATTTAAAAGATCTTGGATTAGATATCAATGACCAACAAATCAATAACGAACAACCTAATGAACCAACAGACACACAGACACAACACACTTCTGTACAAAACCCCGTCTTCAACATGCCAATCTCAGAAAACCCACTTAACCACTTTAAACAACAAATTATTTTTAGTTATGGTGAGAAAAACGATACGAAAATTTCCAAAGCATTTAACAATATTTGTTCACGAGTCTATATTGAGAAAGATCATGAACTACAACAAATTACAACTTTTTTGAAAAACTATATTAATCCCGTAAACACATATGGCGTATTATTTATGCAGTCTGAATTAGAACGATATTTTACATTAATTACCTCCGACTTGTTTAATAGCTCTGTTAAAATTATTAAATGCACCAAATATGTTGAAGATGTTTTAACAAAGCAAAGACAACTAGACTTTATACAAGATTACCATAATTCAAAATATAACGGCATTAACGAAACATATGGTCACATTAAATCTAAATATTACTGGCCAAATATGAAGACACACATAAATGACTACACTAACAAATGCGAAGTATGCCTTCAAGCTAAATACGAACGACACCCCTATAAACCACCCTTTTCAGGTCCTTTAGTGGCAACGAGACCTTTCGAAGTAATTCACATAGATGTGTTTAGTTTTGACAACTGTAAATTCCTTACTTTTATTGATTTATTTAGTAAATACGCTCAAGCATACTACATAATAGGCAAAACTGCCCTTACGATAATAAATAAATTACGTCATTTCTTCACACATCATAATTACGTAAAGACAATCGTCTCGGACGCAGGTTGCGAGTTCGACAACGCTCTACTGAAAGAATACTGCTCTTTGTTTAAAATTAACCTCCATATAGCGACACCCCAAAATCCAAATTCAAACTCCCCTGTTGAGAGATTACATTCCACCTTGTTAGAAAAAATTAGAATATTGAAAATTGAAAATCCAACAGAAAGCCCACAATCTTTAGTGATTACTGCGGTTTTAATTTACAATCAATCGATTCACTCCCTAACTGGATATTCACCCTTTAAGCTCTTGTACGGCCCTTACGACGAACTAGAACCGATTAACCCTAATCAGACTATATACAATGAATATAACAATAAAAGACTGAAAGAGATCGTGCCATTTTATAACACACTGTACAATAAGCAGAAAGAAAAAGCCACGAAAATTTTAGAGAAAATAAATCAGAATAGAGAACATAACATAACCGTGTACACTGACATAGTAGCAGTCAGGACGCCTAGAGTTAGAAAAACCGACCCCCTATACAAAATACATTCCGGCCCTGTAAATATCCCGCATAATAAATTACTGTTACCTCATTCTACGAAACAATCTGCTCACTTAAAGAACGTAAAAAGAATTAAAAAACGGTTTCCCTTACAGGAACCTTCTCCCTTGGCTGATGATCGTCCTTCAACAAGTGCAACCCTTGCAGATTCAGAGCATTGAAACAAACGGGTTTTTCAAAGATTACATAGGTATAGCAAAAATCCTTAATCATTATCACCGTTTCTATTTTTACTTTAATTTAACTCTTATTGAAAGTAATTATAATCAACTTTTAATTAATACACAAATTGTTAATCAAAATTTTACACATGATGCAACTAAACTACATATTAAAATGTTAAATGACCAAATGTCGGTAATAAAAAATGAAATACAAAAATTGACACACTCCAGAGAGAAAAGAGGTTTGATAAACGGAGCGGGATCTGTTATTAAAATAATCACTGGAAATCTTGATCAAGATGATCTTAAAGAAATAAATAAAAATTTAGACGCCCTGTATACTAATCAAAGAGACGTGATGGTTCAGTTGGACAATTTAAATTCATTTGCAAATGTGATGACACAGCGATTCGAAGAAGAACAAGAGAACATAAATAAAAATTTAAATTACATAAAAAATTGTTTTGAAGACTTATACTCTCGTGTAGAACAGAGATCAAGTATCGAATTTCAAATATCCTTAGGCAGAAAATTATTAGAGTCAATAAAAATACTACAACGCACCATTTCCCTTAGTTTTAATGAAATTACAAATATAGAGATTTTTACTTCACACGATTTAAATCATATTAAACAACATTTAAAATTAATTTACAATGATAACGAATTAATAAATTTTGATTCTAACCATATTTTTAAAATAATTGAGTTTACAAAATTTAACGTTTTATCAGTCAGAGATACTATTGTATGTCTCCTTAAAATTCCAATTCTGCACCCGACACCTGGCTCTTATTTTCGTATTTTACCTGTTCCTAAAAACAATAAAGTCCTTATTCCACCTAGCTCATATTATCTAGAAACACCTCAGAAAAATTTATGAACAGCAGAACACTGCCCTGCGATAGAAGAAGCCATTGTTTGCACTGACCAACCCTATACAGAAAAGTGCAATTTAGAAGAACCATCCACCTGCCTTTTCGCGGTTGTCACAAATTATTACACTACATCAATTCAGTTAAATAATGGGAACGTGCTACTCATCACAAATCAAAAACCGTCGATATCAGAAGAATGCAAATCCAAATTAGATAAACAGATAGCTAACCAAACCTCCCTCGTATGCAGTAAGAAAAATTGCAAAATAACAATCGAAGACGAACATTATGAAGATATAAGTACAAATATTACTTGGAACCAAGATATCATTCCAAAATTAGAAGTAACACCTCAAAATAAAATAAAATTTCATCCAATGCATATTAAGAAAACCGAAAAGTTAAGAAGTCAACTAGAAAAAATCAACGAGCATCATGCATGGCACCCACCGGTCCATACCACACACTTTGGGTTAACTATAATTGGTGTTATCTTCTTTGTGATAACGATAATGGTTGTTAGAAGAAGAACAAGAAGGTCGTCAGAAGCCAGCGATGTTCAAGAAACCAACCCCCTTTCCAAGAACGAGGACGTTCTTCAAACTGGCAATGGAGGAGATAAGTCATCATCGACTTCCATCATCTAGAAGGAGTAGAACGAATATCTGTGGCGTGATGTCTTTTTCATATAAAAACGTTTAGTTGCAAATATTGTGTGATTTTCCATTTTATTTAATTATGCTTATTAAGCGTTTCTGTTGTAAATGTTAAAGCAAGTACACCAAACATTCAGATTGGTTTTAGACGTGCTTGCTATAACATCGTTTAGTTCATAACTAGTATTCTTTATACCTTTCTCATTAAATAAACTTGTAATTATTAGCCAAATAAATTTCCTTTTTTGGCTGCCCTTAATTCAAGTTACTTAACTATATATATATATATATATATATATATATATATATATATATATATATATATATATATATATATATATATATATATATATATATATATATATATATATATATATATATATATATATATATATATATATATATATATATATATATATATATATATATTTTAATTTCAACAACAAACCACGAGGGCTCACAGCTTAAATACTATCGTACCGTGGGTGTCGATAGGGACGTAAGACAGCTTTTTAATTCTGGACTTGGAGGTTTGGAGGTTGGGAAGAGAAGGAAAAACATGTGTCGGCAAGGAGTTCCACACAACTTGAAAGTCCTCGGGACAAAAGATCGGGCATAACAAGATGTCCCCTGGTAGATATGTTGGGGGCAGCAGGTGGAGGAACTATGGAAGAAAGCTCCTCTGAGCAGTGCCTGTGCACATATCTATAAAAAAGATATCTATAAAAAAGATATATATATATATATATATATATATATATATATATATATATATATATATATATATATATATATATATATATATATATATACATAATTAATTTTTGAAAATAAAATAAAATGATTAAGAATACTATACAATAATTATAAAAACAATTAGTTACTAAATGTCTTCCAAAGTTTTCTAGAAGGAAACTTTTTGTTTTCTCAGTAAACATGTGTTTAAAAATATAGATACTTTATTCAACATCAACGGACCTAATAGGACCATATTTATATTTAGAAATAATGTTTGCTTCTAATTCAGATACATTTACATCATCTTCAAAGTTCTCTACAAAAATTTTTGAAATATTTTTTAAATGTGGAATCCTGTATTCTTTTGAATCACAGGGTTAAATTTGTTAATAATTACTTATCCGGTTGCACCGCGTACTTTGTTACAATCATCAAGTTGATTTATCAAAGCAAAGCAAGTCTCTGCTAAAGAGACACATGTCCTCTTTAATTTTAATAATGTAGAAAATACAAGAGAATAATTGGTTTTTATATATATTAAATTTCTCTTGCATACTAGAATTTAAAAAAGATTTTTTGAGTTTATGACAGCGGTGGAAGAGGAGTCGTTCAGAGAGTTAATGACGCTTCCAATTACGTCGTAATTGTCAGCAAAAAATATTGCTACATCAAGCCATGTACATCGATGAATTATAACAGTGTAATGAACTCAGAATTTATTTGGGTTATTTGAATAGCGAATAATTCATTTAGGCGGTTTAAATAACGAATATTCACCAGGCAATAAATTGGGCTTGTTTTAGGAACACTTCAAAGTACGAAAATTTGCCACGAGCGGAACATGAATCGTGTATGTAAAAGGCAGACCGCCAGTCTGTCACGCGCTATACGTACGTCGCGGAGCGCATGACAGATAGCATCGCCGAGAGACCGTACAACGAAAGCAGATGCCGGAATCAGAGGTCTGATGGTCGCGTTGGAATTTCTAATATTGTGTGGGACACGGTTAGATATTTAACTGGGAATTTTAGCTGTTCTACTTAGTAGTGAGAGCAGCGTGTGATTTTTGTATAAGAACGGCCGTGTTCGATTATCTTAGTTTGCAAGGTTAGTTATACTCCGGCAATTTATGAAGTAGATTTGCAAACTGAAATAAATAACTGGGTATTTTATTGATGCTGTTCTATGTCTCATATTAACAGCGTGTTAGGATTGAAAGTGTATACAGGGTGTTCTGTATGCAGGAGTGACAAAACTGTTTACGTGTTTACCCACTTAAGGGAAGTCGAAATCAGGTAAATGATTATACCGTGTTAATATAGATCTATGGTGTTTGGCGAATTGTAACGTGCTGTACTGGGTATCCCACGTTTATCTTGAGGGACGGATGTCCTTGGGGGAAGCATGGAGCTACTCTTAATGGTATGTGATGGCTAAACAGGGTGGTTTATTAGCTAGAGTGCCCAGCTCAGATAAGTGACAAGCTGGTTACGTTTATTACCCATATAAGGAGAACGGGAGCACGGAGGGTGCTGACTAAAGGGTAATAGTTAATATTTAGTGTGCCCCGCAACCTGTGCTGTACTGGGTAGCCCACGTTTTTCCTGGGGGACGGATGTCCTTGGGGGAAGCATGGAGCTGCTTGAAATGGTACGTAACCGCTGGAAGGGACTGTCAATTATACAGGGTGTTCGACAGAAATAGGGGACAAGTTCACCCGGTTTCATTAGTTAGCAGGTTAGAGTTATATGAGAGTGGGATACGCTTGCTTTCCCACATAGCAGAATAGGACTGTAAGGAATCGCTGGAATAAAGCCCAGGGGAATATAGAGTCTCAGACTGAGGCGATAAAATTTATAGCGGGGCCATTTCCCATTTGATGTATGTGTATGTCGCTTTTCTCTTGCCGTTGCTCTCATATGCCTTACCAATTTCTGTGCTAATGTTAATGCCACGCTTTATTTATTGTAAATAGCACAAATACTATTCTAGACGAATATTATTGTGTTTTTAAATATTAACGTATTTGTATCGTTTACCATGTGAAAGAATGTCTTATCAGAGATAGTGTTATCTGACCTGAGATATAGTTTCCCTTTAATCGCATGATCTGTAGCAAATTTTTAGCTTTAGTATGTATTTTTATTACTGTAACTTTCGTTTGTAGATATTTCAAATATTATTAGAAGCTTTTATGAAATTAGTTGCGTTTCACTGCACTGCCTGTAGATAGTTGCACTAGTGTATGTGTGTTTAGGCTAGAATCCTGTGACGGATTGTAACTAGCATAGGTATATCTTAATGGATATTTACCTGTTTATAATATTTCTGTTTCCAACATTGTAAGCTAGGAAAACAGCCATTATTCGGGAGTAAGTAATTAAAGCCTACTTCCGGAGAACTCTACGGGATGTAATAACTTTTGACCACTGACTATAGATTTCATCTTCACTCGGCTACCCTAGGACAAGGCTGTTATTAAACAGTATTTTTGTAGTGTTCTACGACGGCCTGAGCAGAAGTCCTCACGGGGATCTGACCTCGTCCTATTTAATAGGGAATAAAGATGGCGCCTGAGGATATGTAACTTAGAATATTTAGGTCACGTCCGAGTGACGGATTGGCAACTTATCCGTCGGGCCTCTGCTTAGCCGGAGCATCACAAAAGGTTGTGGAGGCAATGAAAGATTTGGAGCGTGTTCTTTGTAAAATTAAATTCATTTTGGAGCTTTTAAAAATAATTTTTTAATCTAGTTAATAAGATAATTTACTAAAGGAAACTGCTCCCTTTTACACTCTGCTAATCTATTTATGCCATGAGCCAAAGAAGTTACACGTAATAGGTTGGAATACTTTTTTTTTTAATTTTGCCCGGCCTTAATCATGTAAGGCGCGTCATCGGATAAAAGTAAAATGATTTTTTTATAAAGGAACAATATCAGGCAAGAAAAAATTTGTCAGAGAGTATGAAACAAATGTGGTTATAGTTAAATTATTGGCTTTTTAGAGTTTTTGACGCAAACAGATAGGAACTGCTTGCACTCTCATCCCTTAAGACATTAATGACATTAATGCATGGGTGATATATCTACAGCACTAACTTATACTTTCGTCTACTACAACATTAAAATAATTTAAACTTACATCATTTCCTATGTACAGTAATGTTTCTATAAAAATAGTGTCCTTTACGCAAGGTTGACTCGTCAGGGTATTATGCTTGCAGTACTTTCCTAGAAATTGCTTTAGGTTTGGATTAATAAATTTTGTCAGCGGTATACTGCTACCAATTGTCGCCTTGCATAAATCTTCATTAAACTGCTTCTGGTCGGTTTATTTTGGCTTCTGTTGAAGGCAACTTTTTAAGCATTGCTGTGATCTTGCACCTTCTTGAACTTGCTGCATGTTGAGAATATTCTTTGCGGTTTTGACATGCTGATCCACAGTAAACTTTTGGTCGGCATTAACCTGTAGTAACAAAAAAAAAATTTAGATTACTTTGTCGAAAATTTTTCTTACAAAAATATGTTTAGTCTGGACCAAAATTAGTGTTTCTCTTTTTTTTTGTAAAAATTAAAATCTTATTGTCGGTGTAACTATCAAATTTTATTTTTGGTATATAAATTTTATATATACATTTACTTTTAAATAAATCAAAAATATATGTAGTAAAAAAACAACAAGTACTTACCATTTTTGAACACACAGTACAAAACGTTGATCTCCATCCCATTTAAATTCTCAGTAACTCTTTATCCGCAACGTATTAAATTTTTGTTTTAAACATTGTAATTAACAACACTTTTACTCACTTTCAACGCTCCCAAAGATATGTTGCGCACCGAATTTTTAGCGCTCTTGGTAAGATAAACTGAATGGTACTAAATAATATTTACCAAATTGTCGGTGATTATGGCATTTGGCACTGAATATTTATTATTTTTACCTCGAATTATGGTAGTTTCAACCATCTGGGTTTTTCCCGATTCCGGTTATATAATATAACGGGTTATTTATCATCCTCTACGAATTTCATCGGCCGCCTCTCTCAGCGTTAAGTTCCAGGAACTGCACTGACCGTCTTTATATTTTCAATTCTCAGTAAATATAATAAACCAGACAACATAGCTTTATGTCCTTAGTGTTTGACATAATTTGAAAATTTGTGAGAAAAAATGCAAACCTTAATGCTTGATTGACAAAAATACAATTTCACCGAAAAAATTTAAAAATGCAATAAAATGCAAATTGCATTTTTTCCGTGCCTTATATGTATATATATATATATATATATATATATATATATATATATATATATATATATATATATATATATATATATATATGTATATATGTATATAATATATATATATATATATATATATATATATATATATATATATATATATATATATATATATATAGATAGATAACTTTATTAGCCTTTGATCAAGTACATACATACTACAGGCACGTCAAAGAATTAGATAAACATAAAATGTCAGTCTTAAATATATACAAAAACAGAATTCAAAAATAACAACACCACTTTACATACAGAACCAACTACAAAAATATACAATCAGTCTACATTAAACCTAAATTTACAGTTACAACGGTGCTATTTTTACAGCCATTATCATTATCTCCGTTGCTCAGGGCCTGTACACCTTTCAGTAAATTCACTGATATGATAAAAAGAATTTTCAACCAAACATAATTTCAACCCATGTTTAAAGCAGCTCAGTGTATCCGCAAACTTAATCTCCTGAGGAAGCATATTAAAATAAAAACAGCCAGCGTACACAGGTGATTTCTTGTATGCCATATACTGGTAATTTGGCAAGTGGATGTCATTTCTTTCCCGGGTAGTGTAGCTGTGAACTGCACTATTTTTAGTAAACCTGTTCCTACGTGCATATGTGAAACTCAGGAGTTTATACAAATACACCCCCGTGACAGTCAACAGTTTTTTTGTTTTAAAAGTACTCCTGCATGATTCTTTTTGTTGTAGTCCAAAAATCAGGTGGATTACTCGTTTTTGGCATACGAAAACCCTGTGTATATCATTTGCATGACCCCACACTATTATGTTGTATGCCAGCACACTATACACTAAAGCAAAATACACATTAATCAGAGAAATTGCATTTAAGGTATTCTTCAGCTTCATGATGCAAAAATAGGCTTTACCCAATTTGTTTGATATTCCTTCTATCTGTGTCTCCCATGAGAGCCTATTATCTAAAGTGCAACCTAAAAAGTTGGTGGAGGTACTTAAGGCAATATAGTTATCATTAAAATGAAAATTAATATCAATAGAAGGCTCTCGACATCTTCCCATAAACTCTACACAAACTGTCTTAGAACTGTTTACAATCAGGTGATAGCTGCAGCACCACTGACCGAAATCCGACAAAATACTATTGACCTTACGCATAGCATCGGACAATACCGGATCCGAAACTACGATTGCTATGTCATCAGCGTACATAAACAACCTCCCACCTGTCAGATAGTTGGGAAGATCATTTACGTACAACATAAACATAAGCGGCCCCAGGACGCTTCCCTGCGGAGCGCCCAGCTTTACTTCATACTCATCAGATCTAACACCGTCCACTGAGACTACTAATCGCCTGTATCTTACAAACGAGACAAGCCAATCACTAACAGGTCCCCTAAGTCCGACCGCATTTAATTTTCTTTCGAGGAAAGTACAATTAATGGTATCAAAAGCGCGAGACAAGTCAAAAAATATGCCCACGGTGTGATGCTTTCTATCAATACAATCCGCAATATGCTGCACCATGTCCGCGCAGGCCTGTTCGGTGGAATATCCCTCGCGGAAACCATACTTACTAGGAGACAAGACGTTATTTTTACTTAGGAAGTCCGTTATCCTGTTATGCATAATTCTTTCCATGATTTTGGAAAACGGACTCAGTACCATTACAGATCGGTAGTTTTCTACCGAGAACGGATCGTCTTTTTTATATACTGGTACCCCTTTCGCATTTTTCAATTTCGAGGGAAACTGGCCTAACTTAAGCGAGGTATTCATGATTACCGTTAGATAAGGCGATATCAATTCGGAAAGTTGTTTAATAACAGTGACTGCAATATCATCTAAGCCAGTGGATCTTTTAGTTTTAAGTCTATGAATAACGTTTGTCATTTCAGTGTCCGTCACTGGATAAAAATAAAAACTATCGCGCACCATTATGGAGGTTGTACACCCTTTATAGTTAAGAACACCAAAATGAGCAGTCAATTTTTCTTCTACCCCACAGGCATATATATATATATATATATATATATATATATATATATATATATATATATATATATATATATATATGTATATATATATATATGTATATATATATATATATATATATATATATATATATATATATATATATATATATATATATATTGATATGGCTTTGTTTTATCTAAGGGGTTTACTATTAGTTTTTATAGAATTGCCCCAAAATCGGGTGTTAGGTGAAATAGAATTGTTTTAAGAAGAGTTTAAATAGCGGTTTAAGTGTATTTACCGTAAAATATTAGTTTATTGATTGTACTTATGAGGAAATTACAATTATTTATATGGTTCTTTGCTATTTGTTTTATAATTTTTGCTTTGAGTTAAGTCCCTCGTAGTGGTGACTGTTTTATAGATTTAAATAAATAAATTTTACCTTACCACCCCCAGTTTATGGGTGTCAGTTGGTAAGAAATGTAATAAAAGGTTTTGATCTAAACAAATTTCTTAATTGTGTAATTTTGTGTTTTGTAAATAAATTTATGCAAATTTGTAATATTCCTATTATTTCTAGTGGTTAATACACCAAGGAAAACTTACCATTCATTTATACTGGTATATTTACCTGTTCCTTTCCTTCTTCGTCCTTGCCTCGGCCTTAAATAATAAAATGAGCAAAATGACACTTATCTGAAGGATTTTTAGTAGATTCGGGTCCTCTTCTTTTATTTATAACTGTGAATATTGATATTAATTTATTGAACCTTGTTTTTGTTTCCTTTTTTATACTCTGCCCTCGTATGTATAATAAATAACCAAATACAACCCTAATTTTTTCTTTTTTCTCACAACACAACATATAACTTTATTGAAATTTAAACAAAACTGACAAAACTATCCTTATAATATGCCTAATTATTTACAAACTTGTTTACCTTAAACTGTACTAATCCCCACAATTTATTAGGCCAATGTTTTTTCCAAATTTAGATTGATTGAATATTTAAATTTTTAATTAAATTTAAGAGGTCTGCAGCACCTTTTTACAACTGAAAACTGTTCCTAAATTACGTAATTTTATAAATTTTCGATGTATAGTGCTGAAGCAAGTGCAACCTCTTCTGCTATGGTGTTAGGTAGGTCACCCATCCCGCTGACTTCTAGTTTATATGAAACTTGTTCTAAATATGCAGACTGCCTTTGTTGATTGAATGATGCGTTTGTATTAAAAATGTGTCCTATAAGTTTTTGTTTGTTAATATTGATGTGGCTTTATAGTGTCTCTGTTATTCACCACAGACTGGATTGTATTCAACTTGATAAAGTGAGTATGGTGTTTATAATTTTATATAACACTGTTACTGCATGTGGTCCTCCTGAACTGGTTAACTTCTATCCTTGTTAACTTTTTCTACTTGAAAATTCCACCTTATACTAAAATTACGCTGAAGAACTTTTTCTGCTGCCGCTTCTTCAAAATCTCCAAAAGTTGTTGTTTATTATTTTCGTGAATAAAATGCTCTTGCCAGAGTTTAATCTCTAGCCCTCTTTTAAAATTTCTTTAATTTCTTGTTGTTCCCTCAACAATGCTTCTTCCATTATTTATCTCTTAGGATATGTGTGAAGCATTGTTTTCTAGGTTTCGTTTATTTGGCATATTTTCTTAACCTAAAACACTGTCTGTTTGACAGTTCCAAACTAATCATATGTTTAACATTTCTTACATCTACCTCTTATTCTATGAAACATTAAATCACCTTAACCTAAAATTTACAACTGTCAGAACTAACTTCCCCACTATTATCATCATTATTTCTCTTTCGTTCTTGATGAGTCTGGTTAAATGGGCACCCTATAATATACACTTGATTCCTTAAAAATTAACACTCATTTCCCTACATCAATGTTTCCTTATAGTTTGGTATACATACTTGGGTCAATTAGATATCTTTTTAAATTTTTACTAGGCACTCTAATATACCAACCAGTATGTTTTCCTTAGGTCATTGTGTTTGTGTGGTTCGTATGAGTGTATTCATACCTTTTTGTTGATTTTACGTGTCCAATTGTGTAAGTTTTTTATGTATACGTGTGGGTATTTCATGCTGCCCCCCTTATAAACCATATCAATATATATATATATATATATATATATATATATATATATATATATATATATATATATATATATATATATATATATATATATATATTATTACCTTTATTGCTTAAAATTATACAACATGTTTATTTAATAAGTCTAAGACTTGTGGTGAATATTAACATAATTTTATGCAGTTGCATCAAAAACTGCTTGACAACACTCCAAATTCAACAACCTTAAAATTTTGACATTCCAAAAAATTTCTTTCCTCTTCCATTTCGCTCTTCTAATGTTTCACCTGATACCTCCATTTACAATTAATATTAATCACTCTATAATACTTTTCCAACTGCAAACCTTTCTCAACTACCCATATTTTTGCCGAAATTGTAAATTTTGTACGAGACCAAAAATGACATTTTAATATAACATTAGTCAAAATCAATATATATATATATATATATATATATATATATATATATATATATATATATATATATATATATATATATATATATTGTGACACCCTCTTTTTTCTTCTCTTAGCTGTTATAGCTCTTTTATACCGATGACCAACTCTAACTACTTAAATGCAACCTCATAATCTCAAAACAATCACTGGTATAAATAAAGTTACCGGGAAGTTTGGTGACCGCCAGATTTTAAACAGTGGGGACGGGAAAGGTTATTAAATAGGCTGTTATAGAGGGCGCCACTTGATTATTACACCTACCCCCGGATATTCCGATAAGTTAATAATTAAAACACGTTGCCTTAAATCACCAGTGATCCAACTCCAACCAAGAACACATTGGATCACTCTACACCTGGTACACACCTCAAGAGAAACACATACACAGAGGCACTCTGGTGCGTCAATGGTCACACACTTGTGAGCCACCTATATCACTGATCAAAACACCTAAGCAATTTTCAGAAGTGAGACTAACTTCAGATAAATCTAACAGCATTCAAACATCAACAAGTTAAAATATATATGCAAAAATCATTGTCCTGACCTGAAAAGTATAAAATATATACACATCAGTTCAATAAGTCTAGCTCTCTAAATTTTTAATCAGTTATTATTAATTATCTAGTGGCTCAGTAGCCTATGATTTCACTAATTATATCAACAATTAGAGATAACCAGACGTGCGCACGCTTAGCTCACATATCTAATATTCATCTACTCTGAGTGAGTAGCCAAGAACTTAAAATACTATCAAAATGTTATTCTGAGTTGATAAAATAACGTAATGTACAGTTTTATAGCACTCAATCTAACATAGTATCACAGCCCTTCAAATGAAAGTATATATATGAATGTGAAGCATTCATCAAGCTATGCGAGAGTTTTATCTGTTTGTTTGCAATAAAAGTTATCAATTTTCACAAATGAAAAAACTGAGTAATATTCCTATATTAATTAAAACTGTTAAATATTTAAATTATCAAAGGTCTTTACCTCACTCTCACCTGATAGAACTTATCTGAACACATATGACTCCCTACCTGATCTTCCTCGACTTCCTTCTTAAATTATGAATACCATTTACTCCGTCCATAAACTTCTCAGCCATCTTGGGACACCTATACAGTCTGGAACCCTGCTACTATGGTTAATTGCCACCACGAAATTATACTGCAACTACGAATTTGAACTGCCACTACGAATCTGAACTGCAACTACGAAATTTAACGCCCACTGTAGGACTTCAGAGGCTTAAAAGTGACCAATAAACATTTACTAAATCACCTGATGCTAACAAGCCAGTACAACGACCACCTAAATAATTTTCCATATAATAATTTCCAAACAACACCTAGGTATTTAATTTACAGCCATACGCTGTAGTACTTATTACTTATACTAGGTTAACTTACACCCTACACGGCGATAACTAATTTCTGCTACTAGGGTACCTTCTACCCTACACTGCGATTTTGTCTTCTTTATCCTGATAATTACACCCTACACTGGGACCCTAAGAACAAATAAAAACACGCATGTGACTAGTGCTAAAGCGGCCACATCATTACTTTATACCTCCTATCTGAGGGTAACTAAATTACGTCTAGATATGTAATTTGTTCACACGTTAAACAATGTGCGATCTCTGTTGAAGTTACGTCTTCGAAAACGTGGCGCACCAAGATGGCGTATTGAATCCTCGACCCGCGAATACTTGTGTCTTCCTTCTCGTGGACCAACACAAATATAAATTAAGTATGTATAAATCCCCAAACTCCCAGGGTAGATACGACCTACTTGTATATCTAGCTTCCCACACTTAATTTTACACCAGCTCCCTGGTACGGCTACTTGTTTCTTCCCACGCTCTTCAACGACCTGTTTTACTTCAGTCTATCTTCACCATCTGCCGTCACGTTCTTCCTCGCTCACGATTCTCTCTCGACAGGGCCTGCGCCGACGGAATCTCGCTCTCTCTGTTCCACCTAGTCGTCCAATGGTATCCCTATTTCCGTGATGTCTCAATACGTGCCACTAGCTGTCGCTATCCAACCTCGCTTTACGCTGACGTTTCCAACTACACAGTATGTGGTCATATACAGTCTGTCGCATAAAAAGCAAACAGGCAACAAATGAACAATTCAACAAACCAACTCGTTAACCATGTCAATAAATGAAGCCATAAAAAAATCAGTAAAGTTAGAAAGGCTATTTTAAATTGATGAAAATCATAGTAAATATACCAAAAGTTATAGGCAACGATTTTATACCGTTACAATATATATATATATATATATATATATATATATATATATATATATATATATATATATATATATATATATATATATATATATATATATATATTGTTCATGGAACACAAAGCAACCCAGAAAGGCGGCTCGAGGCGTGAAAATATATTTAATATTATTTTTAAGTAAAAAATATTTATATAAAATATTGTTATTATAAATCCAAATAATATAGTTTATAAGTAAGTAGGTCGCATAGAAATTATAATTATTGACCTGGAATTCCTCTTATGTTTATGCAATGAATAAATATGTTACAGTTGCAATTTGCGTTATTGAAGAATGCTGACTATTGCTGATTGCGCATTGTGAAGAATGTGGACCAATCAAGGTTATATATATATATATATATATATATATATATATATATATATATATATATATATATATATATATATATATATATATATACATCGTCGGCTTACTTGCAAAAGCTCCTATGTCTTATTTGTCACATTTTTCAGGAGACATAAAAAACTGTTTATTGTTAGTCATGCTACATATTAAAACTGCGTTTTAAATGTAAAGTTTACAAATTGGATTATTGATTCATAATTTTGCAAAAATGTTAGAAAATTTTGGAAATCTAACTTTTTTCATGGACATAGGAGGTTTTTTCAACTTATTTGGAATAATAATTAGACTTAGAAGCTTTTATGTTATTTATTCAAAATGAAAAATACAATTCTGGTGGCTAAATACAGAGTATATTATACAAAAATTAAGAAAATTAATCAGTGATGTACGGCAGGGTGTCGTAAAATAAATGATGATCTGGTGGAATAACATTTTTCAATTGCTGCAAATGATCAAATTTTGACTTCTTAATAGGAATTTGGTTTTTGTGCAACGAGCCAATTTCGGGATTATTTGAACGACTGATTCTTGTTCGTTTTTCTAAGAGTCGCCACTCGCTTGAAAATTCCAGCTTGTATTTAATTTCTAAGTTGGGAGAATATTGTAATGCACATAAGTCTGTAACTGTCGGATCCCCCGCTTTTGAACCTGGCCTGATGGAATTGTAGTATTTTAAAGTTGAAAAATTTTTAAAAAATGGGTGGCGCAGGTATTGTACATCAAATGGTCTTGGTTTCATTCTTGCCTCTTTGGCCGCCGAAATGTAGCAAGCGGGAGAATAGATCTCTCTGTTACGAATTTTTCGCTCTATGCATGAATGCATGCTGTCGCATTCCATTTGCGTATGACCAGACACTAAATATTTTTGGGTAATATAAATATTTTTAGTTTTGGCTAGGTGTAATAAGGCATTCGCTAACGTCGAATTCCGATTTTGATATGAGCAGCCATCACTGTAAAGTATTACTTCTTCGCCGGAACCAATCTGAAGCTTGGTTTCCAAAAAATAGTAAATTATGGAGCTGAATTCATTTGCAGTTACTCCTCCTTCTACCTCGTTCCAGATAAAGCAATATCCGTCCTTAGTTTTAAGGTTGTATAGAGTAAAGTTGTGTACAACTAATTTTTGTTTAAAATAGACCGCTGATGCTTTCAACATCGGTGCAAGCAATGTTGACTGTAGATCCATGGTAAAAATATTATTATGGTTTGCATTTTCTTTATCTCTGATCTTCTCCTGCCTGGCTGCGTTTTTCTTATCTATGTGTTTCTGATACACTTCCTTAGCAGTATTTCCCACCTGAAAACTAATACAGAGATCGCATTGATCCTTCTTAGGGCGAAACAAACTTAAATTTGAATCAACGAATTCTTCATGAAATGTTTTTATGGATAGAGCAATATGTTGTTTTTTCTCACAGTAACTTCTATACTCTTTATATAGAGCCATCTTAGACTGCCAAATTGGCTCTAAATATAATTTTTTAGAAGTTGCCCTACAGTAATGCGACTCCATTTTCGGGAGTTCTTGTAAAAAATGCCTCAAAATTGTTCGTTCCTGAGAAATTCTGTTGCTTTCCCGCATTCTGGGCACAGGCATTTGTCCTGGTTCGTCACGTTCTAATGACTTTGACCAATTTTGTAATGACCAAGAGCCAATTGACAATGTATTTAACAACATTGTACGGCAAACTCTTACTCTAACGCCATCCTTTTTTAAATGATAAACAAGACTGTTGTTTCTATGTGACACATCGTTGGTTTGATTTTTTTTTGTCTTTTGCTGGCACTACATCTACAAGCGTTTGAAGCGAAACTTTTCTTTCACACCAACTCAGATCTCTCCAAAAATGTTGGTCAATTTTTCTTCTGTCTTCTTCTGAAAATAGGTTACATTGGATCTTGGAATTTTGTGAACTTAATTTACATTGACAAGGAGGCTTCATTATTCTTTGTGCACGGTCACGTTGTTCCCATTTCCCTTCATCACTTCTTTTCAAACCTATATATTTTTCCCCTTTTTGCCTTTTTAATTTATTTTCTTCGCGATTCCACTTTTGCTTATCCGGTTTTCTCTTTCGTTTTGGGGCAATGCTTGCTTTTTTTATATCAATTTCTTCCACCTCCGAGTCTGTATCTGAAGAACTGTTTCCCTCATGATCATTCAGTTAATTTCCGTCACTTGACTCCGTATCAGTGTCACTTTCCGTGTTTTCTTCTATAATTTCAGGAGTTGCTCTTAAATTGTTATCAATCGTGGTTTCTTCGCTGTGTCCGGTTTGTTCAGTTGGTACCTTCATTTTTTTCATCAAATCGGTGTTTATTTCTTCTTCTACTACATTCTCTTCTATTGTTTCCTTTTCTAATGATTCCGTAAAGTTTGATTCGGCGAAAATGACTACAGAAACATCAGTTGGATCATTTTCCTGGTTAGTAGAGAGAATTCCGTAAGCTGCATTCATTTCCTTCTTCAGTTCGACTAGAGCTTGATCATATTCCTCTTCGTTTGGTTTCGTGGGAATAATTTCGTCAGGTAGTTCAATAGTTCCTGCTGTTTTCTGCATTGATGCATTTTCAGACTGGCGCGCCATAATCGTCATAAGCCTTCCTCTTGACAATCCAGTTGGTAATAATGCCATCTAGAAATCATTTTCTATTCGTGACAGAGTTCACAAAGATCTTTAATGCTGAGGTTAGAAGTTTTTATATTTTTTCAGAACTAATTTATCATATAAAATTGTGGACTAAATTTACTTAGGGCTTTAAACGAACTGGAAATTCGGTGGACAGCAGCGGGCGTCACAACTTACAACAAGAAAGGAGAAAACAGAAGAAGCAGAACGTAGTTGTATAGATTCGTACTTTTACATTACCTTTACGTAAGATAATAGTAACTATAATTTTAGTGTTAAAGTAATAACATAAAAAGTACAGGAAGAAACAATCAACGTAAACGTTGTTGAATACTCCTAAGTTTTTATGTAGCAGAAGCAAAAGGTATCTTTCAAAACCTCCTAAGTCGTGTTTACTTTTTAACATAAAAACTTACTTACCTTAGACATTCCGTAAGTATCCATTTTGTCACAGTAATTTAGCATGAAATACTCGAAAAAATAGTTTATTTGAGACCGCCAAAATTAACCTCTACTTTGCGTTTGGTTTCTTAGACATAGGAGGTTTTGTTTCCCAGATTAGCAGAGGCAGACATGGGAGCTTATGATATTAGTTCCTAGATGGTGCCACATGCACAATAGACTTAAAAGGTTTTGCCGTAAGGAAGATTACGCCCCACAATATTCATTGCCATCAAAAACTTAAATTCGGCAAAATACAGACTTAGGAGGTTTTGCAGGTAAGCCGACGATATATATATATATATATATATATATATATATATATATATATATATATATATATATATATATCAGTGTTTGTATACATTAAGAGATATTTTTGATTAGATTCTTAGAATGCAAAGACGCGAGACTTTTTAATTTAATTATGTACAGATTTGGTTTTAAATTTTATTCGGTTAAGTTAGTTTAAAAAAGTTGTTAATTCTTTTGATTATTTATAAAAAATTTATTACAAATTACATCGTTACCATGTCCATATTTTCCCAGTTATAAAAAAACTTAATCCCTAATTAACCTCCGCTCCTTAAACACAATATATATATATATATATATATATATATATATATATATATATATATATATATATATATAATTGAAACCCACCCCGGTTATGTCTTCTAGAGAGCCTATTTCGCGCTCATTTTAAGAAATTTTTTCAAAATTCAAAAGTCAATATCTCATCATTAGTGATTTTTTTAAAAGAAGATACACTAAAAGAAGTTATAAGCATTTAAAAAAATGGGTGTCACTGGTGATCAGAAAAACACACAAGCCAAAAAATTTTGCGTGGGTAACAAAATATATTGTAAATTACAGACAGAGATTAAGTGTTTTGGCAAAAAGGTCAAGAAGTACTACAAAAATCACTTGAAAATTTTCTATTTTTTTTTGAAACGTCAAAGTCTCAAATACTCAAAATTTGCAGTTTTTATACAAAAAAACGTGCAACGAATACGCGTCATGTAGAAGATATGTCGTAAGAAGTGTGTTTTACAAAACCTTAAGTTTCAGCTTCAACCGCCATTTTCCATCATGTTACTAAAATATTTCCAGAAAATTTATTTCAAATAAACCCTTTACCTGATGGTTTATTATTATTTTTAGTTATAGAGTTTATGGTTTAACAGTTTATAATTTTTTGAGAATTTTCGTGGGAAAAATTCACCATTGTGGCTTCAACACCGTGTAACCTGTAATTGTTCTCTGAAGTGTAGAGTATGTATGTGTTTATAAACTATTAAGAGTTGCAATCTTACTTGGATTCAAGTAAATATATTTGATTTGTTCGCGTTATGTTCTGATATGCTTTAATATAATAAAAGGTGTATATAATATTGATCGCGCAATACAAAATGAATAGCAAACATGTCAGATCTATAATCTTCTCTGATCCGTTGGTCTCCTATGCTTTATCCATCACACCGACAGCCAGAAAGCCGATACCTCTTTCCTACTTCTTTTATGTAGACATATGCGAAATAGATGTTAAGTCAATCTCTCAACAAATCGATTTCCATCTGGAGAATTATGTTTGCCAGTAGCTTTTCAAACTGTGATTTATTGTTGAAACATTACTGCGACATGGAAAGGCTCTAAGTATCTGGAAATATTGCTATAATAGGACAGTTCTGCCTATAAAAAATGAAGCGACATGCTGGAGAATAATAAAAGTGCTGAAAGGGAATTGTATTTTTTAATGCACTTTTCATTTTTCACTGCTACAGGTCATACCTTTGACATAATGCTGGTGATGGAGGAAACGATAAGCTATTGTATAATATGCTTTTGCTTGGTATAACATTTAGATAATGTATAAATATGTATAACATAATGCATCATGTAATATAATATATTAGAAGGGTGTCGGTGGTTCAGGGGCAAGAACGTGTGCCTTTTCAGTACAAACTGTACAATTAACATCAACCGAGGTTCTGGCATTGTATTTGAGCAAGTTGAATGTCTGCACGTTCCGCCCTTCGGAGGGGGCGTGAAGCTGTCGGTCCCGTGTCCTTGCGATGTTGGGCACGATATACTGCAAGGAGCATTATTTCAAAGTAATTACCAACTTTTATTACTACTAATGATTTAGTTAATAATTTAAACTTTCAGTTTAAACTGTACAATTTTAAATAAATGTTTTGTAGACATTAAAAGTTTAGTTAAAGTGCATAGGTATGTACTTTTTCTGGATTGACTTTGACCAAACGCATAATTTTTTCAGATTTTTAGTACAAAGTTCTGACACTTTAGATCAATAACTATTTGCTTGGTAATAGATTAATAACTGTTAGCTCGTTATCTTGATATCACGCTAACAATATACAGGCTGACGCATTGAGACCGAAACAGACCGATTTGCGTCCAGAGAATATTTTTTTTAAGAAACGCTGAAACACGTCAATTTTAATATTGAGGGGGACATGTTTTGATATAAAACTCAACTTTGTCACATCAACCCCTTAAGGGTGATGATGACAATTAAATAGGGAACATGGGTCGAGTGTTACATCATTTGAAAACTCTTTGTTTTCTGAATTCAGCACACAAATTTTTTTGGAAGTTTTATCATCTTGTTTAAAAATTTTTCACAGTTGGATTTGCAAGAACGTATTTCATTCATTGTGATAAGGAATTCACTAATAAGTCAATTTTTCGTTAAAAAAAACTAAAAAAACAAAACCAACCGTTCAAAAATGTTTATTCAGTTAATTAAGTGTTCAAATAGTCGACCACCAGCTTCCATACAAAAGTACAAATATTGTTCAAAACGAGCCCTGACATTCTGAAGCATTTGTGGAGTTATTAGACGGCATTATTTATCAATGCGTCGTCGTAATTCTTCCAGAGACTCCGGTTCTGTTGTGAAAATTCTACACTTTACATGACCCCATAGAAAGAAGTCTAAAGGAGTTAAATCCGGTGATCTAGGGGGCCACTCAATAGCACCTCTACGTCCAATCCAATGCTGTGAAAACTCTCTGTTTAAAAACTCCCTAACACGTTGTGAAAAATGCGGAGGAGCTCCATCTTGTTGAAACACTAATTGATTTTCTTGATAGCGATCATCATTTTCAATAATGTCAATTAGTAGAGTGTAAACAATATTTTCTAGTAAATCCAAATACGTTTCGCCGCTCAAATTGCTATCAAGAAAAATTGGATCGATGAAACGGTCTCCAAAAACGCCAGTCCAGAAATTCAATTTATGTGAGTTTGAGCGTGGATGCGTGAAAATTTCTTGGATTATTACCTGCCCAATAAGGACAATTATGACGATTGACTGTAGAGTTTAATAAAAACGTACACTCGTACAGATATTGAACATAAAGTTCTCTTTATCATCTATTCGTGCAGTCATAACTTCACACAACTTCAGCCGCCGATCAAAATTATCTTCATTCAGTTGTGGTACAAGATGTATTTTATTCGGGTGAAATTTATGATGTTTTGATATGCGCTGAATAGTTCTTCTTTTGATGTTTGAAACAGTGGCCAATTTTCTCGTGCTCAAAGTTGGGTCTGCAGAAATTTGTCCTAAAACTTCAATCTCAGTAGTCTCATTTCTAACCGGAAATTCACGTTCAGGATCCCGTTTTTTGTTGGCTACTAAACCACTTTGTCGAAACTTTGCACCTAACTCCAAAATGTATTTTCTGTTAACATGTCTGTTCGGATGTAGTTCATTAAACAGTCATCGTTTTTGAAAAAAAAAAGAGTAATTATTTCAACTCTTTCTTCTACAGAATACACCATTGTGAAATTAATTTTCGGTAGAACTATCAATTATCAAACCGACCGATAAACTGAAATAATAAACCGCATTTATCTCATTCCGATAAGAAATGTTCTGACAGTCAATTTTTTATTTACAAACCAACAAAACATTGACTATCAGCACATTTCTTATCGGAATGAGTGAAATGCGTTTTTGCATCTTCAACTGTGAATAATTTTTAAACGAGTTGATTAAACTGCCAAAAAAATTAGTGTGCTGAATTTAGAAAAGAAAGAGATTTCAAATGATGTAACACTTGACCCATGTTCCATATTCAAAATATAATGGTTGTTATGACCACCCTTAAGGGGTTGGTGCGACAAAGTTGAGTTTTATGTCAAAACATTTCCCCCCCAATATTAAAATTGACGTGTTTCTTAAAAAAAATTCTCTGGACGCAAATCGGTCTGTTTAGTTTTCAATGCGCCACCCTATATAGTTAATACTGCTAATGAGCATTAAAAGAAAAACTTTGTAAGGAAGTGTATCTCAATAACAACAGAAATAAAACACAACAAAAGTTTTTACTAATAGTTTGACACTTAAACAGTGGGATAGCGGTTTGTCTGTTAATGTTGACAATAAGTCAGTTATTAGGAATTGAACTTAAAAAAATTTCGTGATTCCACAAGTGCGTTATAGTAGTGAATTTTTATAATAATTGTACACTATTACTATGATATATTCTCAAAACTAATTCTTTAAATTTAAATGTACTTTGGAGATCGGTTTTAGAGACCCAGGAATTATTTGAAAAAAAATATATTTTATATAGAGCTAAAAAATTAAAGTTTGATCTGAGATATAATATGCAGGTACTGGAAGTGTCTTTAAAAAATTGTATTACAAATTTCCTTGAAGTTACAAAAGTTTTTCAGAAAAAAAAAATAATTATTTACAAAGGGAATGTACCTCTCAAATTATAAATATTGCAGGTATTTTTCCTTATTATTTGCTTGCATGGTTTTGTTTTAGTCAACGCCTCCAGGTTTTGCAAACAATAAACAACAACAATGGTTTTTTAAATTAAAAATTTGTAGTTATCCGCGAAGTTTATTATGTTATTTTTGTTTTATTTGGTACCCACGTGCGTTTACATGGGTGTTACTATGGTTCAAGATTGATGATTCTAGCTTAATAGGAAATTTATTGAGCTACATAATTTGAAATATTTTGACAAAAATTTTCTACTATAACATACTTGCTGCACCCAGACCCTTTCCAATACATATTTACGGTTGCTGTATCAATACTTTTTGAAAATGATAAAATATTGCAGCTTACTATGTAAAACTGACAAACAAGGTAACCCCAAAATCATTTTTGAAAAAAAATACGAAATGAGATGACAATTGAAACACAAATTGAAAATCTCGGTTCGCTGGTTTGTCGCGGGGGTTCTGCTTTCCCTTATGCATGCTTACAATTACCCTCAATGCATAAACAAAAACGATTTAAGCAAGAAAAAATCCTTCGGAGCAACCCCTAAGACAGTTTGTGTCCAGTAAATATAATTTTAAGGAAGTATAGCTACAAAATAGGATTAATCCAGCTTAAAGAGGTCCAAACAAGCTGTTGATTTTGTACTTCCTGCTCATATTTTCTTTTTATATTTTTATATTCTTCTCCGCCCAGCACCCAAATTCGCTCTTGCTTTCGTAACTCTCTTGTGGGCTGTTTGCAAAAAATTATTCTTGTGGTATGGGAATTCAGAAGGGGTTCCAAGTATATCTCTGAAAAGATTTTTCTAAACACTCCCTGTGTTAATCTGCAAATTTACCGAAAATTTAATTTTTTATTACAAACGAAATCCATCTATGAAATTATAGGAGGCAGCTAAGTATTTTTTCATATTAATTGCTTGAATGATCGGTTTTAATCACTCAAACGAACTAGTTTCTGCAAACAAAATAACAAAAAAGGTTTTTTAAAACAACTTTGTAATTATCTGTGAAGCTCATTGTGTTATTCTTTTAATTTAGTATCTACGTTGCTTTTATATAGATTTTACTATGTATCAAAACTGACGATTCTAGTTTAGTGTGAAATTGGGTTACCAACATTTAACATATTTATATGAAAATTTGTTACCATAACGCATTTGAATTATTTTCAACACTTATTTACTATTGCTGTATCCATACTTTTTGAAAATGAAATAAATATAAACAATACAAAATTTTGAAATTAACACTTTAATAATTTAACCTAAACATTTATTTGCATAATTTTAACTAGGGATATATATATTTTGTAGTAGCTACCTAAAGATTATAAGTACTTACTGTATTAGTTTGAGGTAGGTATATCTCTTCTTAAAATAATTTGCTTCGCTTTGGCAATACCTACCAATGATTTCTATAGAGAGTTCAGTAAGCAATACATACAATACCTACAATCTACATGCAGTTTACCTATCACTTTCATATTTGTTGCATTGGATGCTTCAATCATAATATACTACTACAGTCATTTTGTTAAAGTTAAGTTGAAATTAAAAGTTGGATTACTATTCACCTACTATATAGGTACCTAGTTGTTTTATATTATAAGATCCTAATAAGGTATTAGCAATTATCATCAACGTAGTCAATTTCGAGGTTATACGATGCGTAAATCGCACACTCTTCTCTGTGACAAATATCTACGTGTGGTCAGAATAACTAGGAGAAAGAGACAGGTGACTTTTAATTTTAAATACCGTGAACGTGAAGAATGGGAAGCTTAATATTTATACACAATAACACGTCGTTCTAGATTGCTTTTAAACAAATTGAAATACTTTCATTAAATTTAGTATCTATAGTATATATTCGCATGCTAAAATTTAGCGCTTTTGGACGCAAACTTTGTCCCGGTATAAGGAAAGAAATGTCCAAGGGTGATAATTTACACAATTGTTAGTTGGTTGTACATTGTACATAGCTCTATTTATAAAATTTTGTGTAAACTAGAGCTATCGTGACAACATACTACTTGGTCCTGCATCGAGATGACGTCACTCTCGTATCTCTCACAATGTTCTCGAGGCTGACATCTCGCAACAAGTTCCATTGTTTAGATTTTTATCTACGATTTATTCTAATAGCACAGCATTACAGATAACGTCATCGGTCTTTGTCCAACATTGTAGATATTGCATTACAAAATCTGAAGTGATGTCGAGGATTATTTTATTATTACTTTCGAATAACTTTATTTTCCTTTGATCAAACGACTTAAAAAATGGTACACAACCGTCTATATTCTTTAATGTTGTAAGTTTTCGTTTCAATCACTTAGACAATTTGAGAGATGTTGCATTTAAAATAATATTTTATAATTGTTTATTGAGAAAATTGGCCGTTAAGATTTGATGAACGAACCCACTCAGGCCATTAGCAAAATAAGGGTAATTCCCAAATTTGGTCCAAATCAGTGAATATTTTTTTGAGTTATCAGCTGGATACACACATATATATATATATATATATATATATATATATATATATATATATATATATATATATATATATATATATATATATATATATATATATATATATATATATATATATTAAATGACCATGGAAATGAGTTCCAGAGGCCATATTTCGCGTTTATTTGAAGAAATCTTCCGAAAGTCTAACCATCGATTAATTTTCTTAATAAAAATTCACTAAAATTGGTCTTGTACGGTAAAATAGTTTACTATATGAATATATTACTACATATTTAATATAAAAATAAAAAAGGAGTGAAACAGCAAGTGAATTTATTTACTTTAGTGCTGTATTTGATATTATCTGAAAAAGACATTATAGGCGACAATGTGAAATGTAATTTCGGTAAATTTTCAGTTTACTGCAAAGAGGGTTTTTTGATTTTTTTCAGAAACATGCTGAGAACTTCCCTTGGATGCAAAAGCCACAATTTGGTGCAAACAACCCCCAACAACCTTAAGGGAGCAAGAATTAGTAAGGTTGTTGGGCGGGATGAAAATCTGAGCGGAAAATGCTAAAAAAACATTTAGTCGGACTTTGAAATGATGCGTTTTTCACATTTTGCAATAATACTTCCTTGAAACCCTGTCTGCCCCGAACAACACCCATATTCGCCCAGGTCCAGTGACTTTCTTGGGGGTTTCTCCCAAGAAATTTTTCTTGTGCTTTATGCTTGGAATGTAGTTTTATACATGGACAATAGAAAGGAGGACCCCCCGTGGTTTTGGGTGAGGGGAAGAACCCCTCTTCATCCTGGGGTTCTTTTTCCCCTTCTGCATGCACACAATCACCCCCAATGCATGAAACAACAGAAATCTTTTTTGTTCCCCTTTCTAGTGTATATTTTGTTGAGTATATTTCCTGTGTATCAACTGTTTTGTTGAGTTTTGTATCCAAATTACTGTATATGTATTTATATGTTTTTGCTTGTATTTCTTTAACTTATTTTTCACCGTTCCTTATTAAATAAAGTAACGTTTTATAACTTTTAATATAAGGCTAGATAACTATGATATATTATTCTTATGAAAATTCACTACAACAACGCACTTGCTGCGTCCCGAGAATTTTTATGAAAATCCAGGCGCAAGAATTATTATTAATACCAGCATATATGGTTTGTATATAGTGAAATTGTATAATTGTGGAAAATAAAAAAAAATATGAGATACCTATGACCAGAAAAACAAGTAAAAAAATATATATAAAAAAATTATAAAAAAAATAAAAAAGAAAAAAAAAAGAAAGAAAAGAAAAAAAATTAAAATCTATATATATATATATATATATATATATATATATATATATATATATATATATATATATATATATATATATATATATATATATATATATATATAGAAATAAAGAATTAAAAAAAAAGGGAAAAAAAGTTGTAAAATAGGTATAACATAAAGTATAAGTAAATACTAGAATTGTAAATATAGGTCTAGATGACTGAAATTTGTGTGATATGGCAATTCTGCATGAAAGCGCAATCTTCCCACTCAAATTGGGAATTCAAAGTAACTAAAAAAGTCTGTGGCCAATGAGACTACAAACCCGAGGCCAAACCACTCTTCACACGCAATACCAGCATATTTGTCTACATTACTTACACAGAATATCATATGAATAAGATTGAAATTTTGCTGATACCTATTTGACAAGATATGTAAATAACCAGAGACTATGTAAATATTAAACATTTTGCACATACTGTCACCATGAGTACCTACTAACAAACAAATAGACGGCAATAGAATTTTGTTTGAATTGGTTATAAAAAAAACTAAATCACCGGCAGTCATATTTTCAGCTCCGCTTGTCACACATTATTATTTCCAATCAAATGCTGTGTAGGCGACAATTTAATCACAGAATTTGTCTTTTACATACACTGGTAATTAATACTCGAAACAAACTCATTCAGCAAACACACCATATAATGAAACGTAGCTATTTCATTTAATCTCGAAACAATAGAAAGTACATTTGCAGAGCACTCTTCGTTATATACAGGTAAATCGCCGCGTGGGAAACAATAAATTCGCTAAGCTGATTAGCACTCAGTATCGCAGTCAGCTCCGTTCCCATTCGCAATTGAGAGCTAATCCGAATGAACTGCTCAAGCAGATACTGCTTCATATAATAGTAATGCGCTTCCAGATAGCTGATATTTATATTCGGAGTTAATTTAGCTGGCAAATTTATTTCGGATTCAAGAAAAGGCTATTCAGCACTTTGTGTAGGTTTTCACTGTCTGATTCATAAAAGCTAATAAGATGAATTTTTATTTTCAGAAGACCCCAGTTTTAGTCAGCCGATATCAAACCTCACAATTGCTGTGGGTAGAGAGGCAGTGCTTGCTTGTCACGTGGAAGATCTCGGCTCTTATAAGGTAAATATCTTAAATTGCTCTGTTTAATTTTCGATTTATACGTTTAAACGAGGTGGTTATATGTTTTATAGCCCATTTAAAGTTAAAGTTTTATACGCTTAAGGTATCCGCGTTTTTTAATGTATTAATAAGTGCTCTGACCTTTTGTCCGAGGTTCAAGTTTAAGTTGAAGTTCCTTCCATCATACACCAGCGATTCTCAAACTGTCGAGCGCGTCCTAGTAGTTTGACGTGATTAAACAAAATAGGGGGCACAAACATATCGAGAAAAAATATATTGTTAAAAAATTTACTTAACTTACTGAATAAAAAGCAATAGAAGACACCTCTATAGGATTTTTATGTAATTTACTGAAAGATAAGCAATATAATACACGTGCATGGGTGTTCAAGGAGCGGAGGATATGAAGGGATAATTGTTTTATAACTGGGATGGGACATGGTAAAGTTGTAATTTGTAATAATATTTTAATAAGAATAAAAAGAATTAACAACTTTTTTTTAAACTAACTTAACCTAATAAAATTTAAAACCAAATCTGTACATAATTAAATTAAAAAGTCTCGCGTTTTTATATTTTAAGAATCTAATCAAAAATCTCTCATATTAGTTTCTACATGTTTAAAGCAAAAGTCAAAAGTCTCTTAATGTATAAAAACACTGCTATTTATCACCTTGCATGTGACATACTTCACAAATTGCAAACCTCATCAGTCAGCATTCCTTATACTGTACTCTGCAATTCCAACTTGTTTATTATTTATCTAAACATGTAATATGAGCAACTCCAGGTCAATAATTATAATTTCTATGCGACCTACCTAATTATAAAAGATATTACTTGGATTTATGCTAGCGAATTTTCGTATAACTATTATAATATAAAATTAATATTAAATATATTTTCACGATTAATAGTGCCCTCTTGGATAGTTTTCTGTTCTATGAATAATAGGATTGTATCAACATTACACATATAACTCACCAACTTTAAATTAAAAACAAGATTAATAATTATTATGTGTGACTCCCTCGGATCTGACTTGCAGGGTAAAGTTGTTCGAAAGAAGGTTTAATGTTAGAAATTGGCACTCTAGGCTCTTTTTATATATTTATTTGAGATTTGAATTATGTTTTCAAAGCAGAGAATCCGGTTTAGCAAAGATAGGATGTTGAAAATTGTAGTAATATAGGATATGCTATGGTTTTTAGAGCAGAAAAGTCGTCATCCAACCCTGCAATATAAAACACGACAATCATAATAAATATCATACAAACAACACCTTTATAATATATATATATATATATATATATATATATATATATATATATATATATATATATATATATATATAGATATATATATATATATATATATATATATATATATATATATATATATATATATATATATATATATATATATATATATAATCGACCTAGTTTTTGCCGGAAATTTTTTATATCTCCGGAAAAACAAGGGTAGGGCAATTGGTACGCAGGTTAACACCATAAAAAATCAGCTATGTACCAAAAATTTTATCTGCAAGTTAAAAGCAAAAAAGGTATTATAGGCAATTAGGCATTAAAAATGTTGGGTGCCACTGAGAAAAACGTGCAGAAAGAAAATATTTTGTGAGAATAACAAAATCTGTTGCATATTACAGACACAAATTGAGTTTTTTTGAGGCAAAAAGGTCAAGAAATGCCGGAAAAATTACTTTGAAAATGTTATGGTTTCTCTTTTTGAAACCTCAAGGTCGTGACTTGAAATTTTAAAATTGACAACTTTTATGCAGAAACCCTGACACGAATACGGGCTATGTAGAGAAAATGTTGTAAGAAGTGGGTTTTACAAACCCATTCGTTTCACCTTTAACCGCCATTGTCCTTGATTTTACTAAAATGTTTCCAGATAATCCATTTAAAATAGAGCCTTTCCCTGATGCTTTGGCTTAGTTATAGAGTTTATGGTGTAATACTTTAGTTTTTAACGAATATTTTCTAAAAGGATTATTGAGGAGACCGCGACGAAAAAAGTGTCTTTAAATGAGCGCGAACTAGAACCTGTAGAACCCATATGCGGTGCTGGTTTCGGTTTATGGTGTCTTGAAGAGGGAAGATATTAAGTTCACATATAAATCCAAAGACCCTGTGAAGAAGATCCTAGTTCACAATAAGGATTACATTTCCCACCTTAACAAGGTAAAAGTATATTCTCACTCGCGTTGATCCCCAATGCAACACCGCCTATATAGTTTGCGTAACCGTTTGGACTAAGTGTTGATGTTTGACATTAGCTTTCGTTGTACCATTGTGCTTTCTGTAGCTACTGTGTAATGCTCTCATGTAGGACTTACCAAAAACATAGTTTCTGACAAACATATTATTATATTCTAGGTGTCATTAACCCCTGAATATGGTCCACATGAACCAACACGTTAAAAATAAAAAACATTGTCTGTTGAAAAAAACATATCCTTTAATCATGTAAATTAGAAACTTAAAACTCTTAATTTTGTATAAAATTGATATATAAAGAGACAGTCTTGAAAATGTAATTCAAAGGTAGTATGCTATTCAAGATTTACTTCTTATTAGTCACCAATATATTACAGAATATTGCGAAAAAATTTTTTAATTAAGTTTATGTAATGGTATGGAAAACGAGAAACATGTTCTTCTAATAAAACACAATATAGAAGATACAGTCAAGACAAAATGAGCATAGACACTTTTCAAACAGAAACATTCTGGGTTTGATTTTGACATCCCTCCAAAATATCATTTGCTTTGCGTGCACCGTATGATTTGAGATGTGACTTTTATGAAAGGTTTCTTGCACGATATACATGCAACCTATCCCGTAGTGTTGAACCAGCAGCTTTTCGACACTGCTTTTGTCGCCCTATAAATGGTTGCCTAATGGTACCTCTTTAGGCGACACCAAAGAAACTGTGCATTTTTTTGCAAATTCGTTTAGGAAGCCCACTGTCAATGGGGTAATTGGTTTCATCTTGCAGCAGAAGACTATTGTTTTTACTAATGAAAATAAAACGTTTTGCCTTATTAAACGCAAAATGCTATGATGAGAGATTCTTCATTACTTTTTGATCTTTTCACTCTAGTCGAAAACTCTCCAGTCAATACTTAACCTCCAAATAGTTAGAATGCTTATAAATTAAATAATCATATTAAAAAGGTTACACAATTAGTGATGGCTTCTTTATATCCGTTTCAACCAGACCAAAACCAGGTGGGGGAATGAAGGAATGTCCAACCATCGGTAAAATTATTTCTAGACAATTGATATTTTTTTTGCGCCTCTTCTTGAAACCAGTTGGCTAGCCATCACTGGAGTATTTTTGTTTTGGCCGCCACAGCCGTCAGCGAATATATTTATTTTTGTTAGTGTTAGTAAGTTAACCATCGAACAGCTAATGCTATAGCATTAAAAGTTTTCGGGGATTGAATTTTCGCCTTAACTATGAAAAGTCTGGACGCAGCAAGTGCGTTATGATTTGAATTTTCATAAAAATGTTTTAAATAGCAAATATGTGTTTTTTTTAAGAAAGCAAACATCAAATTTGGTTACCAGCATAACATATATAATAGAAACAATGTACCATATTTCATGAAAATAACTTTAATATTTGAAAATGTACAAAAAATCTTCGAAAAAAAACTTAACATGTTCCCGAAAAAACTAGTTTCCTGTCCAACGAACCTTATAGGTTAATAGCAAACTGAGCTATTCAAATTTGCGGCATTCAATCAAAATTCGCTATCATAACGCACTTGCTGAGTCTCTAATTTATTTTCTTACAAACATGCATTATAATTCCGTTGTCGAAATTCCATACATTTAATGTCAGCTCAGAACTGGTACTGACCGGGGAAATCCGTCTGTCAAATTGAGCCAAATCATTGTTTAATATATTTCAACTAAACAGATTTTTCTGGATAACGAACTTATTCAAGCCACTGGGAAAAGAAAGGTACTCGCCAAATTTGATCAAAATCGGCCCATTATTTTTTGAGTTATCGATGTGATATATATATATATATATATATACATATATATATATATATATATATATATATATATATATATATATATATATATATATATATATATATATATATATATATATATATATATATATACATATATATATATATATATATACATATATATACATATATATATATATATATATATATATATATATATATATATATATATATATATATATATATATATATATATATATATATATACTCTGTAAATTCATGTGTCATCGATCTGAGTAATATTTTATCTTTTTGTGGCGAAACTAACAATTTTATGAGAAAATATCGAGACATAAAAAAGTTGCTAAATGAATCCTTCTTTCTAAATGATTTTTTTAAATTGAAAACGGTACACACAATAAAAAGTACTGATAAAAAATAATGTAATGGTAGGTTTTTTCACCCTCTTGTGATAACATTATAGGGTTATAAAATCCTTTTAAAACTGTCATTTTGTTAGCCCTATGCATCTGCAAAATTTCGTTTTTTAAAATTATTCCATAACGGAGAAATTTAATGAAAACTTTTTTTTTGCCAAAATTTCAAAGGGCTGTAACTTGGAGGAGAAGGGGTTTCAAGAAAAACTTTATAAAAAAGACACCCCTTATTATTTGCCAAAGAATCACCCTATATATATATATATATATATATATATATATATATATATATATATATATAAATTGATACAGACCTGGCACTTATGTTCAATGTGACGTAGGTCGTGCTCATTTGAAGAATTGTTTTCAAAATTCAAAACTCGCGATCTGCTCACTAGTGAATTTTTATTCCACGAAAATTCACAAAAAAGTATGTTATAAAAGTTCAGTGGCATAATAAAATATCTCTTTACCACGTTCAAGTAAACGTATAGTCCTACTGACAAAGACGAAGTATTGAATTGCAAATTCAGCAACCACCCCTGAGCAGACATCTAATTAGTTTGCTCAGCCTTGTATTATGACATTATCAGCGGACTTCTGTCTCCTGCACCACATGAGGACGACGCTATCGTATTTTCGATAAGTTTGTCGTTTGATTAATCTTGTCGCCACGTCGAGATAAATGCCTTGAAGATGTTCAAATAATGGAGCTCATTCAATTTCAGGGTTTAGATAATAAAGAGTTTCATATTCTGATTTAGATTTATCACCGACCTAAATAACTTGTTCATAGGAAGACGTGATGAAACATTTTGCAAGATTTATTTTAAAAATTTTAATCCCCCAAACGTGATAAACATCATAGCTGTAGGTTATTTTTCAAAGAGGATTACTCATGTAAAAAAGTAAGCTAAATAAATGTAAGCTGTGTAAAATTAAATATGAATATACGCAGTATGTGCGTTGCGGTTACAAATTTTGAGACATAACACACAATAATTTAGTATTTTCTATCCGGGGTCAGTTTCGATTTTTATATGTTGTGTTATATATATATATATATATATATATATATATATATATATATATATATATATATATATATATATACTGTGTCCACGGATTGAGTGTGGGTATAGTACAAGTGACAAAAAATTCCGAATTAGATTATGATATTCTGGGAATCGCTCCTGCTTTGTCCTAAACTGAGATGTTGAGAAAATGAATAAAATCAATTAATATACAGGGTGGTTTATAACTGATGTAATAAAATGTATTAAGATACCGCAAAAAGTTATTAACAAAAATTATTTAGAATTGAAATTTATGACAGGCTCTCAATTTTCAAACTGACCAGCCTACTATGAATTTTTTTAGCTGCGAATCTATTTAAATGACGTTCGTCGGCTTCTGTCATTAGGTGTACTTTAAAAAATACTTGAAACTGCATTAAAAAAGTCTTTACCATAATTAAACTTGGGGTAGGTTTGCTTTCATCTCAACCAATAAAAAAAGTAAAGTAAACGCACAATTGGACATTCGAAGCAGTAATTGACGAGTTGCATGGCTACTTGAGCTCTGCCTTGTTGTTAGTTTCCCGGGATACTACTCATTTGGAAAATTGAAATTTCGATTTTATTTGTCACGTACGGCAAGCTTCTGTATTTAAAAATGTTAACAACAGAACAAAAAGTGTTTATTGTGCAGTGCTATGGTTTGGGTGAAAAACAATCTTATCAGGGAGTGATAATTCCTTGAACGCTGGCCAAATTATTCGGTTTCCGCTAGTGGTGTAAAAACGTTGTTACAAAATTTATGGGAGTGTTTTAAATGTTAAGAAGACAGAATCCAACCTCAATGAATAAGACAATGCTGGAGCTGAATTAGCTATGGATTCTGTTAGGTGTTTTCCGAAATTATCATTAAGAAAAAGGGCATTAGAAATTGGCAATATTAGCAAATCGCATTTGCAACAAATTTATCGTACCAACAAGATGAAATTTTTCAAAGAAAAACTTATACACACTTTGAAAGAAAATGACAAGTCAAAACGATTAGATTTTTGTTTATGGTACGGCGAGCAATATCTACAAAATCACAATTTTGGCAGAAGTATTATGTTTTCGGACGAATCCACTTTCACCAGTAATGGGGTGGTAAATTCCCAAAATGCACGGCATTGGTCTACGGGAAATCCAAATTATAGAGTTAATTGCAGAAGACAATGCCATAAAAAAGTAAATGTGTGGTGTGCTGTTTCTTACACTGGGATCATTGGGCCATATTTTTCTGGGCAGAATATGACCAGTACAGTTATCTGGAAATGCTGGAAAATATTCTTCAAGACCATTTGCATAACATGTCACTAGAAGATAGACAGACAGCATACTTTCAGCATGACAGCCACCCAGCATATGCAACACTAATCGTTCGAGAATGGTTAGATCGCGAATTTCCTGGGCGGTGGATTGGTCGATATGGGCCAATACCTTGGCCTCCCAGAAGTCCCGATCTTACCATAATGGACTTTTATTTACGCGGCTCCATTAAACAACTATCTTGATTTGTTGAAACTGAGGTTGGGAGAGGCAATTGACCGTATTCCAATTCAACATATTCAAAATGCCTACAAAGCATATACTAAACGGGCTGAGTTATGTGTATCGGTTGGTGGCAGCACATTTGAATAATTTTTTTATTTTTCGTTGTACGTTTTGATTTTTGTTAGCAATAAACGTTTTGTATTTTACTAAAAAAATATTATTTAACATTGCATGGTTACTTACTTTGCGCACCTGCATTCATAAAACCACAGGTAAAAAGCTCCATGTTGATAGGGAAAAAATGTTAATAATTTATTTGAAAATTCAAAGTAGGATGATCTGGCTGAAAATTGAGAGCCTGTCATAAATTTTAATTGTCTCTAAAACTCAAAAATATTGGGCCGATTTTGATTACAGTTGGTTAGTACCTTCCTTTTGTAAGTGGCTAGGACGTGTTGGTTAGTCAGAAAAATCGGCATACGTTTTCCCGGAAAGTTTTGTGTTACCTTTAGGGAAAAAATATATCTCTAGAAATAAAAAAGTAAGGGCAACCAAATTTGGTACGCATATTTGCATTATAAAAGGTGAATCATGTGCCAAAATCTATGTCTGTAAGTTAAAAGAAAAAAACGTTATCGGCATTTAAAAAAGAAAAATTTGTGCTCTTCCTCAAAACCTCAAAGTCTTGATTTAAAACGTCAAAATTGGCAATATATAGGCAAATAACTTAAAATACATATGGGCTATGTAAAGAAAATGCCGCAAGAAGAGCGTTCTACAAACCCTTAAGTTTCAGCATCAACCGTCATTGACTTGACATTGTCTTACTAAAATAGACATTCCAGAAAATTCATTTCAAATAGACATTTGCAACGTCCCCAAACTTCTTCTGAGGTTTCTTATGGGCAACAGTTGATATATGCCCCACTTCGAGTATAGTGACCTAACAGTTTCTCAACTCTAACCTCATAAAGATTTCTCAAACTCTTCAGGTCTACAGACAACATCAGACAGGCATTATAATCGGTAATGTTGCCGGTACATATGTGGCCGCCAGGTTTTAAACAGTGGAGCTGGGCGTGGTTCTTCAACAAGATATTCATAAAGAGCGCCTTTACATTAGTCTTACAACTATCACTGGTTATTTAAAAAGATGTTACTAATTAATTATCATCAACTTACAGCTGATCCAACTCCAATCAAGGACCGTTGAACCTCTGGGTGGCTGCACCTCGTGCTTACTGAAAGAGAAACACACTCGCCTATATCCTATATATATATATATATATATATATATATATATATATATATATATATATATATATATATATATATATATATGCACCAGGGCGACACCTGAAACCAACAAAAACAAAAACAAAAACAAAAACAACTTCCTCAAAATACAATACAATAAAATTCTGATTTATTCAAACACTGTACGTAACCTACAAAGATGACATAACAAACCAATCGTCAATCACTAGTACACACAATTAGGTATTGGCATAAAAATGTAAATCAAATGATCTATAAACAACAGTTAAGTTCTCTAAAACATGTTAACATAGAGTCGATATTGCTCTCTGTGGGTGACTTGAAATCTTACTAAGTTACTAAACAGTGGTATATACAAGACGTGCACACACTTACTTCACATACTATAACAAAATAACAGCAAACAAATCCATTCGTTCTCACAGATAATGATAACGCTCTGTATAATATAAGAAATCTATTAGCCTAGTTCCCCACATGAATCAAATACTTCTGCATGCTAGATGACAGAGCAACTATATAAATATGTATGTGTAAATCTAACTATCTAATGTTAGATACTTACTCTCTGGTTGTATTAACGACCAGTCATACGATATATAAAATTAAATTAAATTAAGCTATTAAAATTTGTGAACTATAGGCTATCAATGTCTTTCTTATCTGCTCAAAATAACTAAAATTAACTATCAGAACCACAATCCTGTGTAAAATTTCCGCCGCCTTCTAGCTGACAAAAGACTACCACAATACTGTCCCAAAACTCCAATTCTCGGGGGACGCCTATACCTCTTCCAAAATGCTGCGACAACGATGTGAAAATTCGCTACTACGTCTACTTGCCACGACGTCTTGGTATACTACTACGAGTGCTTGGATATGTCTCACCTATCCACTTCAACCAATATGAAATTAATTAAAGACCAACCTTACTGCCAAACTCTTCCTCAATACCTTTGCATTCAACCATTAATAACACAGATATCACTGTAATACTCTTACTTGACCCAGGTCCAACTCAAATGATTGCTTACAGAATAAAACCAGATGCTAAAACAATACATGGAATAGTTCCACCAGGTACCAGAGTATTTATTCTACCTGTTACTGGAAGATATTTCCGTTTGTTACAAGAAATACGTCCGCCTGTCACTAGATTATATTTCCACCTGTCACCAGAATTCGCCTGCTACCTGAAGTGCTTCCACTTGTCAGGAAATATTCTACCAGTTACTAGAGCCCTGCAAAAAAAACAAAAAAAAACACAAATATAGATGGCCAAACGAAAAACTCATGGCATGTATTACCGCTTAGTACTATAGGGAGTTGACACGGCGTTATACGACGCCTTTTCGCCGGGCTAGCTCCGCATAGGTTAACCAATTTACTATTGCGTTTACGGCTTATAAGATGGCCTCTATTCCTGATACAACGGTTGCTTGCATTCTTGACCGCTTCTAAGTTATCTGTCCACAAGATTCCGCAAGTCCTATTTAGACGCCGAATAATCCCCGAACCACATTGCGTTAGAACTTGCACACAATTCTATATTTCTTGCACTAAATATTGCACCAAAACTACAGCGACCTTTTTACCTACCTCTCCGACTCTCTGCAGTTAACACCCTTCTTTAATAACTATCGCTTTCCTGCCCATATCGATGTTTTCACACAAGGTAGACTTTCGACAAGGGTATGTTTCTGTCTGTCACACCCGTTACCCCCTTGTATATGAAGGGGTGACATGCCCATATTGGTCTTGACCACGCCTTCTTGCTCAAAATATACGACAGCCTTCTCTTTTGCCGCATTCTCCGATCTTCGTATCTCACATAGTCTTAATGTATAGGCAATACACCTTACATGATGCACATATATCTCACAAAATATGGAGTTTTACATCTTCTTCAACAAACTTGGGTCTTCTAGGCAGTGGTTTAACGTGTCCATAATCACGAAACTGTGAATGTATCTTAGACACAGTTCCTGGGTTAAAAGGGGCAAATCTGGATGTTTTTCATCAAATAGGTTAACAGCTTGTACCTGTGTTCTACACATATCACCATACCCGATCATCATTAATATTTGTCTTCTCAGAGTTTCAGTTAGATATCGCATTATTAGACCAAAAATTAGTTGAAATTATCGGAACAGAATTACGACTAATTTATTAGGAGACCGCGCATTCAACACAATACACCACAAAATAAAACTGGTAAATTTCACCTTTTACACTGCAAAAGTTGGTAGTTAATAAAAAAAACGATTAATGATAAAAGACAAGATAAGAAATTTAAGATAAGAGTCTATAAAAAATTACAGAGCAGATTATTCCGTTGTGTGCATGTGAATGGAGAATATTTTGAACATTTATAGTAAGAAAGGGAGGCTTTTATTAAGTTTATTTTCGAAATTTGAATTTCAGGGTAAACTGTTTAGTTTTAGGGTTGCTATTAAAAAAAATTGATAAAGTGGTGGGGGTAAAATGGTGAGAGTTTTATTTTTTTAACTAGGATTATAAGATAATGTTCAACAAATTAAACTTCACGTGTCTCCGCGTTTTCCACAAAAACTATTTTTTGCTGAATAATGAATTTTATTCCATAAGTGTGTTTCACACTGTATATATATATATATATATATATATATATATATATATATATATATATATATATATATATATATATATATATATATATATATATATATATATATATATATATATGCGTGTGTGTGTGTGTGTGTATCCGAGCGATAACACAAAAGATGCTAAACTGATTTCAATCAAACTTGGAAAAAAATCTTGTTTGGGCAAAAACCGAGGTTGAGTTCGTTAATCAGCCTTTATGCTCAGGTTTTTCCGGTGGAAAATCGAGAAAACTTTTTGAAAACGCTATAATTTTGTAAGTTTTTTTTTTCAACAACACACCACGCGGGCTTACAGCCTAAATACTATCGTACCGTGGGTGTCGACAAGGGGAAAAGAGGCAACTTGTTAATTCTGGACTTGAAGGTTAGGAGGTTCGGGGGAGAAGGAAAAACATGTGGCAGCAAAGAATTCCAAAACTTGGAAGTCCTAGGGACAAAAGTGCGGGCATAACAAGATGTTCTATGTCTGGTGACCTGGACAGTAAAAGGGTGCATTCGCTCTCTGCCCATGGTAGATCTGGTGGGTGCAGCAGGTGGAGCAACTATGGAAGAAAGCTCCTCTGAGCAGTGCCTGTGCATATATGCATATACGTATAAAAGAGCGACAGGTCACCAACGGCACGTCGGTAGGCAAGGGATGGCTGTCTTTGGGTGCGGGTAGGGTCACTGATGAGACGTATAGCTCTCTTCTGAATGGAGTCCAGGATAGAGAGTGTAGAAGCGGCAGCAGCACCTCAGATGTGGGAGCAGTATTCGAATCTTGGCCTTATTTGTGATGTATATAAGACATAGAGATTATCTGGTGAAAAGCATTCGCAAGCCCGGAAGAGGAAACCTAATTTCTTAGCAGCCGCTTCTGCAATTGATGTGACATGTTGGTACCGATTGAGATTCCGATCCACAGAAATGCCAACAAGTGAAAAGGATTAATTACTTTGAATAACTTGGTTGTTCATTGTGATGGATCTAGGGCTGATGTATCTCTTATGAGAAAGAAAGCAAGACTGATATTTGGTGGGGTTGAATTGTACAAGATTTCTACTTCCCAATCTTATATTTTTTGGCGATCTACAGAGAGAGAACCCTTCATGAGTCAGAGCTCCCCATCTAATTGGGCTAAAGAGACAGGTTTAGAATATTGTATATTTGAGTGAGGGTGCTGTCGTCAGCGTAGCTGTGAACTGGGTTGGATGTGCTAGAGAGGAGGTCATTGATGTGGAAAAGAAACAAGTAGGCGCTAAAGCTGAACATTGAGGAGCTCCTGCATTAATTGGATACAGTCTAGAGGAATGGCCATCCACAACAGCAGAAATGCTCCGGTTGGAGAGGAAATTTGCTGTCCGGGTACAGAGTTTTGGTGGTAGGCCATAGGCCGGAAGTTTATTAAGCAGCGCTACGTGCCAGACCTGGTCGAGTGCTGTGGATATGTCTAGGGCGACAATCTGGGATTCACCGTGTAGTTCCATAGACTTGTTCCAATAATGGGTGACAAAGGAAAGAAGGCCGGCAGTTGATTTGCGCTGACGGAATCCATACTGCCTGTCGTGGATTAGACTGTGCTTTTCAAGAAATTTTAGTAATTCGGTGTTTATATACTTTCCATCACTTTAGAGACGACTGAAAGGAGAGAAATAGGCACGTAGTTGCTAGGAAGCGCTTTGGATCCTTTCTTGGGGACGGGTTGTACTCGAGCAGTTTTCCAGTTACTAGGGAATATCATAGAGTATCAGAATAAGTGTAATGAAACTTTACATGTTTCTAAAAAAAGTACAAATTAACCTATGTTGTGAATTTTATGTAATTTGGTGCACAATATTTAGAGTTGTTTTTTTAATTAAAAATAAAATCACAAAGACATGCATTGAGACGACTTAGTGGTTAAAGTCCAATGTCTGACAGACAGAGTAGTTAACTGCCATGCGTATATTGATTAATACAACATGTATAAACCATACATAAACGGTAACCAAACTAAATAAATACAAGGCATAAAACATACTACCCGAACCAACAATCATGTAATCTCGGCCGCAATTATGGAAAATGACAGACATGAATATGAAAATTTGACAAGTGATTGTTATTTAACTGAGGGACACATTCAATTATTTAAAAAAACTGTATTTGTAGCTTTATGAACGCCCTGAAATACAGTTTTAGCGCAGCATAGATATATTATGCTGTCGTATAATAAAGCAGAAATGTGGACAAAATCAAGCCAAGTTTCTATAAAAGTGGTTCTAAAATAATTTCTTTTATCTTTAAACTTAAACATAAGACGTCATGTAAGACCGAAACAGTCGTGGGATGTGTTTCAATGTATTGGCGGTGGTCAACACACATGTAAAATACGTAGTTCTCGTTTCCTTTGTCAGATGTCAGCATCGCTCGGGCATCTTCTTAAAGTGGCACCCCTCCCTAAGGGGTGCGAGGTGCGGGTGATTCTTTAGGCATTTAACCATTAAGCCAGAACAACAAAATAACTTAAGATGTCTTTAGTCTTTATACGTTATACAATTCATTGTACAAATATACATATCCATACGCATTATATCCTTTACACAAAATGTAAATTAAACAACTTTAATTCACTCCTATATCACATAGTTATAGTGTTAAGTGTAAATAGTGTTTGTACATACAAGTAATAGTTCTATAAAAAATTTTATTAAGAAATCCGAGAGTGTTAGTATTTTTAACCACCCTTTAAATCAATAAAAGCAAAATAAATCACACAATTAGTGTTGCTGGTTAACGCAATGGTAATTCTACTAATTGTTACGTATACTTTGAATATAAAATGCCGGGCATGAAGCCGATCTAATGTATCACGTAAACAAAACGTTATTTGACGTATGCGTAGACGACTGAGAGGGGTCGCGCTTGCCTACTAAGTAGAAGGTTACGCGATCGAATCCAGCTTGATGAATGTATGTTTTTTATGTTTTATTTTGTCGTTTGTAGAAACAGTAGTGCACAGATTTTATACGTATTGAACAATATCTTATTTTTTGTTTGCCTAAATATGTTTGTCAGCTTTGAGTTTGAATCTAGAATTGTGTTATTGTTGATATTGGAAAGACCGGTTTGATTGGGTTGATATAAACAAAATCATACTGGCGATTAATAAGGAAAATAACTGCTACGTTTATAATTTGGCAGATACTTTACTTTTCTTAATATAAACTAAGTTCCCTTCTGGAAATCTTCTATATAACTTTAACGAAATTTGTAATACAAGTTTCTTTTAAAGAGACTTACACTATCTGCAGATACAGCAAAATTTAGTTCTTTAGCTTCGCAGAAAATTGAGTTTTGGGCGTTTTCTCAAAAGGCGTTAGAACACAAGAGTTTTTTGATAATAGAGAGATAGGAATTCTTCAAATGTGCGCTAGGACCTCTAAAATCAATCTTCAAAGTCTTTGTAAGTTTAGAGTATTAACTTTACCATTTTGCCGTATAATAATGTTGTATAATTCTTATGAAAATTTGCTACTATAACGCACTTGCTGCGTCCCGAAATTTTTTGCCTTTACTGAATGTGGTACATTTCGCTAACATTTCATTTTTTCTATGTCTATTGATTAATTCGTCGAATTTGATGTCCACAGGAAGGAAACTACCACCCTAAGTTACATTCCAAATGACTCACATAATACGTTTCTACAAAAACGGCCGGTTTAACTTTCTTAGTAAATCGATTAATAAAATGTCTCTTAAGTAAAATTATATATAGTATAGAATAAGAGTACACTAAAAAACGTGGCTAAATATAACGAATATGCGCATTGTTTAGTGGAAAAATTAATTAATAGACACATTACAAAGAAAATGTTAGCGGAATGCACGACATTCAGGAAAGGTAGAATATAGAAAACATTATACCTTTTGAACCGCATATCACAAGGGGTCCGAGAGAATTTTTGAGAAAACCGATTTGCAGCTAACTTTTTTAGCAAAAAATAATTTAAGAAATGTGTAAGGTAATACGTAAGATAAAGATAAAGCCACTGAAATGTCTGGTATCTAAGAGATAGGTTGCAAAGATTGTAATCTAAAATAAGTTGGGCAGACTAAGAGAACCGTTGAGACTAGATTTAGCGAACATATGGCACAGCTGAGATACGGTAGCTTAGTCATGCGTAGAACAGCATATTCGGGATAATCACCACCACACTGCTAAAGAAAATCTGAAACTAATAAAAAATGTGAGTGCCAGCGAAGCTAGATCCAAACAAAAGCTCCTTAAACACAGCTCCTCCACTGGTTTGTAGTCATCTGTTTGCGCTCTGTCTTTGATGCAGATAAACATTCCGAAACCTCTCAGGTAAAGTGATAAAGGAAGTTCAAAACCTCATCCGGTAACTAAAAGGCAATACACTGATAATTTGCCTGCGATTTAGTCTTCCGCACGGTATCTTTCTTTACCTAAGACTCAGTATAAAAGGTGATGTTAGTAGTGAGTTAGAAATTTTCATCCTCTGATGTCCCTTTGTTAGTGAAACGATCGTCAGGTCTTTTAAAATATGGTGATTTGGGTTCTTCAAGTGTACTTATCAGTGCTCATCATAGGTTCCAATTTTCACTTAGTGACATTTAGTTTTAAGGAACAGTTATTTACGACCCTCAAGATAAAAATTGTTTTTATTGATTAATTAATACAGAGTTTATAGAGGTCTCCATATTTCAACAGGATCAGACTGTATAGTTTAAATTTTAATACCATCGTCTTTTTGTTTAAACTTCCTTGCACTTTGGAAGCTGTATAAAACATATTAGCTCGTCTTTTATTTCCGCTGCGGATAAAATAAACACTTCTTATCTTGGAGTAAAAATTGTTAACCCTAAAAAAACTAAAATAAAAAAGCAATGATTTACTATATGCTAGTATCCAATGTGCGACTTTGTAAAGGCATGACATAACGCTACACAAACAACACAGGGTTTCTGTATAGCGGGGATGTGTGTCCTTTGCTTTATCCCAGAAACAATAACCCATGCCACATAGAAAGTAAGCGACCAGCTGACCATGTATAATATGCACTCAATCCTGAAAAGGCAGAACCTGTATTCACTGCGCCAAAGAATCGTGCCTAGCTTTGAAGCTAAAAACAATTGTTTTATTGTTCAATAGGATAATCAGACACGTTATGTTGTTTATATTTAAACCAGCTTCATCAAAAGAAAAAAGTTTAGGCGTTCCAAAACTGAATAAATAGATCTACTGTTTGTTTCCCATTGAATTGTATAGATTTATGTTGTATGGTCAGTTCAAATTTTTATATGTTTAGAATATATATATATATATATATATATATATATATATATATATATATATATATATATATATATATATATATATATATATATATATATATATATATATTGTTACGTTCTACGAGGTTCCGGATTTGTTGACTAATAAAACACAGAGTTTCAAACTACTCATTTATGATAATCAACTACTTTCCAATATAAATATTAACTAAAACGTTTCTCTGTATTACTAAATCTCCATGAACTATATTCCACTATCCGCCTTCTATGATCGCTTCTTATATACGAACACTTAATGCTGACTCGCTTCATTCTCTATGATCACTTATTCTGCACCACACTAATGAAATACTGAACTAACTTACTTTGTGTACCGCTCGCCTATTCATACTGTCCATAGAGATTCTAGACCTTCTACACTGTTCTACACTTGTCGCTTCTGGTCCCTTCTAGAAGTATCATTCCAGAGTGTTCGCTGTTACAAACACACTACCACCGGCCTCTGATTATAGAAGTAACAAAGTCCATAAACCTAATTTTCATAGACAATGTGACACTGCCCCCCTCTTATATTCGATCGTCCCGGTCAAATTCTGACATTTCTTGGCATGGAGTAAGTCTGTAAATTAGACCACCATAATCTTGCTCTTCAGGCTCGTTTGAATGCGATGGACAACGTCATTGATCCTTTTGATCACCTTATAAGGACATTCCCATAATTTCTGTAGTGACTGTCCCTTGCGTCGTACTGGATTGTATAACCAACTTCTTTAAAACCGGCTGAGTTAGCTCACACGTCATAACAGGTATTCATGCGCTCACTTTCTATTCGTATATGTTTTCCAACAGCAGAGTGGATGGTTTTCCTTCTCGTCAATATGTCGTAGCTTCCTTCAAGCGAAGTTTTTACGTGGTACTGGTTCTTCCATGTAGTTGCTCTTGTTCTGGTGTTTCTACTTGCACAAATATCTCGGTGGGCCCTATTCCTGCTGTCGACATCGGCACTGTTCCATCAAATGTGTTCACTGACCTTTTTCTGGGTTGGCTTCACATTTACATGGTCTTTACACCTTTCGTCTTGCACTTCTCTCATAATTTCTTTTCCACTTGCTTCTGGCTGAGTAACTGGGTCGTCTCTTTCTCTCACAGCTCTCTTCACTGGTGTATCACTTTCACGGCAGGCGTTGCTATTTTATTCTATGATGATTTTCCGCACTACCAGGTTACTGCCAGGCGACATTATTATTTCTTCAGCGCCGATAGTCAGGATGCTAGTGCCAAGATCAAGTTGAGCGCACTGACCTTGAAGTATGTCCAACCCAATTATATTCGGGTCTGATATGGCAGCGACTATGGCACTCTGCTTTGCCTTCCATGTCCCAATTTGCAGCTCGTCGTCAGTTTCGCAAAATACCTGGATCCGATCACCATCGGCTGCATTTACTCTGTACACTCTGTGTGGCTCTCTTACTTGCTATCTTGGAGCCATGTCGCGGCGAAAACCGTTCCAGGTGCGCCTCTGTCGACGACCATCTGGGTCTTATTACCGCTTACGTATCCGTCTACGACGAAGATGCTGCCAGAATCGCTGACCTGGGAAATGGTTACCGACTGCACTTTGTCTCTCTCTCTATTAGCGAATTTTTCTTAATGAAAATTCGCTTAAATCAGGACAAAACAATTGCGTTATAGTGGCGAATTTGCATAAATTTTGTAAAAATAAACCATAAGTGAAAGGAATTATGCAAAAATTGAAGTTGCATGAACAATAGTCAGTAGAAGCAAACATCTGTAAAGTAGGAGCGGCCTGTAGAAATTGGAAAAGTTGATAGTGACAATTTCAGAAAGGTTCATTATTTGTTTATTTAGGCATGAGCGCCTCGATGGTTCAGTTATAAGCGTGTGCGCTTCTGAACCGAAGGGTACTGGGTTCGATCCCAGGGTTCTTTTTCCACTTTTCCAGTACAAATTATAACATTAATATCAATCGAGATTATGACATTGCAATTGAGCGAGTTGAATGTCTGCACGTTCCGCCGTTCGGAGGAGGCGTAAAACCGTCGGTCCCGTGCCTGTGCGATGTTGGGCACGTTAAATATCCCTACCCTGCTTACAGAAAGGCAAGGGTTCGCAAATATTCCAAAGTGAGGTAAAACAGCTCCGTGGCGTCGGTAATTGGCCATAGTTGCGGAAATAGGCCGACGTTAAAGAAACAAAGACACACAGACACATATACTTATGCATTACAGTTAACTAAAATGTGTCTCTTACATACGCAAACACAAGCTTATTTGTACACTACTCTTTACGTTCTTCGGGGTTCTCTATTTGTTGATTAACAAAAAGTCTGGACGCAGCAAGTGCGTTATGGAAGTGAGTTTTGATGGAACTGCCCAAGCAACAAATTAAGGCATGTTAACCAGCACTCGAGTCCAAATAACCTAACCAAGTTGTAATTTAGTAATAATTAACCAAAATGTTGCCTTAATTGTCATAATGACTACAAATTTGGAAATGCGGATCCGAACTAGCTTATTTTTGACTATTAAAATTACTCCAAAGTCAGTAACTTACAAGTAACTAAATTTGGAAAAAATTGGTTTAATTTTACTCATAAAATATACTTGAATATACTTTTGTGTTTCAATTCCAGAGTTGGTGATTTTTAGGTCAAAGTGTGCCCTAAATTGGACTGAAAATCGACTATTAAGCCCAGATACCTGAAATACCTACTTTAAGGTAATTTATTACCTAATATTAACCTACAATATGTCTTTGTGCTATAGTAAATTGGATGTCTTCTTATGAAGTCCAGCTTACATATATATTACCAATTTCATTGCAATACAGCACAGGAAATGTTTTAGGCACTGAGCTAACCTAAAATGGCTTTCTGATCGGCTATAAAGTCATAATTACTGCAGAAATGGTCTTTCAAGTCAAATTGCCTACCTTCAAGTTGAAAATACCCATAAAATCTGACTTGAAATAAAAATTGTCCTCAAAGTTCAAAGTGTACAGCAGTGAAATACATTTGTGAATCTTAAAGGTATGTCAGTTGATAAACTTCATCAATAAAAGTTTCTTTTTGTTGTTAATGTGCGTGTACCAGTAACAAATATAGTGTTACAATGCCCCTTTGAAACCAATAAAAGTTTACAGGCATACTACAAACTATTATAGAGTAGTAAAGAATGCTCACAGATAAATAGTGATAGATGCTGATCATTCAAAGTGGCTTACATCAAATCAGCACGTTTCCCTCTTCAATATAATACATCCATTTTCATGCCAAATGGAGTGAAGCAGTGGCAACACGGTCAGCTGTCATGTTTATGTTTATTTACTTATTTTATTTTGTTTATATTTTATATTAATGTCTATATATTATGGAATCAAAGACCAAAAGCGCTGTACAATCATTCCTATATGTCTCTCGGCTGTGCACGGATATAAGTAATATATAAGTATTTCTATACGAAAATGTTTCATTTCTAATAAATTCAAACAAAATTCGTTTACCATATAGTTGAAATTCCCATAATTGGAAAAAATGTCTTCAAAGTTTGGTTAGTTTGCCCTGTCATTAGGAATTGTGACTTATAGGTAAAAAAATAGGGCAAAATTAACTTTCAGGTCAATAATGTTAGAAGGGCAGCCATATTAAATTAATTTTGCGGTATCCATCTTGATTGTATTGGAAAATGAAAAATAATTTTCTGTTAAATATAGTGTAATCAAATTTTAGTTCGATAAAAACATTAAATAATGATTGTATACCATGACGACAAGATAGTTTTGTGTTGTTTACATCACCAATCCTCCAAAATCAGAATTTCAAGAATTTTGAATAATTTTTTATTTTCACTAATTTTATCTTTTATACGGGCGCTCGAATTTTATCGAATTATCATCATCGTGTTAACAGAAAAAAACATAACCGCAGTGGGTTTTGTCTTTATACAGTGCGAATCACCTTTATCATTGTTGCAAATATTTGAAGTAAGTTCTTTGATCATTCAAGCTATCATTTTTTAACAAAGATGGACAATATCTCTACTGTTTGTTTATACACACATAACCACAGATCCTGCAGAACCGGATAATGTCACATGCATAGTTCGTTGTTAAGAACGTCACGGCACTCGGCGCCTAGATGTCAGATTCAAGTAAAGCGTAGCACATATTTACCAAGATATTACGTCCATTGGCCCAATGTTGAATGAAAATTCCCTAAATATAACTAAAACGCCTTGGTCGAAACGCCTTGCTGGACGTATTATCGACTTCCATATTAATTTGACTTTATTCCCCACCTTGGTAATATACACTTAAATTTTACTTGAAAATGACCTGTGATGATTTGGTCGCCGACCTATTGGTAGGGCGATTTTACGTCAATTTGACTTTAAATGTTGCTTGGGTGTGGTTAATAGCATATTAAAAAAAAATGTTTGAAAATGTACAAAAATTTTACGAAAAAAAACTTACACATTTTCAGAGAAAAACTGGTTTCCAAGCCAGGTTAATAATTATTATTAATTCATATATTAGTTAATATTAGGTTAATAACAGAGTTATTGAAATTTGAAACAATTATTCAAAATTCGCTACCATACGTTCTTCCTGCGTCCAAAAATGTTTTCCTTACAAACATGCATTATACTTCGATGGAAAATGCAAAAGTGCAATAATATAAGACATGCTCGGTTAAAAGAAAAGAAAATTCGTATCACCAGGGACTATGAACCAGCCTGTGATTGTACAAATAATTTTATGAGACGCAGCTCAAGACACTATAATTAACGTAGGTATAAACATTTTTCTCCTATCTTGTCTAATAACGAAGATATTTAGCTTTAGCGTAGAAATGCGTCACCCTTTATATATGTAAACAGATAAAAACTAAAAGTAATCCCGGATGTGGGCTCTAGGGGGTCTAGTTCGCGCTGATTTAAAGAAACCTTTTGAAATTCAAAAGTCGAATGGTCCACATTGGGGAATTTTTCCTACGAAACTAGCTAAAACTAGTGCTGAAAATTAAATCATAACTTCCACATAGCTGTGATAGTCTACTCTCCTTAGAAAGACATTCTTATGAAATGAATTTAGGGTCCACGCTTTACCACAAAGAAAATATTCGTATTCCTGCACCCATACATTTCTAACACCTTATATTACTCAAGTTTTAATAATAAAATCGCAATTTTCACCAAATTACCCCTCATTTATCCTCTACCTCATGGAGACATCTTATCTTAAAACAATTCTAAGCGTTCCTTTGTCGGGTGCTAACTGGGTATCCAATTTGAAGATGATATCTCAATTCATTCGTAAGTTATTGAGTCGACAAACAGACATAGAGTTTGACAGACCAACCGACCGACCAACAGACAAAATATTTCGTTCCTGAGTCAAGTTTTTCTATAGGTTTTGAAACTTTTAACGCCGTTTTAGCAAAAAAAAAATAGGTCGAAATATCTGTCACGGATATTCTACCCCCACAGATCCAACCCCAAATTTAATTTGAGCGCAGAATACGAGATGTTTGATGAAATTGAAAGTTGTCTAATAAACACACTAAATTACTCGAGTTTTAACGAAAAAATGACAATTTTCACCAAAGCATGCCCCATTTAGCCCCTATCCCCAGGAATGATTTAACCCAAAACCAATCCGAACCGTTCGTTTACCGGATGCTAGCCGCATACAAAATTTGAAGACGATATCTCAATTCGTTCTAAAGTTATCATGGCTACAAATAAACAGACCTACAGAACGACAGACAACAAAATTTTGTTTCCAAATCATGCTTTTTATGTTTTGACACTTTTTACGACGTTTAAGCGAAAAACATTTTTGAAATTTTTGTCGCCGATGCCGCACTTCCATACGTATTGACGACGTGAAAGTAATTATATAAATTCTATAAGTAAAATTACTGCCAAAGCATCAGTGAATGGGTCTATTTGAAATGAATTTTCTGCTAATAGTTTATTTCCACATCGTCAATACGTGTAGAAGTATGGCATCAGAGACCAAAATTTCAAAAATTTTTTTCGCTTTAACATCGTCAAAAGTGTCAAAACATATAGAAACATGAGTTGGGAACAAAAATGTTTTTTTTTGGCCTTTGTTGGTCAGTCTGTTTGTAGCCACGATAACTTTAGAACAAATTGAGATATCGGCTTCTAATTTGGTATAAATTCAGCACCCGACAGACGAACGGTACGGATTGTTTTTAGGTAGAATAGTTCCAAGGGGTAGGGGATGCATGGGGGATGATTTTGTGAAAATTGACGCTTTTTCCTTAAAACTCTACTAATATAACGTAGTTAACCTTAGGTAGTATGGCTTCGACGTTGTTAATGATAATAGAAATTTAAAATGTCGCTATGTTCAAGATAAGCAACGCTTAAATAGCCTCGGTCAAATTGGCAATAATTTTACACATTTTTATCAATAACTCAATAACGAATGACAATCGCCAACTTACCCACTCTAAATTTTGATTTGTCTCAGTCCACTAAATAAAGTCCCGAAAGCATGTGAGTCAATCTTGGCAGAGACTGCGTAAACTTATAACGTCGGGAATTGACCTCGGACATGGGTTTTAAACTCCGATTTGGGCCTACTAAGAAATAATTAAAAATTCGCACGTCGTTACCTCTCTGTGTTTTAGTGAAAACTTCAGTGGAGATAATGAGTACCTAGGGGTCAAATTTTACAGAGACGTACCTGGACAACTATCCTAAGAACGGAAAAGATATGTATTAAAAACAATTAATGTTTTATTATTAAACATATATACATACATACATACATACATACATACATATATATATATATATATATATATATATATATATATATATATATATATATATATATATATATATATATATAATATTAAGTCCTTATTTGCACTCTAATCAAAAAATATAATACCAAATCCACAAAAAATATAAACTTTCAAGGTAGTACAGGGGCAAAGTTCAGTGTAACACATAAATGTGTGCTTTTCTCTTTCACTTAACCCCTTAAATATACTATATATACTGGCACACCACAGTGCGAGACATCAGTTAAGAACTTTAAACTATGGTCTCACATCAGCACCTCACCCAATAAGCAAACAATAAGCACGGCAAAAGGGTGGAAAAGTACAGTGCGAAGAGGAAGCAGAAGATGATAGTGGAAGCCAAATCAAATAGTCTGGACGCAACAGGTGCGTTATGAAAGTGTGTTTTCATAAAAAATAATAATAATAGCAAATGCAAGCAGGCATCAATTTGGTTACCGCTATAATATATATAGTAGGAACAATGTACCATATTTTACCGAAATAACTTGTTTAAAAATGTACAAAAATTTTCCGAAAATAAACTTGAAACGTTTCCGAGACAACTCGTTTCCTAGCTCACGAACCTTAGGTTAATAGCAAATTGCGTTATTGAATTTTGAAGCGTTTAACGAAAACTCGGTACCAAAACGCAAGAAAATTCACTAATAAAAATACAAAGTTCGACAAAAGTCTGTGAATTCTTTAAGAAAACTTTGTATTAGGGACATCTGTATATATAAAATATGAAAAAGGTAAATAAAATTGATTTGGATATTTCGGACAACTTTCAGAACAACTATGTATAGTTTTGCAAATAAATCAAATATATATATATATATATATATATATATATATATATATATATATATATATATATATATATATATATATATATATATATATATATATATATATATATATATATATATATATATATATATATATATATATATATATATCAAAAATTGAATAAACGATATGTCCCTTACCAAAAACAATCACGGATTTATCAAAGTAAAAAGTAAGGTACTCTCGGTTTTCTACGGATTTAAATATTATTTCCCAGAGTCAAATTTAAACTTTAATTGAAACTCTATTCTGAACTCCTATTGTGTGTGTGTTTTTTTTTCTTTAACGTCAGCCTATTTTCGCGACTATGGCCAATCACCGACGCCAGGGAGCAGCTTCACCTCACTATCCCGGGAATTTTGCCGAACCCCTGCCTTTCTGTAAGGATGGTAGGGATTTTTAACGTGGCCTATATCGCATGGACACGGGACCGACGGATTTACGCCCCCTCCGAAGGGCGGAACGTGCAGACATTCAACTTGCCCAAATACAATGCCAGAACCTCGGTTGATGTTAATGTTACAGTTTGTACTGAAAAACTGAAAGGAGTACACTAGGATCGACCCCAGTTCCCTTCGGTTCAGACTGCTATTCGAAACTGGTATTTGGAACTGATTTTACCCGACCGGTGCACCGGCTTATATATGGTATAAAATGGGTGTCTTTGTTTAGTTCTACAAGCTTTGATCTCCTTCTTTAACTCACAACCTTGGTCAAAATTTTTAAGGACGATATTCGGCGATTTGTATATTTTCACCGGTGTAATCTAAGTGATAAAATTCCGATGTCTGCTTTATCAAATTATTTATGGTAAAAAAAATATCTTACACGGTTTTTGGTTTTACACAGGTGTCTTTAGAATATTTATTACAAATACCAATTAAGAGAATTGTCCGAGTTGTGTTACGGAAACGAAATAATATTTTATTGAAACGAAACGGGAATTTCGTTACAAGTTATTTATGGAGTACCCTAGTAAACAAAAGGTTCGGGACGCAGCAAGTGCGTTATAGTAGTGAATTTTGAGAATTGTACACTAATAGTAAGATATATTACTAAAACTAACTCTTTCAATTTAAATGGACCTTGGAGAACGGTTTTAGAGTCCCAGTTAGCGATTATTTGAAAAAAATATATATATTTTATATGGAGCGAAAAAATTAAAATTGGGTCGTAAATGTGTGTCTTATGTGAGTACTGTAAGTCTGTCTTATGTGAGTACTGTAAGTGCCTTTAAAAAATTGTGTTACAAATTTCATTAAAGTTACATTCATTAAAGTTACAAAGGTTTTTCAGTAAAAAAAAATATTTACAAAGGGGATGTACCTGGCAAATTATAAATATGGCAGGTATTTTTAACTATGGATGGTTTTGTTTTAGTCAACCCATCCAATTTCTACAAACAATAAACAACAAAAAAGGTTTCTTATTTTATATTTTTTATTTATAATTTGACAGGTACATTCCCTTTGTAAATAATAAAAAAAAATTCTGGAAAACTTTTGTAACTTTAACGAAATTTCTAACATAATTGTTTTAAAGACACTTGCAGTATTTACATATTGTATCTAAGACCAAATTTCAATTTAGTAGCTCCATATAAAACATATTGTTTTTCAAATAATCGCTAACTAGGACTCTAAAACCGATCTCAAAGGTCCATTAAAATTTAAAGAATTAGTTTTAATAGTATATTTTACTAACAGTGTACATTTCTAATGAAAATTCACTACTCCAGCGCATTTGCTGCGTCCCGAAATTTTTGTTCTTGCTAATTGTTTGCAAAAACTGGATGGGTTGACTAAAACAATACGATCGAAGCAATTAATAAGAAAAAATACGTGCCATATTCATAATTTGACAGGTACATTCCATTTGTAAATATTTTTTTTCTGAAAAACTTTTATAACTTTAATCAAATTTGTAACACAATTTTTTTAAGGCACTGGCAGTACTTGCAGATTATATCTAAGACCAAGTTTTAATTTTTAAGGTCCATATAAAATATAATTTTACATATGGGACTCTAAAACCGATCTTCAAGGCAAATTTAAATTTAAAGAATTAGTTTTAATAATATATCTTACTAATAGTGTACAATTCTTATGAAAATTCTATACTATAACGCACCTACTGCATCCTGAAATTTGTTATTTATAGTATCCATTCGCATGCTAAAATTTATCGCTTGTAGATGCAAACTTTGTCCCAGTATTACGAAAGTCCAAGGCTGACAGTTTACACAATTATTGTTAGTTGATTGTATACAGATCTATCTATAAAATTGTGTGTAAACTAGAGCTATCGTACTACCTAGTCCTGTACCAAGGCGGCGCCTCTGTCGTATCTTTCAGAACGTTCTCCCGGCTGACATTTTCCGACAACTTCCATTGTTTATATTTTTATCTACGATTTATTTTAAGAGTATAGCAGTACAGATAACGTCACCTGTCTTTGTCCAACATTGTACATATTGCATACATGAAGTGATGTCAAGGCTTATTTTATTATTAATTTCGAATAACTTTATTTTCCTCTGATCAAAAGACTTGAAAATTTGTACACAACCACGTCTGTCTATGCTCTTTTAAGTTGTAAATATTCGTTTCAATCACTTAGACAATTTAAGAGGTATTGCGTTTGAAAAATTATTTTTTAATTATTTATTAAGAAAAATTGGCCGTTAAGATTTGATGAACGAACTCATCCAAGCCATTAGCAAAATAAGGGTAATTCCCAAATTTAGTCCAAATCAGAGAAGTATTTTTTGAGTTATTGGTTGGATATATATATATATATATATATATATATATATATATATATATATATATATATATATATATATATATAAACATTTTAGCTGACCACGGAAATTGGTTCCAGAAGCCCTAATTCGCGCCAAAGTCTCACTATAGTGAATTTTCTTAGTGAAAATTCACTAAAAACTACCCGGGATGTAGTTCTTAATGTCACAGTTTACGGTTAAAAAAAAGTTCTCAATACGTGTAGTATTTATTTTTTACGAAGATTTGGGTTGCAAAAGACCAAACTAGAACAATATGAATATGACATATTTTTATCAAAACGAATATATTTTTCATTTTATTTTAAATATATGTCAAGACTATGTCTGTGCAAAAAACTACACATGTATTTTATAAGAAACATCTCCAGAACCAGCCCATACTATAAGCTTTAAGAAACATCAATCTGCAGTATTTTCATTGTGTAGAAGTGAATCTGGCAAAAGTTGTTTGACATACAGAGGCCCTCCCGGGCAACAAAAACTAATTTCAGCATACAATGGAATTTATCACCATGTGACATTTCCTATAACGTTGATATGTTTATATCTGGCATTTTACTGTTGACATAACGAAACGTCCCCACACAAAAGCAATGCCAATGAAATAAAGAGACAGAAAAGATATTGCCCCTTGTTTAGTGCTGTAACCAACGCTTTTGATTTCATAATTAAATACGTTAGTAGTCATTACAGCTTATTAATTTTCTGCTGAAGCAGAGGCAATTAAATTTACATTATATCTGTTTGATAACATAAATTAATATGTCATCAAACATGTTTCAGCTGATCTTTATTATCGACTTGATTATTACAGAGTTTGGAGTTCAAGAGTGAATTATAATTATCTAAAGTCACAGGAAGTGCGTACAGTAGCGAATTTTCATAGGTTTTCAATACACATCGTTTTTGGCGAATTTTTCTTAGAACGAAAACTCACTAATGAGGAGAACTGTGTTTTTGTTGTTGTAACTCTAAAAATAACAAAGATATGGCAACCAAATTTGGTGCTCGCTTTTACACTATCAAATTTACACTGCATGCCAAAATCAGATATTTAAGTTAAAAGAAACAAAAAAGTTATAAGCATTTAAAGATGAAAATTTTGGTTGCCACTGATGACCAGAAAAACGCACAAAATCAAAATATTTTGTGTGGATAAGAAAATATATTTTCCATTCGAGACAAATATTAAGTTTTCATGGCGCAAAAGGGCCAAGAAATAGTAAAAAAAATACTTTTAAATTGTATAGTTCTTCTTCTTAAAACGTCAAAGTCGCAATTTGAAACGTCATAATTTGCAATTTTTAGACGAACAACCTGAAACCAAAAGAGGTTTTGTAGAAGAAATGTCGTAATATATGTGTTTTACACAGCCTTAAGTGACAACTTCAACCATCATTGTCCTTGAGTATACTAAAATATTTGCATAAAATTAATAGCAAATTGAACCTTTCTCTGATGCTTTGGCTAGAGTTTGTGGTTTAATAGTCTACCATTTTTAGCGAATTTTCGTAGAAGAATTTGATATTTGGGACACCTCACCTTTAGTATTTTGAAAATATTTCCTCAAATCAGCGCGACCTAGGCCCCTAGAAGAAATATCCGGGGGAAATTTAAGTTTTTACATCTCAACATATACACAGGGTGGCGCGTTTCTCCGGTAAAGCTCAATATATCCTCTATTATGCGAGATAAGTAAAAATAATAAATATAACAAGAAAATAAGTTAATTATAGGGTGGCGTGAGCTGCATCTTATATAATTATTTTGACAATCACAGGGTGGCCCATAAGTCGTTGGTAAAAGGTAAAAGCTCAAAAAACGCTTCTACACAATCACAGCCAAGAAAACCGTCAAGCATTTAACGACGCAAGAAACGCATGTCCGCAATCTTTTTGAGGAAAAAAACTCGTTTAATAACCACATCAAAAACAAAGTCCTTTCAAGCTTCAACGGCAGCAAACCCTTCTGGATTCTTGCTAAATCTATCTGGAATAATTTCTGCAAGCGCACGTTCCCACCTATTGTTTCAGGGGATGAAATTGTTTCTACCGCCCTGGGCAAGGCTGAACTTTGTCGCGGATAAAATGGCGGATATCATTTCCAAAACTAAAAAGGTACAAAAGATGCTCTCTTCTCTTAATACCAGGACAGCCTCTGACCTTGACGACATCCCAGCAACTGTTCTCAAAAAAATGCGCACTTGCGTACCAAACTTGCTCCTGTCCTGACCCGTCTGTTTCAGACATCTTACAATAGCATATTCCCAAGTAACTGGAAAACTGATCGAGTAGAACCAGTCCCCAAGAAATGATCCAAAGCGTTTCCTAGCAACTACAGGCCTATTTCTCTCTTTTCAGTCGTCTCTAAAGTGATGGAAAAGTATATAAACACCGAATGACTAACATTTCTTGAAAAACACAGTCTAATCCACGACAGCAGTATGGATTCCGTCAGCGCAGATCAACTGCTGACCCTCTTTCCTTTGTCATCCATTCTTGAAACAAGTATATGGAACTACGCGGTGAATCCTAGATTGTTACTATAAACATATCCAAAGCATTCGACCAGGTCTGGCACGCAGCGCTGCTTAATAAACTTCCGGCGTATGGTCTACCACCAAAACTCTGTACCTGGGCAGCAAATTTCCTCTCCAATCGGAGCATTTCTGTTGTCCTAGATGGCCATTCCTCTAAACTGTATCCAATTAATGCAGGAGTCCCTCAAGGGTTAGCTTTAGCCCCTAATTTGTTTTTTGTCCACATCAATGACCTCTTCTCTAACACATCCAACCCAGTTCACAGTTACGCGGACGACAGCACGCTCCACTCAATCTTGTCTCTTTAGCCCAATTAGATGAGCATCGCAGACTCATGGAGGGGTCTGTCTCCGTGGACCTCCAAAAATATATTAGGCTGGGGAAGTAGAAATCTTGTACAATTAAATTCCACCAAATTTTCGTCTTGCTTTCTATATATATCACAAGATATACACCAGTCCTAGTCCCATCACAATGAACAACCAAGTTACTCAAAGTAATGAGCCCTTTTCACTTGTTGGCTTTTCTGTGTATCGATATCTCAAATGGCACCAACATGTCACATCAATTGCAGAAGCGGCTGCTAAGGTATTAGGTTTCATCTTCTGTGCTCGCAAAGAAATTTCACCAGCTAATCTCTATACTTTATATACTTCACAAATAAGGCCGAACCTTGAATACTGCTCCCACATCTGGGCTGCCGCTGCCGCTTTTACACACGCTATCCTGGACTCCATTCAGGAGAGAGCTATACGTCTCAAGGGTGACCCTACCCTCACCCAAAGACCACCATCCCTTGCCCACTGGCCTCTATCTCTTTTATAGATATCTGCACGGGCACTGGAGAGGAGCTTCCTTCCATAGTTCCTTCACCTCCTGCCCCCAACAGATCTACCAGGGGAACAGAACGAATGCACGCTTTTACTGTCCAGGTCAGTAGACATAGAGCATCTTGTTATACCTGCTTTTTTGTCCCGAGGACTTCTAAGTTGTGGAATTCCTTGGCGGCACAGGTTTTTCCTTCTCCTCCAAACCTCCAAGTCCAGACTTAACAAGTTGCGTCTTCCCTCCTTGTCGACACCCACGGTACGATAATATATAGGGTGTAGTCCATCGTGGTGTCTTGTTGAAATTTAAAAAAAATCAAGTTTTCTTTTTTTAATGGAACACCCTTTTTTGTGTTGTATTATTGCACCTTTTATCGAATTATAATTCATGCTTGTAAAACTTATTGTATCGTCCACCGTTTTCAAGTTATTTAACATTTGTGACAAACGTCAAAGATCGTGATATGGCAGTTTTTACCAGTATAATTTAAAGTCCCGTGAAAATTAAGCATTCACGAAAGTTTTCGTTTATATTATTCATCAAAAAACTTAATAAAATGCCATATACAGGCGCACTTAAATAGTGTCTGAATCTGAAAAAAATTAAATTACCGTAACTCGTTTTTTCAGTGAAGATTTATTTAAAAAAAATTCACTAATAGAGAGGTATCAATGGTGAGACTTTACAAAAAATTTTTCAAATGAGCGCGAACTAGGACCCCTAGAACCCAGAGTCGGGGTCAGTTTAAATGTTTATATATATATATATATATATATATATATATATATATATATATATATATATATATATATATATATATATATATATATATATATATATATATATATATATATATATATATGTATGTATCCGTCTGATAACTCAAAAAATAATTAACCGATTTCAATGAAACTCAGCAAGTGCCTTTCTTTTATTAATGGCTTGGATGCGTTCGTTATCCAAAAAAATCGGACTAGGTTTTCCGGGAAAATTTTGAGTTTTATTTCAAAAAAATAATTTTTATTCAAAAATAACAAAGCTGTTTTAATGAAATTTATTATATATGTTGCCTTGGGAGAGAGCTTACTAGGTACCAAAATTCAACTTTTTAGGTTTATAGAAAATTCAGTTATTCAAATTTTCAGTTTTCTTTCGAAAAAAAATTTTTCTCCAAAAATTACAAAGCTATTTTAATTAAATTTGGGGGATATTTTTCCCCATGATAACAAAGCTGTTTTAATGAAATTTATTATATATGTTGCCTTGGGAGAGAGCTTACTAGGTACCAAAATTCAACTTTTTAGGTTTATAGAAAATTCAGTTATTCAAATTTTCAGTTTTCTTTCGAAAAAAATTTTTTCTCCAAAAATTACAAAGCTATTTTAATTAAATTTGGGGGATTTTTTTCCCCATGAAACCTTATAACATGCCCAAAGTAAACTTTCTAAGTTTATAGAAAATGGAGTTATTTAATTATGAAGCATTAAATAAAAATTCACTACACTAACGCACTTGCTGCGTCCCGAGATTTTTTCAAATGAAACAGTTTATGTTTTAGAAGTAAACGGCATTACCACTGCTCCAACTCTTGTATTATACCCCCTATACCTAAGGACAAAATTTTGAATTTATAATTTTTGAAAAAAAAAATACATATTTAAATTAACTTTGGTACAAAAAGCGTAGGAAATAATTAATTTAATTTTGTATACATATTTACATATTCATAGATTTAATATTTAATAACAATAATAATGGTAATAATAATCGCCTTTGTTCGCAGACCTACTTTACAACTACAAACTATCAACTGGACGTTAAATTGACATTTTTTCGCTTATATTTTTCTTTACTTAGACTGGTTCAGATTTTCCGTTTTTTTGAGTAAATTTTCACAAAAAAAAATATGCACTAACGAGGAGATCATGACCTTTGAATTTAAAAAAAATCTTAAAATGAGCTCTTATTAGGACCCCTAGAACATATATCCGGGCTCAGTTATTTTTGTATATATATATATATATATATATATATATATATATATATATATATATATATATATATATATATATATATATATTATATCACACCGATAAATAAAAAAATAAATGGGCTGATTTTGGTAAGTACATTCCTTTGGCAAGTCGCTTGGATAAGTTTGTTGGCAAGAAAAATCTGATCACTCCAAATAGATTAAAAAATGATTTACAATCTTGACTTACCCATTATTTTAACTACGAGTGCAAGTGATTACGCTATTGGGGGATAAACAAAATAATGACATCAATAAAGTTTTATGTAATTTTTTATTCGACTTTAGCAACACACCACAGGGTACAACTGGTGGCACATCAGCAAAGTTAATATTTAAATCTGCGCACTATACTTGATAACCTTTTACCTGAAAAAAACAGATCGATTTCGTTAAATGTTAAAAAGAAAATTGTTAATCAACAAATGGTACAAGCGGTACCGTGGATGTGAAAGATTTTAAAATTTAGACATTAATGAAACTATATATTACAGAAATGTACAAAAACCTACATGGATTAAGGGTGTAATTTGTAAAAAAAAAATTGCCAAAACCACGTATCTGGTAAAAATTCCGTCATTAAATGATATTATCTGGAAGGGGTATTGAAACCAAATTAAAAAGTTTGTAGTTAGTGACCCTTTGACTTCAGTTGTTGACGACGTGCGGGAAACTACAAACCTCAACAAAAACAAGGACAATTTAGTAGGTGAAACAGTGAAGCTGACAACTGCATCAGCAGCCACACATGTGAATACTACAGAGCGACCTAAAGGCGTAGTGAGACCAGTAGAACGTTTAACGTATACCTAAAAACTTTCTTTTGTAGGGGAGAAGTGTAATATATTAATAAACTAAGTCAGTTTAACTTGACTTTGTCAATATAGGTGGCCACGTCTGTCTTCTGCATACTGTATGATTTTTAGGAGCAATGCGCGGTTATTGATACGGATCAGATAACAGTGGTAGAAACACCTTGTATTTTCGTTAATCGAGAAAGTTTAACCTTTGCTTTGTTTTATTTATTTATGCAAATTTCCTAAATATTATAATGGTCTTTTCAGTGTGACGGACGACTGAAAGTTACTATAAAGCATTTTTCAGAAAAGTCTGTAAAAATCAACGTTTTTCGACCGTCGATTTCAGCCATACTGCTTGACCAAACTGAATATTTAGGATCTTTATTTGACGCAGAATTTTATCTTATTTGTGAATTTTCATTAACAAAATTAACTAATACAGAGGTAACGATGGTGAGAATTTCAAAAAATTTCTTCAAATGAGCGCAAATTAGAGCCTCTGGAACCCATTTCCATGGTCGCTAAAATGTTTATATATGTATTTGTATATATATATATATATATATATATATATATATATATATATATATATATATATATATATATATTTATATATATATATATATATATATATATATATATATATATATATATATATATATATATATATATCCAACCGATAACTTAAAATTTTTTTTACTGATTTGGACCAAATTTGGGAAATACCTTTATTTTGCTATGGCTTGGATGAGTTCGTTTATCAAATCTTAACGGCCAATTTTTCTTAATAAAAATTAAAAAATATTTTTCCAAACGCAATATATCTCCAATTGTCCAAGTGATTGAAACGAATATTTACAACTTAAAAGAACGTAGATGGGCGTGGTTGTGTACCAGTTTTCAAGTCTTTTGATCAAAGGAAAATACAGTTATTCGAAATCAATAATAAAATAATACTCGATATCACTTCAGATTCTGTAATACTATATCTACAATGTTGGACAAAGACAGATGACGTTATCTGTACCGCTATATTATTTAAATAAATTGTAGAAAAAAATCTAAACATTGGAAGTTGTCGGAAGATGTCAGCCGGGAGAACGTTCTGAGATGTACGACAGGGACGCCACCTCGGGGCATTACCAGAGTACGCTAGCTCTAGTTTACACAAAATTTTATAGATAGAGCTGTGTACAATAAAATACAATGTACTAACAATAATTGTGTAAACTGTCAACCTTGGACCAGTTTATTCGCAATACCGGGATAGGGTTTGCATCTAAAAGCGATAAATTTTCGCATGCAAATATAAACTATAAATAACAAATTTCGGGATGCAGCAAGTGCATTATAGTAGTGAATTTTCATAATAATTGGTACATAATAATACACTATTAGTAAGATATATTATTAAAGCTAATTCTTTAAATTTAAATGGACCTTGGATATCGGTTTTAGAGTCCCAGTTGGTGATTATTTGAAAAGCATTCTATTTTATATGGAGCTGAAGAATTAAAATTTGGTCGTAGAAATAATCTGTAAGTACTGAAAGTGCCTTAAAAATTGTGGTACAAATTTAGTGAACGTTACAAAAGTTTATTTGCAAAAATAATTATTTATTCATTCCGATAAGAAATGTGCTGATAGTCAATGTTTTGTTGGTTTGTAAACAAAAAATGGACTATCAGAACATTTCTTATCGGAATGAGAGAAATGCGGTTTATTATTTCAGTTTATCGGTCGGTTTGATACTTGATAGAACTACCGAAAATTAATTTCACAATGGTGTATTCTGTAGAAGAAAGAGTTGAAATTTTTTTTTTCAAAAACCATGACTTTGCCAACCGTATCACAAATTTGTTTAATGAACGACATCCGGACAGACGTGTAAAAAAATACATTTTGGAGTTAGTTGCAAAGTTTCGACAAAGTGGTTCAGTAGTCAACAAAAAACGGGATCCTGAAGGTGAATTTCCGGTTAGAAATGAGACTACTGAGAACAAATTGCTGTAGACGTGAGCAGGAGAAAATTGGCCACTGTTTCAAACATCAAAAGAATAACTATTCAGCGAATACTGGTGCATCATAAATTTGACCCGTATAAAATTCATCTTGTACAACAACTGAATGAAGATGATTTTGATCGGCGGCTGGACTTTTGTGAAGTTATGACTGCACGAATAGCTGATAACGGGAGCTTTCTGTTCAATATCTGTTTTTCAGACTAGTGTACGTTCCTATTAAATTCTACAGTCAATCGTCATAATTGCCGTTATTGGGCAGATGATAATCCAATAAATTGTCACAAAGTCCACACTCAAACTCCACAGAAATTAAATGCCTGGACTGGCATTTTTGGAGACCGTTTAATCAAACCAATTTTTCTTGATGGTAATTTTAGTGGCGAAACGTATTTAGAGTTACTAGAAGATATCGTTTACCCTTTACTAATTGACATTGTTGAAAATGATGATCACTTTCAAGAAAATCAATTAGTGTTTCAACAAGATGGAGCTCCTCCGCATTTTTCACAACGTGTTAGGGGTTTTTTAAACAAAGTGTTTCCAAAGCAATGGCTTGGGCGTAGAGGTTCTATTGAGTGGCCCCCTAGATCACCGGATTTAACTCCTTTAGACTTATTTCTATGCGGCCATTTAAATAGTAGAATTTACGCAACAGAACCGAAGTCTCTGGAAGAATTACGACGACGCATTGTTGAAGAATGCCGTCTAATAACTCCACAAATGCCTCAGAATGCCAGAGCTGGTTTTGAACAAAATTTGTTCTTTTTGTATGGAAGCTGGTGGTCAAAAATTTGAACACATACTTAACTGAATAAACATTTTTGAGCTTTTGGTTTTGTTTTTTAGTTTTTTTAACTAAAAATGGACTAATTAGTGCATTTCTTATCACAAAGAATGAAATACGTTCTTCCAACTCCAACTGTGAATAATTTGTAAACCAGTTGATAAAACTTAAAAAAAAAGTGTGCTGAATTCAGAGAAGAAAGAGCTTTCAAATAATGTAACACTCGACCCATATTCCCTACCCATTTAAAATATAATGGTTGTTGTCACCACCCCTAAGGGATTGCTGTGACAAGGTTGAGAGTAGGTATAGATGATATGTTCTTATGGTATGTTCTTACTCCGCCACCCGCCACCCGCCAGCCAGGTATCAACCCGCCACCGACCTAACATACAGCTGTTGTAGACAGCTGAGCTGTCTAATACAGCTGTCGGTTAGGTCGGTGGCGGGTGGCGTGTGGCGGAGTTAGAACATACCATCTATACCTACTGTTGAGTTTTATGTAAAACATGTCCCCCTCAATATCAAAATTGACGTGCTTCAGCGTTTCTTAAAAAAATATATGTGGATGCAAATCGGTCTGTTTCGTTTTCACTGCGCCACCCTGTATATCACTAACATAAAAATTGAAGAGCAAGTAATGTTTAAATAATTTTGAACAATTTTGTGTAAAGTCGCGCTATAGTGAGATCCATTGAAACATGCCGAAACTTTACCGATGCCAGCATACGTTACACGACACTATAATATTTACCCGTATGTCGTTACTGCATGTTTGTACAAACCACTGAATGCAAGTAAACCATCGAGGTGTTAACAACACAGTATTGATAGCCACAAGGAGTAGGTCAAACTGTTAGAAACTGAAAATAAACTGCAGTAAGTCAAGTGAATAATACAACTACTGCAATTTTAAGATAAATGTATCCGATATATATACACTATGTCAAGTATTGATCCAATAATAAAACAACTTCGGACTAGTTGAAAGAACTACGTGAACATAGCAAGCAACAAATGGGTATAAAATGATAAACTACTTGTGATCATATGAGTGAATTGCGATCGAAGCTGACGGAAAAACTCTGTCATAAGCTTTGTAAAATATATTATAGTTTCTAAAAAAAAAAAATGAATTATATAAGTTTAAAATGTTCAGGCGTAGGAAAAGCGTTGTGGTAGCGAATTTTGATATACAGCCTTTGAAATCATTTTACCTCAATTTCTATTATCCTAAAAACCTATATAGTAAATTTGTTATACGATGCAATAAGCTTACCAAGTTTTATACAGTTTTAAAGCCTACGAGGATGCAACTTTTTTGGAAATCTATATCTTTCCAGAAGCCAGTGATTGGGCTGGCAGCCAAATTTAATGTGTGTGTTTAGTTTCTTTAACGTCGGCCTATTTCCGCGACTATGGCCAATCTCCAACGCCTGGGAGCAGTTTCACCTCACTATCCTGGAATATTTGCCGAACCCCTGCCTTTCTGTAAGGAGGGTAGGGATCTTTAACGTGCCCAACATCGCATGGACACGGGACCGACGGCTTTACGCCCCCTCCGAAGGGCGGAACGTGCAGACATTTAACTTGTACTGAAAAAGTGAAAGGAGAACCCTGGGATCGAACCCAGTACCCTTCGGTTCAGAGGCACACGTTCTTACCCCTGAACCACCAAGGTTCTCCCAAATTTAATAAAGTTGTTTAAACAAAAAAGGAGCAATAGTTAACATTCTCGTTAACTAAGTAATTGTTGTTTCCTTAACTTGGTGAAACCGTTCCATACTAATTACAGATGTGGAGACTTTCTGGCTTCACAAATGTTTGTTTTCGTGACTGCAACTGGTTTCGCTGCTTGACTGCATCATCAGACAGAATAAAATTAAATTAATTTATACGATTTAATGACCACTACAAATAAGAAAAGTTCGGGACGCAGAAAGTGCGTTATGGTAGTGAATTTTTATTAAATGCTTCAAATTTGAATAACTCAATTTTCTATAAGCTTAGAAAGTTTAGTTTTGATATGTAGTAAGGTCTTTCCTTATTAAAGATATCCACCAAATTGTATTAAAATAAATTTTTTTTTCGAAAGAAAATTCAAAATTTAAATAACTCAATTTTCTATAAACATAGAGAATTGAATTTTGGTACGTCGTAAGAACTCTCTCAAGGAAACATATCCGTTAAATGTAATTAAAACAGGTTTGTAATTTTCCGAGAAAAAAATTTTTTTCGAAAAAAACTTAAAATTTGCCCGGAAAACCCTGTCCGATTTTCCTGGCTAACGAAATATTTTAAGTCATTAATAAGATAAAGATACTTGCCGAGTTTCATTGAAATCTGTTTATTATTTTTTGAGTAATCGGATGGATACATATAATTAGATTATAAAATTTTAGATACATTTTTATTAGACTTGAAATTTTGTAATGTAAGTAAACAAATTGAGGCCCGATTAATTAAACTTTTAATTTACGGTTTTAGGAATGTGTATTGTGTAACATGTAACAAATATGTACCTGTTTGGGTAAATAACTGACGAATGGTAGGGCTTCGTTCAATGCGATGTCAAATAGCGTCAACAACATTCTCTGTTAGAATAGTTGGCCTGCCTGTAGACTTGCCTTTGCAAATACAGTGCTTTTCCTCATCTCGTTTAATAAGGACCAATCTGTGGTTTTTAAAAATATCGTATGGAATGTTATCCTCAGGAAAAGCTTTAGAACATTGCTCGATGCATGATTGTATCGAAGACCAACTTCCATTTGGATTTCGTGTACCACTGCGAAAATGGGCCATTAAAATAAAGGCATCCTGCTCCGGTATGAAAGGCATCTTTACAATCAAGTCTAAAAAAATAGAGCAAATATGTGAATGAACATAACCTCAACATTCCTACACTTTTAATTTACGTAAAAACACAATGAAAATGCAAAGTTTTAATAAAAACTGTTTATTTTTATTGGTCAACAGATAGAAAATTATTTGAAGAGAGTAAACACTGGTCGGTCTTGGCAAATGCACAATATACATACAAAATAACCGGTCAAAAGGGAAATGAGAGCCGATGGACTGAACTGTCAATTGTCAATTGATTTAGTAACTTTGAGGTCCCTAGTCTAGTGTTTTTTTTTGGTTACTTTTTGACTGTCAGCTCATAAAATCATATTCCGCTAAGAGAGGGACAGAATCCGGTCACGTGGGACTCGGGAATTAATGAAAGCCCTCTATATAATACATTTAAATTTTAATCAACGTATTACATATTTGACTATAATATTATTAAATTCACTTTTAAGTACGAGTTGGAGAACCCAATTCATCACAATACAGTTTTTAGACCTGACGATATTTTTGCTAAGAGAGTTAGCGTCATCAGAGGGATTAATACACTTTGGAGTATTTAGGTAGTTTACTAATCCCTGTGATGACGCTAACTTTGTTAGCGAAACGATTGTCAGATCTCAAAAATGTATTGTAATGAATTGGGTTCTTCAAACTGCACTTATCAGTGCTCATCACAGGTTTAACTCTTCACTCATTGAAGTTGTGTGTGTGTGTGTGTTTTGTTTCTTTATTTTCGGCCTATTTCCGCGACTATAGCCAATCACCGACGCCAGGGAGCACCTCACTATCCTGGAAATTTTGCCGAAACCCTATCTTTCTGTAAGCGGCGTAGGGATATTTAACGTGCCCAACATCGCATGGAGACGGGACCGACGGCTTTACGCCCCCTCTGAAGGGCGGAACGTGCAGACATTCAACTTGCTCAAATATAATTCCAGAACCTCGGTTGATGTTAACCCGTTAGCGCCCAGCGTCATATTTATAGGACAATGCATTCTTGAATTTATTACCGGCACTTACCGATACATGATGAATACCGGGTATTCCCCGACTAAGAAAAGATACACAACAGCCTGCCAAGCTTGCATTAGTTTGCCCGCATTAGTTATTACAGCTCGGCTCTTGCTGCCTGAACATTATCGTTTTTTTGTCACTGTGCAGCGTCTGTTTACTTCGGTGAATTTATAGATAATATACGAGGTAAGTAACTTTTTATTGTGACTTTGTCAAGGCATTAGGTCAAGTTTACTATGGAAAATATAAAATCTATTTGTTTGCGACTTGATTTTTGTGTGTAGGCCTGGAAATCCTGGTGTCATATAAATATGACGCTGGGCGTTTCAGGGAATATTTGACCATCTTAGCCATTATGTCATAATATATGAATTTTATTTCAGGTTTCATTCTAAATCAACAAAAATGAGAAGGGTATTCAAAACCATGGAGGAAGCCTGGGAGTATGCGCTTTCAGCGGAATGTGAAGCAGAAATGTTAGCTCTACCACCTGAAGTCGATGAATTGACCGATTAGGAAGAATTTGATGATTGAGATTTTGGCATACCTATGGTCACTGACATACCAGGAAATACCACCTTAAGCCATGAGTAATTTATTTTATACATTTTGTTTATTCCTTATTTGATCATTTATACTATGCTGCCTTATTTTTTCTCTGTAGAATCGACCTATGTTGTTGTAGTTTTTGAAAAATAAATATTTTAATCACCTTTCAAATTTTACTTTCATTCCGCAAAACTATTCATATCCTGCCAGTGTCCTATTTATAGGACAGCTTTTTTGAAAAAAACTAAATCTTTTTGATCATTTTGATCACTCTTACTGACTTGAGGTGCAATATAGCAGCAACATATTAAAATTTTATAGAATTTTGACGAAAAAAAAAAAAGAATTTGGGCGTTAATGGGTTAATGTTACAGTTTGTATTGAAAAAGTGAAAGGAGTACCCTGGGATCCGAACCCAGTACCCTTCGAATCAGAGGCACACGTTATTACTCCTAAACCACCGAGGTTACACTTATTGAAGTTAACTTTTATCAAGACCTGATAAAATTCTTCGAATAACAAGTTGAAATAAAGAAGTAGAGTATTGTTCTCTTCCTGAAGTAGTGAACATGCTATTAGAGTTTGTCGTCCCCTAGGCGAGTACAAGTATTACAAAAGGCAATTTAAATATAAACCCATAACAGGGGAAACAACATGTGTTTGTGGATGCAATATGAAAATTGAAATTGTTTCCAGAGCACATATTACAATGGTGCAGAATACACAAGACCTGAATGTTAATATTAGGTACAAAAATGTGAACACTTTGTCGTTCTTTCACATTAATAACACAGTAGTAATTTCGTTAAGTGCTCGCGTTTAATAATTAATAATAAAACACTTACGAAATAACAAACAGTTGTCGTTCTTGATGAAAATAAAGCTTCAGATGATGCATTGTTCTTTATACGTTTGATATATTTAACTATGATTATGAGTTAACATATCCATTTAACACAGACAAAAAAGTCAATATATAAAAGTAATTTCTAATATTAAGGCTTTTTGTAAACCGATTAATTATTAGTGCTTATGCCTTTTTAGTGAATTTTTATTTTAAAAAAAATTCACTAATAGAGAGGTATCAATCGTGAGACTTTGCAACTAGGACCCCTAGAACCCATATCCGGGGTCAGTATCCAACCGATAACTCAAAAAATAATTAATCGATTTTGATGAAACTCGGCAAGTACCTTTCTTTTATTAATGGTTTAAATGAATTCGTTATCCAGGAAAATCAGACAAGGTTTTCCGAAAAAAAATTGAGTTTTCTTTTGAAAAAAAAATTTCCTCCTAAAGTTACAAAGTTATGTTAATGAAATTTGATATGTACGTTGACTTACAAAATACCTTCTTACGAAACAAAACTCAACTTTCTAAGTTTATAAAAAATTGAGTTATTAAAACGTAAATTTAAAAAAATATATTTTTTATCCGAAAATTACAAAGTTATTTTAATGAAATTTAGTGAGTACGCTGCATTAGGAAAAGACCTTACTGTGTGTCAAAACTCAACTTTCTAAGTTCATAGAAAATTGAGTTATTCAAATTTGAAACATTTAATAAAAATTCACTACCATAACGCACTTGCTGCGTCCCGATCTTTTATAAGATCTTGTAGAGTACTTATGCATTCTGTCTTTTACTAAAACCATATTTGGATGCAGCAAGTGCGTTATGGTAGGGAATTTTTATAAAAATTTAATATTTTTCTTCTAAAATTCGCCACATAATCCTATAAGCTGATCAGCTATTTGAATTTAATAAAAAAGTGAAAGCAAAATTAAAGTGATCCCTACATGAATTATGGTATGCGATTGTCAATCTAAATATTTTTAGAACTAGAGTCTTTGGAGTATAGGGAGTCTTAAATAAAAATTGAAGCAAAGGACATGCGTTTTACTTCTGAAACATAAAATACATACTGTTGCATTAAAAAAAACTTGTTCCTTTTTTAATAACACGTTTCGGCCTAGAGCAGATTTTTTTTTAGCCACGGTCACTCCAGGTCAACAACTAATGCTTTAGCTCCCTACTATATTACGATGTTTTACACCAAGAAAGAACAAATGCTGTCGTCCACGAATCTCAGCAAGCAAATCCTCCAATTTTCTTTGCTTCATATAAACCAATAATAATTTAAGAAGAGAGACAATGTCCATCATACTTTATATATATATATATATATATATATATATATATATATATATATATATATATATATATATATATATATATATATTGGGTATGGTGTATATGTTTAAGTCTTCTAAACTAGACTTATAAGTAAGGAAAAAAGACATGGGATCACACACTTTATTTGAGACATACTAAACTGAACCAAGGTAAAAATAAAAAATTTAGTTACGCCAATGGGACTCCCTGAACCAACTAGTAGAATTGATTTTATGAGTAAACGATACTTAGTGAGTGGTGGACATGCCGCCACCTAGTTGCGGAACCAAGTAGTATATTGTCACGCCAGCTCTAAATAACACAAAGTGTTAAAAAATAGAGACTGTATACAACTAACTTACAATTTAAAAAAATGTCAGCCCTGGCCCATTTCGACTCCAATATAGGGACAAAGTATGTAAGGCTAGATGCATTCTCGCAACAATTAGAACTGTAGACCGGTTTCGCTCTCATTCGAGCTCTTCAGTACGGCATACTAATTGTAGCAAAAATGCACCTATAAAGTAATACGGCTATAGTAGCCAGCCTTTTAACACTAAGTGAGTGGTGGACATGCCGGCACCTAGTTGCGGAACCAAGTAGTATGTTGTCACGCCAGCTCCAAATAACACAAAGTGTTAAAAAATAGAGACTGTATACAACTAACTAACAATTTAGAAAATTGTCAGCCCTGGCCCATTTCTACCCCAATATAGGGACAAAGTATGTAAGGCTAGATGCATTTTCGCAACAATTAAAACCGTAGACCTGTTTCGCTCTCATTAGAGCTCTTCAGTACGGAATACTAATTGTAGCAACAATGCACCTGTAAAGTAATATGACTATAGTAGCCAGCCTTTCAACACTAAGTGAGTGGTGAACATGCCACCACCTAGTTGCGGAACCAAGTATACAGTCTCTATTTTTTTAACACTTTGTGTTATTTGGAGCTGGCGTGACAACATACTACTTGGTTCCGCAACTAGGTGGCGGCATGTCCACCACTCACTTGGCGTTGAGAGGCTGCGCACTATAGCCGTATTACTTTATAGGTGCATTTTTGCTACAATTAGTATGCCGTACTGAAGAGCTCTCATGAGAGCGAAGCCGGTCTACGGTTCCAATTGTTGTGAGAAAGCTTCTAGCCTTAGAGTAAACGATAGTTTTAATAATTAATTTGGAGAAAATTGGATGAGCTCAATAAAAACTGTAGACGCTATTTTCATATACTATTTATATTTAAATCCAAGAATCTAATAACTAATGTAGAAAATATTGTATTTTTTGTGAAAACTTAAGCAAAGAATCACTTGGTTCTTTTTTTCTGAAATTTGATTGCGGATATTAACCCTCGGTTAGGCGTGTGGTGGTCCAGCAGACTACTGCGTCTTTATTTCGTTTATATTTTAAAATCTATGTAAGATAGCGGATTGTGCCTTTGTGACATGTCATAAGGGTTTGTTTACAATCGTATTTCAAAGTCGCACACTCGTACCGGCCATAGAGGCCCCGCAATGAATGACTAAGCAGAGCCGGTTCATGAATAGGTCTGCCAGACCTACGCGCCCGGTCACGTTAGTCTTTTACCAGTCAGTGCGAATAATCCTAATCGTCGTCAGTGTGTGTTTTGGTTTTCGTTCTGCGACCACAGAGTTGGATTTTGTGTTTCTCAGTGTTAGTAAATATTACAGGATAAACAGTTTTTCATCATAGAATTTTTGTTTACAAAAGTGTCTAAAAAAATTTACAACCCGAATAATCACGAGGATATCGAGGAACTCAATCGACTTGTTTTTGAAGAAGATAACTTTGGTGGTAATTCTATACCTGACGAACGAGAAGATGACTCTGAGGAGTCTCAATCGGAGTCTGAGACAGATGAACATTCGAAAACCAAGTCAGTTGATTCAGACACGGATCATAAAGTCGATTAGAGGGAATTAGGGGAAGTTGATGGGACAGAGGAAGGTGATAATTTTTCAGCAGTAAGTTAGAGCCACTTGTTGATTTCTATAGACCTTTTTTCATTCTTTTATTTCATCCCTTAGCCTGTGATTATTGTATTCGGATCCTTTCAAAATTATTATAGTGATTAAAATTGTAATCTGTCTGAGAATGCTGTCAAGCAGCGAAACTATAGTCACAGAAACGTTGAAGAACATCCTAGAAGATCCAGAATTCATATGGGCCACTTACTCCAATTAGCTTATGCACTGGCTACGTCCCTCACCAACCAAAACCAACAGTGAAGCCAGAGAAGTAGTCTCCAAGTCTGTATGTACTATGAACAAGTTTCACCAAGTAAGGGCAACAACAATCAATAAACATTCAATAATTCTATTCGTCGTCGCTTAATTTCATGAAAATTTCGCATATAAGATGTGTAAAGATTATAAGTAAGATTCGTTCCAATTGTTACAGGCCAAGATGGTACCCAATAGAGTAAAACTCCCTAGAGAGTTTCTCAAACACCTCCGCCTAATATAAAGCTTCCAGGATTTGTTAGTCAAACTGGGAAAAACGCGAAGGATATTTTAGAGGGTTGGCAGGTAATAAGTACACTTGGAGAACACCCAAATCACCACAACACATATTTCAGAGACCTTACGATCGTTTCGTTGACCAAGTCAACATCTTCAGAGGAAGAAAAATTCTAGAATTTTTCTTCCTCTGAAGATGTTGACTTGGTCAACGAAACGATCGTAAGGTCTCTGAAATATGTGTTGTGGTGATTTGGGTGTTCTCCAAGTGTACTTATTAGTGCTCATCACAGGTTCCAGTTTTCACATAGTGGCAGGTATTTTTTGATATCAAAATTTTGACTCTGCTTGTCTAAAAAACTAACCTGCATATAGATATCATAAAAGAAAAAAATTACCGCGAAAGGTGCAGAGAAACTGACCAAACAGAAATGAAGGCATTCGTAGGTCTTTTGTATCTGGCAGGAGTTTTTCTGGTCATCAAACTCTTGAAGATTTTTGGTCAACTGGTGGTCTTGTAAAAGACATACTCAAAATGATAATGTCGGAAAAGTGATTTGGATTTCTTATCAGATGTATCCGATTTAAGGACAGAGCGACAAGGAAAGTGACAGATAAATTAGCTCCAGTGAGAGAAATTTTTAGTTGTTTTCTGGAAAATTGCAAATCACACTACCATCTTAGACAGATATCACTATCGACGAAATGCTTCCGCCTGTCCGGGGGGTGCTGTGGATTTAGACAGTACATCCCGTCAAAACTCAGTAAACATGGTATATTTTTTTTTTGTCTAAGCGGTGCAAAATTGTTTAACACGTACAATATGGAGATTTACTGCGATCAGCAGCCAGAAGGACCATATACGAAAAATAATTAAGCTGAAAATATTGTACTAAGGTTGTCCGAGCCCAGTGGTAGAAATATAACTGCCAATAATTGGTACACAAGTTTCAACCTTCTCAGGAAGCTGGAGGAAAAAAATATCCTGTCGGAACTGTGAGAAAAAAACCGACGAGAGATACCCTCTCCTTTCGTTGTTTCCAAAACGAGAAACCAATACGACACTCTCTTTGGGTAAACAAAACGAGAAACATTGGTTTTATATGTACCAAAAAAAAAACAAGACTGCTTTATTGATGTCGTTTCGAGACAGCTAGTTCTGCGGTGTCGACTGAAAAAGATAAGAAACCAGAATTTATCGACTTTTAAAACAAGAGTAAGACGAGTGTAGCTATCGTGGATAAATTTTGCGCTACATAAAGTACAGCACGATCCACAAAAAGATGGCCAATGCTTATTTTTTACCATACGCTACATGTAGTCGAAATCAACTCGCGTATTTATTTTTTTCGGGAAATGAAATGGAATATATTCCTAGACGGGTGTGCTTGAAAACGCTAGCTTTGATATTAGCAACACGTCAGTTTCAAAGAAGGTCAATTGTGATAACTTTGCCGTATGAACTGCAAGGCCTCCTCAAAAAATATAAACCGGACCAACCTGCTAAAGAAGTTTAACCAGGACCAAGTGAAACAAAGCGAAAAATTTGCAGCCATTGCTATAGTACCACACAAAAGAAGTGTAAGACTCAATATTCTTGCAAGAGGTGTAATACATTTTTACATTTTTGTGTTTGCGTCTACATACGAAAGGACTGTGCCGCTAATGTTTTCCAAAAGCTCCAGAAGAAGAAGAAAATAAAAGGAAGGTACCTAATGGAAAATTGGTTTGATAATTTTGTATTCACAAAAATGGAATATAATATCCCGTTTCTTACAAGAACCTTCTCCAAAATAGGTTAATTAAGCTTTATATCAATTAATATCAAAAGATTATATCATAAATTCTTAGAAAACAACGACAAACAATATGATTATTAGCCAGGTGTCTGCAGGACCCACGCGCCGAAGCGCGTTACGTTAAGTGACGCGCTTAACCAAGGGTTGCGAAAGATACAAAAGGATAAAACAAAAAAAAGGGAAATAACATTTATTTCAGTCGATTATTTATAAATATAACTACTCGTCTTGTATTGGGTCCACCAATTCTAAATCTAGTTCGTCATTGTATCCCTAAATGTGTTCTTCTATAGTAGCATCAGCAACAAGATTTGTATAAAAATTTTGGTCGGCAACAGGAATAAAATGCATATAAATAAGATTTTATATCTTATACTTTTGCCGCGGCTACTAGTTTTCCTTGGGGGCAAAAGTTTCTAGGTGTTTACATAAACTGTTCCCAAGCAACATTTAAAGTCAAATTGACGTAAAATCGCCCTACCAATACGTCGGCGACCAAATCAGCACAGGTCATTTACAAGTAAAATTTAAGTGTATATTACCAATGTGGGGAATAAAGTCAAAGTAATATGGAAGTCGATAATAGGTCCAGCAAGGCGTTTCGACTAAGGCGTTTTAGTTATATTTAGGGCATTTTCATTCAACATTGGGCCAATGGACGTAATATATTGGTAAATATGTGCTACGCTTTATTTGAATCTGACATCTAGGCGCCGAGTGCTGTGACGTTATTAACAACGAACTACGCATGTGACATTATTCGGTTCTGCAGGATCTGTGGTTATGTATGTATAAACAAACAGTAGAGTAGTAGAGATATTGTCCATCTTTGTTAAAAAATGACATCTTGAATGATCAAAGAACTTACTTCAAATATTTGCAACAATGATAAAGGTGATTCGCACTGTATAAAGAAAAAAACCACTGCGGTTATGTTTTTTTCTGTTAACATGATGATGATACTTCGATAAAATTCGAGCGCCCGTGTAAAAGATAAAATTAGTGAAAATAAAAAAATATTCAAAATTCTTGAAATTCTGATTTTGCAGGATTGGTGATGTAAACAACACAAAACTATCTTGTCGTCATGGTATACAATCAATATTTAATGTTTTTTTCGAACTAAAATTTGATTACACTATATTCAACAAAATATTATTTTTCATTTTCCAATACAATCAAGATGGATACCGCAAAATTAATTTAATATGGCTGTCCTTCTAACATTATCGACCTGAAAGTTAATTTTGCCCTATTTTTTTACCTATAAGCCACAATTCCTAATGACAAGGCAAACCAACCAAACTTTGAAGGTATTTTGTCCTATTATGGGAATTTCAACTATATGGTAAATGAATTTTGTTTGAATTTATTAGAAATGAAACATTTTCGTGTATAGAAATATATATTACTTATATCCGTGCACAGCGGAGAGACATATAGGAATAATTATACAGCGCTTTTGGTCTTTGATTCCATAATATATAAACATTAATAGAAAATAGAAACAAAATAGAATAAGTAAATAAACATAAACATGACAGCTGACCGTGTTGCCAATACTTCACTCCATTTAGCATGAAAAGGGATGTATTATATTGAAGAGGGAAACGTGCTGATTTGATACCAGCATAGAATTGAAATTCAGTTTTACTTTCATATATCTAGTAGTAGTAGCCGATAAAGTTGTCATACTTTTTTAGGATTGAAAAATAAGTTCTTCATTTGATGTAAGCCACTTTGAGTGATCAGCATCTATCACTATTTTTCTGTGAGCATTATTTACTACTCTATAATAGTTTGTAGTATGTCTGTAAACTTTTATTGGTTTCAAAGGGGGCATTGTAACACTATATTTGTTACTGGTGCACGCACATTAACAACAAGAATAAACTTTTATTGATGAAGTTTATCAACTGACACACCTTTAAGATTCACAAATGTATTTCACTGTTGTACAGTTTGAACTTTGAGGACAATTTTTATTTCAAGTTAGATTTTATGGGTATTTTCAACTTGAAGGTAGGCAATTTGACTTGGAAGACCATTTCTGCAGTAATTATGACTTTATAGCCTATCAGAAAGCCATTTTAGGTTAGCTCAGTGCCCAAAATATTTCTTGTGCTGTATTGCAAGGAAATTGGTAATATATATGTAAGCTGGACTTCATAAGAAGACCTCCAATTTACTATACCACAGAGACATATTGCAGGTTAATATTAGGTAATTAATTACCTTAAAGTAGGTATTTCAGGTATCTGGGCTTGGTAGTCGATTTTCAGTCCAATTTAGGGCACACTTCGACCTAAAAATTACCAACTCTGGAATTGAAACACAAAAGTATATTCAAGTATATTTTATGAGTAAAATTAAACCAATTTTTTCCCAATTTAGTTACTTGTAAGTTACTGACTTTGGAGTAATTTTAGTAGTCATAAATAAGCTAGTTCGGAGCCGCATTTCCAAATTTGTAGTCATTATGACAATCAAGGCAACATTTTAGTTAATTAATACTAAATTACAACTTGGTTAGGTTATTGATTAACATGCCTTAATTTGTTGCTTGGGTTGTTTGATTCTGACTGTCTCCCTTTCTTTTTAGTGAATTTTCTTAGAAAAAAAATCACCAATGAGGAGGTCCCAACTTTTGAATTTTGAAACAATTGCTTCAAATGAGCGCGCTCTACTATAACATCCCATAATACAGCTCAAATCCCTTGGATCTCCTTCTTACTACAAAACCTGAATGCGAAACATGGTTCGCAAAGCTTCCACGCCACCTAGAAACTTCCTACCCTGGATGGAAAATTAGTTTCGGAAGCTAAGTTTGTGAGCCAGATCTACGAGTCAAGTTTTTTCATAAAAATGCAAGTTTTCTACTCTAAAATGCTATATTTTTGAAACTCGACAAACTATGCAGTTTAGTTGATTAGTTTCAATTCCAATTTTCAGGAGTTAAATGTAACATAATTTAGAAAATGTGTTTAAATATATTCCTGGTTGTTAGAATAAGACACAACTGTGCATTGTTAAGTTAAATACAATAAATAAAGACGAGTATATTACAGGATTTTATCGCTGTGACTGCTTCTAGTCAACACAGCATCACACATTGTGATTAACATATTAAAATTGATGGAAACATCTAAAATCCCCTGGAGTGAATTGTCTATAAACGTAAGCTACCTAAATTTCACATGTGTGCATTATAAAGTCATCCGTCATCCACTGACTAAATTTAACATAAATAGGGTTCGTGCTAAATTGCGTTATGCATTGCAAACTCATTAAAATTTTCTACTATAATGCACTCGCCGCATTCAGACTTTTCACTTGTTATTTTCATAACCGGGGATTAAATAAAATAATATGTTGATATTTTTTAAACCAAAAGTCACAAATACTGTATTTATGTCTACTACTACAGCTTTCCATCAACTTCTAAATATATAAAAAAACTATGTTTTAATTAAAGCCGGAATGAGTGACCTTGATACAGTCGGTTATTTCAGGTCATACCACTTTGGTATAATTACCTACATAATTACCGCTACGATTAACCTAGTGTAATATACGTAAAGTGGGAAGCGGAGCTACGAGCTTTAACTAACAACGACAATTCCTTTCCAACACGGTGATTAAGTAATTATCTAAAGCATTCCCCCAGGACTCAGTTAATGCATGTTAAAGGAGAAAGTACTATCCTGAAACCAACCAGTTGAATTCTGATCGAGAAAGCACGTTCTCACTCTTTCGAAATTGATGTAATTGTTTTGGTAAAGCAGAAACGACGCGAGACTTTACGCATAGTGTTATCAACATTGTATACAATAGAAGGTTGTTTTCTTGCATTTTTCCTGGTCTATAATCGCAGGCAATCAGACGTGCTGTAAGAGTTTTGTTACCTGAGAACAACGTTCAAATCTCTGTGTCGATTGCAAAATGGAGCATCTAATTCCTTTTAAAGCAGAGGCGGCTCCTCAATTAGTGCGCCTGTGCGGGCGCACTGCCGCCTGCCGTGGAAAAAAATTATATTTTTGCTATGCTATATTTTGATAAATTTTTATTTGCTTTTTACCTCCTGCATTCCTGCATTCCACAAACAATATTAGTATATCGAGGATCGAGGATCGCAGAGTCGGCAGCCATTAATACAGCATCAGAATAAGTATAGTGTTAATGGTTGGTTGCAGACATTATCGTTATATACATCCATATCCAAATATCCATATATACATCAGTCGCCGGCGATGTGTATTTTTCGGCGCTCTTGAGGAAATGCGATACTTCACTGCGAAATGATCTCGAGTATCATCGTCGAAAACGACCTAATAAGCAATCTGGTGTGCGCTCTCAAATTCCACACTTGCAGTTTGCAGTGGAATTTTGGCAGAGCGTGTCTGTCTCTAGCATATGTTTAGTAATTTTCGTGTAGTGCTGCGCGGCGGATTGATTTTAATTAGATTATTTCGTTGTTGTTTACATGTTCTAACAAAACAATTATTATTATTATGATGGCTACTACTTCGAGATGCTTAATAAGTAGACAAAATAATTGTGTTACCGTGATTAATTCAGTGGATAATATTTTAAATTTAAAGGTTAACTTTTTAAGGGACTATTTAACTACTATAACCTAAAGCATAAGGCAACATGGCCGTGACAAATGTGCTTGTTAACGAGCTGAACAAATTTAAAAAAGAAGTATTGATAGACATTATATTGAAAAATAGTGTTCCAGACAATATTGTAACTAGTCCAGAACTTCGCAGTTTTGTAAGTTCTAAGAAATATGACTGTAACGGGGATGTTTTTAGTGATTCTATGGCTGAAGTGATTCCTAACCTGGAAAACAGTGTGAATGTAAACAATCTAAAATGTGAACTCAAAGTTAATAGAAAGGAAATAGAATGCCTTCGCATATTAAATAGTAATTTGGAGAAATCAATAAATGATAAAAATCTTATCATTGAACTATTAACCGCCGATAAAAAGAACTTCTTGCAAAGTGAAGGTGGCAGCGTTGCCACGTTGCCGAAAATTTCCAATGAAGGTATGACAAAGCATGTGAAATATAGGGATCCCAAAATGTCAAATGAATACGATGGGAGAGTATCACAAACGCTTGAAAAATTAAATGACGATCACATAATGCATAAAGTAGAGAAAACCTATTATATTAAACAGAAGAAAAATATGGTTATAGGAACTGGTTCGACGCAGAATAATACAGCTACTTTTCAAGCTGTCGCTAAAAAAGCTGTCATTCATTTGGAAAGAGTGGGGTTGAACACAAAAAAGGAAACTATTTTGAACCATCTTCAGAAAACTTTCAAGCGAAGTGATTTCACTGTGGAAGAATGTCCGGTGAGAGAGGGCGCAAAAAGTATATCTTTCAAGGTAGAAGCAGACTTTGCGCTGTTAAGTGAAATTTATGATGCACAAAATTGGCCCACTGGGGTAACAGTATCCAGATATAGGTTTTTTCGAGGAAGAGATAATGCAAAATTCGATGCATAAAAATTCTCAAAAAAGTTGTTTTTCTTTGATTAACCTGAACTTACACGGACTGCCTAGGAAAATAGATTGCCTAAAAAATTGTTTAAAAGTGGAAGACTGCTGTATAGCTTGCTTTATAGAACATGGGCTGACTAATGACAACGTAAACAAAATCATAATACAAGGCTACAGAATAGCAAATTGCTTTACGAGACAATCAACTTCTCGTGGTGGTGCTATGATATTGGTAAGAGAAGGAGTGGAATATGAATCAATTGATCCGATAACTAACCTGTCTGTTGAGGGTTGTATAGAGATACCTGCAGTTAGACTTCCAAGTCTAGACATGACCGTTCTATCAGTTTATCGCCCCCCGGGAGCTGACATGCATGTTTTTATGGAGAAAGCTGACATTGCACTTGGTACTTTAATAAATAGTGGGGTTAATAATCTTTTCGTCGCTGAAGACTTTAATGTGAATATTTTGGAGTCAACAATGGAGAGTACCAAGCTGCATCATCTGTTTGTGTCCTATGGACTTTATAATCTATTTGCAGAAGCATCTAGAATAACAAAGACATCTGCAACTTGTATAGACAATATTTATTCAAACATAAACCTAAACAACTGTCTAGCGAAAACTGTGAATTTACACCTGTCGGACCATCTTGCGCAAAAGCTCCTGATATAGAAGGACAACAAACAAGAGGATAAGTTTTATAATGTAAGGGATACAAATAACAGTGATAGTGTTCAGCTTTTCATACACCAGTTGCAAAACATTGACTGGAATTCACTTCTGGTACCAAATGCTGAAGAATCTTATGTTCGTTTCCACGAAGCTCTAATGGAAAGCTTTGAAAATTGCTTCCCTTTGAAAAGGAAGGGGGTTATCTCTGTTAAAGAACACATTTTCCGGAGTGAAATTATCAGAAAACTTAAGAATCAGGTAGATGCTGCATATGCAATCTTTAGAGTAAAAAGAGATCATAATTCAAAAACTCTTTATGAAAGCCTAAAGAAACAACTAAGGACACAGATTGACACTTCTATTAGAAACTATAACAGAGATAGAATTGCAAATGCTGATAATAAATCTAAAATCATCTAGAAGTTGATAAATTCGAATATAAAAACCTCGAGGATTAACCAAGGAGCAAGTACACTAAATGCGGACTGTCTAAATTGCCATTTTTCCAGAATTGGTGAGGATAATTTGGTGCCAGTAGAAGACACGTCAAAAAAGTGCCATTCCTATATAAAACGTGTCAAACTGCGGAGCAATGGGTCATTGTTTCTCGAGGACACATCCCTACGTGAAATTATGCAGGTGGTGTTGATGATGAAAAATAAGTTAGCTTGTAACATCTTTGGATTAAACATAGTACTTTTAAAAAGGATAATCCACGTGATTGCAGACCCACTGAGCAAAATTGTCAATATGTGCTATGCTCAGGGTATATTTCCAAATCTATTAAAAATTGCAAAGATAATTCCTTTCCCAAAAAATGGCGACATGAACGATTGAAACAATTATAGGCCAATTTGTATTCTCCCTATAATCTCGAAAATCTTGAAAGCACTTATTAAAGAGAGATTAGCAAGCTATATTGATAGGCAGGAAATCCTAAACCATTCACAGCATGGATTCAGAAGAAATAGGTCAACAACGACGGCGATGACATATATAGTTGATTTTGTCTTGGAAGCACTTAATCACAAAGAAAATGCCGAGCTATTGTGCTTTGACCTTAGTAAAGCCTTTAATATGGTAAACCACCAGATCCTTATCTCTAAGTTGGAATATTATGGAATGAGAGGCAGAATAGGGACACTTTTACAATCATATTTAAGGAACAGGGTGCAGTTGGTTAGCTGGCAAAATACCACATCAAATTTTAAACAGGTAGACTTGGGAGTACCACAGGGCTCTATACTGGGGCCAATGCTCTTCCTATTATATATTAACGATTTGCCCGAAAACATTAGGGCAGACAGAAGCTGCATCTTCGCAGAAGACACGACAGTAATTAATAAAGCAGTTCCAGACCTTATAAAACACAAAGGTGACCAATACATCCAGCAGGTGGAAGCATGGGTTAAGGCAAACAAGTTATTTCTTAATGCAGAAAAAACATCAAGACTTGTCATAACTACCAGGGACTATCTACAGAACTCAGGCGAAAATATTAACGTTTTAGGCTTTCATATTGATAGTTGCTGGAAACCCCACATAGACCATATGTGTAAAAAATTATCTTCAGCCATCTACTCAATCCGTAGAATAAGATACATCATAGATGAAAGCGCCGCAACGGTTACTTACTATGCTCACTTTCAAAGCATTGCAACCTATGGGATTTTGCTGTGGGGATCCTCGCCACATGCAGAACGTGTCTTTATACAACAGAAAAGAGCAATTAGGGCGATTGCTAACGTTCCTGAGGACCACAGTTTTAGAGAACTATTCCAGAGGTATAAAATACTTACCCTACCAGCAAGTTATATAATTACTTGCCTTCTTTACATTTATGACCATCAGGCAAGTTTTATCTCCCATGAACAGGTTCACAGTTACGAAACTAGAGGTAAAAGTCAGTTTGTGATTCCTCATCACAGGATAAGCCGCACGCAGAGGAGCCATGGGTATACTGGAGTTATGTTGTTTAATTCACTTCCAGTGGTGGTCAGTGAATTGCCTAGAAGACAGTTTGCATCTGTGATAAAACGAAAATTAATAGAGAGACCTATATATTCAATTGAATAATTTAATTTTTAATTAACTGTTGTGTGTTTTTGTCAGCTCATTTTATATTTTGTTTTATTTTATGTATATTGTCACCCACTATTTGCCATGGGTAAGTCCAGTATACAATTATTTTATTATTTTATGTGCGACGAACCATGTAAATGTTGATGGTTAAATAAATGTTATGTTATGTTATGTTATAACATACTAGAGGAAAACTTGGTAAGTATAGTTAATAATTATTAAGTTTAGTTAGTTTAGTAAGTAGGTTTTTTTATAATACATTCTCGGGGAAAAAATAGGCGAGCCCTTTATTTTTGGTGAATTTTTATTACAAAATAAAGGTAAATTTATTCAATTTAATAATAAATATAAAATCTGTTTAATATTGATTCTAATTCTTATAAGATAACAAAATTTTCTTACATACAGGTCTTCTAAAAGTATCGGAATTTGAGTTACAAATTAATTTAAAAAAATATTGAACCCTATAATCAATAACTTATATAACTTTAAAGGCGCCCAACAAAATAAGCAGATATAATCTGACATTTAAGTACACTACCCGCTATAATACTAACTTTACAAATAGGAGTATAAAATCTACAAATTACACGAATAATCTACAAACACTAAACACTATACAATAATAATCTATACTTAAAATTAAACAATATACACACCTTAAAAAACTATATTATACACATTAAACCATTTCAATTGATAACAACAAACGTAAGAACACCATATATACAATATTAAAACAAAATACCCCACATTAAGGGTTGTTATTACCACCCTTAAGGGGTCGATGTGACAAAGTTGAGTTTTATGTCAAAACATGTCCCCTTCAATATTAAAATTGACGTGTTTCAGCGTTTCTTAGAAAAAAAATTCTCTGGACGCAAATCGGTCTGTTTCGTTTTGAATGCACCACACTGTATATATATATATATATATATATATATATATATATATATATATATATATATATATATATATATATATATACATATATAGTGTGGTGCATTGAAAACGAAACAGACCGATTTGCGTCCAGAGATTTTTTTTCTAAGAAACGCTGAAACACGTCAATTTTAATATTGAAGGGGACATGTTTTGACATAAAACTCAACTTTGTCACATCAACCCCTTAAGGGTGGTAATAACAATCCTTATATTTTAAATAGGGACATGGGTCGAGTGTTACATCTTTTGAAAGCTCCTTCTTTTCTGAATTCAGTACATAAATTTTTTTGGAAGTTTTATTAACTCGTTTAAAAATTATTCACAGTTGAAGTTGCAAGAACGTATTTCATTGATTGTAATAATAAATGCACTAATTAGTCAATTTTTCGCAAAAAACAACTAAAAAACAAAACGAGACCTTCAAAAATGTTTATTCAGTTAAGTAAGTGTTTCAATTGTTGACCACCAGCTTCCATACAAAAGTGCTAATTTTGTTCGAAATGAGCTTTGATATTCTGGACCATTTGTGGAGTTATTAGGCGGCATTATTCAACAATGCGTCGTCGTAATTCATCAAGAGACTCCGGTTCTGTTGCGTAAATTCTACTCTTTAAATTGCCTCATTGAAAGAAGCCTCAATGAGTTAAATCCGGTGATTTAGGAGGGCGCTCAATAGCACCTCTACGCCCAATCTATTGTACTGGAAACTGTCTGTTCAAAAACTCCCTAACACCTTGTCAAAAATGCAAAGGAGCTCGATCTTGTTGAAACACTAATTGATTTTCTTGATAGCGATCATCATTTTTAACAGTGTGTTCGGATGTCGTTCATTAAACAAATTTGCGGTACGGTTGGCACAGTCATCGTTTTTGAAAAAAAAAAAGTAATTATTTCAACTTTCTCTTCTACAGAATACACCATTGTGAAATTAATTTTCGGTAGTACTATCAAGTATCAAACGGACCGATAAACTGAAATAATAAACCGCAATTCTCTCATTCCGATAAGAAATGTTCTGATAGTCAATTTTTTGTTTACAAACCAACAAAACATTGACTATCAGCACATTTCTTATCGGAATGAGTGAAATGCGTTTTTGCATCTTCAACTGTAAATAATTTTTAAACGAGTTGATAAAACTTTCAAAAAAATTAGTGTGCTGAATTCAGAAAAGAAAGAGCTTTCAAAAAGTGTAACACTCGGCTCATGTTCCCTATTTAAAATATAAGGGTTGTTATCACCACCCTTAAGTGGTTGTTGTGACAAAGTTGAGCTTTATGTCAAAACATGTCCCCTTAATATTAAAATTGACGTGTTTCAGCGTTTCTTAAAAAAATATTCACTGGACGCAAATCGGTCTGTTTCGTTTTCAATGCGCCACCCTATATATATATATATATATATATATATATATATATATATATATATATATATATATATATATATATATATATATATATATATATATATATATATATATATATATATATATATATATATATATATATATATATATATATATATATATATATATATATATATAGCCTCATTAATGTTTAACCTTAAAGTATTAACACCCAACAGCAAGTGCGTTATAGTAGCGAATTTTCGTAAAAATGGTTTTAATGGTAAATATGCCTTGTTTTTAAAAGAAGGACATTTGGTTGGCAGTATAACCTATATAGTACTAACAATGTACCATACTTCATTAAAATAGCTTTGTTGTTTCAAAAACATTTTCCGAAAATAAAATTGAAAAGTTTCAGAAAAAACTGGTCCGATTTTCCTGGCGAACGAACCGCTTTAAGCTATTTACACACCTGCCAAGATATCATTATTCACAAACAACTTTAAGACCGAAAAAAAATATTATGAAAATTTGCAAACATTTCTTGTACAAAAAAAAATCACCATTTTTTTTACAGAAATAGCTTTCAGTAATGTTACACTGAATTATAATTGACAACTTTTTTAACAATAACTTACTAAACATTTATTACCAATTACCACCATATCACAAAAATCTGCGACAATTTGAGAGTGTCTGTATACGGCAGCTCGATTTTTTCGACGAGTAATACAAACAAAAAGCTCTCTGAATGCGCATCTATTGATTAAAACGCCGTATCATAATTTGTGATGTGTTTGAAATTTGTGCCAAAAACGAGAAAATTTGCAAAACAATTGAAACCACTCAAAAACTATTAACGATATGATTTTTTTTCTTACAAACATGCATCATAATTCGATGGAAAACACAAAAATGCAATAACATAATGGGGTATTCTATTGAAAAAAGTGCGTATCATCAGCGACTTATGGGCCAGCCCGTGATTGTCAAAATAGGTTTATAAGATTCACCTAGAGATACCCTATAATTAACATATATACTTTTTTCTCATATCTTGTATAATAACGGATATATTGATCTTTACCATAGAAATGCGCCAGCCTGTAAATGTGTAAAGAGACAAAAACTGAAACTGACCCCGTATATGGGTTTTATGGGTTCTAGTTCCCGCTCATTTGAAGAAATCTTTTTAAAATTCATAAGTTGCGGTCCTCTCAATAACATTTTTTTTCTGCGAAAATTTGCTAAAATATAGACTGTTAAATTATAAACCATATAGCTGAAACTACTGCAGAAGCATCAGAAAGAGGGTCTATTTGAAATGGATTCTCCGAATACATTTTAGTAAAATTAAGGACTGTGATGCTTGAAGCTGAAGCTTAAGGCTTTGCAAAACACACTTAGTACGACATATTTTCCACATAATCCGTATTTTTCTCAAATTCGTTGTCTGAAAATTGCAAATTTTGACGTTTCAGATCGCAACTTTGACGTTTTAAGAAGAAAAATGATAAAATTTTAAAATTATTTTTTCTACTACTTCTTGACCTTTTTGCGTGAAGAAAACTTAACAGTTGTATGTAATATTCAATTGTTTTTGTTAGTCACACAAAATATTTTGTTCTTGTGCTTTCCTGTGATCACCAGTGGCACCCAAAATGTATTTCTTAATTAAACTGCCTATAACTTTTTTTTCTTTCAAGTTAGCGTAAGTTTATAGTATAAATGTATGTGCCAAGTTTTGTTGTCATAGCTCTGTTATTTTCGGAGATACAAAAATTGTTCGAAAGAAAACCCAAAATTTTCCCGGAAAAACTAGTCCGATTTTCCTGACTACGAACTTGTCCAAGTCATTTACAAAGCGAAGGTACGTACCAAATTTCATGAAAATCGGCCTATTATTTTTTGAGATATATATATATATATATATATATATATATATAAATATATATATATATATATATATATATATATATATATATATATAAACATGGCTGTATTGTCGAAATGTTGCCATTGACATCTCTCTATTATCCCAAAAACTGTTTTAGTCTTGCCGTCTAGCTCCTTTTAAAGAACTTAAATGCGCACAGCTAAATTTTCTATGAAGCTAAAAAATTAAAACTTGGTATATCTAGCTACTGTAAGTGTATTAAATTTTTTTTAATGTAACAAATTTTCTGTAGAAGTCCTAATTTATATTCAGAAAACGAATGCATTTGCCAAATTATGAACGTGGCAGGTATTTTTCCTTACCAGTCGCCTGGAGGATTTCGTTTTATTTAACACAACCCAAGCGGTTTTTTCAACAACAAAAATTTTTAAAAAACAATTTTTCTTAGTGCATTTTTTTGAACAAAAATTAAAATTTTAGAAATGAGATCTTGTTCTAAATGTAACTTCAGTACCTACCCACACCACTGAAAAGTCCATACTGAGAGCGAAACCGGCCTATGTCTGCTGATTTACATCGTAACACAAGTTAAAGCACGATTGAAATGATGGTGACAAGTGAGTGGTGTAATCTAAAGACAGTCGTGGTATTAGCCATGGGAGTAGTTGCTTTCGCTCGCAGGTTTTCTTTCCACAACTTTATTTTTGATGTACTGTGTGTACATAGAAGTTGCTGTGGCAGTCTATAACCGTCACAACACCAGAGATGCGGCTTTGACCTATTCTGCATTGCAAAATATTATCTTTTTATGGGCGGAATTTTTTTTTGTTGTGAAAACTCGCTTAAAATATTGCACTGCTGGAGTCAAAATTGGCAAAATTTAGACAAAAAACCTGAAACTAATACGAGTTATGTAAAAAAATGTCGCAAGAAGAATGTTCTACAAACACTTAAGTTTCAGCTTCAATCGTCATGGTCCTTTATGTTACTAAAATATTTCCAGAAAATTAATTTCAAATAGACCCTTTTCTGGTGCTTTAGCTGTAGATTTAGTTAAGTGTATGGTTTAAGGGTATATAATTTTTAGCTAATTTTCGTAGAAAAAAATCGGTACTGAAAAGGGGCCTTACCGAGTTGTAATTTAGTTTTTATTAACCAGAATGTTGGCTTTATTGTCATAATCACTACAAATTTTAGAATGCAGCTCCCAATTAGCCGATTTTTGACTATTAAAATTACTCCAAAATCAGTAACTTACAAGTAATTATTAACTTAAATATAAGCTGAGTTTCAATTCCACGATTGGTAACTTTTAATTCGAAATTTGCTCTGAATTGGACTGAAAACTGACTACTACGTCCAGATACCTTAAACACCTATTTTAAGGTAATTATTTACCTAATATTATCCTGCAATACGTGCCTGTGGTATAGTAAGTTGTAGGTCTTCTGATGAATTCCGGATTATATCTATATATATATATATATATATATATATATATATATATATATATATATATATATATATATATATATATATATATATATATATATAGTCTCAGACATAGACAGCACAGGAACGGTTACAGTCAGTACCGTGCTGATGATGAACCGGGACAGTTCGAAACTGCAGTCCACGTAAACTAGTAAAAAATTACAAAACGTACAGCAAACAAATAAAGTATATATATATATATATATATATATATATATATATATATATATATATATATATATATATATATATATATATATATATATATATATATATATATATATATATATATATATATATTACCAATTTAACTGCAATACAGCATAGGAAATATCTTGGGCAATACGGTAACATAAAATGGCTTTCAGAATGGCCATACAGTCATTGAATGTTGGAGGTGTTTCAGTTGATGGACTCAATTAATAAAAGTTTTGTTCTTCAATAATATCCTCTGTGTAAATCCTAAAAACTCTTGATAACTTTATCGGCTACTATTATATGGAAGTAAACCTGCTGATTTCAAATTAACACGTGTCCCTCTCCAATATAATATATTCCTTTTCATGATCGATGGATCATTGACAACACGCTGTCATCTGTCATACGTTTATGTTTATTTACTTATGTTCTCTCTATTAATCTATATAATATATTATGGAATCAAAGATCAAAAACGCTATGGAATCATTCCTACATGTCTCCGGTGTGCATGCATATATATATATATATATATATATATATATATATATATATATATATATATATATATCTTTTGGAATATTGCACTACACTACACTGTAATTGTTTGCTGGAGGTTTGTGATTTTTTATTGGTTTGCGCGGACTGCAGTTTCGAACCGCCCCGGTTCATCATCAGCACGCTACTGACTGTTACGCTCCTGTGCGATCTACGTCTGAGATTGTACGTGGCGCCTGGTGAGCTTCTATTGGTCGGTTTATTGTTAGCTGACGGCGCAGGCGCCACGTACAATCTCGTACAAGACGTAGACCACACAGAAGCGTGCTGATGATGAACCGGGACGGTTCGAAACTGCAGTCCGCGCAAACCAATAAAAAATCACAAACCTCCAGCAAACAATTACAATGTAGTGTAGTGCAATATTCCAAAAGATATATATATATATATATATATATATATATATATATATATATATATATATATATATATATATATATATATGATAATGTAACTCAAGTAATGTAAAGTTTATGGGTTTGTTTATTAGAAAGCTTTTAATTTCATCAAGCATCTGGTATTGTGTGCTTAAATTAAATTAGGAGTTGAATGTATGGGGGTGGAATACCGGTGACAGAAATTTCGAATTGTTTTTTGCTAAAACGACGTAGAATTCTGAAAAAGTATACAAAACTTTATTCTGGAAAGAACTTTTTTGTATGTCGGTCTGCCGCCAGTCTGTCGGCATGTACACCTGTCTGTTAGTAGGCGCAATAACTTTCAAAGAATTGAGATATATTCAAATTTGGTTTCGAGTTAGCACCTGACAAAGGAACGCTTCGAATTGTTTTTGAGTAAGATCGCTTCAGTGGTGGGGATAAATGAGGGGCCACTTTGTGAAAATTTAATTTTTTTCAATAAATCTCTAGTAATATAACGTTGCAGAAATTTATCGGTAGATGAATACGAATATTTTCTGGTTGGTCAAGCCATGGACCCTAAATTCATTCCATGAGAATATCTTTCTGAAGAGAGTAAATTGTCACAGCTATGTGGAAGTTATGATTCAATTTTTAGCACTATTTTTTCTCAACATGATCGCACCCCTCCATTTAATTTTATCACGCCCCACAAGTTGAGAGTCGCTGGTACAGAAATTTGCAGTGAGCGTTTCAAATGCTAGTTGACAATTTACCAGCTTAATTATAATATGTGCTTGCAGGTAGCGTGGCTGCGGGTGGATACACAAACAATACTGACAATACATAATCATGTTATCACCAAGAATCACAGGATCTATGTCACTCACAGCGAACACAAGACATGGTATCTGCATATACGAGAGGTCAGAGAATCCGATAGAGGTTGGTACATGTGTCAAATTAATACGGATCCGATGAAGAGCCAAGTGGGATATCTAGATGTTGTAGGTAAGTATTCAAGACATGTGACATACATTCTTAGATTTTACAGGTTTAACAATTTACCTAGTTGCTCACTAATTTTAAAGTCGATAAGGTAGTTATCTATAATGTCTATATATATATATATATATATATATATATATATATATATATATATATATATATATATATATATATATATACAGGGTGAGCCACGGTGGATGGAGTATTAAAAGTATATAGAGAACGAATCAACCGATTGCTCTGAAATTTTGGTTACGGATGTAACGGAGTATGATCTCTCGACCTAAAATATTTTTGAAAATGCAGTGTTGCCACATATACGTAAAACTGGCAACATCTTCGTAATTTTAAATGGAACACCCTATATATTTTTGCATTTTTTGAATTGTCGTCTCTTTTTGAGTAACTTTTGTTGATATTTTTCTATACCTATCTCAAGTCGTTTTCGAGATAATAATTATTTTCTGAATTTATTACCAAAAATTTGACTTTCATTAAATCGTGTTTTCTCCTACCGACGAAGCGATTTAAAGATAATTTTTTAGCTACGGTTAGGCAAGGTCTAGGGGCATCTCCTCCATTAATCAAATCTTTAGAATATCATACAGGGTGAGTTAGAGAACGCTTTCTATAAGTGACTCGGAGAAATGCACGAAAGTCATTTTTTTTAAATAGAACGCCCTGTATATTTTCAAATTTTTTGGATCGTCTTCTCTTTTTGAGTAACTTTTGTTAATATTTCCCTATACCTATCTCAAGGCGTTTTCGATTTATGGTCACTTTTCTCTAACCTATCCAAGATTATTGGTCTTTTTGTATATCATAATGGGTGGGCCATGAAATTTCTATTTTGTCACTTTGTCATGACAACAGACATGCTGTTTATCTAAATAAATTTGACGTTAGTGATATTTACATTCAATTTGAATAGCTATAGCACAAACATGACATAAAATAATTATACAAACACAGTTTTAATGGATTTGTTTTTTATTCATGAACAGTGCAATAAGATTATCAGCAGAACTTGTAGAAGATTTAATGAGAAATATCCGAATTTGCCGCAGATGAATAACAGAAAGTTTCTAAGAATTCATAGGAATTTTATAAATTTTGGTTCGTCGTTATGAGAACAATAACACTATCAGTATTTGGAAAAACTAATACCTAATCAGCGATAATAGTAAAAAAGGCCAAGTAGCAATAACAAATAATACCAATGACAGTAATAAATATGTATAAAAATCTTAAAACTATAATAATTGTTCGAAATGTTGACCGTTAACTTCCAGACACTTTTGTATACGATGATGCACGGCGTTTGTTGTAGCAGCTCTTATTTCAGCGGGGTCCAAGTTTTCAATCTCTTGAATCACTCGACGTTCTAATTCTGCCCTGTTGTGGACTGGAGTTTTATAAACTCGATCTTTAAGAATACCCCAAAGATAAAAATCTAACGGGGTAAGGTCAGGGGACCTCGCAGGCCAGTTACACGGTCCCAAACGTCTGATCCAACGGTCATCGAAAAGCCGGTCCAACTCCATACTAATTTCGGATGTACAATGTGCAGGAGCCCCGTCGAGTTGATACCAACAAGTTCTATATGTTTCAATTGACAGATTATCAAGGAAGCCTTCCACAATTGTTCTAATTATATCTAAATATTTTCTGGAATTCAATTTTTCGTCATATATGTAATATTTTATTTTGTCATCCAATAACATACAAAAAACATGTAAACTAAATTTGACTTGAAAACCAGCCTCTCTAGTAACGTGGGGGTTGTCTGTGGCCCAATAGTGACGATTTCGTGTGTTACAAATCCCCTCCCTAGAAAATTTTCTTTAAAAAATTGGGGTCCTCTTGCATACGCACAACTAACATTTCACACAACTCTATTCTCTGTAGATAATCCTGAGGCGTGAGAAATTGAACTCTTGTAAATTTATAATTATGCATTTTATGATTTACTAGTATTCTTCGAATGGATGAATATGGCAATCCTAAATCCTGTTCAGCACAACGTATGGAATACTGGGGATTCGCATGAAAATACGCTAGCACATTGATTTCATTTACCTCGTCAGATGTCACAGGTTTGGGTAGATTTCTTGCATCTCTTAACGACGCACCAGATTTTATAAAATTCCTATGAATTCGTAGAAACTTTCTGTTATTCATCTGCGGCAAATTCGGATATTTATCATTAAATCTTCTACAAGTTCTGCTGATAATCTTATTGCACTGTCCATGAATAATAAACAAATCCATTAAAACTGTGTTTGTATAATTATTTTATGTCATGTTTGTGCTATAGCTATTCAAATTGAATGTAAATATCACTAACGTCAAATTTATTTAGATAAACAGCATGTCTGTTGTCATGTCAAATTGACAAAATAGAAATTTCATGGCCCACCCATTATGATATACAAAAAGACCAATAATCTTGGATAGGTTAGAGAAAAGTGACCAAAAATCGAAAACGCCTTGAGATAGGTATAGGGAAATATTAACAAAAGTTACTCAAAAAGAGAAGACGATCCAAAAAATTTGAAAATATACAGGGCGTTCTATTTAAAAAAAATGACTTTCGTGCATTTCTCCGAGTCACTTATAGAAAGCGTTCTCTAACTCACCCTGTATGATATTCTAAAGATTTGATTAATGGAGGAGATGCCCCTAGACCTTGCCTAACCGTAGCTAAAAAATTATCTTTAAATCGCTTCGTCGGTAGGAAAAAACACGATTTAATGAAAGTCAAATTTTTGGTAATAAATTCAGAAAATAATTATTATCTCGAAAACGACTTGAGATAGGTATATAAAAATATCAACAAAAGTTACTCAAAAAAAGACGACAATTCAAAAAATGCAAAAATATATAGGGTGTTCTATTTAAAATTACGAAGATGTTGCCAGTTTTACGTATATGTGGCAACACTGCATTTTCAAAAATATTTTAGGTCGAGAGATCATACGCCACTACATCCGTAACCAAAATTTCAGAGCAATCGGTTGATTCATTCTCCATATACTTTTAATACTCCATCCACCGTGGCTCACCCTGTATATATATATATATATATATATATATATATATATATATATATATATATATATATATATATATTGATTTATTTTTCTTATTTTAAAAATTATCAATATATATTCTAAAGGTCCCTTATAATTTGTTTATTTTTAATAACAATAAAACACACACACACTATATATATATATATATATATATATATATATATATATATATATATATATATATATATATATATACAGAGTGTTACAAAATAGTGGGCCAACCCGCTAACCACAGAGTCCTCAGACGAAAATTTTTTGACTTTTCTTATAACATTTTTCTCCTGGGGGCCCCGTTTTGGAAATACAGAGTGTTGAAATTGAACTTAAAAAATCATTTTTAATTTCTAATTTTTATGTTTTTGAAGTTATCTCCATGAAATTTTGCACGTAGCCTTATTTCAGAACTAGACGCCATCTGTGTAGATGAGGAGAGAAAAATCAAATAGCAAGGGGGGTACAGGGGGGTGGAACAAGTATTGACCCTCTAAACTTTTTTGTGCGCACGCCAATGGTTTCAAAACAAATGGCTTTTGTTAGACAAAATAATTTTATAACTTTTGTTTCTCTAGTTCAATTTTGATAAAACAACTAGTTTATGAGTTATTGTAGGTTGTATGGTCCGATCCAAACAGGCGAGAAAAAACCTACGAAACTTTTTCATTTCTAATTTTTATGTTTTTGAAGTTATTTCCATGAAACTTTGCACGTAGTCTTATTTGAGAACTAGACGCCATCTGTGTAGATGAGGAGAGAAAAATCAAATACCAAGGGGGGTACAGGGGGGCGGAACAAGTATTGAGCCTCTAAACTTTTTTGTGCGCACGCCAATGGTTTCAAAACAAAGGACTTTTGTTAGACAAAATAATTTTATAACTTTTGTTTCTCTAGTTGAATTTTGATAAAACGACTAGTTTATGAGTTATTGTAAGTTGTATGGTCGGACCCAAACAGGTGAGAAACCTGGAACAAGTACAAGCGCAGTAGCCCGCCAAATGAGGCATAATGAGCTTGCCACTATAAGTTCAACTGATGTGCACCGAGTACTGAAGCAACAGTCACTGTACCCGTATCATGTTCAGAAAGTACACGCTCTTTTACCCCAAGACGCATTAACAAGAATGACTTTCTGCAACTGGATGTTACTGGAGAACAGTCGTGAGCAGCAATTCCTGAGATTTATTATGTTTTCTGATGAAACCCTTTTCACTCGCAATGGTGTTACAAATTTTCATAATCGTCACATGTGGGCACAAGAAAATCCGCATGCGATAGTCAAAACTCGTCATCAAGTCAACTTTAGATTGAACTATGGGCAGGAATAATTGATGACTTACTCTTAGGCCCAGTTTTTTTGCCAACTCGAGTAAATGCGGATGTGTTTCTAACATTTTACAGAATGAGTTCGTAGATTTACTTGACGATATGCCTCTGGAAATTCGGAGAAATATGTGGCTACAACTGGACGGTGCTCCGCCTCATTACGGAAGAGACGTTCGACAACATTTAAGTAACACATTCAATGGCCGTTGGATTGGTCGTGGGGCAGATGCACCTGTCAACTGGCCAGCCCGTTCCCCCGACCTCAACCCCTTACATTTTAGTTTCTGGAGATATATGAAATAATTTGTGTACAGGGTGCCCATACTCGATGCAGAACATCTGCGGGAACGAATCCTACAAGGTGCAGAGGAATACCGTATGAAACCAGACATTTTCAAAAAAATTCGGTTTTCTCTTATCAAAAGAGCCCGCCTATGCATCCAAGAAGGTGGTAGCTATATTGAGCATTTAATTTAATTATACTTTTATTTCTATAACACCGCCTTACTTATCATTTTTCATTATTTTTAGTTTAGTTTTCATGTTAATACTAGACTGGTAGTTTAAGTCTAATAGAAGTTATACTTAGAAAACGGTTTTGATGACTTCTAATTACATTTGTGTGAAACAAGTATGTATGTATTCAAGTAGCAATATTTAAGGCAATGAAATGAGCTACAATTTCTGTGTAATACATTCTTTATTCTGATTGCAAATGAGTAAAAAAATCAAATTTCTTTAATTTGTTGAGACATGTCACCGGCGTTGAACGCAAATAACCTACGATATTAGTTTCTATTAGACCACCGGCGCCCGAATAAAAAATGTAGGGGTTTAATTTTTCTTATTCACGCAGATGTCGTCTAGTCGTGGTATAAGACTACATGTTATATTTCATGGAGATATCGTTTCGTAGGTTCTTTCCCACCTGCTTGGGCCCGACCATACAACTCACAATAACTCATAAACTAGTCGTTTTATCAAAATTCAACTAGAGAAACAAAAGTTATAAAACTATTTTGCCTAACAAAGGTCATTCGTTTTGAAACCATTGGCGTGCACACAAAAAAGTTTAGAGGGTCAATACTTGTTACATCACCCCACCCCACCCCCCCACTGTACCCCCTGGCAATTTGATTTTTCTCTCCTCATCTACACAGATGGCGTCTAGTTCTGAAATAAGACTACGTAAAAAATTTCATGGAGATATCTTCCAAAACAAAAAATTAAAAATGAAAAAAGGTTTCGTAGGTTTTTTCTCACTGTTTGGGTCCGACCATACAATTTACAATAACTCATAAACTAGTTGTTTTATCAAAATTCAACTAGAGAAAGAAAATTTATAAAATTATTTTGTCTAACAAAAGCAATTTGTTTTGAAACCATTGGCGTGCTCACAAAAAAGTTTAGAGGGTCAATACTTGTTCCACCCACCCTGTACCCCCCTTGCTATTTGATTTTTATTTCTTCATCTACACAGATGGCGTCTAGTTCTAAAATAAGGCTACGTGCAAAATTTCATGGAGATAACTTCAAAAACATAGAAATTAGGAATGAAAAATTATTTTTTAAGTTCAATTTCAACACTCTGTATTTCGAAAACGGGAGCCCCAGAAGAAAAATGTTATAAGGGAAGTCATAAAATTTTCGCCTCGGGAATCCGTGTTTAGCGGGTTGGCCCACTATTTTGTAACACCCTGTATATATATATATATATAAATCTATATATATATATATATATATATATATATATATATATATATATATATATATATATATATATATATATATATATATTGTGTGTGTGTGTGTGTGCGTAAGTGTGTGTGTGTTTTTTATTGCTATTAAAAATAAGCAAATTATAAGGGACCTTTAGAATATATATTGATAATTTTTAAAATAAGAATAATGAATCAAAATCCAAACCAGAGACATTTGATACGATATCAGAAAACGGAACTATAAAACCTGAGTATATAGTTAAAATTTAATTTAAAAAAAAGCTTACATAAGATACATATCAAGCTAAAACAGCTAAATAGCCATAATGTGATCAAATTGGAAAAAGAATAGAAAATATTTAAAAACAGGTACAAATTCAATCACCGAATATTTAAGAAGACAAAAAAGTTCATAGTTAACAAACATTTTCCCACTTGCTGATTGCTTTTTCTCAGAAAAGGTTTATGTAAAAAAAAATAGATTAAAAATTTCTTCATATTTTGTGTATAAAAGTTGTTTAACACATCCATGTTTGATTAAAGCTGGTGTCAAAGAAAGCACCAGGCTTAATCAACAACTAAATAGGTTCTGAGAAGTTTGATGTTTAAATATAAATAGAACGTTTGGAGGCATAGTTTAGTAAAAATCAATTGTGGGAAAATTATATATATATATATATATATATATATATATATATATATATATATATATATATATATATATATATATATATATATATATATAAAATTAAAGAAGATTAAATAAACAATAAAAATGTATCCGTCTACTTCCGAAGGGTAGAGTGGGTCGGTGTTTGGTCGGAAAAAGGTGTCTCTCGACCGCCACCACTTTACTTGAGAATTTGAAAGTGGGGGAAAGTGGAAGCGCCAACGTGACGGGCGCAGAGGTAGCAGACCACCTTGTGGGAGTATGTTGCTCCGGGAAAATCAAGTGATGTTAATCGGTTTCCAGGGGTCAGATTTTATAAAGACTTGCAAGGACAGGTTGTCACCCTCCTTTAAGTCTTTATATCTCTTTTATACCGATGACAAACTCTTCCCACTTAAACGCAACCTCAAAGTAAAGTTACCGGGAAGTTAGGGGGCCGCCAGCTTTTAAAAAGTGGAGACGGACGGGGTTCCCAAATAAAAGGCGCCACCTGATTGTTACACCTACCTCCGAATATTCCGATAAGCTGTTAACTAAAAATAATCACCTTACCTCACCAGTGCTCTAACTCCAACCACGAACACTTGGGATCACTCTATACCTGGTACACACTGCAAGAGAAACACATACACAGAGGCATCCTTGTGCACCAGTGGTCACACAATTGTAAGCCACCTATATCAATGATCAACTTCACTAATTAAGCAACTGGGCAAGTTTCAAGAGTGAGACTATGTGTGTGTATGAGTGTGTTTTACAAAGCCTTAGGTTTCAGCTTCAACCTTTATTCCTCCATTTTACTAAAATATTAAAGAAAAAATTCGCCATTGATGAGTATGAGTATGAATAAGTTCCCCCAGAAACCCACACTAGAGGGTACTTTCAGTTTTTATCTGTTTACATATACAGGGTGATTTATAAGTGGTGACCAAAAATGAAACCACATGTTCTTTGAACAATTTTATAGAGGGTATGTCCTATAATAATTTTTCCTATAATGCTTCATTAAAAAGATACAGGGTGTTGAAGTTGAATTTCAAAAAATTAAATTTCCCAATTTTTTTAAAAGTAGCACATATGTTTTGCTGAAACATCGCATGTGTAGGCTGTTATGGAAGGCGCGTATTCTACTATAACAATTGAATCGGCTAATCCAGCAGTGGCGCGCGTACCCACATCTCATTGGTTATCCCTCAAGAAAAAAAAACGAATACGCCAATGATATTTATTTTTATTTTTTATTTTTTGAATCTCACTTTCATTCGTGAACAAAATGACTCACTTGATAATTTTTTGTGCTACGCTTATTTTACGATTAAGCAATGAATCAGGTAAGTGTTTTAGACCAGTTCATGATTTTTAACCAGTCGTTGTTTGGTAGAAAATCGCAATCATATAGTTTTATCAGGCTTATAGTAATCTATTTATTACAATAAATGTTCAAAAATGCCTCCATTGGCCTGAATACACGCACGACATCTTTTTAATATGGAAAATTTAATGTCTTGAGGATTAATTGTTGCTTGAATATGACGAAAAGCATTATTTATCAGTTGCTGTAGCTGCTTTGGTGTATTTATTTGTTCACTGTAGACCAGTCGCTTAAAATTACCCCAAAGATAGAAGTCAAGTGGGTTTAAGTCCGGTGATCTTGCAGGCCAATGTATTGGTCCAGTTCTGCCAATCCATCTTTCATTATAATGTTCATGTAGCCATGTAACAACGTTTCGCCTATGATAGGCTGGTGCACCGTCATGCTGGCACCACATTATACATCTTGTTGCTAGTGGAATGTCATCTAGAATGTTTTCTACACGGTTTTCTAGGAGCGCTAAGTACGAAGATCCATTTAAACGTTGTGGCAGGACTTCCATGAATAGTGAGCCGTTAAAAATACCACACCATAAATTAATGGAAAATATGTGTTGAAATGTGCGAGTCCTTGTTGCATGTGGATTTTCCAATGACCAGACATGCTCATTATGAGAATTGTAAATACCATTTCTTGTAAATGTTGATTCGTCGGACCAGAAGATTAGATTAGGGAATAAGATATTTTGATTGTTCATTTTCAACATCCATTCACAAAAGACTCGTCGATGCACATTATCTCCAGGTAAAAGACAATGAACATTCTGTCGATGATATGGATGTAAGGTTTCTCGACGTAAAGTTCTCCAAACAAAGCTTTGAGAATATTGTAATTGCGTTGCAATCCTCCGAGTACTTGTAGAAGGTTGATCCATCACTGCACCCACCACTCTCTTTGTCTTCAAGTTCATGTTGTCTTCTACCATTAGCTCTAGCGTCAGGACGTTATCCAATACCGCACTGCCGAAGCCTTGAAAACGATCGAGAAAAAACCCTCGGTGTAGGTTGACGGCGAGTGGGCAACCTACGTTGATATTCCCGACAAGCAGCTAGAGCATTTCCATCAGCATATCCGTAGATAAAAATTATATCTGCATACTCTTCTGAGGTGTACTCCATTATAAGAAGTAAAAGAGTAGAAAATTTTGCAGTATTATAAAGTTTACCACTTACACCTATTCAAAATATAAACTTGTTAACCTAAACGTCAAGTGACACTTCATGACAACTTTGGCAAACCAGACTACTACTTACTAAAATACAATAAAGATAATCGTCGTACAAAAAATTATCAAGACACTAAATTTTCCATATTAAAAAGATGTCGTGCGTGTATTCAGGCCAATGGAGGCCTAAAAGCGTATCATTGTTATTTTCTACCAAACAACGACTGGTTAAAAATTATTAACTGTGCTCTAAAACACTTAACTGATTCATTGCTTACTCGTAAAATAAGCGTCGTACAGAAAATTATCAAAAGAGTCATTTTGTTCGCCAATGAAAGTAAGATTCAGAAAAAAAAAAAATATCATTGGCTTACCCGTTTTTTTCTTGAGGGATAACCAATGACATGTGGGTACGCGCGCCACTGCTGGATTAGCCTATTCAATTCTTATAGTAGAATACGCGCCTTACATAGCAGCCTACACATGCGAAGTTTCAGCAAAATATATGTTCTACTTATTAAAAAATTGGGAAATTTTATTTTTTGAAATTCAACTTCAACACCCTGTATCTTTTTAATGAAGCATTATAGGAAAATTTTTTATAGGACATACCCTCTCTAAAATTGTTTCAAGAACATGAGGTTTCATTTTTAGTTACCACTTATGAATCACCCTGTATACAGGATGACGCATTTCTTTGGTGAAATACAATATATGCGTACTATAAAAGATGCGAGAAAAAATTGTATTTGCGGATTATACGATGCATCTTATAAAATTATTTCGACAACGACAGGCTGTCCCATAAGTCGTGATACAAAATTTCTTTTTTAACCGAACACCCGTTATATAATTTTTTGCATTTTACATCGAATTAATGTTCGTGAAAAAAATTAAAAGCGTGTATCATACTTTTTTTGTTTTTTTCTGGAATATTCCAAGTTTATTTTCGGATAATTTTTGTACTTTTTAACAATAAAGTTATTTTGATGAAATATGGTACATTTTTTATACTATATAGGTTATATTGGGAACCACATTTGATGCAAGCTTTCATAAAAAAGACATATTTTGTGGGTGACAAATCAAAAAGTGTATATATATATATATATATATATATATATATATATATATATATATATATATATATATATATATATATATTCACATAAATAGACAGTTAAAATGATTTCACAAAAATGCCAACAGAGGGAGAATAAATCTAAACTAGCCCACAAAACTCAAAGACTTGTGCGTGGGTCTGGAATAAATGTTGTACTTAACAATCTTCTATCGAGCGCAACATCGCAATCTTAAAAATGCAGAAAGCGCATGACTACAAGAAAGTATACAAGACATATTTAATTTACATTATACAAACATTACTTACAAAACTAAATAATCCTAACTATTGTAACAAATAAGCCAATCAAAATGATCACAATTTAAAATCCAAGACAAAAACAAATAAAAAACTACAAAATTAGAAACAATCACACACATACTTGCTCACTCACTCACTCACTCCCTCACTTGCTTACTCACTCATTTGCTCACTCACTCACAGACTCACTTGCTCATTCCGCACTCACTTTTTTACATAACACATGTTCATATGATATAGCTTCAACAAAACAGGCATTCAACACACATTGGCAGAATCAGAAAAATTACCACAGCACAACAATAATTCAATAGTTACCTAAGAATTATCCTACGAGCATTCAGTCTAGGCCAGTCGAGTATCCAAGCTTTCAACAGCATCTAATACAATCCCATGTCACCTACAGACTGTACTTTCGGTGGCAAGAAGTTGAGTAGACTTGGTCTCATTTGAACATGACATCGTCGTGTCTGAGACTTATTAAACCTCGGGATCATGCTGGCAGTCCCAATCGATCGAGTCTGATAGCCATGGGATGCTTCAGTGAGTCTTCCTCTATTTTTCTTGTTGCCAGATACCCACAGACCCAAGGTAAATCTGAGAGAGATCACTTAGGTAAGTAAAACATCTGTTCCCAATTATTTTTAGAATACACTTCTGAGCGACTTCTAGACTTTTTATATAACATCTTGCAGCTCCTCCCCAGATGAGATTACCGTACAGAAGATGTGTCTCAACTAGAGATTTGTATATGATCTTTAGATGCTTTTGGTCAAACATATCTCGGTACATTTTAAAACGGCTGTTCGAAACTCGTATTTTGCACACATGATTGTTTATGTGCTTATCTCATCTCAGGTGACAGTCCACTGTCACCCCCAGGTATTTTACCATCCTCACGACATCTATCCGCACGGATCCATGATCTTCACCTTTAGTAATCTGGTATCAAACCAGGTTGATATGTTTTTGAAGTCTTCTTAGGCTTCACTTTTCAGCTCTTCTCCCTCCCCTGTAGAATATGGCTGTATCGTCCGCGAAGCCAACGAGAGTGCCCTGAGACAACTGTGCAAACAATTTGTTAATGTATATGTTGAACATTATGGGGCCGATGACTGTGCCCCGTAGAACTCCATATTATTATTATTTGCTCACTAATATGTTTACCTATTTTTACACATTGTCTTCTTCCCAGAAGGTACCTCTTTAGCAACCTGTGTATGTTTTTTCTAAACCTGACAGATTTCAAAATATCCAACAGCTTTCCAGGGTCCACGGTGTCGAAGGCTTTCGCGAGATCAATAAAAATGCACATTCTTGGAGATCCGCTGTCTACCTCGGCAATAACCCTCTCAATAACGTAAGCTATGGCATTCTGCGCCGATCTACCATCACGAAATCCATATTGTCTCCCCGATAGCAACTTAAATTATTTCAAGTAGTTGGCCATCCTAAGCTTTATCACCCTCTCACAAATCTTTGCAATGTTGGAAATCAGAGATATGGGCCTATAGTTTTCCATTAGTTTTATCACCACCTTTGTGTATGGGAACAGTAGCAGACATCTTCAGTACCTCTTGGAAACATCAATTACCAAACGACATATCTATTAAATACGATAGCAGGGCTGAAATGCTGTTTGAAATAGCCCTCAAAGCATAACCTCCTATGCCGTCCAACCCAGGAGAGGTTCTCAACTGTTTTAATAATTCCTTCAACCTCCCCTTTTCTTGTCTCTCCAAAAAAACACGATTTTAGATGCCCCGATGTTTCTCTGTTTTGATGGTTTTCTCATTTTTTCTGTATTTTTTCTATATATATATATATATATATATATATATATATATATATATATATATATATATATATATATATATATATATATATATATATATATATATATATATATATATATATATATATATATATATATATATATATATATATAATATGTATGAAGGTATTATGTAGGTAGTATCACATCGATAACTCAAAAAATAATTGGCCGATTTTGATAAAATTTGGTATGTACCTTCCTTTTGCCAGTGGCTTCGATAGTTTGTTAGCCAGGAAAATCGTTCCCGGTTTTCCCAGGAAATTTTTGTGTTTTCTTTCGGAAAAATTCATATCTCCTGACTGACAAAGTAAGGGCAACCGAATTTCCTACGCTTGTTTGTTCTATAAAGAGTAAACCACGAGCCAAAATTTAGAGGTGTATGTATAAAGACAAAAAAGGTATAGGAATAAAAATATTTTGATTTTGCTCAAAATGTCAAGTTCGCGATCTGAAACGTCCAAATTCGCAACATTTAGGCAAATAAGATGACACAAGTACAGGTTATGTATGGAAAATATCGCACGAAAAGTGGGCTGCAAACGCTTCAAGTTTCAACTTCAACCGTCATTGTCCTTTATTTTACTATAATACTCGTATTTCCAGAAAATTAATTTCAAATAAGCACTTTCTCTGATGCTTGGGCAGTAGTTTAAGTTAAGTTTATGGCTTAAGGATCTATAATTTTTAGCGTAGAAAACATTCGTTAATAAGGAGACGCGACTTTTAAGTTTCAAAAAGATGTTTTTAAATGAGTGCAAACTAGGCCTCCTAGAATCCACATTCGGGTTTAGTTTAAGTTTTTATCTGTTTACATATATACAGGCTGACGCATTCCTACGGTAAAGCTCAATTTAATTATTATTATACAAGATACGAGGAAATATTGTAAACGTTAATTATATGGTCTTGAGCTGCATCTAATAAACTTATTTTGACAATCACAGAATGACCGATAAGTCGTTGGTGATAGCTACAACTTTTTTCCCGAACATCCCTTATATTATCGTATTTTTGCATTTTTTTATCGAAATATGATGCATGGTTGTAAGAAAAAAAATCGAGAAGGAGCAAGTGTGTTTTGGTACCGAATTTTTATTAAATGCTTGAAATTTCAATAACTCAAGTTGCTATTAACCTAAGGTTCATTGGCTAGGAAGTTAGTTTACGCGAAAACGTTTTGAGTACGTTTTCGGAAAATTTTGGTACATTTTCGAACAATAAGTTATTCTGATAAAATGTGGTACATCGTTTCTACTATATAGGTTATATGGGTAACCAAATTGATGCCTGTTTGGATTAAAGAGATATATTTGCTATTAAAACATTTTTATGAAAATTCACTTCCATAACGCACTAGCTGCGTCCAGACTTCTTTGTGTCTGTATGTACTTTAGCATATAAAAGACTAAATAATCCTGGATCTGGTTTCTATGTTACCAAGTTCAAGATCTCCTGAAAAACCAAAACAATCCTAATTTCTGCATGAACAATTTTTTTCTGTCAAAATTTATTATAATGGACTACGTAACATAAAATGCGGCAATCACCAAATTATACCGTATAACAAAAAAGAGACCATTAAGGGATAAGACCACGATTTGATTAGTTCTTATGTCTACAAAGTTTCTGAATAATTAACCTGAAGTCGATGAAACTTTGTTGATTATCACTTAAGTCTTCTAGCCTTCGAACTTTAATACCTGTCCTAAATTAAACAAAGCTAGTGACGACGTCTCAAATTTGATATATTGTCAGCGTTCGCTACCCTCACAACTTCCATTCCTATACATTATGCAGAAGGTTTTATTTATTAGAGTAAATTGGTGTAATTAGTTTGTCTATTATTACTTCCACATCGTCACAACGTGTGAAAGTATGGCATCGGCGACAAAAATATCAAACAATTTGTTTCGCTTAAACGTCGCAAAAAGTATCAAAACATATCCAAAACATGATTAGGAACTTTTTTGTTTGTCTGTCGGTCTGTATGTTTGTCGGTTTGTAGCCACGATAACTTTAGAACGAATTGATATATCGTTCGGCATACAGTTAGCACCCGACAAACGATCGGTTCGAATTGTTTTTGGGTTATATGGCTCCGGGGAGTAGTGGATCAATGGGGATCGATTTGGTGGAAATTAACCTTTTTTTCGTTAAAACTCGAGTAATACAACGTTTTAGGGTTTATTTATTAGAAAACTTTAAATTTCATCAAACATCTGGTATTCTGTGCTGAAACTAAATGGGTTGAATGTGTGGGGTGGAATACTGTTGACAAACATTTCGAAACACATAGAAAAGTTGATTCTGGAACGATTTTTGTTTCTGTCGGTCTGTCAGTCTGTCGGTCGGTCTGTCGGCCGGTGGGTCTCTCGGTCTGTAGGCCGGTCGGTCTGTCGATCTGTCGGCATCTGCCTCTGCCTGTTAATATGCGCAATAACTTTCGAACAGATTGAGATATCATCTTATAATTTTGTACCCAGTTAGCCCCCAACAAGGAAACGGTTTGATTTGTTTTTGGGTAAGATTTCTGCGGGGACAAAGTATCTAAGGCTAGATGCATTCTCGCAACAATTAGAACCGTAGACCGGTTTCGCTCTTATTAGAGCTCTTCAGTACGGCATACTAATTGTGGCAAAAATGCACCTAAAGTAATGTAACTATTGTATAGCCAGCCTTTCAACGCTAAGTGAGTGGTGGACGTTCCGCCACCTAGTTGCGGAACCAAGTAGTATGTTGTCACGCCAGCTCCAAATAGCGCAAACTGTTAAAAAATAGAGACTGTATACAACTAACTATCAATTTAGAAAATTGTCAGCACTGGCCCATTTCTACCACAATATGGGGACAAAGTATGTAAGGCTAGATACATTATCTCAGCAAATAGAACCGTAGACTGGTTTCGCTCTCATTAGAGCTCTTCAGTACGGCATACTAATTGTTGCAAAAATGCACCTAAAGTAATATGGCTATAGTATAGCCAGCCTTTCAACACTAAGTGAGTGGTGGACGTGCCGCCACCTAGTTGCGGAACCAAGTAATATTTTTGCTACAATTAGTATGCCGTACTGAAGAGCTCTAATGAGAGCGAAACCGGTCTACGGTTCTAATTGTTGCGAGAATGCATCTAGCCTTACATACTTTGTCCCTATATTGGGGTAGAAAAGGGCCAGGGCTGACAATTTTTTAAATTGTTAGTTAGTTGTATAGAGTCTCTATTTTTTTAACACTCTGTGTTATTTGGAGCTGGCGTGACAACATACTACTTGGTTCTGCACCTAGGTGGCGGCACGTCCACCGCTCACTTAGTGTTATATATATATATATATATATATATATATATATATATATATATATATTGTTTTGGAAACCAGATCCACTAAACATTACACATTAACATACACCATTAGAGCCATAAAAACATACGATGAGATAATCCATAACAGCTATTTTACCATCAAAGCAGTAAAGTTCAAACAGGAATGCAAAGAATTTAGTGGGAAAGTAGTAAATAAATGAATGGAACAAATATAATTCAATTCAGTCATTGATATGAGGTGTAAGATAATTAGATTAAGTTAATATAAGAGGGTTTCAGAGGACTTAAAAGACTAAACTAGCTAAGCCCACATTTACATTAACAAAAAATGTAGTGATTGTCAAAGTTAGATTAAGTATCGATAGTGTATGTAGACAATCGAACAAGAACAAAATTGGAATATTTAAAATGACTGTTGTAATTAGCATTAAGGAAGTGTGCACAAAGTGACAGTTCCACAAGAATTTGAAATGTTTGTGAAAAATGACAATTCCACAAAGGTGGTAAATCGATGACAGCACACAAAAACGGAAGTTTGTTTTGACAGAAAAAGATTGCTGTGAAAAAATGCGAGGAGAGGTTTGACAGAAGAAAATAGACTGACAGTTTTTTTTTGAAGTTTAGAGAGCGGTGGTCATTAGCTGTTGATAAGAACAGAAAAAGATTGTGCTGAAGTAAAGTTAAAGAGCGGAGGTCATTAGCTGTTTATAAGAACAGGAAAAAGTATTGTTTGGAAGTAAAGTTTAGAGAGCGGGGTCCTTGGCGGTTTGTAAGACCAGCGAAAGTACCTAAAAGAAGCAAACGCCATCACTCAAGATATTGTTACGTAGAATCCAGATGCAGATCTAAATATAAATATAAATACATATCTAGTGAAGTACACCTATGGTAAATGAAAACAAGAATAACACACAAGAGTAGTCTGGATGTACATAGCTATCAAGGTAAAGTGAAATTGACATTTTAAATTTGAACCGTGATATTGTTTGGTTTGTTTGATTTTCCTAAGACAAGATAGTAGTTTTTGAAGTTAAACAAGAAAATTAAATTAAAATTAAATTTAGGTTCATAAAAAAGACTAATTAGTCGAATAAGTATAGACGGATCCAATAGGTAATATAAGGTAATTTTTTTAATATTCTGTGGGGAGAAGTGTTATGTAACTTAATATATAAATGATTATTCAATAAATTATGTAAATAATAGAAAAAAAATGACATATCAATGACTTAGTTGAATACTTAAGGTGTAAAAATTAAAAGAATATCACTAATTATAAAAAGGGCATATATTTAATTGGGAAATATTATTGTTGAACATTGTTATTAAATCGTTTAATAAATCGTTGTAGGGGTTTGAACCGATGCTCTGAGATAGGAGAAACAGCTGGGGCAAAAAGAAACACAACAATAGATAGATATATTACACAGACACATAAAACACTACAATATATATATATATATATATATATATATATATATATATATATATATATATATATATATATATATATATATATATATATATATATATACTGTTTTTGTCAATAAAATGGTTATTCAAACAACTAAAAACATTAAATCATATATATTGCGTTGAAATATCAGGAACACCACATACAGAGTTGCTAATAGGCAATGGAAAAGGGGCATAACTTTTAAACCGAGTAATCCATCAGACTAAAAATTTGTATGATTGCATCACAGATTATTTGCCAGTAACTGGTGATATTATCGACATTTTGTGAAGAACTTCTTTTTGGAGGATGACAACTTTTTAATTTCTTAAATGACAACACGGGTCATGCGACACATTTATGGGAAGCGTATTCAGCATACTTTTTGCTGGTATTGATTATTTTTTAGTTTCCTTTGGCAAGAACGAAAACAATCGGCTTATTCCAAAAATAAATAAAGGAAAACAAAGACCATTCAAGTAATTTTATCTCTGTACAAAAAGGCTAAAACACGTGGCCTTATCGTAATTTATTTAAGCGCTAATATAGGCTACGCTTTAGTAATTTCAAATCAGTTTTGTCAAAACTGTTAGTCTGATATTCTACAGTAACAGGCGTTTTTGTTTGTGAATTGAAACATCTGTGTTTTCTTTTATTTACTTTATTGACTTTTTTGTGATTTCGCCTATCTAAGTAAACAACAACGTTTCGAAGTTTTAATGATGAGCGGTTATGGTGATAAAGGAACCTATGATGACGGTTACTATTTATTTAATGGGGTTCACACTGACTGTTCACCTCTTAACAGGTCTATGGTAAGCTTACTTTACCACAAATTTACTAAAACAGGGAGCGTTAAAGCTCGCACCAAGCTTAGCCGCCCTGTAGCTGCTACTTCAGATGAAAAAACGCTGAATGTATTGCTTGCTGTATAGGAAATTCAAAAACTCCTGCATTGGAACATGCTGTAACGAACGAGGTCTCCAAGCGTTCTGTACTGCGAATTTTACATCAGAAAAGTAGTTCATAACCTGCAAAAACTTTTGCAGAGGATTAAGATAGACGGATCGATTTTCTTGAACAAATTATTCAAATTATTCAACAAAATGAAGATTTTTAAAACTATGTTGTTTTCTCTGATAAATCTGCCGTTTGTCTTAGTGATAGTGGAAACAGGCACAATAATTGTTCATATTGGTCTGACAGTAACCCATATTAGATGGAAGGAATTCATACCCAATATCCTCAAAAACTGAACATATGGGACATAATTCTCAGTCAACATGTAACAAGACCATTTCCTTTTGAATGGAGTTATACAGGTCCACGCTAATTAAGATTATTGCGAGAACATATTGTGTTTTAAAACGATTTCACAAATGTTTACTTCAAACACAATGGCGACCCACATCGTTTCAGTCCAGAGGTAAGGGAATATCTTAATGTAACATTTCCTAGCCGATGGATAGGTAGAAGAGGACCCACATTTTAGTAGCCAGCTGGTCTCCGGATTTGTCTCCACTCGAATTCTTTCTCTGGTGTCCATTAAAAAACGTTGTCTACAACTATCGGCCTACGAATCTGAAATAATTGCGAGACTAAACTGTGATGCCTTTCAACAAGTGACTGATGGATCACTGCAAAACTTGATTTACCAGTTTGACAAAAGGCTTTAAAATTGTCAAGAAGTTCAAAGGACTCAACTTAAGCAACTTCTTCAACAAACTAATATGTTTCCATTTTCCAGAATAAATTTCATCAAATGTCGGTTGTTTTCGTTCTTACCAAAGGTAACTTAAAAATAATCAATACTATCAAAACGTACGCTAAATATGCTTTCTCACAATATGTCGCATGACCCATGTGGATATTAAGGATGTCGTAGGGTTGTTGCCTTTAAAAAAGGACGTGCTTTAAAATTTTTTGATAATGCCATGAAACAATCGCAAAGAATCTGTTATGCAACCCCACATATTTTGTGTCCGATGGGTTTTTCGGTTTAAAAGTTATGACCTTGCTGCTTTACTTATGCGCAACCTGTTCATTTATTTGCTTTATGTGTAAAATGCTACTATTCGTGTCTCAGCTTTTATTAGTTTAATAAAAACATATTCTTTGGAAATATTGTTTTTCAATATACAGGGTAGCCGAGAAGAGCGTAACTGGGAAATGCCTCCGTTGTTTATAGAAATTGGGAAAGATGTTCTACTGATAAACTTTAACGTTTGTTAGCTATGAAAAGTTTATCTATTAGGATTTAAATAAGGTTTTATTAAAATTTTCTAACATAAAGCACTTACTGCGCCAGCCACTTTGCGGGCCCGTAAACGAACTAAAATGATAGTACCAGGGTAACTCCTGCCTGTTGTAAGAGGCAACTAATTGGGGGTCTGATCCAGACGATTCTGAAGGGAGGCGAATATCCATGTGGAGTGATATACACCCGAATTCTGAGGACACAACCGCTGACGGGGGTCGGCTCTCCAAACGATCCGGAGGGAGTTGAGGTCTATAAGGGGACAGACAGGCTGACGGACAGACGACCTCGCTTGGGTGACGTTCGAGAACGGGATTCGCTGGGATGTCGCGTTGTGTTTAGCACTGGTGGTTGAATGCTGTTCGGGTGCGGGATTACATGATAACGCTTTGAGTCAAACACTGACGAATTTCGGGTCCAGAAGAGATTATTTCTCTTTCAGCTTCGAAACGAACAAGCCACTCAGATGGAAGTTTTTATGTTTTTAGGTTTAGGTTAAATTGTGAGTGGGCCATAACGGTCCCTCCGCTGCGACCTTAAGGTCTATTGTGGCTCACGCCTAATTGTCTTATATTTAGCCCAACAAATACAGCCTCCTACAGAGGTCAACAATCTTTGTGTGCGAAAGTTGATCCAGATCTTCTGGTAAAACCCTTGTCTTGCCAAAGAGCAGGTGTCTTGTCCTGTCCGCAGCCGGGCAGGAACATAGCACGTGCTCTGCTGTTTCGTCACTCTCCATACACAGCCGGCACTCAGTCTCTTGACCGAGACCAATTCGGTATATGTGGTGATGCAAGCGGCAGTGTCTTACATACAGGCTGACTAGAGTTCTCAGTTCTCTGTTTAGCTCTAGAAGTTTTTTAGCTCTTGGCTCTGAAAGACTATTTATGAAGGCCTTAAAGTGTGCTAATCCTGGCAGATTTTGCCATTGATTGGATTGTTATTCTAGCAGTCCAGGTTTTTAAGTTGCATTTTGTTGTGCATGATGATATCTCCAGCACAGGTTCTGGTCCGATAAAGTCTTCCTGGGCACCACACCTGGCAAGCGCTTTGGCCGATACATTGCCATCAAGGTCCGAGTGACCCGGTACCCAGACCAGCGACACCTCATTGCAGGTACCTAGTTCGTTAAGGGTTGATTTACAGCTCCATACCGTTTTTGAATTGCAACGGTAGGAACCAAGCTCCTTTATTGCAGCTTTACTATCTGAATATATTGTCATCGATTTTTGTGTGCACTGGTTTTGTATAATTTCCCTTGTACACATCTCGAAGGCATACACTTCCGCCTGGTGTGTGGTTGCATACTTTCCGAGGCTAGTTGATAATCTTGCATTGGTGTTGCTCCCATATCCGTCTGCTCCTGCCCCCCTATCGCTTTTAGAGCCGTCAGTGTACCAGCAGAGATCGGCCATCAATAGGGTCGTTTTATTTCGTCTTAAGTCCTTTCTTTCCAGAAGGATGGTCGTGAAATACAGATCTCTACTGATATTTGTAGGCATCAAGTCTGACATCATTCTTGTAACTCTCAATGTCACCAAAGAGTCCGGATCCTCCCAAACTGATTGCCTTCGGCATGCTGGCGGCCGTTTCTTTTAATCCATACGTTATTTAGATGGCGTACACCTGCCACACCGGCTTTTATTTTTTTTAATGTCGCTTTCAGCGGGGAACTCGATTCGTTACGTGAATTTCAAGCAAACACTGACGAGTATTGGGTCTAGGCGAACCCAAATAATAGCCGAAATCACTATGGTGGATCACGGCTGAAGATTGAGACCTTCTCTGTAAGCTTCAAAACGGGTAACGACCTCGCTTGGATGCCGCTCAGTACCACATGATGCCGTCTCGAGTCAAATACTAACTGATGTTGGGTCCAGAAGAACTAGGAGAAAAATGATTTCTGTTTGAGCTTCGAAACGGGAAAGCGACTTCATTAAAATAACAGTACATGTGTCAAGCCAACTTTCACTTTAAAAAAGTCGACTACGCAGAGAGCTGGATTTGATGGGTGAAATTTAAGGAATTATACGTGAGCCACCATGGTCGCGGCGGAGAGAGTAGAATGATTCACTCACATTGAATCTAATTTAATCTTATCTACTGGGCCAGCAGGTTTTTACAATCAACTCACTGATTAGGCTTTTGTTTGATCAGCAGAATTGTTATTATACCTTAGCTCATCTTAAAACCAAGATAATTTAGTTGACGAACGTTTCCCTTGTTCACCATCACGGTCCTGAGACTTTGACGTTTTTCTACCATGCACTTATTAACTAAAGTTTAGCCTTTTAGGCAGTGCTAGAAATCGCTGACCATAATTTTTTTTTCTTGCAGTGCCTCCGGATATCTTGGATTATCCAACAAGCGCAGATATGGTAATAGATGAAGGTTCAAATGTAGCATTAAGATGTGTCGCAAGAGGTTCACCAGAACCAACGATAACATGGAAAAGAGAAAATGGCGAGTATCTTCCATCTAGGATTCACAAACCAGGTAAGTTGATGGTAAAAGAAATCAAACAAATATCGAATTGTAGAAAAACCTCATGACCATTTAATCACATGCAGAATTTTGCAACACTAGCTAATTGTTATAAGAATTTCATAGGCTTTTAATATTATCGGATGCAGCGACTGCGTTAGTGTAGTGAATTTTCATATAAAAATCTGTTAAATGAGTAAGTGTGCTTATACTACCTGTCAAATATTATACTGCCCTCCTAACGAAGAACGCCCTATCTACAAAAATTTTCAGATTACATCATCTTTACATTTTTTGGTATGAATTTTACCTTTGTACTAAGCAAGAACGCTCTATCGACAACAGAAGTGCGTTAAAAATCGTTATTAAGTTTGTCCTAACTGCACGTATCATATCGTGCACTAAGTAAGAAGGTCCTATGTATAATTTTATACATAAGAATGTCTCATCTACCTTGAATCATACAGTTAGGACATTTTAACTTAGTAGATGATACATCTTGTATGCTAGCTATATTTACTAAGCTAAAAGTGCTATCTACAAGTTACTAAATGAGATGGTCCAATCTACTAAAATGCATGTAGTTGGGACTTTCTTCCTTAGTGATACACACTTATCACGAGGCAACATTTTATTAATTCCATTAAATCGTTTGAAATAAAAGAAGAACTGCCTGGCTAAATTCTAAAAGGAAGAAATCTTATACTTAACATTTAACTACAGAAGACTCCTCAGAGGCCCAATTATGTAAACGTTTCCTTTTGTCCACACTGGGATATGATAATAACAATGACAGGACCATTAAGACTGTTCGTAATGCAAATAGGAGTTTAATTGCACCTATTAAACTAGATCGAAGAGGATGTCAACCAAACCCACATAAAATTGATTAAAAGTGGTTATAGATCATATCAAAACTTTCAAACCTTCTGTTTCTCATTATTGGAGAGAACATGCTCCAGAGAGATAATACCTGCCTTCAGATCTTAATAGCACTTTGACGTACTCCGATTTTAAGGCAAAACATCCATCAGTAAAACTGTCTTACGATTTTTATAGAAAGGTAGTATCGCATTATCTTAATATTTCCTTCAGAAAATTAGGACATGAAGAATGTTGGAAATGTAAAATTTTTAACCAACATGTCAAGGATACCGCACATAACAAGAATGGTGAAAATTTTTACTGCGAGAAGTGCCGTCTGTGGCAAGATCATCATACAAAATATGTAGATACTCGCAAAGAATACCAGAATGATGTTTTTAGATGTGAAAAAGAAAGCAATGGGACCTTATTTTCTGCCGATTTGGAAAGGTAACAATAAATAATCCTTTATACATTTTCATAGTTTATTTGTAATTTGGTACTCAATGTATTTAAATATTAATTTTGCAGATCATAATGATACCCAGGATGGATATGTTTAAGGAGATAATTTTTACCAAACGAATCATGGCTTTTAATGAGAGCTTTGTACCGTTAGGGAAACAAAATAAAAAGAATAAAGCTTTGGCAGTTCTGTGGCATGAAGGTGTTGCAGGAAGGTCAAAGGAAGATATAATATCAAGTTATTATGCATTCTTTTCATTTAATAGAGATGAAACCGAGATAACAATCTGGCTGGATAACTGTGCAGCTGATAATAAGAATGGGGGCTTATTTAGTTTATATATATATATATATATATATATATATATATATATATATATATATATATATATATATATATATATATATATATATATATATATATATTGTAAATTCACCTGAAGTTGCTTTAAACAATCTTCACATCAAGTATTCAGAAAGCGGACACACTTTCAGGTCAGCTGATTCTTTCCACCATCATGTGGATGTGTCATTAAAGAAAAAGGGAAAGGTGTACGACTATGGAGACTTCAAAGATGACGTTAAAAAAGCTAATAGCTCGAATTTCAATATAATTGATATGAATATCAATCAACTTTATGATTGGATAGACTCTACTTCAATGTATAAAGTACAAAGAACACAACTCCGACCATATTTGAAAGATATGATTCCAGTAGATTTTCAAAGGGGGAGTTATTTTTTAAAATATAAACCAAATTTCAACGGTGATTTCATTTCCCTTAATTTTTTGGCAGCCAAGGCTTTTTAAAGGAATATGGAAAGACCAAAGTCTAGAGTAAATTGTAGAGGTTGGTCTTGTGACCAAACTTAAACCAATACTGCTAGCAAGTAGGTTATAGTTCTGGGTAAATTTACCTACAAATTCTAACATACCTGAAGTTGACGAGGAATGAAATATAAATCAAAGTTTAATTATTTGACTATGTAAATATCCCTATTATTATCTGCTACTTGTATAATAAATAATATACATAGGTATTTATAATATTATATTCTTTATGAAATCTATGTAATTTACTAAGCAAAAAAAGTCATATCTGCTATAAAATTAAATTCATAAGATTTTAAGAATTTATATTTATATAAGTAAGTGTAGTAATATACTATGTGAAATTTCAAATCATTTAGACGAAAAACCAGGATGGCAGAATAAATAATCTCTAAAGTAAAATATCTCGAAATGAGAATTTTGCAGATAGGACGTTCTTCGTTAGGAGGGCAGAATACTACAACTGATACAGGCAATAAAGAATTTGTTTCTGCATTAAACTACAGGAATTTTTCTGATACATAGGTTCAGAATGACGTACTGAATGTAAAAACATAGAACCCTTACAAATTAGGAGGGCGGAAGTGCCGTCATTTTGAGAAAAACCGTTTCGGCCTATATCTCCGTTACAGTGCTCTTTAGGCCAAAAATGGTAATAAACTTTATTGTAGATAATTACATTTCTCATCTTTTTTATTAAATATTTTTTGTATCACTCACCGTTTACAACTTATACGACTATTATTCATTTATTGATATTTTTATCTATATCTGTGTTAATAATTCTTTAAACAATAAAATGCCTATAAATTAACTTTTCAATCGACAAATTTCCTACAACTTTTACTGCAAACTTCTTTTTCTCAAATCAATATTTTCAAAGTTATAACGCGTTAATTTCAAACATCCTATGCCTAGACGGTTTGACACCAGTTTGGGCATGAAAACTGAGTCATCCAACATCTGGCCATATATATATATATATATATATATATATATATATATATATATATATATATATATATATATATATATATATATATATATATATATATATATATATATATATGTTAAACAGACCCTTTTTCTAGAAGGTTAACGAATTGACCTGAAAGGTCTCCAATGGTTAATGTATATTTAAAATTTTCTCTCAATTGGCATTTGGGTTTTCTCAAATAACAAGGACAAAAAAGAATGATTCAATGCAGAAAGTGTTACTAAATGGTTTTTGATCATTGAAAGTAAATGCACAGAATGGGGTTGTTGACGATAAAGAGATTTATTAAGGAAGCAAAATGAACTATTAAATAAAATTTTAGTAGTCAATGTCATCTTTATAAGTTTTGATTACCCTATTTGGAAAAAACTATCAAAATTGTGACTTGAACCAGAACTTGTCTTATTAAATTAATTTCCCGTTTTCTTTGTCGTTTATTACCTTATGCCATCAGTATATAATTGACTACTTGATAAAAATCGAGGGCATTTCGAATTAGAGTACTATTTATTGTATAAAATATTATATAAATAATAAAAAAAATGCAACGGGTACGTGCTGTTTTTTTCCGTAAGAAGGCAAATTATTTGTTAGTGCAACATTTAACGCATTATAACTTTGAAATTGGTAATTAAAGATAAAAAAATTTTAAGTAAATGTTGTAGCAAATTTGTCGATTGAAAAGTGCAACATTTAACGCCTTATAACTTTGAAAATATTGATTTGAGAAAAAAGTTTTAAGTAAGAGTTGTAGAAAATTTATCAATTGAAAAGTTAAGTTATAAGTATTTTATTGTTTAAAGAATTATTAAAAAAGATATAGGTAAAAAAGTCACTAAATGATTTCTAATAGTCGTATAAGTTGTAAACGGTGAGTGATATAAAAAAAATATTTAACAAAAAATATGAAAAATGCAATTATCTACAATAAAGATCATTACCATTTTAGGCTAAAGTGCACGGTTACGGAGATATAGGCCGAAACGGTTTTTCTCAAAATGGAGGCACTTTCGCCCTCCTAATTTGTAAGGATTTTGTGTTTTTGCGTTCAGTACGTCATTCTGAACCTACGTAATAAAACAAAAAAGTCCTGTAGTTTAGTGCATTATGGACAAGAGTAACGGGCTCCTCTATTGCCTGTACTAAACTGTCTGTTATAAGTTAAGGTACCTAGGTAAACGAAATTGAATTTAACCGACATTAAGCTCATTAAATTATTATTACTTGTTGGAGTCTTGACACGGTCATCCAAACAACAGGTCTACAAAATTTCAAATAGTTCAAAGATTTGCTAAACTAAAAAGTAAAAGAAATCGTCCAACTCTCGGAACACCGGAAACTGCAACAAATGATGACATTTGATTACAAGTTTTAATGGATATTACTGACAAAACACAATCCTTAATAAGGCGATCTGCAGCAGATCATGATATCTATAAATCCATTTCATTGCAAAGACAAAGGCTCAATTTTACTGCTATTATACAAGATACCAGAAACAATTGTATACGTTGATTATAAGGAATCTTGAGGTGCATTTTATAAAAATTACTTAGACAATCACAGGTAGCCCATAACTCGTTGGCGATAAATTTTTTTTTAAATCGAACATCCCTTATCTTATTGAATTTTTGCATTTTCCATCGAATGCATGTTTGTTTTCGAGTTATTTCAATTGTTTTGCAACTTTTCTTTTTTTTTGGCACATACCAAAAATTGTGATACAGTATTTATACAAACAAAAATCGGAGTCTAATGCAAATGACGTACTCAGAAAGGCTTTCGTTTATGTTCTTTCATGAAAATATGGATATATGTTGTTAAAATATATAAAAAAAGAAAGAATTCTTCAAATGTGCGCGTACTAGAATCTCTAAAATCGATCTTCCAAGTCTGCGTAATAAGTACACTTGCAAAACTCAAATCACCACATCATATTTTAAGAAAACCTGGCGATCGTTTCACTAACCAAGTTAGCGCTATCAGAGGATGAAACTGCTTCTTTTTCTTCTTCAGAATTTTTCATCCTCTCATGTGGCTAACTTGGTGAAAAGATCGTCAGGTGTTTTTAAAATATGTTGTGGTGATTTGGGTTCTCCAAGTGCACTTATCAGTGTCCATCACAAGTTGCAATCTTCACTTAGGTCGGTGTAAGTTTGAAGTATTAGCTTTACCAATATACCGTGTAATAATAGTTTACCATTCTAATGAGAATTCGCTACTATAACGCACTTGCTGTGTTCATAATTTGTTTTATAATGCCTAAGGTTATACTTTAATTTATATTTTAACTGGTCTGAAAATTGATTCATTTTTGTTCGCTAACTAATACTAGTTGTACATTAAATATTTAAGGTGAGGTTAGTTAATCATTGAGTAATACAAGGAATCACAGCTTCAAAATATTTGGTTGCCATGGCAAACAGCCGAATTATATAGTCTGTGATTGGTCGTCTCGTTGTTGTACTCAGCCGACCTCGCGAATTATCAACCTTATAATACCCTTGATATAATACATTCAATAGAGAATTTGTTTCTGCATTAAATTTTTTTGATAGATAGGTTCTGAGTTACGTACTGAATGTGAAAATACAAAATCCATACAAATTAGGAGGGCGGAAGTGCCGCAATTTTGAGAAAAACCGTTTCGGCCTATATCACCACAAGCGTGCACTTTAGGCCAAAAATGGTAATGACCTTTATTGTAGAAAATTGCATTTCTCATATTTTCGTTAAATATATATTTTTTGTATCACTCACCGTTTACAACTTGTACGACTATTAGCATTCATTTATTGACCTTTTTACCTATATCTTTGTTAATAATTGTTTAAAAAATAAAATGCTTATAACTTAACTTTTTAATCGAAAAATTTTATAGAACTATTACTTAATTTTTTTTTCTCAAATTAATATTAGTGAATTTTCTTTAAAAAAAATTCACTCTTGAGGAGACCCCGACTTTTGAATTTTGAAATCTTTTTTAATTATGCCCCCTAGAACATATATCTGGGGTCAGTTTCAATTTTGATATATATATATATATATATATATATATATATATATATATATATATATATATATATATATATATATATATATATATATATATATATATATATATATATATATATATCACAACGATAACTCAAAAAATAATAGGCCGATTTTGATTAAATTTGGTGAATACCTTCTTTTTGCAAGTGGCTTGGTATGTCCGTTAGTTAGGAAAATCGGCACAGGTTTTCCCGGAATATTTTGTGTTTTTTCTTTCGAAAAAAACAAGATATCTCCGGAAATAACAAAGCACGGGTAACCAAATTTGGTACGCTGGTTTATATGATAATACGTAAATCACCTACCAAAATTTAGTTTTGTTGATTAAAAGACAAAAAAGTTATAGGCATTTAAAGAAAAATAAATTGGGGTTTTCCCCAAAACGTCAAAGTCGCGATTTAAAACGTCAAATTTGGCAACATTTACGCAAAAAACCTGAAACTAATATTAGCTATGGAAAGAAAATGTATCAAGACGAATGTTTAACAAAACCTGAAGTCTTAGCTTTAACCGTCATTGTCCTTCATTTTACTAAAATATTTCCAGAAAAAATTGTCGATTGAAAAGTGCAACATTTAACGCATTATAACTTTGAAAATATTGATTTTAGAAAAAAAAGTTTTGTGTAAAAGTTGTAGCAAATTTGCCGATTGAAAAGTTAAGTTATAAGCATTTTATATGGTAAACAATTATTAACCAATATATAGGCAAACAAGTCAATAAATGAGTGCTAATACTCGTATAAGTTGTAAACGGTGAGTCATACCAAAAAATTATTCAACAAAAAAGATGAAAAATGCAATTATCTACAATAAAAGTCTTTAACATTTTTGGCCTAAAGTGCACGGTTACGGAGATATAGGCCGAAACGGGTTTTCTCAAAATGGCGGCACTTCCGCCCTCCTAGTTTGTAAGGATTTTCTGTTTTTACATTCAGTACGTCATTCTGAACCTAACTCTCAAAAAAAAAATAACTCCTGTAGTTTAATGCATTATGAACAAGAGTAACGGGCTCTTCTATTGCCTGTACTAATACCGCAATAAATATAATCGAGCTTTGTTAAACTGTGCATAAGCCTTTTTGTATGGACATGCTATACAATTTTTGTCAAGGATAAATAACAATAATAATAAGAACAATTTGTTTCCAGTGTTGAGTTGGACTGGTGCTATCCTAAATATAACAAGGGTAAAAAGAGAACACATGGGCCCATATCTATGTATAGCATCAAATGGGGTCCCACCGTCAGTAAGCAAGCGGATCATGCTTGTAGTCCAGTGTAAGTATATAGGATGCTAAGTATAAGTTAAAAAAATCCGGAATAGTGAGGTAAAACTGTTACCTAGCGTCGGTGTCGCGGAAAAAGGCCAACGTCAAAGTAAAAAAAAAATTGTTGGAAGAAATTTCCCCGGACTTCGAGGCTTCTATTTATTCGGTTTAATAATTATACCCAGTGGCATGATCAATTTCAACATTTGTTAAATAATTAAATGCCTCTTTTACTCTAAATTGTATATTTCATTTAGTGGTCAAAGAGATCATATATACCTTATTCTTCATTCAACCTCAGACAAAAAAATCCAGAGGGGTTGGATCAGGTGATTTCCCGACCAGCTAAAGGGACCATTATTTACCATATACTCTAAAATATCTCCGACATTTCGAGTGCTGTGCGGTGGTGCTCGAGCTAACTAATACCATACGGCATCACCCCCGTGTGGAACTTTTCAACCCAACTTGCAAAACAGCCTGTAGAACTGTACAGTATCTACTACTATCAAAATTTTCGTCGTAAAAACATAATGCCATAATTTTATTTCCTTCGATGACGCAAAATATATGACGATTGCACTATTCATTCAACAGGTGTTGGACAAGAGTTGATTTATAGGCTTTCCATTTACACTTTTTTAAACTTTTAAAAAATATTTGTGTAATCAGTAAAATTTGGAGGACCCAATTCATCACAATACTGTTTTTAGACCTGACAATCGTTTCGCTAACAAAGTAAGCATCATCAGGGAGCGAATAGAGTTTGTGATGTATTGGATTATCCAAATTGTACTTATCAGTGCTCATTAAGGTTCCAATAGTTTAGTATATTATTTAGGTGTACGCAATTTTTGTTCAGCTTGTCGCAGAGAATTTTCAGGCTATGCTGTAAATGCAGAGAACTGTGACGACCACCGTGGCTATGTACAAATTTGGTGTTTCACGGTCCGCAGATTTTTATTTATGGAAGGTTTACTCCTCCGTGCAGGTTTGGTATGATGTTGGGCATAGTCAGTTGGCTATAAGAATATATACAAGGTTATGTACACAGAACACTTAATTTATTTTACATAGAACACAACATATCACCCAACACAAAGCCTGGTCTACTTATATACACTTCTATAGATATGTACAGTGGTCACGTTGCCGATCTCCTTACACTGTCGGTAGAGAGAGAGAGAGAGAGAAAGAGGTGGGGGGGGGGGTGGGCGTAATACGATTAAGCTAGCGAGGGCGTTCGCACGTTAGCTCCACCTCGGGGCAGGTCTTGGGGCACGGACTTACACGGCACAAGAGGGAAATAGGGGCGGGGTCGGTTCGGCTGAAGAGGGCGTTCTCACCTCAGCTCCACCTAGTGGCAATACTTGGGGCACAGACGTACGCGGCCCAAGAGAATGGGAGGCGAAGGTCGGTTTTACTAAAATGGACGTACACACCTTAGCTCCACCTAGCGGTAATACTGGGGCACGGGCGTTCAAAGCTCAAGAGAATGGGATGGGAAGGTAGGTTTCGCTAAAGAGGACGTACACACCTTAGCTGCACCTCGCGGTAATACTTAGGGCACGGACTTTCACGGCCCAAGAGAATATGAGGGGAAGGTCGTTTTCGCTAAAGAGGACGTACACACCTTAACTCTACCTAGTGGTAATACTTAGGGCACGAAGGTTCACGGCCCAAGATAATGAGAGGGACATCGGCTCAGCTAAAGAGGACGTGCACACTTTAGCTTCACCAAGTGGTGGGTATTGCACGCGGACGTACACGGTCCAATAAAGGGAAATACCAAGAAAATGTATCTTACCCTTGGACGACACTGGATTATGGCGGCACTGGTGTACTGGAGAACGGCTGCTTACTTACTACTCACTAGGTACAGGACGACTTACTTCACTACTGCACAACTTCCCGGACCGACTCACTGGCTCACGACTGACTGCCGGTGCTTTTTTTGGATACAGGATGGAGAAAAGCATCATGGAGACATCACAACACCGTAGTGCGTGAGATATAGAAGTACTGTGAGACTCATAGTCACTAAAACTCCCTCCCAAGGAGTACGGAACCTTAGTGCATACCTCCGTTAGAAAGATTTCATACAATGACCTTTGGTTTTGAATGTTTTCATTCTGTTTTTGCCACGGGGGCGTTATCTGGAAGGTATAAGCTTTGGACGCTTATGCTTATGTGTAAGTTGCTCATCGTAGTCGGCGGCACTACGGTAAGTATCGAAGGCATTTCCAGATCAGTGTGAATCTGACTGTTTCTGAAAAACCATGGCGCTCCGGTAACCATTTTCAGAACTTTATTCTGGATGATTTGAAGGGTCTTGATGTGTGTTGCGGCCGCGGTGTCCCACTCACGGGATGCATAGGTCTTGGCTGGACGGATTATGACTTTGTACATGAGCAATTTATTGTTCATGGACAATTTGGAATTTCTATTTAGAAGTGAGAACAGCTTCGAGATGAACATTGAGGCTTTTCGTCGGGCATGTTGGACATGGGGACGCCATGTTAAGCGCTTGTTGTGGAAAACCCCGAGGTATTTAGCGGAATCTTGCCAGGGAATTAGACGGTTGTCTATGATACGTGTTCGTGAGGTGTGTGTCTCCTCCTGAAAAAAATAGGACTGCTAAACATTTATGGGGGTTTATGGCTAGACAATATTTCCTATACCAGCGTTGCATCACGTCTACGACGGTCTAAAGTCGTTCAGTTATTATCCTCTGCTGAGTGGAACTGCTGAGGATGGTAGTGTCGTCTCCGTACAGTGCGTATGTCATGCTTAGGGGCGGTGTCGCAATGTCTGCGACATATATATTCTACAGCAGAGGGGAGACAGCAGTACCCTGCGGGAGACCAGCCGTGGCTGAGTACGACCTAGATCTGTTTTCCAGATGTTTGACCTGGAAGTTCCTCTGTTGCAGGTATGACCTGATCAGCAGAATCAGAGGGAGATGATAATTGAATGATATAAGTTTGTTAAGAAGTCCCGCATGCCAAACCCCATCAAACGCATGAGCAATGTCGAGAAATATTGCACCAGTTGACTTGTTTTTATTAAATCCTTCGGTGATGTTTTCAACCACACGAAGGACTTGGTCTGTGGTGGACTGCTGGTGTCTGAAACCGAATTGCTCGCCTATGAGGATATGATTCTCTGAAGTGAATGAAGCTAGCCTTTTCTGAATCAGTTTATAGACGATTTTGCCGATGACAGATAGAAGGCTAATGGGTCTGTAATTCTGAGGGAACAGCGGATCTTTGCTGGGTTTTGGGATGTTAATAATATCGGAAAGTTTCCACATGGAAGGAGAATGTTGAAATCGTAGCATGACATTCATAATCGTAACTAGGAATACCACGGCTTTGCGGGGGAAGTTTTTCAGGGCTACGTTGGAGATTCCATCGTATCCCGGATCTTTCCCATTTTTTTAATGGCGCGAAGCGCACTTCTGACACAGCGGTGCATTCTCGCGACGTGTGACAGATCTACGTTGTTATAATTCGGGCTGAATTGCAACTCCAGATGATCTGCGAATGCACATGATTTCTTCGCATCCGTGTATACGACACCGTTTCGGCCGTTAAGTGGATATATCGGAAGTTTTTGGGAGCGAAGGGTTTTTGCCATTTACCAGATGGAATTGTCTTTGAGGTGTGCTCAAAGTTCCTATTTTTTTATCGTGAATCATTACGGAAAATTATGTTAAAAGTAGAAGTCTATTGTTAGACTCCATGGCAAACTGCTTTTTGAGCACTTTTTTTGTCATTTGTTTTCTGGTATTGGATTTCATAGCCTACTTTCCTCAAAACTGTTTTTCTCAAAATTGTCAGTGCAATTACAAGATTTTTCAAGCATGTTGTACATCATTGGAAAGCTCTTTTCACAGGCTATCACATGAGCAAAAAATTCAATATGGCTGCCATAATAAAAACAAACGTTGATATCTGTAGCTCAAAAACAAATGACAATCCAAAGTTGAGATCAGCACAAAGAGATTACTCTATAAAAAGTGTCTTGATAATGTGTAAGTCTTAGACATGTCAGATCAACGCCTACTTAGATATTGAAGGAAAAAGAAATCGACAAATTTTGTTTTTTTCAAAATAATGCGAAAACGAAAAGCGGCAGGGCAAATGCAAGTCATATTTGAAACGTGCATGAAATTCTACAAAGCACTGCTAATTAAACCCTCTCCCTATCTCTAATAATAACGGAGATGGCAATACATTCTCATCCAGTTTGGAACACACTGTATAGGCTATACGAGTAACCAGATTGATGCCTGCTTGCATTAGGCAGACATATTTGCTATTAAAAGCATTTTTATTATAAATCACTTCCATAACGCACTTGCTGCGTCCAGACTTCTAGTCTTCATATTGCTTCCATATTTCGGAAACTATAAGAGATACGTATCAACTATGGTACCTAAAATCATAATACAATTAGACAAGGAATCTAGAAATGTAATAATATATAGTGTGTTTTATTTGAAATAAGCAAGTTGGTCTTTACTTCCAGTATAACCGAAAAGGATCTAGAGCCATAACTATGAGTGAAGATTGGAACCTGTAATGAGCACTGGTAAGTACAATTTGGAAAACCCAGTTGATCAGAACACAGTTTTAAACCTGACGGTCGTTTAGCTAACAAAGTTAACATCATCAGAGGAATAAATAAACTAAGCGAATAAAGACTACAACTACTATTTAAATGTCAGTGGCCAAGCAGTTGAGAAAATCGTCCTCTACGAACGTATACAGGCAGACCCCACTGTTAAGTCTTAAATTCTTGTACCTAACGCTGCTTACCTACTTTTGTAATAGTGTGTCTGGTTAACAAATATTCCTTGTAAGAAGGACACACTGATTATTAAAACAACAATTCGAACAATGGACTACATACAACGGAAATAAATAGAGTAGGGCCGGCTTTATGTAGTCCGTTGTTCGGACTATTATCTTAACACCCAGTATTAAAAAAGAGGGTATGTAGTTTTAGTTACAGGGATTTCAGACTCAACAGTGGGCATCTGCCTGTATATCTTCGTAGAGGACGCTGTTCGCAACTGCTTGGGAACTAAGATATAAATAGTAGTTCTAGTCTTTATTCGTTTAGTTTCTTCATCCCTCTGATGACGCTAACTTTGTTAGCGAAACGATAGTCAGATCTGAAAACTGTGTTGTGACGAATTGGCTTCTCCAAATTGAACTTATTAGCTATAACACTTGTGTATAACAGATAATTATCGAAAACGTTCTTCTAGAAATTTTTATATATCAAATCAGAATAAAAATAAATATATACGATTAACGGTCCAAGTTCGCAGGACAGCCTGTATATTAGGAGAATACTTAATATAAATAAATAAAACGGCCTACTGATAAATTAATCTTTACTCTAGAAATGACTTCTCGCATCACAGCGCACAGAAACTTGATATTCAGCGAGTATAATGAATAACAATTACAAATGTGTGCTTACTTTAACCATCACAAAACGTACAGCGCAACACCATAGAAATATCATGACTTATATCTTTATTGTAATAATAATAGTTCCTCAAATAAATGACTTGGAAATTGTAAGAACCGACGATACAAATATAAAGTATCTATTTCTATCTAAGGTCATATTATCCCGCTCGTTCTATTAATATTTGATTAGATACGTTAGACTAATAGTAATCATAACTTTATGGTTTAAATGCCTTAGCGAGTAGAACGTCGTTCACAGTACATATGTTTTGGCTATGCTACCCCGGGTAACCCTTCTTATAACATAGTGATAATTATTAAAAAAAATTTATATCTGCCGAAAAATAACAACTACTTTGTCGTAGCTTTGTGACTAAGTAAATTAAATGTTTTTTTGTTTTGTCCTTTGCAAGCGGCGTAAATCCAAAAGTCATTTTACAGGAGTGTAGAAATAATAACAATAAAAGATCAGTGGTTTCCAAAGCGCGGGATACAACCCCCGGAGGTCGCGTTTAGAAACTGAGGGGAGCTGCAAAGGGATTTTAAAAATAAACAAAAATAACCTATTTTAGTGAATTTTCATGGAGAAAATTCATTAATACAGAGGTATCAATGGTGAAACTTTCTAAATCAGGTGTGAAATCATAAATGATGTGATTGTAGAAGTTATTGTTTTTTAAGTGGGAAATTCAATACATATTTAAAATATACTACATTTCAGCTTGATCAACGGCCCCAATTAAATTTTCAGACTGAAAATGTAGTATATAATGGAAAAATCAACGTTTACGGTTTTTTTTTACAGAACTATCGTCTTAATAAAGAAATGATGACGTTCGTGCCAAACCATGATTTGATAAAGTTCATATTATAAAATGTGAGAAACGGAAGCATATTGTAAACAAAATAGATTTCAGGTAGTTATAAAAATTATCTTAAAACAGTTTGTTAATTCTGTAATTAAATGTTTACCTATACGCCACAGATATAACATCGAGCAAACAAACACTCATTACATAGCTTCGGTGGCCGAGCGGTAACGTGTTCAACAGATACGCTGCTGACACGCGGAGAGCCGATGTCTTTGGCCCGGTCCTATTCTCAGACGATACATCTAACATTTTGTTTTCTTTTACTTTAATATTTGGTAGAAACAATAGTTTTCAGATTTCATACGTTTCGACCTAGTTCTCATTTTTCTTTAAAACGCATTAACTGTCACCTTTGAGTCCAAAATTTTAATCTTCAGTAGACATTTTTTCATTGCTGATATTAGTGATTTTTTTATCAAGAAAATTCACTAATAGAAAATCTGTTTTTGAAAATTTTGTTTTGTTAGAAAACCAGGTTGGATTAGGTTGACTAAAGCGAAATCATCTAGGCGATTAATAGATATACCAAATTTTACTTTTACAGCTTCATAAAATCGTGCTGCAAATTGAATCATAACTTCCACATAGGTGTGATTAATCTACTGCCCTCCGAAAGACATTCGCATGAAATAAATTTAGGATCAGTGACTTGACCACGAAGAAAATGTTCGTATTCCTGTACCCATAAATCTCCGAAACGTTATATTACGCGAGTTTTAAGGGAAAAAAGAAAAGTTTCACCAAATAACCCCTCATTTATCCCCTACCCCTAAAGCGATCTTACTCACAAGCAATTCGAAACGTTCCTTTTTCGGATGCCAGCTGTAACAGACAGACGCACAGGCCGACGGACCGACCGACAGACAGACAGACAGACAGACAGACATTTTCGGTCCAGAATCAACTTTTATATATGTTTTGAGATTTTTTACGCTGTTTTAGCAATAAAAAAAATTTCGGCACGGAGCAAGTGCGTTATAGTAGTGAATTTTCATAAGAATTATTCACTATTAGTAAGATGTACTAAGTGATTATTTGCAAAAAAAGTTTTATACGGAGCTAAAAAGTTAAAATTTGGTCTTAGACATAATATATAAATACTGCAAGTGTCTTTAAAAAATGGTGTTACAAATTTCATTAAAGTTACAAAAGTGTTTCAAAAAATTAATTATTTTCAAAGGGAATGTACCTGTCAAATGATAAATATGGCTGGTATTTTTCTTATTAATTGGATGAGTTTCTTTTAGTCAACCCTTTTCGTTTTTGCAAAAAATAAACCACAAAAAAAGTTTTTTAAAACAAATTTGTAGTTATCCGCGAAGCTCATTATGTCGTTTTTCTTTAATTTAGTACGCACGTGCGTTTACATAGGTGTTACTAAGGTTCAAGATTGGAGATGCTTGATGGGAAATTTATTGTGCTATCGGATTTGAAATATTTTGAGGACAATTTTCTACCACAACATAAAAAACTGTTCTTAGTGAATTTTCTTTATAAAAGGCACTAATGAGGAGAGACCGACTTTTGAATTTTGAAAAAATTTCTTCAAATGAGCGTATATATATATATATATATATATATATATATATATATATATATATATATATATATATATATATATATATATATATATATATATATATATATATATATATATATATATATATATATATATATATATATATATATATATATATATATATATATATATATATATATATATCACACCGATAACTCAAAAAATAATAGGCCGATTTTAATAAAATTTGGTAAGTACCTTCCTTTTGGAAGTGGCTTGGATGTGTTCGTTAGCCAGGAAAATCGGCCTAGGCTTTCTCAGAAAATTTTGTGTTTTCTTTCGAAAAAAAATTATATCTCCGGAAATAACAAAGAAAGAGCAGGTTTATACCATTATAGGTAAATTACCTGTCAAAATTTAGCTCTGTAGGTTGAAACAAAAAAAGTTATGGGCATTTGAAAAAAAATAAATTGCAGTTTTCCACAAAACGTCAAAGTCACGATTTAAAACGTCAAAATTGGCAATATTTAGCCAAAGAACCTGAAACTAATACCAGCTATTGAAAGAAAATATCTTAAGGAGAATGTTTTGGAAAGCCTGAAGTCTTAGTCTCAACCGTCATTTTTCTTTATTTTACTAAAATGTTTCCAGAAAATTCATTTCAAATAGACCCTTTCTCTGGTGCTTTGGCGGTAGTAGTAGCTATAGAGTTTATCGTTTAATGGTACATAATTTTTATCGAATTTTTGTAAAAAATCAATAAAGTTTAATATATCCGTTATTATACAAGATACGAAAAAAACTTGTATACATTAATTATAGGGTGTCTTGAGCTACATTTAAAAAAATATTTCTACAATCGCGGGCTGGCCCATAAGTCGTTGGTGATGCAAATATGCTTTTTTTTTAATCGAATATGTCCTATGTTATTGTATTATTGCATTTTCCAATCGCAATATAATGCATGTTTGTAAGAAAAGAAATTCAGGACGCAGCAAGTGCATTATGGTAAAGAATTTACTTTAAATGCTTCAAATTTGAGTAGCATAATTTGCTACCTATAAGGTTTACGAAGTAACCAATTATTTCCGGTACACTTTAAGTTTACTTTCGGAAATTTTTGTACATTTTCAAACAATAAAGTTTTTTTGTTAAACATGGCACATTGTTCTTACTATATTGGTTATACTGGTGACCAAATTTGATGCCTGCATTCTTAAAAAAAACACACATATTTGCTATTAATATTTTTAATGAAAATTCACCACCATAACGCACTTCCTGCGTCCAGACTTTTGTTGTTTATTGTTTGCAAAAAGTGGATGGGCTGACTAAAAGAAAACCATCCAAGCAATTAATAAGGAAAACTACCTGCCATATTTATAATTTGACAGGTACATTCCCTTTGTAAATAATTTTTTTTCTGAAAAACTTTTGTAACTTCAATGAAATTTGTAACACAATTTTTTAAAACACTTGCAGTACTTACATCATATTATATCTAAAAAGTTTTAGCTCCATATGAAATATACATTTTTTCAAATAATCGCTAACTGGGACTCTAAAACCGATCTCCAAATACCATTTAAATTGAAAGAATTAGTTTTAATAATATATCTTACTAATATATAATATACATTTGGATGCTAAAATTTAGAGCTTTTGGACGCAAACTTTGTCCCGGTATTGGGGAAAAAATGGTCCAAGGCTGACAATTTACACCATTGTTAGGTGATTGTACATTGTACGCAGCTCCAGCTATAAAATTTTGTGTAAAATAGAGCTATCGTGACCACATACTACCTGGTCCTGCACCGAGATGGCGTCCCTGTCGTATCTCTCATAAAGTTCTCCAGGCTGACATCTTGCGATAATTTCCATTGTTTAGATTTGTATCTACGATTTATTTAAATAGCATAGCAGTACAAATAACGTCATCTGTCTTTGTCCAGCATTGTAGATATTGCATTACATAATGTGAAGTGATGTCGAGGATTATTTTATTATTAATTTCAAATAACTTTATTTTCGTTTGATTGAACGACTTAAAAATTGGTACACAACCAGGTATATCTATCTTCTTTAAAGCTGTAAATATTCGGTTCAATCACAATCTGAGAGATATTACGTTTAAAATAATATTTTTTTAATTTTTTACTAAGAAAATTGGGCGATAAGATTTGATGAATGAACTCATCCAAGCCATTAGCAAAATAAGGGTAAATCTCAAATTTGGTCGAAATCAGTAAAGTATTTTTTGAGTTATCGGTTGAATACACACACACACATACACACACACATATATATATATATATATATATATATATATATATATATATATATATATATATATATATATATATATATATATATATATATATATATATATATCTATATATATATATATATATATATATATATATATATATATATATATATATATAAACATTTTAACTGACAATGGAAATGGGGTTCCAGAGGCCCTAATTCGCGTTCATTTGAAGAAAATTTCCGAAAGTCTCACCATCATTACTTCTCTATTAGTGAATTTTCTTGATAAAAATTCACAAGGATGTCGAAATTTCATTTACTATTATTCCAAATTTCGTTCCAGAATCAAGCTTTCTATGTGTTTTGAGACTGCTTACGCTGTTTCAGCAAACAACGTAGAAACTTTTATCATTGATATTACAGCCCCACACATTCAACCCCTAAATTAATTTCAGCACAGAATACCAGATGTTTGACATATTTCAAAGTTTTCTAATAAACAAACCCCAAAACCTTATACTACTAAAGCTTTAACGAAAAAATATCAATTTGTACCAAATCACCCCCCATTCAGTCCCTACCCCCTACCTACCTGCCGTTTGTTCTTCCGGTGCTAACTCTATACCAAATCTGAAGTGGTTATCTCAATTATTACTAAAGTTGTCGTAGCTACAGAGAGACATACAGACGGAAAAAAAATGTTCCCAAATTATGTTTCATTTACGTTTTGACACTTTTTACGACGCTTAAGGGAAAAAAAATAAAATTTTTGTCGCCGATGCCATACTTCCACACGCATTGACGATGTGGAAGTAAAATTGAGTTTATTCATTGCTGAAGACAAGGCTAATATATTTTTGATAATAGAAATATATCGCTTGTCACACTTTCAAAAATATATATTAATATCATTTTAATAAATGAGCGCGTACTAGGACCTCTAAAACCGATCATCGAGGCCTGTTTAAATTTAAGGTATTAATTTTACCAATTCACCGTACTAATAGTGTAAAATTCTTATGAAACTTTATTACTATAACGCACTTGCTGCGTCCAGAAACTTTTTTTAGCTTCTGTACTGTAAATAATATATAACATCTCAATATACATACTACGTTACTCAATTACCAAGCAAATAGTTTTAATGCGACGTATTTGCCTCAGGCACTGGCTTTTTGTATGTGGTCTCTACTTGACACACAGACAATTAACTTGAATATTGGAACCTGTGATGAGCACTGATAAATACACGTAAAAACCCAAATCACCACAACACAATAAAAAAACATGACGTTCGATTCACTAACCAAGTTAGCGTCATCAGAGGATGAATAATTTTAAATGTTGCACTGTTGTAGTCGGCAAACATTTAAAATTATTCATCCTTTGATGACCATAACTTGGTAAGCGAATATATTTGAAATATGTACACTGTTGTAGTTGACAAATATTTAGAATCATTCATCCTCTGATGGCCCTTGGTTAGCTAAATTATCGTCAGGTTTTTTAAAGTGTGTTGTAGTAATTTGGGTTCTCCAAATATATATTTCAAATATCTACACTGTTGTATAGTCGACAAACATTTAGAATTATTCATCCTCTTATGACGCTAAGTCGATTAGTGAAACGATCGTCAAGTTCACTATGTGAAAACTGGAACCTGTGATGAGCACTGATAAGTACACTTGGAAAACCCAAATCACCACAACACATATTTTAAAAACCTTACGATCGTTTCGCTGACAACGTCAGCGTCATCAGAGAATGAAAAATCCAAAAATAGAATTAACAGCTACGTGTATTTATATCGCACCTAGGTAGACCAACTAATTCGAAGTAAAAATTGTAGTCGGCGACCCATCGTTTGTCTATTGTGTCCATATTGACCAGACGAGGTCGAGAAACTACTTTAATCTTCTGGTTGACAAATTTATGAGCTTTTTTCTAATTTAAGGAAAATATGCCTAAAATGAAAGGTACCGAGATATTTAAGGAAGCTACACGTTCTTTTTGGTCTAAAAATTTTGTGAATATTGGAGCCCTTGAAGAACGCCGACAAGGAAATCTGGCGAACGGACCAATAACAGCCGCCCATCTTTTTTTTCTTAAGCCTCTACCGTATGAACCACGTACGAGAAAGGGTTTGGAAAGTATTTTTAAGAAATCCGATTTACGTTTGACGTTTTTGACGAAAAGTAATTAAAAAAAATTGTTGGGTAGTACGAAAGACAAAGACAAAGCCACTGAAATGTCGGGTATTTATGAGATAAGTTGCAACGATTGTAATCTTAAATACGTGAGTCAAACCAAGAGATAAATAGCCACCAGATTTCGTGAACATCTCCCGCGTTTACGATATTTAACTCGACGGTTGACAAATCATGTGTGGCACAACATATATGAGATAATAATCACCACATTGACAAAGAAAATTTGAAACTCGTCAAAAATGTTAGACATCAAACTATGCTCGATACTCTTGAAAGTCTCTATATATCAAGGTCGATTAAGAACAAAACGTCATTTAATCGTGCGGCCCTTGAATTTCAAGCCCTTTATTTTCACTTTAAATTTTACCAGATAAACACTCCTAATCTGTCTGGCAGAATAATAAATTATTGTCAATAGTTCGGCCTGTCTATACAGATACTAGACTCTACGTTTAGTTCTCGACTTAAAAATCCCCTTTCGTTTTTCTTTGTTATCTAAGAACTCAATATAAATACTTGTGTTCGCGTAGAATAAGAAATCAATATAAATGCTTGTTTTTATGTAAAATTTTAGTTGAATTATTTATCCTGTGTTAAAGTTAACATTGTAAGGGAAGTGCTATTGCGGCTGCTATTGGTCTTTTCGCCAGATGTGCTTGTCGGCGTTCTTCAAGGGCACCAATATTCACAGAGTGAAAGTTCTAGATCAAAATGAACGTGTAGCTTCCTTAAATATCTCGGTACCTTTCATTTTAAGCCCAGTATCCATAAATAAGATAAAAGCTCATAAATTTGTCAACCAGGAGATTATAGTAGTTCTCGTTTGTTCAATATTGACACAATAGACAAACGATGGGTCGCCGACTACAATTTTTATTTCAGATTAGTTCGTCTACCTAGGTGCGATATAAATACACGTAGCTGTTGATTTAATTTTATAATCTTTCATCCTCTGATGACGCTCACGCCAGCAAAACGATCGTAAGGTCTTTAAAATATGTGTTGTGGTGATTTGGGTTCTCCAAGTGTACTGATCGTCAAGTTTTTTAAATGTATTATGTTTTGATTTGGATTCTCCGAGTATACTTAACACAGATAAATATATAATTTTTCAGTTCCAGGCAATTTCTCACTTTTGTTTTAATAGTATTCATCGATGAAAAACTTAACTCCCATAATGGTAATCTTGCAAAGGGAACAAAACATTTAAAGGATTCGTTTGTCAGTTCGAGGTATTCTTAGATTTTTTTGGTCCAAAAATTATTGTCATAACTGAATTGAATTTCGTTTGAAAAATATTTAAAAAGCTGATATTTCAAATTTCCCAAAGTAACTTGCTCAAAATTGATCATATTGTACTCAGCTACTGATTTCATGGGTTCTTGAACATACTGTAATATATCAAAATTCCTTTTCTGAATTCAAGTTTCTATAAACCTAATTTAAGTGAAATTAATTTTTTGTAAATTAATCAATGAGAAGGTCTCGACTTTTGAACAAATTTCTTTAAATGAGCGCGAGTTTTTTGGCACCTTAAAACAAAACAAACTTTATTTTGAAAATATAGCAAATACTACACATAGACTTGGAGACTACTTCTCTGGCTTCACTGTTGGATTTCATTTCTGAAAGTGAAGGACGCATCCAGCACTTAAGCTAACTGGAACAAGTGGCCCTTCTGAATTCAAGATGTTCTGGGCTGTTCTTCAACGTTTCTGTAACCACTTTCGCTGCTTGTCAGCATCCTCAGACAGATAAAAATTGAATTAATATGAAACCATGTCAACTACAAATAAAGATATGTTGCTATGTTATGATGTTTTTATCAAAAAATTCTTTAAAATTGGAAATAAAATGAAACACAAATGACAAATGATGCCTTCAAAATGTCTACGTGACGTATGTCAATATTTAACATAAAGTGAAAACTAACCTATAACAGCAAAAACTGTAATAACAGTTACAGCAATAAAATAACTAAACAATAACAGTAATAAAGTAGACTTTATTCAATGAAAATATCGACATACATCAATTCTTTTTTTTTTGAAAATATAGATTTATTTTGATTGATTGATTTGAATATGGAGAACAATATCCAAGAAAAAGCAATTCATTAAAACAGTTTGATCATATAAAACAAGATGCTTATTTTCGTGTGTGTGCTTTTTCGCGTCTAAAGCTTCAAAAAAGTCTAGTTTACGCTTGTAATTACAAAAATGTCGTGGTTTTACGCGGTTATTTACTGTAGGTCTATGCTGGGTATCAATAATATGTTTTGCAAGTGTAGATTTCTCAGCGTGGTTATTTATAAATGCAGAAATATGTTCTTGGTATCGGGTGTTAAAATGTATAGAAGTTTGACCTGACCTGACCTATGTAAATTGCGTTACAATGTGTACAAGCTAATTTATAAATTCCAGCTTTTGTCAAGAAACAAGGTGTTTTTTCACGTTAAATAACAAATCACGCGTTGTGTTGTAAGATTTAAAAGCATGGGTATTTAAAATGTTTGAAATGTTTTGTGAAATGGTTCCAAAATAAGTTATCGAAAGATACCTCTTGTCTTTTTTGTGCCTTATATTTCGATACAAAAAATAAATCGTTAATTTGTATTTTTTTTCTTTCTATCATCTTATCTATTATTTTAGAAAAGTAGCTATTTGCTTAATTATTGAAATTTCTTTCTCAAAATTATTTTGGGACATATGTATTGAAAATGCACGGTGTATCATAGAATGATGGGGTGACAGTTTTTCTGAAAAATGATGACCAGAATCGCATGGTATGGTTGCGTCAGTGTAAGTTCGTTTCCTATATATTGAAAAGTCAAATGAATTATTGTCTAACTTTCTAATCGTTAAGTCTAAAAAATTTATACAACTATTAGCTTCTTCTTCTAAAGTAAACTTAATATTTGTGTAAAGGTGATAAATAAAATTTAAAAATTCATTTCATTCTGCATGGCTACCTTGAAAACATGTTAAAATGTCATCTACGTATCTTGAAATACAATATTATGCGAAGGTTGTGATGCTGAAATTTAGTTTTCTAAGTTTTCTTTAAATATGTTGGCTAATAAAGGAGACCACGGACTACCCATAGGTAGGCCTTCATTTTGCATATAAATTTTATCATTAAATTTAAAACAGTTTTGTTTTATACATTCGTTAAAAGATTCATTCTTTCTTGTCTTCTTATGACGTTTACGTTCTTTTCGATTGAAGCGTTTTCTAATAGAGGTAAACAGTCTCTAGGAGGTATCTTAGAATGCATGCTAAACATTGAACGAGAATAATTTGCTATTTGTATGAGTTATTAGTTTTTTAATTAATTATTTAATTTTTGTGTTAGTTTATATGTTAGCCATACATGTTTGGTGGTTGCGGGCTTCTATATAAAAGATATTTCCTTTTCTGTTCACTGAACAGTGATGTATTTTCAAGTTTATTTTTTAGTTTTGTCAGAAATGAATTTGCTGGATCTCTCCTAATTTTTGTTAACTTTACGACAGTAATAGAAGGGTTAATTTTAATGTTATGTGCGTCCCTATTTATAGCTACAGTTTTATTTCTTTTATCAGCTTTAGTAAAAACTAAATCATTTTGTGATATCTTATGTTGAATGGATTTTACAATTTTATTTTGATTAATTTGACGTTTGTCATATTTTGAAGTTAAATGTCTTAAAAATGCACATATTTTTAGTCCTTCGTATTGCCTTGTAGATCTGGAAGCAACTTCGGATTCAGAAGCTAATATCTCTTTAATTTTGTTTGTAAATTTAAATTTTGGGCAGTATCTATATCCTTTATTTAGCAAAGAAATTTCGTCACTTGTAAAAATTGTATCGCTTAAGTTTCAAATCTTGTGCAGAAGTTATGTGTTTGAGGGGAAGGTCTTCCTCGAATTTGTAAAAGTTGTGTCCTTTCTAGGTTCCTAATTTTGTTTGTCTATGTTAAGTGTTTTTTCAACTTACTAACTAAACTATATACTTGGTCATCTAATATGTCAGATTCTACTAGACGTAATTTATAAGTAAGTTCTGAATGAATTAACTTGATATAAAGAAGCAAACTATCACAATTGAAAATTAATTTCTTGGATTCGTCTTTCAGCTAGATGAAGCCGCTTTTCTGAGTGAAAATTTTTGACTGATTTGATGCACCCTTGGTTAACCATGCATTTAGGGAATCGTTCCTCTGCTTGATTTTTAACTTTCTATAGAAATGGGCAAGCTCTTCGATAGAGGACCTCTTCAATTAATTGATTGTTGTTGCCCTTACTTGATGAAACTGGTCCGTACTACATACAGACTTGGCGACTAATTCTCTGGCTTAACTGTTGTGTTTAGTTTCTGTAAGTAAAGGCAGAAAAGTAGTCTTGAAGTCTGTAGTATGGACCATGCGTAGCACAAAATATTTTGGACAGTATTCACTACATAGATAAAGAAAATCTGAAACTTCTCGAAAATGTTGGACAACCAGTATTTATATTTCTAAGGCAATAAAAAACAAAAGTTTCTTAAACCGAGCACCACCACTGATTTATAGCTCTTTGTTTCCACTCTCTCTTTGATATGGAAGAGGTTAAAAACCTCGGCAAGTAAAGTTATAACGGAAGTTCAAAAACGTCATCCGGCTATTGAAATACAATACACAGAAAATTGGCCTAATATTTCGTGGCTCTCTGTATCTGTCTTTACCTAATACGTAATATAAAAGTTGATGTTAAGTTGTAAGTTGTTTAAAATTATTCATCATATGATGACGCTAACTTTGTTAGTGAAACGATCGCCAGTTCTTTAAAAATATTTGTTGCGGTGATTTGGGTTCCTTAAGTGTACTTATTCGAAATATTAGCCATTTTAAAAGTAACTGCTCAAATGCAATAATAATAATAAAACTCTGGACGCAGCAAGTGCGTTATGGTAGTGAATTTTCATAAAAATGTTTTTATTGCAAATATCTGTGTTTTCTTTTTAAGAAAGCAGGCATCAATTTTGGTTACCAGTATAACCTATATAGTAAAAGCAATGTGCCATGTTTCATAAAAATAACTTTATTGTGTGAAAATTTACATTTCCAAAAGTATACTTGAAGTGTTCCCGGAAAAATGCGTTTCTTGGTCAACCTTATAGGTTAATAGCAAATTGGGCTATTCAAATATGAAGCATTTGATCAAAATTAGCTACCATAACGCACTTGCTGCATCCAGAATTTCTTTTCTTACAAACACGCATTATATTTCGATGGAAAATGCAAAAATGCAATAACATAAGGCGTGTTTGATTAAAAAAAAAGAAAATTTGTATCACCAACGACTTATGGGCCAGCTTGTGATTGTAGAAATATTTTTTTAAAATGTAGCTCAAGACACCCTATAATTAATATATACATTTTTTTCATATCTTGCATAATAACGGATATATTGAGCTTTATTGATTTTTTACGAAAATTCGACAAAAATTATATACCATTAAACGACAAACTCTATAGCTAAGACTACTGCCAAGCATCAGAGAAAGGGTCTATTTGAAATGAATTTTTGGAAATATTTTAGTAACATAAAGGACAATGACGGTTGAAACTAAGACTTCAGGGTTTGTAAAACATCCTTCTTGAGACATTTGATTTCCATAGCCCGTATTAGATTCAAGTTATTTGCGTAAATGTACCCGATTTTGACGTTTTAGATCGAACGTTTTGAGGAAAACCTCAATTTATTTTCTTTAAATGCCTATAACTTGTTTGTCTTTTGACCTACAGAGCTAAATTTGGTTGGGTAACTTACGTATAAGAATATAAACTCGCGTACCAAATTTTGTTGCCCTTACTTTGTTAATTCCGGAGATATAATTTTTTTGAAAGAAAACACAAAATTTTCCGGGAAAACCTTGGCAGATTTTCCTGGCTAACGAACTTGTCCAAGCTATTGGCAAAAGGAGTTTATTCACAAAATTTAATCAAAATCGGCCTATTATTTTTTGAGTTATCAGTGTGATACACACACACACACATCTATATATATATATATATATATATATATATATATATATATATATATATATATATATATATATATATATATATATATATATATATATATATATATATATATATATATATATATATATAAACATATAAAAATTCAAACTGACCCCGGATATGTGTTCTGTGGGGCCTACTTAGCGCTCATTTGAAGAAATTTTTTCAAAATTCAAAAGTCGGGATCTCCTCATTAGTTAATTTGTTTAAGAAAATTCACTAAAAATCTTTACACAAAAGACATGGCTAAAATCATTCAGTGCCACCTCAACTCTAGAATGACAGATATTTGCAGAACAAATTGAAACACTTTGGTAGTTTTTTGGGTGTTCTGAGAAGAAATTGTCTAGATTAGATCATATTAAATGTGAGTAGACTATTGCAGAACCTTCACAGCGACCTTAAGACTGCTGTGACGCATGTCGAATTGCTCAAAATTCAGTCATCAAATCCAGCTTCCCGTCCAGGTCGTTATTTTTTAGGGCGAAGGTTGACTTGACTACCAAAAAGCAAGGGTCCGAAGAGAAATCCACGTGATACACCACTACTTACGAAACAAGCATGTGACTTGCAATTGCCAGCGCTTGCAACAAGGTAATGCCCACTTATTTAATTTCAGATCAAAGCCAAAGCTTCCGAGTGCAAAAAAAAAATTCTCAATATTTCCAATAGTGTAGCAGTGTCAACGTACCCTGATTTGTTGCCCGTAAACTCGTAGCTCCTAGAAATGTATTAGTGCAGTTCTGAGTGGCCCAAAACTCCGACTAAAACTGAAATAAGACGTTCTTGTCATTCAAGTAAGTCTTGAGTTGCGTGTTTAAAACCACTTCTAGCACCTTTGATAATGTAGGCAATAATACTAATTATCTGTAGTTGATTTAGCTCCGCCGGGTCTGTTAGAAGCGGTAACACAATAGCACATTTTAAAGTTTTTGAAAAAGTAGCCTTGCACAATACGGGAGCTAATTACATCTGTAATGAAACTAGCTATATAGGTGTTACAGAGCTTTATCATTGCGAGGCCCAATTCGTCACATACAATTAGTTTTAATTAAATTTATGTGCTAAAGTCTGTTTGATCGTAGACTAAATAAACTTAAAAATCTTCCCCACCCGCTCTTCTTTGACAAAGTCAGGTAGATAGAGTAATATAAATAGCATCAAATTTTGGTAAAACTTTAAATTCTATAAAATGGAAAACATGTTAGGAACAGAAAACCTGTAGGCACAAACTTTGAGGAATTTTGGGATGTGGGTTTCTTTGCAAACGACTAACCGATGGTTGGCCACCGCGAATAAATTTGCATTACTCAATTAGGTACAATGGAAAAGACTGACTTTCTTGTAAATCTAACACATAGAGCAATTAAATTTAAATTAAGGAAAGTGTAACACACAATTTATAGATGATACGCATTTTGTAACCCTCCATAAATGTTAACAAAGCTTTTTTGTTGCAGTTCCTCCTACAGTATGGATCCAGTATCAACTTGTTGGTGCATATGATGGTCAGAAAGTTGATATTGAATGCCATTCTGAGGCATATCCACGAGCAATTAATTACTGGACAAATGACAAAGGCGAAATTATATTAAATAGTGAGTTTATGATTTGTTAAGAGTTTCGAATTTTCTGTAAAACTTATATTTGAGGTCCAGTTCTGATTGACTATATATACATACATACATATATATATATATATATATATATATATATATATATATATATATATATATATATATATATATATATATATATATATATATATATGTCCATAGTACACTTTGAGCACTTATACAGTTCATACACCTTATACACTTTGTATATATTCTGGATGTGTATATCACAAAATTTAATAACGATATCGCTCTACAGTATGTACAATGAGGATTCTTTGACCAAATCAGTTCCTGTAAATCATTGCGGGTGCACAATCACCATTTTCTGCATTTACTTACTGGATAAAATTTTACGTCGAAGATGGACGTTATGGAGACAAGTATAATTGGGAATTAATATTTTATGCTTTTCATTCCACATCAAAAAGCAAATAATGTGAAAACACCACAGAACATGTATTGACTTGCGAAATTAAATAAAAAAAAACATGTGTAAGTACCTGTTTGAATGCCGAGAAATCATGAAAACTATTAGGTACACGCTTTTTTATCGTTGTTGTATGTCAGTTGTATATAAGCAATCGGTCAAAATGATTTCAACCCCATGAATTTATTGTATTGGCATTAGTGAGAGCTACAATACATTAGAGAAATAGCATTCACGCTTTGTTCTTCATATTCATAACAAGCATTATAGAAATATCCCTAAGACAACGTTATTAGATTAAATAATAACTGGATTTTCATTAGTATTTTGCTTCCAATAGTTGAAGAATCGCCAAATGAGTGATCATATAAAGACGGTTGTATTAATAATTTTCTATCCTTTAAAGCAAGCGCGGGCAGTACGGTTAAAAATGTGTCACAACTGAGAATTAAAGCCAAAGCAAAACAGACAACGTTTTTAGTCTATATTCTCACAGAATTTTTTAAAATTTTAATGTGCTATTCTGAACACCTAATTCATCATAACAGAGTTCTAGAAAACTTCGTAATAGATTTACCGAAAATAGTAATAAATTCCTGTTTTTTCTGTTTTCATCTATCCCATTGACAGATGGCGCTGCTGGACGTCTTTAATTGGTTAGTTACTTAGTTTCCTGGTAGGATGTACGATTACAACATGACTTACGATTAGAACAAATAGTATTAACGTAAACGAATTTTAATATTCCTTGATGAGAATACAGCCGCCTGCACTGTTACGTTTTGTGTTTGAGTTATATATTATGCACCTATAAACAGCAGATTGGCTGAGTTCAACAGGCGCCAACAGTTGAATAGTTGTGTCAACAAAATGCGTTCTCCAGTCCCGCTGTGCTTCTTTTGGAATTCAACTGTTGCCAATTTCTTAAAGCGCGGAGTGAAGCATCTATCAAGTCACTGTAGTCAGCAGATAAGCGCTTAAACACAGCTGCGGGCGCCTAGTGAACTCGGCCATTGTTAACAAACATGTTGCAATGGGAACCTGTACACAATGAAATCAACCTATAATTATAGTTTAGTTCACTGCCTGTATATGACCAACCACTTTTTAAGTGACTTTGGACATATCACACAAAAATGTCTATTTTTTACTAGAAGTTATTTCTCCTGTTATTAGCGAATTTTTGTTAAGAGAATCAGGAATTGATGAAATCGCTGGACTTATTTAGGGTAGGCATAGGTACCTATGTTATAAAATCTTTTTATGCAAAGGTGGCTAGTGGCAGTATCTTGGAAACTACAATAGGAGGCGTAAAATTTTTCCTTGAGTCATAAAACATACTATTATGGACCTCAAAATAAAATAACAATCGAGGGAACGCGAATCGTATTTGCTCGATTGCCGATTTTACGAATAATGTACATGTTTGGTTTGTTTTGAATAGCAATTAACAAGCCTATTACCCAACTTGTCCTAACCTATTATGTTTATAGCTACATTGAATTATAACTTTGAACTGGAAGGAAACCCGGGTGAACTGCAGTCTAGGCAATTTTCAAACAGAAAGATGTGTGGCATAAGAATTTTTGCTATATTTTAATTGTACTCATTTATTTTTCATTACGGCTTAATTTTTATAGAAATCATTTCGTATTTACCAATGCGTAATATTATTTTCTTGCCATAACTAAATATAAAAATAGATCTTTGAAACAAATTAAGTTTACTTGGAGAACCCAGATCACCACAACACATCTATTTAAAGACCTGACGATTCTTTCACTAACAAAGTTAGAGTCATCAGAGAATGAAAAATTCTAGCAGTGAGAATTTTACATCCTCTGATGACGCTAACTTTGTTAGTGAAGTGAGCTTCAGATCTTTAAAAAGAGGTGTTGTGGTGATTTGGGTTCTCCAAGTGTACTTATCAGTGCTCATCACAGGTTCTAATCTTCACTTGGTGAAACAAATTACTTGCAAAACCAGTAGTAATTGAAACAGGGTTCCCACTCGTCTGGAAAACCGGGAAAAGTCAGGGAATTTGTAGAAGAAAAATTCTTTTCAGGGAAATCAGGGAAAATTGTGAAAATATTGACTAAGAGTTAGGGAATTTTTGTCCCTGTTAGGGAAAAATTATTTATTGCCTTTTTATGATAAATAATTGAAACAATATGTTTTTTTTGTGAAATTCTGAACCATTTACTTAATGATTTATTTTTCCACAAAACCACAATATTTGTTTTTTTTTAGTTGTGCGTTCAATGGTCGCTTTGTATTTGAAATGGGGAAGTGTTTTCCGCCATGACGCGAGGACCTACTGTATTTTGTAGTAGTGTAGCGTTGCACTTGTTGGGGGTAAATTGTAAAAGATCAAAGTCGGGGAAATATATTTTGGCATGTCAGGAAAATTAGGGAAAAGTCAGGGAAATTGATGTGCTGTTTTTAGTGGGAACCCTGTGAAAGCTCGCAGTAGCCTACTATAAGGTTTAAATTTGTTAAAAAATAAAAGAGTGAATCTTTTTTGATGTTCTTAAAATGAGTATTATTTGACCAAATCAGTTCCTATAAATCATTGTATAGATGAAAAATCACAATTTTCTGCATTTACTTACTGGATAAAATGTTATGTCGTAGAGGGAGGTTACGGAGACATGTATAAATTGTGAATTAATATTTTATGCTTTTCATTTCAAAGCAAATAGCAAATAATGTGAAAACACATCAGAAAATGTATTGACTTACTAAATTAAAAAAAAAAAGATGTGTAAGTACCCGTTTGAATGACGAGAAAAAATGAAAACTATTAGGTATCGTTACTGTATGTCAGTAGTATGTAAGCAATCGGCCAAAATGATTTCAAGCACAAGAATTGATTTTATCATTGTCATTAGTGTACAATGCAATAGACAAATAGCATTCACGCTTTATTCTTCATGTTCATAACAAGCATTATAGAAATATCCCTAAGACAACGTTAAAAGACTAAATAATAACTGGATTTTCATTAGAAATTTGCTTTCAATAGCTGAAAAATCGCCAAACGAGTGATCATCGGTTGTATTAACAATTTTCTAGACTCCAAACCAAGCGTGGGAAGTACGGTAAAAAATGTGCCTCAACTGAGAGTCAAAGCAGGCAAAGCATTTTTATTTTTATAGTCTATATTCTGTCGATTTTATTATGTTATTCGAGACACCTGATTCATTATAACAGATTTCTAGAAAACTTTGCTGTAGATTTACCGAAAATAGTAATAAATTCTTGTTTTATTCTATCCCATTGACAGATGGCGCTCTTTGATTGGTTAGTTCTTTGACATTCTTTGATTGGTTAGTTATTAGTTGCACGTTAGGATGTACGATTACGACATGACTTACGATTAGAACAAATAGTATTAACGTAAACGAATTTTAATAATATTTGATTAGGGTACAACCGTCTGCGTCGATATGTGTTTTTGTTTGAATTATATATTATTATACACCAATAAACGGAAGATTGGCTGAGTTCACTAGGCGCCATCAGTTGAATAGTTGTGTCAACAAAATGCGTCACCAGTCCCGCTGTGTTTCTTTTGGAACTCAACTGTTGCCAATTTCTTAAAGCGCGGAGTGAAGAACAAACTTGACAAAATAGTGCTTCAAGTCAAGATTTCGTTCATCTGTCTCCAACCGCTGAAACGTGTCGGTAGTCAGCAGATGAGTGCTTAAACTCAGCTGCTGGCGTATAATAAACTAGGCCCATTTTAACAAAGGTTATGTCGCAATGGGAACCTGTACACAGTGAACTCAACCTATAATTATAGTTGAGTAGTGGCATTGGTGATTGGCCATAGTGCGGAAATAGGCCGACGTTAACGAAAAAAAGTATACATAATCCCTAACCCCCCTTCCAAACTTTGCTAACTCTGGGTAATCAGAGTCATGAACTGACGTACAAAATGTTACCCTAGTGTAATTAAATAATTGAAGTTCTGCTATTTACCGTTAGATGGTGTGAAGATCATGCCTATATGAAGTGTCAATTATTATTATTCTGAACTTTCACTTATAACTAACAAAATAACAAATTACTTAAATTTTAAACAAATTTGATCTGTCAATTTTTGATGTTTTTAATCTTTATGAAATTCTGATTGTAAAAATAAACCAATTATTGTCAATTTGGCGTATTAACATACATAAGCCATAAGAAAGAAACAAAGAAGATTGTTTGCTCTGAATTTCAACTAAAATTAACATTCTAATGTTAGTCAATAGTATGGCTCATTCTACCCAATAAATCAGAGGGCGTTAATGAAATAGATTGTTTTTAGCATTGTAAGATGAGGAAGTAAAGATATAAAAAAGTAGACAATATTTTAACTGAATAAACAAATTATTAATTATCAAAATTGATCAACATGGGTAGATAATAATTTAGGAGATTAAAATTTTTTGTTTAAGTGATTGATTTTCTGAATAGATACAGATCAATTTAATCAATTTTTGTTCAAACAACTTTCATTTTGGTATGCTGACACTTCAGGAAAACGAATACGTAACGGCTGTCCAAACTGAACGTTACGTGTCTCATTGAACAGTTTGGACACTTGACGTGCTTGAAGAGTGCTATACATGACAATGTCACTTCCGACACCGTGCTCAAACTGTTCAAATGTGCTCAAACTGTGCGATGTATCATATAAAATGTGTTCAAAGTGTACGATAGACATACATATATATATATATATATATATATATATATATATATATATATATATATATATATATATATATATATATATATATATATATATATATATATATACTTACATATAATATAGTAGTGGATTAAAAAGGTCACATTGCAACAAATTTTTGAATACGAAGTAGGGGGTTGTAATAACTGCTTTGGAAGATCTTTTATTTTACTATACAAAATGGCTATGGTTGTAAAACCTTTTGCAAACATTAACAGTAAAAAATCTTCTGATTGACAAGCTTTGCTACAACACACACAAAAAATTAATAATTAGTCGCATTTCACTCTTGTAAATGATAAAGTAAGCAAAAACTCATCCTTTATAATATAACAAACATTCTTTCTTTGATTTCCCATGAATGATAAACTTTAAGACGACAAACGAATGTAACAGATATTATTTTTTGATGTTCTATGAATTATACAACTTAAGACTACAACAAACGAACATAGCAGACATTTAATTTGGTATCATATGAATGATGCACTTTTAGGCTAGAACAAACGATTATAACAAACATTTCATTTAATATCCTATGATTTATAAACTTTAAGAATACAACACATGCGTATAACAAACATTTTATTTAAGGTCTTATGAATGATGAACTTTAAGACAACGACAAACGAATATAACATGCATCTTATTTTGTATTCTATGAATGATAAACTTTCAAACCACAACAAATGAACATAACAAAAATTATTTCTTTGATATCCTATGAATAATATACTTTAAGATAACGGCAAACGAATATAACATATTTTATTTGGTATCCTATGATAAACTTTCAAACTACAACAAACGAACATAACAAATATTCTTTCTTTGATATCCTATGAATGATAAACGTTAAGACCACGAAAAACGAATATAACATACATTTTATTTGGTATCCTACTAATGATATACTTTCAAACCAAAACAACGAACGTAACAAAAAATATTTCTTTGATATCCTATGAATGATAAACTTTAAGACAACAACAAACGAATATTACATACATTGTATTTGGTATTCTTTGAATGACAAACTTTCAAACTACAACAAACGAACATAAGAAACATTCTTTTTTTTTTTTGATATCCTATGAATGATTAACTCTAACACAACGACAAACGAATATAACGTACATTTTATTTGGTATCCTATGAATGATAAACTATCAAACCACATTAAACAAACATAACAAACAATATTTCTTTGATATCCTATGAATGATAAACTTTAAGACGACAAACGAATATAACATACATTTTATTTGGTATCCTATGAATGATAAACTTTAAGACAACGCCAAACGAATATAACATACATTTTGTTTGGTATTATTTGAATGATAAACTTTCAAACTAGAACAAACGAACATAAGAAACATTATTTCTTTGATATCCTATGAATGATAAACTTTAAGACAACGACAAACGAATATAACATACATTTCATTTTGCATCCTATGAATGATGAACTTTCAAACCAAATCAAACGAACATAACAAACATTCTCTCCTTGATATCCTATGAATGATAAACTTTCAAACCAAAACAAACGAACATAACAAACATTCTTTCTTTAATCTCCTATGAATGATAAACTTTAAGATAACGACAAACGAATATAACATACATTTTATTTGGTATCCTATGAATAATAAACTTTTAAACCACAACAAACGAACATAAAAATTATTTCTTTGATATCCTATGAATGATAAACTTTAAGACAACTACAAACGAATATAACATACATTTTATTTGGTGTCCTATGAATAATACATTTTTAAAGTACAAGAAACGAACACAACAAACATTATTTCTTTGATATATGAATGACAAACTTTAAGACAATGACAAACGAATATAACATGCCTTTTATTTGATATCCTATGAATGATAAATTTAAACTACAACAAACGAACACAACAAACATTCTTTTTTTGATATCATCTGAATGATAAACTTTAAGACAACGACAAACGAATATAACATTCTATTTTTTATCCTATGAATGGTTTAAGGTTACTTTAGGGTTACAACAAACGAATATAAGACACATTTTATTTAATATCGTATGAATGATAAATTTTAAGAAAATAAGAACCGAGTATAACTAACATTTTATTCGATATCATTTTAATGATATACTTTCAGACTACAAAAACGCATACAACAAAAATTATTTCTTTGATGATCTATGATCTATGACCGATACGTTTTTAGGCTTCAACACACGAAAACAGCAAACGTTTTGTTTGATATCTAATGAGTAATACACTCTTAGGTTAGAACAAACGAATATAACAAACATATTATTCAATATCCTATGAATGGTAAACCTTAGTAGTACAAAAATCGAGTATAACAAACATTTTATTTGATATCCAATGAATAATAAATTTTAAGACTATAACAAATTAATATAACGAACGTTTTATTTGGTATCTTATGAATAATAAACTTTCAGACTTCAAAAGTCAAATATGACACACTTTCTTTGTTTGATATCCTATGAATCATAAGCTTTTAGGCTATAACAAACATTATATTTGATACCCTATGAATGATACACTTCTAGACGACAACAAGCCAATGAAGCAGACATTATCTTTCGATATCCCATGAACGTTTAATACACTTTAAGACTACAACAAACGAATATAACAAACATTTTATTTGATATCATATGAATTATACACTTTTAGGTTACAACAAACGAATATAACAAACATTTTATTCAATATCCTATGATTTATAAACTTTAAGAATATTACCAACATTTTATTTGATATCCTATGAATGATGAACTTAACACTACAACGAACGAATATAACAAGAATTTTATTTATACTTTAAGATTACAATGAACAAAAATAACAAGCATTTTATTTGTAATCATATGAATGATACACTTGTAGGTTACAACAAACGAATATAAGACACATTTTATTGATACCCTACGAATGATACACTTCTAGACCACAACAAGCGAATAAAGCAGAAATTCTTTTTCGATATCCCATGAATGTTTAATACACTTTAAGACTACAACAAACGAATATAACAAACATTTTATTTAATATTCTATGAATGATAAACTATAAGAGTACAACAAACGAGTATAACAAACAATTTTTCTTTGATATCCTATGAATTATAAGCTCTTAGGCTACAAAAAACCAAAATAACAAACATTTTATTTGATACCCTATGAATGATGCACTTTTAGACTACAACAAACGAATAAAGCAGACACACTTTTTTGATATCCCATAAATGATACACTTTCAGATTACCACGAACGAAAATAACAAACACTTTATTTGATATCCTATGAGTAATAAACTTTCAGACTACAGAAAACGAATATAACATCCATTATTTTTTAATATCCTAGGAATGATAAGCTTTTAGGCTACAACAAACAAAAATAACACACATCTTATTTGATACCCTATAAATGATACCCCTTTAAGCTACAACAAACGAGTATAACAAACATTTTATTTTATAACCTATGATTTGTAAGCTTTAAGAATACAACAAACGAGTATAACAAACATTTTATTCAATATTCTATAAATGATAAGCTTTAAGACCACAACGAACGAACATAAACATTTTATTTGATATTCTATGAATGATATACTTTTAGACTACCACGAACGAAAATAACAAACACTTTATTTGATATCCTATGGGAAACAAATTTTCAGACTACAGGAAACGAATATAACTGACATTCTTTCTTTAATATCCTATGAAGGATGAGCTTTTAGGCTACAACAAACAAAAATAACAAACATTTTATTTGCTACCCTATGAATGATACACTTTTAAACTACAACAAACGAATTAAAGAGACACCCTATTTTTGATATCCCATGATACACATTAAGACTACAACAAATGAATATAACGAACATTGTATTTAATATAATATGAAGGATACACGTTTAGACTACAACGAACGAATATAAGAAATATTTTTGATACCCTATAAATGAAAAGCTTTAAGTCCTGCAAACTTAGATAAGAAACATTTTCAGGTCGCAAGTTCACTACAGAAAAAACAGAAAACAGTTATAAAGTACATATGAAACTAACCATAAATAATCTGGGACCAGCAGATTATGGAATTTATAGATGTATATCCAAAAACTCCCTAGGTGATATGGAAGGCACAATAAATGTATATAGTAAGTATAAGTATATCTGTCGAAACACGCATTCAAGAAATCCTATTTGTATCTAATTTTAGGAATTCCAAGTCCACATGTAACAAATAAGTACCTACCTAATAGAAGTAAAGGTAAGTAGTGCTATGTACTAAATGTCGTAACTTTATCCTTATCATTATACCCCAAAGTAGTGAATCGTCGTTACATTTTAATACTCCTATGTCATCGTTACTTTTGGATCAGTATTCATTACATTGTAATCGTTCCTAAGCAATCATGGAGGGTTCTGTCTCTGTGGATCTTCGAAAAATACAAGACTGATGAACTAGAAATCTTGTACAATTCAACTCCACCAAATCTCAGTCTTTCTATCTCATAAGAGATATACCAGCCCTAAACCCATCACAATGAACAACCAAGTTATTCAAAGTATTGTGTGCTTTTCACTTTTCTGTGGATCGAAATCTCAATTGGCACCAACATGTCACATCAATTGCAAAAGCGGCTGCTAGGAAATTAGTTTTTCTCTTCCGGGCTCGCAAATACTTTTCACCAGCTAATCTGTATACCTTGTATACTTCACAAATACGGCCAAACCTAGAATACTGCTCCCACATCTGGGGTGCCGCTGCCGGTTCTACACTCGCTATTCTGGATTCCATTTAGAAGAGAGCTATATATCTCATCTGTAACCCTGCTCTAACCCAAAGGCTGCCATCCCTTGCCCACCGACGTACCGTTGGTGACATCTCTCTTTCTCTGTCTTTTATAGATATCTTCACGGACACTGTTCATAGGAGCTTTCTTTCATAGTTCCTCCACCTGCTGCCCCCAACAGATTCACCAGGGAACACAGCGAATGCACTCTTTTACTGTCCAGGTCACCAGACATAGAACATCTTGTTATGCCCGCTTTTTTGTCCCGAGGACTTCCATGTTGTGCAATTCCTTGCTGGCACATGTTTTTCCTTCTGCTCCGAACCTCCAGGCCTTCAAGTCGGGAGTTAACAAGTTGCCTTTTCCCTCCTTGTCGACACCCACGGCACGATAGTATTTAGACTGTGACCCGTCGTGGTGTGTTGTTGAAATAGAAAAGCAATAATATAGACTACAGTTTAATCATTTCTCTTAGCAAATCAGCTCTGCCAAAATTATTAGCCCGATATCCCACAGCGGCAAGCGATTTAGTTTGTCAATCAAAATATCAGTGTCTTTGCTAATTAACTTCATTTACTTTTTTATGATATGGCTCACCTAAGTGAACAAGAACGTATCGAAGTTCTAATGATGATTGGTTACGGTGTTTTTAAAAGGATCTATAATGACGTTTGTCATTTATTCAATGAGGTTCACCCCAACCGCCCACCTCTTAGCAGGTCTACGGTAAGTAGACTTCACTTCACGAAAAGATGCCGGATGTATTGCTTGCTGTACAAGAAACTTCCAAACGGTGGGACTTGCTGGAACAAACAATTATCCTACATTATATACCTAACCTATACACTAAAAATGATTTAATCCTGATGATGCAATACCGGATGATGATTCTGTACCGGATAAAGCAATACCGATTAATGAAATACCGGACGATGCAACACCATATGATGCAATATCAGATGCCTCAGTACCGTCATCGGATGATGTAATTCAAGGACTATTGTTGTGTCAGTGGATACGCCCAACCGATTGTGTCGATGTTGAAAGCAACCATGGATTATTTCGTACTATTTCAAAAAGTGCTGAATATACCGGACCCATGTCTGAATTCATCCAATTCTGTGGATTTCCAAACTTTCCAAAGCATCTAACTTGCGTTAATCCGTGGTTGCCTTCAACAACTTAAGATTAGTATCCACTACTTTATGTCCCGAATCAATTATATGTTGGGCAACCGTAGATTTTGCTGCTGTATTAAATCTTAAATGAGCTATGTGCTATTTCAATCTTTTTGTTATTGATCTCCGCGTTTGCACAATATAGATTTTCACGCAATTCTACAAGATGTTAAAAAATGATTTTTGTCGGAAGTCAATAGTTTACTTTGGCTTTAAATTATCAAATTATCAACAACTCTCAAGTCGTTATTTTTGAATATTTTCTCTCTGCCTTTTGTAAGAAAAGAATAGAAAGGACGTATAGCGAAATTTTTGGGTGGCTCATTGGATTCGGGCTTCAATGTCGTAATGTTACTTATCAACATTTCCCACGTATGATTAGTAACTAATCTATACACAACGTCTTGAGAGAAAGCGTTACAAATCACAATATCTATAATTTTGTTCATCTTTGGATTGTATCGCTTACTGCTTAAAGAAAAACTAAGTAACCTCCGAACAAGAAGGCTCAAACTCGAGATTTTGTGACTGACAGGATGATCTGAATCTGTTGGTATGAATCGATTTGTAGAAGTTTCTTTTCTATCAATGTCAAATTATTTTTGATGAGAAGACTATCAATGAAGGGTGATTGGTTGTTGTTGTCCGTTTCCTAAGTAAAGCTTCAGCTCATTAACAAAATTATTAATGTTATCTTTACGAGGTCAAATATGGCATATACCATCGACATATCAGGTTCTCAAGAAAATGAAGACCTTCAAATTACGTTCTTGTTTCTAATATAGCTGCTCTTTTTCTTAATGCCACTGTAAAAAGTTGTGGTCATTGGTCTCACAGTAACTCCCATGGGATGGAAGAAATTCATACCGAATATCCTCAAACACTCCTGAACATATGGGCCGGAGTTGTTAGTCATCATGCAATTGGACGGACCTTAATAGGTTCACGATATCTAATATTATTACGAGAAGGCCGTGTGCCCGTATTAGAGAATTGTTTCAAAACGATTTTCCCTATATCTACTTACAAAAAGATAGCGCTCCATCTCATGCCAGTCGAGGGGTAAGAGAATTCCTTAATGTTACATTTCCTACCAGACGTATAACAGGCATAAGAGGACCCATTGAGTGACCAGCTACGTGTCCAGATTTGTCTCCAATCGATTTTTTCTCTGTGATTATTTAAAAAGCGATATTTACAAATATTAGCCTGCGAATTTTGAACAGTTGCGAGATCGCATTGCGATGGCCTTTCAACAAGTGCCTAACAGATCACTGCAAAATTTGATTCATCGGTCGGACAAGAGGCGTTACAAACGTCAAAAAGTACAAGGCGCTGAAATTACGAACCTTTTTCTATAAAGTAAGGTGTTTCTTCAATGAAATGCCGATACTTTTCTTTCTCGTCAAAGGAAACTTAATAATTAATACCAAAAAAGTACGCTGAATGCCCTTTCTAAAATTGTGTTGCATGACCAGTGTTGTTATGTTGCTATTTAGGATAGTAAAAAGTTGACATTCTTCTAAAAGGGTGCTTCAAAAAATGCGATAATGTCACCAAATAGTCCTAAATAATCTGTTATGAAAGCCTGTACATTTTGAGCCAGATGCCTCTCCCAGTTTAAAAGTTATGACCTTGTTGCTTAATTTTGCGCAAATCTAGATATAGATCTAAAGGGTTTTTCAATAGGTACCTTACAAATTTGTATTTTAATACCAACGCACCCTTAAAATTTTTTCAGGATTTGTCAATATCAAAACGTTAATCAAGGTCTACGTTTTTATCACTGTAAAGTTCATGAATTACCAACGTTTGGAAACTACTTAAGTTATTACTGAAATTCAGAGTCTGCTGTCGCAACTTTGAGAGCGCTTGCTCAAATGTTCGGTCGAAATAATGGTCCCTTTAGAGAGGCTGTCCGTGCTACAGCACTATTGGATGTTACTGTGCCGGGTAGGCAACGAACCGGTCGAGGTACCGAAAATATCGCAGCCGTAAGTGCTTCAGCAGAAAATAAGCCAAGTCAGTCGATTCCACGCCATTCACGGGAATTGGGAATCTCTCAAATCACATTGTGGCGAAATTTGCGTAAAGATTTGAAGCGCCGAAACTTCTCTGATTGGGCTCTGCAAACATTTTAAAATAATCCTGAATTTTAATGAAAAATCATCTTCAGCGATGAAGCTCATTTTTGGCTCAATGGCTTTGTCAATAAATGAAACAGTGACCATGTGGTGTGGTTTTCATGCCGGAGGTGGGATTGGACCATATGTTTAGGGATGGTAATGAGCGCCATGTTACGGTCAATTCCATATTGGAAGACTATTTTTCGCCAGAATTGGATTGACTTGACATCAGCGATATGTTGTTCCAACAAGATAGTGTCCTATTAAACAAGATAGTGATCTATTAAAGGGAAAGTTCGGTAACCGTGTAATCTTGAGAAATTATCCGGTCGAATGGCCACCTCGTTCATGTGACTTAACTCCGTTGAATTTATTTTTATAGGGTTACCTTAAATAGATGGTTTATGCCAACAAGCCAACAACGTTAGAGGACCTCAGGAACAATATCCAGCGTGAAATTGCTACGCTCCGACAGATATATTTGGCAGAATGATGAAAAATTGGCTCGAAAAAATCGATTCCTGCAAACGTGCTCTGGTGGTCATATTAATGAGCTCAAATTCCATACTCAAATGTAACAATTGTAATCCACCTAGAATAAATTTCAGACCAATACCTCAATTATTCTGTCTCCTATTTAAATACAAAATTGTTATGTCTTCAATCAGGACATAACAATTTTGTATTTAAAAAGGACACAGAATAATTGGGGTATTGGTCTGAAATTTATGTTAGCTGGATTACAATTGTTACATTTAAGTATGGAATTTAAGATCATTAATATGACCACCAGAGCACGTTTGCAGGAATCGATTTTTTCGGGCCAATTTTCCACCATTCTGCCAAATATATCTGTCGGAGCGTAGCAATTTCACGCTGGATATTGTTCCTGAGGTCCTCTAACGTTGTTGGCTTGTTGGCATAAACCATCGATTTAAGGTAACCCCATATAAATAAATCCAACGGAGTTAAGTCACATGAACGAGGTGGCCATTCGACCGGATCATTTCTCAAGATTACACGGTTACCGAACTTTCCCTTTAATAGATCACTATCTTGTTTAATAGGACACTATCTTGTTGGAACAACATATCGCTGATGTCAAGTCAATCCAATTCTGGCGAAAAATAGTCTTCCAACATGGAATTGACCGTAACATGGCGCTCATTACCATCGCTAAACATATGGTCCAATCCCACCTCCGGCATGAAAACCACACTACATGGTCACTATTTCATTTATTGACAAAGCCATTGACCCAAAAATGAGCTTCATCGCTGAAGATGATTTTTCATTAAAATTCAGGATTATTTTAAAATGTTTGCAGAGCCCAATCAGAGAAGTTTCGGCGCTTCAAATCTTTACGCAAATTTCGCCACAATGTGATTTGAGAGATTCCCAGAGCACGTTTGCAGAAATAGATTCTTTGGGGCAAATTTTTCACCATTCTGCCAAATACATCGGCCAGAGCGTAGCAATTTTACTTGTGATATTGTTCCTGAGGTCCTCTAACGTTATTGACTTGTTGGCATAAACCATCTACTTAACGTAACCCCATAAAAATAAATCCAACGGAGTTATAATATATATATATATATATATATATATATATATATATATATATATATATATATATATATATATATATATAGGGTGGCGCATTGAAAACGAAACAGACCGATTTGCGTCCAGAGAATTTTTTTTTAAGAAACATGTCAATTTTAATATTGAGGGGACATGTTTTGACATAAAACTCAACTATGTCAGATCAACCCCTTAAGGATGGTGATAACAACCCTTATATTTTAAATAAGGAACAGGGGTCGACTCTTACATCGTTTGAAAGCTCTTTCTTTTATGAATTCACCCACTATATTTTTTGGAAGTTTTATGAACTGGTTTGTAAATTATTCACAGTTGGAATTCCAAGAACGTATTCCATTCATTGTGATGAGAAATGCACTAATTAGTCAATTATTCGTTAAAAATAACTAAAAAACAAAACCAAACGTTCAAATATGTTTATTTAGTTAAGTAAGTGTTAAAATTGTTGACCATCAGCTTCCATACAAAGGTACAAATTTTGTTCAAAACGAGCTCTGACATTCTGGAGCATTTGTGGAGTTATTAGACGGCATTCTTCAACAGTGGGTCGTCTTAATTCTTCGAGAGACTCCGGTTCTGTTGCGAAAATTATACTCTATAAATGGCTCCATAGAAAGAAGTCTAAAGGAGTTAAATCCGGTGATCTATGGGGCCACTCAGTATCACCTCGTAGAGGTGCCCAATCCACTGCTCTGGAAACTCTCTGTTCAAAAAACTCCCTAACACCTTGTGAAAAATGCGTAGGAGGCCCATCTTGTTGAAACACTAATTGATTTTTTTGATAGCGATCATTATTTTCAACAATGTCAATTAGTAGAGGGTAAACGATATCTCCTAGTTACTTTAAATACGTTTCGCCAGTCAAATTGCCATCAAGAAAAATTGTTCCGATTAAACGGTCTCCAAAAATGCCAGTCCAGCCATTCAATTTCTGTGGAGTTTGAGTGTCGACTTCGTGAAAATTTCTTGGATTATTATCTGCCCAATAACAATGACAATTATGACGATTGACTGTAGAGTTTAATAAAAACGTACACGTCTGGAAAACAGATATTGAACAGAAAGTTCCCGTTATCAGCTATTCGTGCAGTAATAACTTCACAAAACTTCAGCCGCCGATCAAAATAATATTCATTCAGTTGTTGTACAAGATGAATTTTATACGGGTGATATTTATGATGCTTTAATATTCGCTGAATAGTTCTTCTTTGATATTTGAAACAGTGGCCAAATTTCTCGCGATTAAATTTGGGTCTGCAGCTGCACTTTGTCGAAACTTTGTAACTAACTCCAAAATGTATTTTCTGTTAACATGTCTGTTCGGATGTCGTTCATTAAACAAATTTGCGGTACGGTTGAGACAGTCATCGTTTTTGAAAAAAAGAGTAATTATTTCAACTCTTTCTTCTATAGAATACACCATTGTGAAATTAATTTTTGGTAGTACTATCAAGTATCAAACCGACCGATAAACTGAAATAATAAACCGCATTTCTCTCATTCCGATAAGAAATGTTCTGATAGTAAATTTTTTGTTTACAAACCAACAAAACATTGACTATCAGAACATTACTTATCGGAATGAGTGAAATGCGTTTTTGTATCTTCAAGTGTCAATAATTGTTAAACGAGTTGATAAAACTTCCAAAAAAATTAGCGTGCTGAATTCAGAAAAGAAAGAGCTTTCAAACGATGTAACAGTCGACCCATATTCCCTATTTAAAATATAAGGGTTCTTATCACCACCCTTAAAGGTTTGATGTGACAAAGTTGAGTGTAATGTTAAAACATGTTCCCCTCAATATTAAAATTGACGTGTTTCAACGTTTCTTAAAGAAAATAATTCTCTGGACACAAATTGGTCTGTTTCGTTTTCAATGCGCCAACCTATATATATATATATATATATATATATATATATATATATATATATATATATATATATATATATATATATATATATATATATATCCAAAATTAAGCTGCTTATTTGTTTCAAGGGTCTCTAATTCCGCGCTATTAAAACAATTTTTGTAAATTCAAAAGTCGTTAAACACGTCTTTACAATTAAGGGATATTCTTTATGAAAATTTGTTAAAAAGGTATATTTAATGGGCTTCTTTCAACCAAACTGTTGCTAATCACCATCATTTACGCTTCAGAATAAACAAACGTTATTAGTCATCCAAGTTGAATTTGTATTTCTAAATTCTGAATGATACGTATCACCCTTATCAACCGGAAGGTTGTTTCGGGTTTTATTTAATATTTACCGACCGATTCACCTATCATACATGTGCAGTTGTGCGGTAGACCCTTTATTGTCCATGCGAGTCGAAGTCGTTTTATAAAACACAAAGATACATATTGTAATAGCTTTTCCTATCTATGTTTCGCTTTTTCTGTTCCATTCTTAATATTGTATGAGAAACGTTGAGAATAATTTGTGGAATCGTTTGAAAATCCTTCTGTTTGACTTTCAGGTTCGACAAAGGAGGAGAACGATGTAACATATCAAATAGGTTCCCCTGAGAAAGGTAAGGATGCAGTAAATTTTTGATTCACACTGAAGGTTTATTTCATTTTATTATTGCAGACCGTGCTGACTCGCTCCTGCTCGAAGATGAATATTACAGCTGTGCTCATCAAACCACGTTCTCCAGGCTGCTTATAGTTCTATGGTTACGTATCCTTTCAAACTACATACCATTTATATAATAATGTGAGTTCCAATAAGAAACTGTCTGGAACATTATGTACATACCTGGTGTAGTGCCGCGCATATCCGGAAAACGGCTCGGAAGCGTTCTGAAATGGTATCTGTGGACGTGGATTGCAATAAGGAATACATCCTCAAACAATCAACCTATTATGCTGTTATTATTTTAACTTTTTTATATATTATAAATATGAGTACGCTTTGGAAAACCCAAACCATAACACATTTTTAAACACCTAAAGGTAGTTTCACTGACAAAGTTAGCACCATTAGAGGATGAAAAGATACTTATTAAAAAATTACTACTAAAAATTGAGTTTATCCTAGGTGTCAGCTAAAAGACCGCACGTTAGAGACAGTGATCACATTTGCGTAACTGCATTTGCCACATGTCCCTTAAAAATGTTGTTATCTAGTTCAAAAAACTTTGTTATCTATTCCCTTAGATAGACGAATTAGACCCCCTTGAAGACATATCTGGGATCAGTTTCCGTTTGTATCTGTTTATGGATATCCAGGCTGACGCATCTCTGCGGTAAACCTCACTACATTCAATATTATACAAGATACGAGAAAAAATTATGTACCTTAGTTATGTCTCTTGAGCTGCAGCTTAAATAATTATTTTCACAATTACAGGCTGATCAATAACTGGTTGGTGATACAAATTATCTTTTATTTTTAATTTAACACATGTTATGCAATTGAATTTTTTGCATTCTCAATCGAACTAAAAGGCTCCCTGTAGAAATAAAATGATATCGCTCATCGTTTTCAAGTGATTCTAATTAATTAACAACTTTTCAGGTTTTTGGCACATATCAAAATTTCTGATACGGCGTTTTTAACAATAGATATCGAAATCCCACAACAACGCCTTCAGGAAAATTTTGATATAAAAATTTCACCTCCTATCGTCACGTCTCTTCAAAAGGTAGCTACCCCTTGGAAATTTTGAATTTGGATGGTGAGTAGTGTGGTACATATTTTTAAAGCTAATATAATTCTCTATTCAGCAACACAAACTTTTTTGTAGGAATACAATATGTGAGTAAATTTGGTTACCAGTATAACCTATGTAGTAGAAAAAATATACCATATATAATTAATATAATCTTAAAATACTCCAGAAAAAACTGGTTTCCTAGCCAACGAACCTTAAGTTAATACCAAATTGAGCTAGTGAATATTGGACCATTTAATGAAAGTTCACTATCATAACGCACTTGCTACGTCCAGAATTTATTTTCTTACAAACATCCATTATGTTTGGATAAAAAATTCAATAACATAAAGCGTGTTCGATAAAAAAAAAGAAAATTTGAATCAGCAACGACTTATGGGTCACCCTCTGATTGTAAAAAATGTAAGATGCAGCTACAGACACCCTATAATTAATGTACACAATTTTTTCTCGTATCTTGTATAATATATATATATATATATATATATATATATATATATATATATATATATATATATATATATATATATATATATATATATATATATATACAGGGAGGCGCATTGAAAACGAAACAGACCGATTTGCGTCCAGAGATTTTTTTTTTAAGAAACGCTGAAACACGTCAATTTTACTACTGAGGGGGACATGTTTTGACATAAAACTCAACTTTGTCACATCAACCCCTTAACAGTGGTAATAACAACCCTTATATTTTAAATAGAACATGGCTCGTGTGTTAAATCATTTGAAAGATCTTTCTTTTCTGAATTCAGCACACAAATGTTTTTGGAAGTTTTATCAACTCGTTTAAAAACTATTCAGTTGGAGTTGCAAGAATGTATTTCATTAATTGTGATAATAAATGCACTAATTAGTCAATTTTTCGTTACAAAAAAATAAAAAACAAAACCAAACGTTCAAAAATGTTTATTCAGTTAAGTAAGTGTTCAAATTGTTGACCACCAGCTTCCATACAAAAGTACAAATTTTGTTAAAAACGAGCTCTCACATTCTGGAGCATTTGTGGAGTTATTAGACGGCATTCTTTAACCATGCCTCGTCGTATTTCTTCCAGAGACTCCGCTTCTGTTGCGTAAATCCTACTCTTTAAATGGCCCTATAGAAAGAAGTCTAAAGGAGTTAAATCCGGTGATCTAGGAGGCCACTCAATAGCATCTCTACACCCAATCCATTGCTCTGGAAACTCTCTGTTCAAAAACTCCCTAACACATTGTGAAAAATGCGGAGGAGCTCCGTCTTGTTAAAACACTAATTGATTTTTTAGATAGCGATCATCAATTTCAACAATGTCAGTTAGTAGAGGGTAAACGATAACTTCTAGTAACTCCAAATACGTTTCGCCACTTAAATTGCCATCAAGAAAAATTGGTACGATTAAACAGTCTCCAAAAATGCCAGTCCAGATATTCAATTTCTGTGGAGTTTGAGTATGGACTTCGTGAAAATTTCTTGGATTATTATCTGCCTAATAACGACAATTATGTCGAATGACTGTAGAGTTTAATAAAAACGTACACTCGTCTGAAAAACAGATATTGAACAGAAAGTTCCTGTTATCAGCTATTAGTGCAGTCATAACTTCACAAAACTCCAGCCGCCAATCAAAATCATTTTCATTCAGTTGTTGTACAAAATGAATTTTATACGGGTGAAATTTATGACGCTTCAATATTCGCTGAATAGTTCTTCTTTTGATGTTTGAAACAGTGGACAATTTTCTCGTGCTCAAAGTTGGGTCTGCAGCAATTTGTCCTAAAACTTCAATCTCAGTAGTCTCATTTCTAACCGGAAATTCACCTTCAGGATCCCGTTTTTGTTGGCTACTGAACGACTTTGTCGAAACTTTGCAACTAACTCCAAAATGTATTTTCGGTTAACACGTCTGTTCGTATGTCGTTGATTAAACAAATTTGCGGTACGGTTGGCTCAGTCATCGTTTTTGAAAAAAAAAGTAATTATTTCACCTCTTTCTTCTACAGAATACAGCATTGTGAAATTAATTTTCGGTAGTACTATCAAGTATCAAACCGACCGATAAACTGAAATAATAAACCGCATTTCCTCATTCTGATAAGAAATGTTTTGATAGTAAATTTTTTGTTTACAAACCAACAAAACATTGACTATCAGCACATTTCTTATCGGAATGAGTGAAATGCATTTTTGCATCTTCAACTGAATAATTTTTAAATGAGTTAATAAAACTTCCAAAAAAATTAGTGTGCCGAATTCATAAAAGAAGGCTTTCAAATTATGTAACATTCGACCCATGTTCCCTATTTAAAATATAAGGGTTGTTATCACCACCCTTAAGGGGTTGATGCGAAAAATTTGAGTTTTATGTCAAAACATGTCCCCCTCAATATTAAAATTGACGTGTTTCAGCGTTTATTAAAAAAAAATCTCTGGATGCAAATCGGTCTGCTTGGTTTTTAATGCTCCTCCCTGTGTATATATATATATATATATATATATATATATATATATATATATATATATATATATATATATATATATATATATATATATACACCTATATGTGTATATATATATATATACACATATAGGTGCATGTACATGATTTCTCCATTTGATGGATGAAATATCAATTGCATCATTCTATCTTTGCTTTAGTAGCATTGTATCTCCCGATAAATAGGTTCCTATTTTATTATCACCTCGTTTATGTTTGTATAATGGTGTATTTTGTTTTTTTTCGATTAAAAAAATGTGTTAAACTACCTTGTTCCCTTGTATACTATATCTATATATATATATATATATATATATATATATATATATATATATATATATATATATATATATATATATATATATATATAATACAAGATACGAGAAAAAATTGTATACAATAATTATATAATTATAGGGTGTCTGGAGCTGCATCTTTTTTACAATCAGAGGATGATCCATAAGTCGTTGGTGATCGAAATTATCTTTTTTTTTTTCATTGAACACGCCTTACACGACTAATATTATTGAATTTTTTATCTAAACATAATGGATGTTGTTAAGAAAAGAAATTCTGGACGTAGCAAGTGCGTTATGATAGTGAACTTTCATTAAATGGTTCAATATTCACTAGCTCAATTTGGTATTAACTTAAGGTTCGTTGGCTAGGAAACCAGTTTTTTCTGGAGTATTTAAAGTTTATTTTAATTAAATATGGTATATTTTTTCTACTACAGAGGTTATACTGGTAACCAAATTTATTCACATATTTCATTCCTACAAAAAAGTTTGTGTTGCTAAATAGAAAATTATGTTAGCTTTAAAAAGATGTACCACACTACTCACCATCCAAATCCAAAATTTCCAAGGGGTAGCTACCCTTTGAAGAGACGTGACGATAGGAGGTGAAATTTTTACATCAAAACTTTCGTGAAGGTGTTGTTGTGGGATTTCGATATCTATTGTTAAAAACGCCGTATCAGATAGAGAAAATCTAAAATTAACAAAAAAATGTCACCCCATCTCGATAGTTGGATTCTTGCAAAAGTATATATATATATATATATATATATATATATATATATAAATATATATATATATATATATATATATATATATATATATATATATATATATATATATATATATATATATATATATATATATATATATATATATATATATATATATATATATATATATATATATATATATATATATATATATATATATATATATATATATATATATATATATATATATATATATATATATATATATATATATATATATATATATATATATATATATATATATATATATATATATATATATATATATATATATATATATATATATATATATATATATATACTTTATTTGCTTGCTTTACCCTTTGTGATTCTTTATCGGTTTACGTGGACTGCAGTTTCGAACCGTCCCGGTTCATCGTCAGCACGCTGCTGATTGTGTTCGCTCCTGTGTGGTCTACGGCTGAGATTGTACATGGCGCCTGCGCGTTGAGCTTCTGCTGGTCGGTTTACTCATGATATAATTACTTAGAAGAGATATGATATCGCGCATATGCCCCGCCCCCTCCCATGACGTCACGTGGTGAGTAACTTTACAGAAGTCCAACTACACACTTAAAACAAAGTTATTCTAAATCAAAAAGTTTCTATACGTCAGTTTAGTGCGGTTAAAGTTACGCCTATATTGTATTTTTCAGATAATATAGATCGCAGCACTAAATTTGATCTCTTTCATTTTTATTACTTCCAACTGTATCCACTTAAATATTAGTAAAATACGTAATTTGTTAAGAGGTTGTGATGAAACGTCAACCCCACTGCACGACAGCATATTATTGTTGCATTGGAGTCACCACTTGACACCATGCGCGTGACAGGTCTAAAAATAGGTAGTCTGAATATCATATCTCTCGTTATTTGTATCATGGGTTTACTGTTCTCTGATTGGTTGTGCCTTCGGACTGTGTCGTGCGTATCGGTGTCCTGTCTTGATCACTGTGGTTTGATGATTTGTCTATTTGTATGGCCTTTATTAAATTTTGTTTAAATATTTGTACTTGAATTTGTTCTGGCATTATTAACTGTGTCTTATTGTTTGTTTGTTGAATGTAGTATCGTTCCCAGATTTCCATTTTTTTTGTGGTCTTTAATATGGTTCATTAGTTGTAATTGGGTGATGTCTGGTTTTTGGTGTTTTGTGTTGTGAATGTGTGTAGCTACGTTTTATTTGTAGCTAGGTATGTGGATTTTATCTTATGCTGTTATATGTTCCTTAAAAATTGTTTATATTGATTTTTTACCATTACTACATTTTTTTATTGCATGTGTTACATTCTATTTAATATATTCCGTTTAATTCATGTGGGTCGTGTTCTTTTTTTAAATTTATTTTGTTAATGGTTTTGTAGCTTATTTTTAAGTAATATTGTTTAAATGTTTGTGTTATTTTTTTGACGATTTTACGCAGCATTACTTATAACCACCACATCAAAAAATAACGCAAACACCCAAACAATATGACTTAAAAATGAGCTACAAGTCGAATAACAAAATAATAAACAAAATAAATAAAAAATAAGAACACAACCCACATGAGTTAAACGGAATATATCAAATAGAATGTAACACATGCAAAAAAAATATAGGAATGACAAAAAAATCAATAGAAACAAGACTCAAGGAACATATAACAGCATTAGATAAAATCCACATACCTAGTTACAAATCAAACGTAGCTACACACATTTACAACACAAAACAGCAAAAACCAGATATCACCCAATTGCAACTAATTAAACATTAAAGACCACAAAAAAATGGAAATCTGGGAACAACATTACATTCAACAAAAAAACAATAAGAAACAGTTAATGCCAGAACAAATTCAAGTACGAACGTTTAAACAAAACTAAATAAAGGCCAGACAAATAGACAAGTTATCAAACCACAGTGATCAAGACAGGAGACCGATAAACACACGACACAGTCCGAAGGCACAACCAATCAGAGAACAGTAAACCGACCAGTAGAAGCTCAACGCGCAGGCACCACGGACAATCTCAGGTAGACCACACATGAGCGATCACGGTCAGCAGCGTGCTGATGATCAACCGGGACGGTTCGAAACTGCAGTCCACGTAAACCAATAAAGAATCACAAAGAGTGCAGCAAGAAAATAGAGTGTATATTTAAAAGTGATCATTCCAAAAGAGATATATATATATATATATATATATATATATATATATATATATATATATATATATATATATATATATATATCGTTAGAAATTTAAACAAAAATATTTCGATAAATAACATTTAGTACGTCCGGTTCTGTACAGTCCATTGTTCAAACTGTTATCTTAATAATCAGTGTATCATTTTTATAAAGAATATTTGATAACGACACAGTTTTACAAAAGCAGGTATGCAATTTCAATTACAAGGATTTAAGACTCAACAGTGAGGGTCTGTCTGTATACCTTGCTAGAGGACGCTCTTCGCAGCTGCTTGGAAACAAGCATATAAATAGAATTTCAAATTTTTATTCACTTATGACGCTAAATTTGTTGGCGAAACGATTGTCAAGTCTAAGAACAGTATTCTGATGAACTGGGTTCTCTATATTGTACTTATAAGTGCTCGTCACAGGTTCCAATCTTCACTCATTCCTATACTTTACTTATTTATCAGATAAAACATATTTGTTAATTAAACTTTTAGTAATTCTATATAGGTAGTAATATAATATATCTTTGTATATCAATAAATGTATTTACAAGTTTTGATATTTAGGTAAAAATATAAGCTAAACAATTATTATTCCTTATTGCATAGCCACATTTAGAATATAATATATGCTATAGGATATTATGTAAAAGTTCTTAGTCTTTAAGTGCTATTTTTGTACGCTTGTTGTAGCATGGATTGTAATAAAACATTCCAGAAAATATATGCGTTTGTACTTTATTTAAGAGTCATTTACACGTGCTGCGGAGATTTTTCGCCATTTGGCTCTCCTCGGAAAAGATATTTCATCTTGATGTTCTACCGATGTCGAAATTACTCTACGTGAGCAATATCACTTTTCCCTTGAATTTATTTTTGATAAGCTAAAAGGACTGAGATTTATAAAGAATCTGTTAAGTTTTAAATAATTCAAAGCATTGGCTGGTGTTTTCCTGCACATATTCTAACGGCAAGGTAATGAATATTTCATGATCTTTCGTTAGAAGACCTTACATAGGAACTAATTAGTACTCCAATTCATAAAGGTGATTCACCGTAAGCTTTACACCCAGATTTTCTCTGTTATAACAAAACAAGACAACAAACGCTTGTACATGTCAATCTAAATTGTTTATGATACACGCTTTTAGCAAATTTTCAGAAAAAAAATCGTTTTAACGAGCTAACCACTTTTAAATTTTTTCAAATCATCACGAAGTAGAGCCCTTTAAATGCAGTTTTCGGCTAAACTTTTTCTCTGTTTTTGTAGAGGCTGTGTCATTTAAAATTGCAAACGTCTCATTTTCTTCAAAAGTAGAGGGGATTTTTTAACATTGTTGAACGTGTTAGATTAAGGACATAAAAGCCTTACGCTTTTCGAAAAAAATATTTGTTTATTACGACACACGTAGAGGACGTAGATGCGTTGCTGTGGAAAGAAACTGTTAAATCCACAAATCATTAAAATAGGTGGCCTTTGATAGAGATATGAATCTGTCATAAATCTTCTCCTATTTAGAACCTTTTTTAGATATTTAAGGTTAAGTGTAGCATTGTTCACAAGATTAAACCCTGCGTAACTTTCTAAGTCACGCGCTCTAAATAACTTATATCCTTTTCAACTTTCTGTTGCCTCAATGTATTGATTAAGGGTCTCCTTAATTTTACTTATCTTGTGCTTATATACTTAATATCAAAATATAAAAGAAATAAAAATGCAAGTGAACCTATCTAATTTATGCTGTGGTCTATACTATCTGAAAAAGACATTATAGGCGACGATACGAAATGTCATTTCGGTAAATTTGCAGTTTACTGCACGGAGGGTTTTTACAAATTATACGGTGATCCCACAATATCGACAAATCGACAAATATGCTACAAGAAGATCTTTGAAAACTGGAGCAGGCAATGGTTACTTGCGGTTTATATGTCCAAGTGCTCTGTATTGCATGTCGCAAAATAATCCAAAGTATAATTATTACCTCGGTGGTATTAAGCTCATTGCAGTACAGCAACAAACTGATCTAGGGAATATTGTAACTTAAATTCGTCATCTGTAAATCATTCCGCTATATCACCTCACAGTGTGCCAAAATACTGTACCTTACCTACATAATACCATTACTAGAATATGGCGGACCGACTTCGTATCCAGACATATCCAAAAATTCGGAGTGATTTGAGAGGGTTCAGAAAGCGGCAAGCCGGTTGCCGTATGGGGGCGAAGACCTAGCTACCGGAATAGGTTCTTTGCCTAGGATCTGACAACTTACCTTTCATGGAAAGACGGGAGCGTGATGACCTTATAATGACCTGTCGTATCTTACATGGCCCTCTGGACAGCATATTTACGACTTTTCACACTGATAACACACATCTTTAGAACTATCTTTGGATGCACAAGTTACAAAACAAATTTGTGGCGAACAAACTGCAAGAAAGTTATGGGACCAAGAATGAAAGTGGTGCTGGGCGATGAGGAAATATGAGTGGAAATGGCTTAAAAAAGCACTTAATCGGACTTTGAAAGGATGTGTTTTTCACATTTTGCAGCTGTACCTCCTTTAAACTCTGACTATCCCGCACAACACCCATATTCGCCCCAGGTCCTGTCAGTTTCTTGCGGGTTGCTCCCGAGAAATGTTTCTTGTGCTTTATGTTTTGAGGGTAATTGTATGCATACACAAGGGGAAGGAGAACCCCCGTGTTTTTGGATGAGGGGGCAGAAATCCTCTTCTTCCTGGACGGTCTGCTTTCCGTTCTGCATGCATACAATCACCCTCAATGCCTGAAACACAGTAATCTTCTTATGTTCAGCTTTCTAGTGTATTTTTGCTTGAGTATATTCCCTGTTTACCACTTGCTTCGTTTGAGTATTGTATCCAAATTACTATATAAATATTTATTTTAGAGACCATGTATTTGCTTGTCCTTCTTTACCTTATTCTTTACTGTTCCTAATTAAATAAGGTAATTTTTTACAACTTTTAATATACGGCTAAATCATTATTATATTATATATTATTCTTATGAAAATTCGCTACCGTAACGCATTTGCTGCGTCCCGAGCATTTTTTATATTTAATTTGTGCCTTAATTAAATCATCGATGGATGCGCGTGACCAAAACCAACATCCTTTCAAGCGACATAGTACTCCTCCACCCAATACCCAATTTCAGTAAGATTGTATCTGCATACTTTTTTCGGGCAGTACATTCAGAGCGAAAGTTATATTTAATGGCAAAATTTGGCGACAAATAGTGTTTCCCCTGTCGGGGGCATCTCAAGTCAAAAAGTTGTAAGAACCACAATATCTAGAATAAATAAGAAAGTAATAGGATATTTGTAGCAATATGGTAGTGTAATTTTCCTTTACGTGATAGTAAAAGATTTTTTCACTCCCGAAGAGGTACCACCCCATGCATAAAGGGGCCGGTGAAGTTCCAACGGACGTTTCCGGTTCAGGTGTATGAAACGGTTTCCTTATAAGCAAAAATGATGATGGCGCCTTCTTGTACAAAAGATTCCGGTAAAATACTCCTCCATTCAAATCCACGGGAGAGGGGTGTACAGACGGCTCCAGCATCAAGATTTAACATGTCCTTCTCGAATATATGTGGCCTAAATTATAACCTGAACTCCGTCCACCATTACCTCCACGCTAATAGGCACCAACTCCTCTCCCTTACTGAAACCCAAATCAGTGCCAAAACAGCCACTTAATTTCCGGCAGGAGCTCATTACTTCCTTTAGATTGGAGGCATGTGCGCATACGTCTGTAGCAATCTATACTGCACCAGACTCCCCGAAGTAGAATCTGTAAGAAAAGACATACTATGGATAAAACTCTTTCTCAGGGATGCAACTAAATTCATCTGTTGCATTTACCTGTCACCATCTGATAACACCTTTGTCCAGCTCTTTGACTACCTTTCTGAAAAAGCCGATCATCTCATTTCTGAATATCCTTCCTCCGAGGTCACTATTCTTGGTGACTTCAATGTCCATAATAAGGAATGGCTAGGATCTTCAAAAAACGATCCACAAGGGAGAGCAGCGGAGGCCTTTAGAGTCAGCAATCCTTTGGCCCATATGGTTCAGCAATCTACTTACTTTTCTCGCATCCCAACACACAGCTCAAATCCCGTGGAACTTACTCTTTATGGAACATTTGAAGTAAATGAGACTACATAATATCATAAATCAGCCTAAATTACATATATAACCAGATGTACAATGCAAGCTATTAAAATTATAATTTCAAAATTTTGCACTGTTTATATTTATTTCATTTTCAAAAAGTATGGATATAGTAATAGTAAATAAGTGTCGAAAAGAGTTTAGGTGTGGAAACTGCGTTATGGCAGCGAATTTTTGCTAAAATATTTCAAATAGTGATAACTCAAATTCTCATTAAACTAGAATCTTCAATTTTGATACATAGTAAAACCCATATAAAGGCGGCATGGGTACTAGATTTGAAAAATAACTACTAATTTCTTTTAAAGCACCTTTTTTGTTATTTGCTTTGCAGAAACTGGTCCGATTGAGTTGAATAAAATAGATCATCCAAGCGATTAATAAGGAAAAATACCTTCCACGTTTATAATTTAGCAGGTACATTTCTTTTGGAAATAAAAATTAAATTTTCGATAAATTGGCAGTTTAACAAATGGGAAACTATTAGAAAAAAAATTCAGAAACATGCTTAGAACCCTTTCTCTGGATGCACATACCACACAAAAAATTTCTTGCAAACGGATCCTTAGAAAGTTACAGGAACAGGAGTGAATAGGGGTGCTGGGCAGGGAATAAGATAAAAAGGAGATGTGAGCGGGAAGTTCTAAAAAACCAGCTGAACCTCTATAAGTTACCTTTTACCCATTTTGCAGCTATACTTCATAAAATCCTGTTTACTTCGCCCAGAACCCTTATTATAGACCTACGGTGCGTCACTCAACTTTCTTGGCGGTTGTTTCGAAGAAATTTCACTTGTTTATATTCTTCTTGTTCATGCAATGAGGGTGGTTGTAGGCATGTGGAAGGGGAAGGAGAACTCCCGTGTTGAAGCCAACATTTTCGATTTATGTTTAAATATGTTAGCTCTTTTGATTTTTTAAAAATATTTTTCCAAAAATGAATTTGAGGTTGCCTTGTTTGTCAGTCTCACATAGAGAGCTACAGTATGTTATCATTTAAAAAAGTATGTATACAGCCCAGTTAATAAGCGATGAAGAGGGTCTGGGTGCAGCAAGTACGTTGTGGTAGATAATTTTTGTAAAAGGATTTCGAATCCGATAACTAAACTTCCCATTAAACTATAATATTCAATCGGGAGCCATAGTAAAATCTATGTAAAATACCTTTTTGGTTGTTTTGTTTGCAAAAACTAGTTCGATTGGGTTGGCTAACACTAAACCATCAAAGCAATTAACAAGGAAAAATACTTGCCATATTGATAATTTGGCATGTACCTTTTGTTTGTAAATAATTCATTTTTTGCTGGAAAACTTTTGAAAACAAGGAATTTTGTAACACAATTGTTTAGAGCGACCTGCAGTATTCACATGTACCAAATTTTAATTTCCTAGCTCCATATAAAATAGAAATGTCTCTAAGTAATCGCTTACTGGGACCTCTAAAACCAATCTCTAAGATCCATTTAAATTAAAAAAATTAGTTTTAATTATATAAGTTACTAATAGTGCCTGGATCAACTTTCGCCCACAAAGATTATCGACCTCTGCAGGAGGCTGGATTTGTTGGGCGAAATATAGACTTTAGGCGTGAGCCACAATAGACCTTAAGGTCGCGGTGGAGGGCCGATATGGCCCACTCACATACAAACCTAACCTAACCTAACCTACTAATATTGCACATTTCTTATGAAAATTCTCTATTACAAAGCACTTGCTGCGTCAAGATTTTTTTTTTAGTCGAACACGCCTTATGTTATTGCATTTTTTTATTTTCATCGAAATATAATGCCTGTTTGTAAGAAAAGAAAGCAGCAAGTGCGTTATGGTAGCGAATTCTCATTATATGCTTTAAATTTGAATAGCTCAATTTGCTATTAACCTATAAGGTTGACCAAGAAACCCGTTTTTTTCGGGAACACTTTAAGTTTACTTTCGGAAATTTTTGTACATTTTCAAATAATAAAGATATTTTGATGAAAGATGGCACAGTGTTTCTACTATATAGTGGTAACCAGATTTGATGCCCGCTTTTTTAAAAAACACATATATTTGCTATTAAAACATTGTTATGAAAGTTCACTACAATAACGCACTTGCTATGTCCAGACTTTTTTTATTATAGGAATAGTCGATGAATGGTGTGGCTGTTTGTCTACTCGAAGTATGTGAATTATTCTTAAACTGAAGCATTACATGCAAGTTGGTATCATTGCTCAGTGCACTAGAATAATTTTATGTGCCTGCCTTACGTGTCCAAGCTCGCAAAATTGCTTTTTAATTTTAATAATTGTCCTTTCGGATATAGGCGGCAAATTAGTAATTTTTTCTTGAAATAGGCGTGCAACTTAGATCTATGATCATGTTTTATCTGCGTAACCAGTCATCTGTAGAATTATTATTTTATCCATTTCTGTTAAATAAACAATGTTTTTGATTTACAATTAACAACTGACAACAACTACTCTCATCTGCTTACAATTATGCACAATACACAATACACAATACACACTACACACAGCAGGTTGCTTAGGCGTTGTAAACAAAACTAACGTTCCCAACTAGGAAGAATGTTGATAGTATTTTGTGTTCTTTTTAATTGATATTGTCAAAAAAGAGCACCGAAATTGTTTTTTTTTTCGTTACCAAGAGTTGAACGCAATTAGTTGTTAATTTTTTAGGGTGTTGTATGAATTTATTTTTTTTACTGTTAATTTTTGCAGCAAACTTTAAAACCATGGCATCTTTGATTAGAGAATGAGGTATAACAAGCACCTGCCACCTATTTAGAAAATTATTGGCTGTAACTATCACTAGAAGGGCGTTGAATGTCAAAATGTCAAGGTGAAGTTTTCACATTGCTGGATGTTATTTTTAGCGAAAATTCACTAATGAGGAGATCTGTTTATATATATATATATATATATATATATATATATATATATATATATATATATATATATATATATGTATATATATATATATATATATATATATATATATATATATATATATATATATATATATACGTATCACACAGATAACTTAAAAAATTATGGGCCGATTTTAATTAAATTTGGTACGTGCGTTCCTTTTGTAAGTGGCTTGGACAGGTTCGTTATCCAGGAAAATCGGACCAGTCATTTCGGGAAAATTTTGTGTTTCCCTTCGGAAAATTTTTGTATCTCCAAAAATAACAGAGGTGTGGCAACCAAATTTAGATATGCGTTTCTACTGTCCAACTTACCCTACATGCCAAAATTGAGATCCCTAAGTTTAAAGAAAAAAAAGTTATAGGTATTTAAAAAAAATGTTGGGTGCCACTGGTGATCAGAGGAAAGCCCAAGAACAAAGTATTTTGTGTTATTAACAAAACCAATTGAATATTACATCCAACGTTTAAGTTTTCTTGAAGCAAAAACGTCAAGAAATAGCAGAAAAAATATTTTGAAAATTTGATAATTTTTCTTCTTCAAACGTCAAAGTCGCTATTTGAAACGTCAAAATTTGCAATTTTCAGACAACGAATTTGAAACAAATACGGATTATGTAGACGATATGTCATAAGAAGTATGTTTTACAAAGCCTTAACATTCAGCTTCAACCATTATTGTCCTTCATTTGACTACAATATTTTCAGAAAATCCATTTCAAATAAACCCCTTTTTCTGATGCTTCGGCAGTAGCTTCAGCTATAGAGTTTATGGTTTAATAGTTTATATTTTAGCAAATTTTCCTAGAAAAAATTCGTTACTGAGAAGACCGCGATTTATGAATTTTAAAAAGATTTCTTCAAATGAGCGCGAACTAGAACCCAAAAAAACCCATATACAGGATCTGTTTCAGTTTTTGTCTGTTAACACATATAAAAAGTGATGCTTTTCTACGGCCACGTTCAATATATCCGTTATACAAGATATGACAAAAAAGTATATACGTTAATTATAGGCTATCTCGAGCTGCATCTTATAAACCTATTTTGACAAATACAGGATGGCCCATAAGGCGTTGGTGATACACACTTTCTTCTTTTAATAGAACACCCACTTATTTTAATTGCATTTTTTGTGTTTTCCAGCAAATTATAATGCATGTTTGTAAGAAGAAAAAAATGATATCGTTCATCGTTTTTGAGTTATTTCAATTGCATTGCAACTTTTCAGGTTTTTGGCAGATATTTTAAACACATATCACAAATTGTGAAACGGCGTTTTTATCAATAGATAGCGGAGCCCCATGGAAATGACGCATTCAGAGAGCTTTTTGTTTCTATTATTCGTCGAAAAAATCGAGCTGCCATATACAGGTACGCTCAAATAGTGGCTGAATGTTAAAAGTTTTCGCAGAAATGTTTTGAGTGTTTCTGTGGAAATTATTTTTTAAGATTTTTTTGATATGTTGGTAATTAATAATAAATGGTTAGTAAGTTATTGTAAAAGAAAAGTTGTCGAATTTTTGTGAAAAATTTAAGCTAGTGTAACATTACTGAAGGCAATTTCTGTACAAAAAAAAATGGTGATTTTCTGTAAAAGAAATTTTTGCAAAATTTCATAACTTTTTTTCAATTTTGGTCCTAAAGTTGTTTGTGAATAATTATATCCTGGCAGCTTAAAAAGGTTCTTTGGTCATCAAAATCGGACCAGTTTTTTTCTGGAACTTTTAAGGTTTATTTTCCGAAAACGTTTGTACTTTTTGAAACAACAAATCTATTTTAATGAAATACTGTCGATTGTTACTGATATATAGGTTATACCTCCAACCAAATGTCCTTCTTTTAAAAACAAGACATATTTGCCATTAAAAGCATTTTTACGAAAATTCGCTACCATAATGGACTTGCTGCGTCCAGAATTTTTAAAGTATAAAATTGACGTGTTTTTTGATAAATATTCACAATAACTTAGATACTGAATTCATTTCATTTGGATGTTCCACACTCTTTGTACTCTTTTAGAACACATTTTGCGACGCTGCGTAACAAACGCATTTTAATATCGTCTTAAGAAGACGTTTTAAATAAAGTTTTCCAGCAAAAAAAGCGTTATATATGTTACCAAGTTTACTAACTAATACCCTAGAGGAGAAAGATGTAATTTAGAGTAACTAAATTGCCTCCACTGTGCTCTAGTAAAATTCATGATAGGTGGAACCAACGGCGAGAAGTTAGATCTATAATAATGTAATAAAGCTTTTCGCTTTCGAGCTAAACTTAATCTTAAAATATTCAAATTTGATAGAGTTATTGTGTCGAAAAGTCGTCTGTCCTTAGTTTATTCTTATAACGTTTGATTATTGAGCTGTCCGAGACGCTGCCGTCACAATTCTAATATGTCTGCTGGTAGGCATACATTTGGAACTACTCTACTGTTTTGAATAGCGGTGTATGACGTCCTCGTGTTTTTTAACGAGTCTAGTTTGTAAATTGTTTATAAATGTTCCCACTTAAATATAGTAGACAGTAGTGTGTTATCAAATAAAGTACTATTTTTATAACTTCAAAAATATGCCTACGACGTGTTGTGTTGTGCAAGTAAATTATTTTTGAGCACAAAATAATTCAGGTATATATGTGTATTTTTCAAATAGGTATGAACATAAAAATAAATATTGATTTAATACTAGAGTCCGTTTAATTGAATTGGGGTAATTTAAAAATTATACATCTTGTTCAAAGTTCAGAACATATCTCGTGAGACCTAAAGCTAAGTAAAAAATTCGATATTAATATAATTATTATTATTATTAATGTAAAGTATCGATTATAATATTGAAACTTTATACGATAAGGTAGATACATATCCACAAAACAGTACATAAATGTAAATAAAATCAATACTACTAGCCAAATGCTAATGAAAACATCACATTATTTAATTTTTAGTCAGGTACAACTTTCACAATTCCATGAATGTTTTTGAAATTCAGACAGACTGTCACAGTCTAAAGTAAACCATTGCATTTCACAATCTTCATTATAACATTTCACCATAGGTTTGTCATTGTCAGGCTTATTGTTATGTCAGTCAGATACTGTCATTTAGTGCCTGTTTAAAATTTAAAAATGTTGTATTTAATAAGGAATGGTTAGAACAGATTTTTATCCGAAGAGAATATTGATATGGTTGGGAGCTGTTATGAATGTAGGCAATGATTGAAACATTAGATGGGAGAAAAAGGTAATTAAATTTTCGTACGTCAAAATCTGAAGTTAATAACTTTTGGAAAGCATACGTCAAACACATTTGGACCAAAACGATTTAAATTATGTCAAATAATATATGTACAAGTCTCTGACTTCTTTATATGGACATGATGTATTATTATATACCAATAAAGCATTAAGCATTAATTAATTGCACTAGCAATAATTTTGTTTAAAAAGACTGCCTTTTGTAAAATATCTTCTCAACAGCTCGGGTAATACCACTTTTCTGTGGAATTCTTGAACTTTCGTAAAGTTATCATCCCAAAAAGCTTTATCGGCACCCGTTGTGATAATATACAAATCTTTCCACATAGTAGGTATACTTTAGATCATGTAAGAACATTATACTTTAAGACACGAAAGCAAGTGCGAAATGTGGCTTACGAGTTGCATAATATATCTAGCCAATTCTAAAGCACCACAAACAAGAAGCTCTTGATTGCAATTATGATTTAAAGAAAAGTAAATTTGTATTTACCTGTGCAACAATTCCAACATGAGCTACAATTTTTCTAGTCTGGCAATTATGAACGAACCCTGCTTCAAAATATTTGTAAGCAGAGAGACTTTTATGGGCTTTCATTTGTTGATTAGTGTAAAAACTGTGGGTAAGCATTAAATAGTTAACGATATCGGAAGCATCAACTGGTGGGAAACTATATAGTTCTTCACAAGGAGGCATTGGGCCCGTCGTCAGAGTATAGGGATCAATTTCTTCAACAATACGAATCTTCTCTCGATATCTTCTAGCAACGTCTTCATTTTCATTTTCCAGTGATAATAGATATTCACTCTTGTCAACACAAGCCATTTTAAAAACGCGCAAAACACAATTTCAAAAGTTACCATCCACGGAAAACGAGTTTGTTTAGGTTTGAGTGCCTACCAGCGGCCATATTGGTGGTATTTAAATCACGTGTTTTGGACAGCTTTGTTACACTGCGATAAAAAAAAATTTGAACGCAGAAAATTTTTGTAACAGTTATCACACCATGGAAAGTAAAAAAGAACCAGTTTTGGTAATAGCGGTGTGATTTAGTTGGCTAACAAATTAATTTAAGTTATTAGCGAAGGGAAACTTATTAATTTTGCAGGTATCTTCCATTCTGCAAATAGCTTACATATGTTTGTTAGTCACCTCGATGGGAACAATTATTTCTGTAATTTTTTTTTCTGGAAACTTTTTGTATCCTCAACAACAAGAAAGTTATTTTACTTGATACAGAAACTAAAACCCAGAGAAATGAGCTTTATATAACTAATTTAAAAAATATAAATATTAACAAATTAATTAATAAACAAATAGGGCGTGGGATTTCGCCTTTGATATTTAATGTGCGTTGACATTAGACAATAAGAGCAGATATTTGGTTTTTAATCTTTATTATCAAAATAGTTGTTATTAAACGTTAACAATATGATTTAATTTACAATTTGAAATAAAATGATATTTTATGGAAAGTGGCAGAATTTGATATTTACTACTTTAAATATTGCTTAAGATAGTTTTCTGCTGTTGATGGGATGCAGCCGGAGATCAGTCTGCGGCATAACGTAACCACTTTGAAAGATTTAACCATTCAGAGTTGGTAAAACTGCTGTCTTGATGTAACCATTCAGAGCTGGTGAGACTGCTATTATAAAACCTCCACTATAAAGTGGCCCTGGTAGAAAGGTCCCCCGGAGTAACGGGACAACTGGATGAAACCAATTGAATGAAACAAATGCTTTGACTGCATCTACATTTCCTTATATTGTGCACTTTATATGTTCATATAAGTACACTTGGAGAACCCAAATCACCACAACACATTTAAAAAGACCTGACGATCGTTTCACTAACCAAGTTAGCGTCATCAGAGGATGAAACATTCTAAATACTTAAAAAACTAACATCAACTTATATACCGGATCTCAGGTAAAGAGATCGAACCGAGATGACACACTAGTCGTAGACAAATTCCAAAGTGTATTGTATTTTTATCGCCTGACCAGGTCTTTGCGCTATCTCTACTGCTTTATCTAAAAGTGTCCATCTGTAACAGTCTTGAGAAAGTTCAACGACAGCTAAATTAACAACGGTTCCTTTGGCGGCAATAACTGTACACTTGTGTTATCGGCAAAAACGTGCCGAAAACGTTGGAATTTTATTTAGCAAAGTAATCGATCAAGTGACTCGTAATTGGCGCTGGTGCACTGTTCATACATTCTTTGTTGCAACTATATTTCGCAATGTATACGCTCTCAAACCCATTCAGCTCACCTGGTTTTCTAACATTTTTTATTAATTTCAGATTGTCTTTATCAACGTGATGATTATTATCCCAAATATGTCGGGCGACGGCAGACTTATCTACAGTAACGTAACGTAATTGGGATATGTGTTCTTTGAATCTGATTCCAATCGATCTTTTTGTTTGTCCGACGTATTTAAGATTACAATCTTTACAACTTATTTCATAAATTCCCGACTCTTTGTCCGCGCTAGCCTTGTCTTTTGGATTACCTAGCAAGTTTTTTAAAGTATTTGTTGTTGAAAATGCTACCTGTAAGTCGGCTTTTTTAAAAATGCTGTCTAGACCCCTCGTGATTCTAGGTTCAAATGTTAAGCAAACAAAGTTTTTTCCAATTTTTCTCTTCTGAACGTCGTTGATTCCGTCAACATTTTCTTTGTTTTCTGTTTGTTGATTAATTTTTCCACTAAGAAAACAGTGTATCCGTATATTCGGCCACGTTATTAATATAATTTAATTCTTTGGTATATGTACTTTTGTTTAAAGGAAAATTAATTAACCGATTTACTAAAAAATTCAGACTGACCATTTTTTGTGCGTACGTATGATGTGAGTTGCTCGGTATGTAGCTTAAGGTAGTGGTTTCTTTTCTATAGACATCGAATTCTAAAGTGTCTTTATTCTTGATAACTAGTACATCTAGAAAGGGTAGTTTATTATTAGTTTCTAATTCGTGGGTAAATTTTATAGAATCAAATTTATTGATTAATTTGGCAATAAAATCTTCTATTCTGCAAATGTTTGTGTTAAACACCGCGAAACTATCATCCACGTAACGACACCACACTCTAGGGAAATAACCACTTTCACTTTCAAAATCTGTTTCAAATCTGCTCATGAAAAGGTCTGCAATAAATGGCGATAGCGGATTGCCCATTGCCGTGCCTACCTTAAGCTACATCCCAAGCGACTCACATCATACGTACCCACAAAAAATGGCCAGTCTGAATTTTTTAGTAAATCGGTTAATTAATTTTCCTTTAAACAAAAGTAGATATACCAAAGAATTAAATTATATTAAGAACGTGGCCGAATATAACGGATATACTGCTTGCTTAGTGGAAAAATTAATCAACAAACAGAAAACAAAGAAAATGTTGAGGGAATCAACGACGTTCAGAAGAGAAAAATCGGAAAAAAACTTTGTTTGCTTACCATTTGAACCTAGAATCACGAGGGGTCTAGACAGCATTTTTAAAAAAGCCGACTTACAGGTAGCATTTTCAACAACAAATACTTTAAAAAACTTGCTAGGTAATCCAAAAGACAAGGATAGCGCGGACAAAATGTCGGGAATTTATGAAATAAGTTGTAAAGATTGTAATCTTAAATACGTCGGACAAACAAAAAGATCGATTGGAATCAGATTCAAAGAACACATATCCCAATTACGTTACGGTACTGTAGATAAGTCTGCCGTCGCCCGACATATTTGGGATAATAATCATCACGCTGATAAAGACAATCTGAAATTAATAAAAAATGTTAGAAAACCAGGACAGCTAAATGGGTTCGAAAGCATATATATTGCGAAATATAGTTGCAACAAAGAATGTATGAACAGTGCACCAGCGCCAATTACGAGTCACTTGATCGATTACTTTGCTGAATAAAATTCCCACGTTTTCGGCACGTTTTTACCGATAACACAAGTATACAGTTATTGCCGCCAAAGGAACCGTTGTTAATTTAGCTGTCGTTGAACTTTCTCAAGATTGTTACAGATGGACACTTTTAGATAAAGCAGTAGGGATAGCGCAAAGACCTGGTCAGGCGATAAAAATACAAAACACTTTGGAATTTGTCTACGACTAGTGTGTCATCTCGGTTCGATCTGTTTACCTGAGATCCGGTATATAAGTTGATGTTAGTTTTTTAAGTATTTAGAATGTTTAATCCTCTCATGACGCTAACTTGGTTAGTGAAACGATCGTCAGGTCTTTTAAAATGTGTTGTGGTGATTTGGGTTCTCCAAGTGTACTTATCAGTGCTCATCACAGGTTCCAATCTTCACTTAGTACTTTATATGTTCAAATGAATTAACTCTAAAAATAAATTTATTAAGAAATTTCTATTTTCTATGGAGCTAGAAAACTTGGTACTTACATGTAAATACTGCAAGTCGCTTTAAAAAAATTGTGTTACAGATTTCATTAAAGTTACAAAAGTTTTCCAGAAAAATATTAATTATTTACAAACGGAATTTCATGCCAAATTATCAATGTGGCTGGTATTTTTTCTTATTAACTGCTTGGATGGTTTTGTTTAAGTCGACCCAATCGAACAAATTTTTTCAAACAAAAGAACCGAAAAGGTATTTTACATAGGTTTTACTATGGCTCAAAATTGGCGATTTTAGCTTAATGGGAAATTAAGTTCTCGGATTTGAAATCTTATTACGAAAATTCTCTACCACAACGTACTTGTTGCACCCAGACACTCTTCATAGCTTATTTACGGTTGCTGTATCCATACTTTTTTAAATGATAAAATATTATAGCTGTCTATGTGAGACTGACAAACAAGGCAAACTCAAATTCATTTTTGGAAAAATATTATAAACAAATGAAATGAAGTAACAATTTAAACGTAAATTAAAATCTTGGTTCTCGGATTCGTCACGGGGGCTCTCCTCCCCCTTCTGCATACCTACAATCGCCCTCAATGCATAAACAAGAACAATATAAACATGAAAATTTCTTCGGATTAACCCTCAAGAAAGTTGTGGGACCTGCGGTGAATAAGGGTTCTAAGCAAAGCAAACAGGATTTTAAGGAAGTATAGCGGCAAAATAGGTAAAAGGTAGCTTATAGAGGTCAAACTAAGTTGTTTTTTCGAACTTTCCGCTCACATTTCCTTTTTATCTTTTTCTCCGCGTGCACTTCTATTCACTCCTGGTCCGGTAACTTTCTTAGGGGCCGTTTGCAAGAATGTTTTCTTGTGGTATGTGTATTCAGAAAGGGTTCTATGCATGTTTCTGAATTTTTCCTAAAGGTTCCCGTGTGCTAAACAACGAATTTACCTAAAATTTAATTTTTTATTATTTTCTTCATTTTTTCTATTATTAATTAACTTGTGTTACAAATTTCCTTAAAGTTACAAAAAAATAATTATTTACAAAGGGAATGTACACATGATATCAACACACGATTGACAAGTAGTTTTACATTGCTCGTCGCTGTCATTGTTTCTGTCATTGCTGACATGTGCCATCGCCAGCCAGTGTCACTAATCTATATATCAAGATACAACATATTTCCCCTTTAACAAGACCCGAAGGGAAGGTAACAAACAATATGATAATTTTAATACATAATGTAGTCCTTGAACTTTTGAGGATAATATACTTTCGCCTTAGGTCTCTGGCACCTGCACACCATCACCACTAACACCTCTATGATTCTCCAGAATCACTGCCTCATCTGGATTTTCATTTAGGTTGATATCATCCCCATAGATTTGAGTGTCTGATTAAAGGTTTACTGAGTGAGTGTCTAAGATGGTATGAGTTTCTACGAATGATATTTCCTCGTTCATTTTAAATTAAATATGAAGGTGGAGTTGAAAGTGTTTTACTGAGTTTATCAGGTTTCCATATTGTCCCTTCTTATTACAATGTTATCTCCTTGGTTATTTTACAGTATTTCTATCATAGTAGGACTTATACTTAAATGCTGTATTTTTTTAATATGTTGCTAACATTTTCCTGCGTATGAGGTTCCAATTTTTTATCTGATATTGGTACTCTTATCTTTAACAATCTAGACATTAACAATTCTGAAGGGCTTGCGTTTAGTTGAGATATAGGGATGCATCGTTATTCAAGTAAGGCAAGGTACATATATTTCCATTCTTCTACATACTTTATAAATATTTACTTTGCTAAGTGGACCGCCTTTTCTGCTAACCCATTACTACGTGGATGTATAGGGCTTGACGTTACAACAACAAATTTCCATTGTGAAGCATGCCGTTTAACTTTACAAGAGTTAAATGGCATATTGTAACAGTTAAAAATTCTGGGTATCCCATCAGTTGAAAAAAATATTTTTAAGGACTGTATAATATAATCTGCTGCTTATTATTTAGTTGGATAATCTCCAGGCGCTTTGAATATGAGTCTATTTATACAAAATAAGCTTTGCTATGATACGTTAGTATATTTGCAGCGACAATGTCAAATGAAAGTTTAGGAGATTCACACTAAATTAATTCTTCTTTTTAGTGAATTTGGTTAAGAAAATTTACTAATAGAGAGGTATCGATGGTGAGACTTTCCAACAAATGCTTTAAATGAGCGCGAATTAGGGCCCCTGAAACCAGTTTTCATGGTCAGTTAAAATGTTGATGTATATATATATATATATATATATATATATATATATATATATATATATATATATATATATATATATATATATATATATATATATATATATATATATATATATGTGTGTGTGTGTGTATGTATGTATGTATCCAACCCATAACTCAAAAAATACTTCACTGAGTTGGACCAAATTTGGGAATTACTCTTATTTTCCTAATGGCTTGGATAAGTTTGTTCATCAAATCTTAACCGCCAATTTTTCTTAATAAAAAATTATAAAATTAATTTTAAAATTGTCGAAGTGATTGAAACAAATATTTACAACTAAAAAGAACATGGACAGACATGGTTGTGTACAAATTTTTAAGTTGTTTGATCAAAGGAAAATAAAGTTATTCGAAATTAATAATAAAATAATCCTCGACATCACTTCAAATTCTGTCATGCAATATCTACAATGTTGGACAAAGACAGATGACATTATCTGTACTGCTATGCCTTTTAAATAAATCGTAGAAAATTGTTTGCAAAAACTGGATGAGTTGACTAAAACAAAACCATCCAAACAATTAATAATAGCCTGCCATATTTATAATTTGACAGGTACATTCCCTTTGTAAATAATTAATTTTTTGCTGAAAAACTGTTGTAACTTTAATTAAATTTGTAACAGGATTTTTTAAATGGTACAGTACTTAAATATTATATCTTAGACCAAATTTAAATTTTTTAGCTCCATATATATATATTTTTTGAAATAATCGCTAACTGGGGTCCATTTCAATTTAAAGAATTAGTTTTAATAATATATCTTACTAATAGAGTACAATTCTTATGAAAATTCACCACTGCAACGCACTTGCTGCATGCCGAAATTTTTTATTTATTGTATACATTGGTATGCTAAAATTTGTCGCTTTTGGAGGCAAAGTTTGTCCTGGTATTAGGAAATAAATGGTTCAGGGCTGACAATTTACACAATTGTTAGTTGATTGTACATTGTACACAGCTCTATTAAATTTTGTCTAAACTACCGTGACAACATACTACCTGATCCTGCACCGAGATGGCGTCGATTATACGATGTACATGGACCTCGCCCACTGAGCTACGCACTATATGCATTTACTAGCAGGGATATCCTATTGTTCAAGGTTTTACAATTTACATAAAACCATTTTGACTTACAATGAATTTTTTGCTTATATTTTAATGTAATCAAGAAAATTAACGACTTAAACACATATCTAGGAGCTTGTTAGTTATTTCTTGTAGTATTTTTCACACACATTCTGATCAACCAATTTTTATGTTTTAACTTTCTTGAATCAGAGTTCATTAATTGAAACATATTTATGATAGAGATATAAATTTTGATACATAGGACAACCTTTTTGACAGAAACCAGCGCACCAAATTTGGCTGCCCTTACTTTATTATTTCCAGAGATATAAAATTTTTTCGAAAGAAAACACAAAGTTTTCCGGGAAAACCTGGGCCGATTTTCTTGACTAACGAACTTGTGCAAGCCACTTTCAAAAAGAAGGAATTTTTCAAATGTGATCAAATTCGGACAACTATTTTTTTAGTTATTGGTGTGATATATATATATATATATATATATATATATATATATATATATATATATATATATATATATATATATATATATATATATATATATATATATATATATATATATATATATATATATATATATATATATATATATATATATATATATATATATATATATATATATATATATATAACATATAAAAACTGGAACTGACCCTGGATATGGGTTCTATGGGGCCTAGTTCGCGGTCATTAAAAAAAATAATTCAAAATTCTGAAGTCGGGATCTCCTCACTAGTGAATTTTTTTTAAGAAAATTACTAAAAATATTGATTTCAAACCAATTTCCATTGTATCCTCAGGTGGTATCCAAATATTGAGTGCCTTTTCCCGTAACTTTTTCTTTTTTAACGCACGTTTAGATACATTGAAGTTATACGTTGAAAAAGACCACGGTATATATATATATATATATATATATATATATATATATATATATATATATATATATATATATATATATATAGTCTGTTTCACTTAAAGTGGCGCAATTCATCATTTCGTAACGGGCCGGCCGACTTTAAATTATATATATATATATATATATATATATATATATATATATATATATATATATATATATATATATATATATATATATAATATAAGATAAATACACTTGTAGAACCCAAATCATCACAACACATCTCTGAAAAAATCTGACGATCGTTTCACAAACAAAGTTTGCGTCACTAGAGGATGGAAAGTTATATTTTTTGTCTCACTTATCAGTGCTCATCGCAGGTATCAATCTCTACTTAGCTACTTTCGGAAATAATGGAGTTGTATCTTTGCAAAATTTAAGATGCTGGTCCGATCAAAGTACGCATTGTGTACCACTTTGCAAAAGGGAGTATACAGACTAGCCTGCAACGGTAGACTGAAGATCAACCCAGGCTGCAGTGACCAAATGAGGTCAGACTTTGCGAACCCACGAATCTTCACCAGTTCTGGGCGTGACAAATGGCACTGCCAGGGGAGCCATTATGTACTGGGTCAGAAACGAACACAATGTGTACTGGGAAGACTGTCTAGGGTTCAGACATGGGAAGTCAGTAATTGAGGAACCAAGTTCAAAGAGAGCTGTGGAGCTGCTAAATCTTAGCAGAGGACAGCTCAGAGACATAACAGGACTCTTGACGGGACAGTCGTAAAATGAGGCGGTTCGAGGGTGACCTAGCATGAAGACCTGGCATGGAGACCGTCAGCCTAGACCGGAGACAGAGCAATATAAAACTTCACCGTACCAATTGCTGTGCAGACTAGTTCAAAGCACAGTGATTTTGGAATGGGTGAAGTAGGAAATACAAAGGACAATAAGCCATAGGCTGCAGTGCTATCGGGGCGCAAAGACACGGACGAGCCCTGAGGGAGAAAAAACATAAAGTATTTTATTTAAAGGTTTTGAAAATCGGCCGACCTCTTTTGATTTAATGAATTGTCGCCACTTAAGTGAAACACACAATATATATATATATATATATATATATATATATATATATATATATATATATATATATATATATATATATATATGAACATATAGAACTTGAAACTGACCCGGAATATGGGTTTTAAGAGTCCTAGTTTGCACATATCTTCTAAATTAAAAAGCCGCTCTCTCATTAGCGAATGTTTCCTACGAAAATGTAGCCAAACTCACGAATAATAAATAACTTAAGAGCCATCCCAGTCAAACCGCTTTTCTGGGAAAAGAACGCTTCCCTTACAACAAATATGTATATCTGACACCAATTGGATCCAGTTTTGCAGAAAGAGACCAACCCGCAATATAGCAAAATTTCAGCTATTCGTTATAATTCGTTGCGTTTTAACCCATTCTTCATTTTGCATAAAACGGCCAGCTGATATCCTAGCGTTTTGAAAGTGAAAACTATATTAGAGAAAATACCTAATTTCAAAATCATAGATCATTCTCTTGCCAAAACAATCCGAACCACTTGGACAAGACATAAAATGTTCTATAATCTACTGGTGTATTGCAGAATGCATCCAAGCCACACGGTCGGCAGTCGCTATTCGTTTAACCTTGGACCAAGGGGGTTGGATGCATATTGCAAAACTTAAATTCGCAATAAACGAGAGATAAAGCGGGATTGTTGTGGGTTGGATGTTTTCTCCAGAAATCGAACCTATCACATAACCTGAAATATATATCAGTATAATAAATAAAATTCTGTCTTGCCGATTAGTCAGTTGCTGTTGTGTTGGAAGCTGGATAAATAAACGATTGTATTTGTTGATACTTAGATTTTAATATTCATAGTGAAAAAGTGTGTAGTTGAAGATAATAAGAAATCGTGGTGCCACAATTTTGGAAGTTATCAAGGAAAAAAATCCACAAGCAGTCAAAATACAAACAGGTAATAATTGCCTTATATAATTTCCGAATAGTGTTAGCTTAAAATTTATTGTAAGTTTCTTATTAAAATAATATTTCGCTTTTTATATTTAATAGCAAAATAATCGAAAATGCGTGCATCTTTATTAGCGAGTTATTTTGCATAAACAGTCTTATTTTGCAAATGATCTTTTCATGAAAAGTTTTTTATTTAATAATAACATATATACAAATTCCCAACTCTGATAATACCATTGTTCCAAAAAAAACTGTTGTTGCTACATGCAACTTTGATACTGGTACCAATTTGGCAAATTTTAATCAAACCACTTATAATTTCTGCTAAGAAATTAGATATTTATCATTATGCATTATGCATCACAATAGATATTGTATTTTGATTACAGTTACTGTTAGATTTTATATTTTTTTGTTAGATATATTGGTAACCAGTCCTGGTAGTACCCCACTTATTGGAAAAAACATTTACAGTGTTGGAACCTGTGGAAATAGCATTTATCAGAGTACTTTTAAGTGAAGCCGAGTATGACCTCGAAAATAGTCACAATGCCAACTACCTTCCTAGCCAAGACAATCCAAAACATCACCTGAAGGAGTTTGTTTCTAGTGAGTAGATTTCTACTTCACTCTATAAGGGAAGTGGGTATGGTAATTGTGCAAAATTCACTTTTTCAATAAAACTTTTTTGTCGTCTTGAGGTATGCCTGGAGCACAAAATCCACATTTTCTTAACTTCGTCCGTCTATCTGTCTGTCGGTCTGCCTGTCTGTAGTCACCTTTTTGTTTTTACGCAAAATTTTTGCCCCCATATGTAACAGTTACTAAAATGTACGAAATGTATACCAGAGAGTGTCTACAACCCTGCGAGTATTACAAAATAAAAGCAAACTTTTTATTTAAAGTTTGACTTGCGAACCAAAACACTTAAAAGATATACTTGCAATAAATGCGACAGTCTTAAAATGAAATAGATAACGAAAAAAATGATAAAAAGAAACAGTAACTGATTGAACAACATAAACAATACCTCGGGGAGGCTGAACATGCACAAACCTTGAGAAGAGAAGATTTCAAAACAGCTAAGGAGATGAATGACTATGAGTGCCTAACTTTTGACCTGGAAAAAACGCTGCCACTTCCGCGAATCTCAGCTAACATCGTATTCTACAAAAGACAACTTTGGGTATACAATGCGGGAGTATGCAGTGGAACGGATGATCGTGGTTACTGCTACGTTTGGTCTAAAGGTGTCGCTGGAAGAGGGGCACAGGAAGTAGGATTGTGCTTGATAAAACACATTCAAAACAATTTAAAACCCGAAGTTAAACATTTAACTTTGTGGAGCCATTCTTGCGGAGGTCAAAATCGTAATCTCAAACTGATCTTAATATTAAAACATATTTTGCATTCATCACAATATCTTGAAGACATCATTTTGAAATTTTTATGCTCAGGTCACAGTTTCATGCCTAACGACTCGAATTTCGGAGATATAGGATCAGCTTTGAAACACCAACAACGGTTGTATCTAGTTGCAGATTATATAAACGTAATGAAACTGTGTAGAAAGAAAAATCCATTTGTAGTCACTGAGATGACTTCGAAGGACTTTTTTGGTACAACTAATGTAGAAAAAAATATAACAAATAAAAAAATTTCTGTTGATGGTGAGAAAATTAACTGGCTAAATATAAAATCTGTAGAAATAGAAAAAAATAAATCTTTTTTGTTATAAATTCAACAAAACACTTTTCAGGGTCCCTTCGAAGAAGCCAATATAAAGAAAGTAACGAGAGGACGGCAACCTGAGAATCAAAAGGATCTATTTCTATATTTGGTCCACTTATGGCCTCGAGGAAAAGCTATAACTGAGCCAAAACTTGCCAATTTACGTGAAATGTATCATCTTATACCACCTGACTGTCTAAATTTTTACCAGAAACTGAAAGGAAATGCAAATATTAAAGAGGATATTGATGGCTTCAACACCGAAAATCTCGACTGGGCCATCGAAGAGAAGTAAATTCTTATAACTCCTAATATTATAATGAACACTAAAATATTTACTTGTTTTTTTATTTCTTGTTTTTTTTTAATGAAATACCTCATTCTAAATAGATTCAAAAGACTTATTTTTTTTTGCAGAAAGCACCCAAGCCTCAAAAAAACAATGCTATATAAAAAAAAGAAATATTCGAAAAAGCTTGTTTATTTAGAACACTTCAACAAAAACTAGGGTTCAAATGTTGCGGGGGTATCAATATTTTGAGAAAAACAATGTATTTATTATAAAAATTTATTTTCTAATTTGACACAAAACATACTTGGTGTGGGTTGGTCGCTTTCTGCAAAACTGGGTCCAATTAATATCTTATTGAAAAAAAGTGAGACTTGAATTTAATGGCTTGCTGCGTATATATATTAAATTATTTTAAAAGGAGCAAACGACTTGACGAACTAAACTATTTTTATATACCCTGTTAATCCTATTTTTTTTATAATATGTACAATCATGTATAGCGAAAATGCAACTCAGGTCATCAGGCAGAGTTGAATACTAGTAAATCCACTATGTATATGTAATATATAACAGAGGATGGATATTTTTCAGCCGGCACTTTGTGGTGCAATACAGACAAAACCAATGATTAACAACAATCAATGGATTAACAAAATGTTATCTGCCTGAAACATATACTTTTCAATCACAATTTGCAAAAGCAATGTTGATTTTAGCTGAACTAAATCCAACATGTGCAGCGGTGATACAAATAATTAAAATAGAACAATTACCGTTAGTTGCAGGCAAATTATATAAATTAATAACAATTTGCATCAGGATGAATAATGCAGATATAACGTAAATTAGAGCCAGAATCATTTAGTTAATTAGTATGAAATATGGCATTGAAATTGTGTATTGAAAGCAGTAAATATAATGCGTGAATCGTGCTTCGTTTACACGAATTTCAGTTGTCTCGCTAAAAAAGTTTTTCTATTTCTGCGATGTATCAAAACAATTTTTTAGTGGCAAATAAAGCGCCGACGACTGGGTTAGTAAACAGTGTCACGCAATATGTCCTAACCATATTTCTCAAAGTATCTATATAAATAAAATAAATAAATGCCGACCTTGATATAAAAAAAAGAAAGATAACTATACCAAATATTTCGTATACATACTCGTGCTCACTACCACCCAGTGTCACGTCTATTAGTATATTTTTATGACGCAGTTCGTGAAAGAAGCCGACGTGTCTTTAAGATATCATGACCTTGATTTTTGTACCACAAGATGGACTCTCTTCTTCAATAGTTGATATGTGTTCAAAAATAAGTTTTCAGGAAGGGCATCCCAAAGCTGCGATGCTCTATCAAAAAAAGGGGATTCATAACGAACCGTTCTACAAGTGGGTAATTTGACACCAAAAGCTGTGTTTTTGGATTAAAATGGGTTTTCCGATTAAAATCCTCAAGAAGGGGCACTAAAGAATCAATTTCTCAGGCGCGATGCGAATAGTATTATCGATAGGTATCGGTGGTCAAGAGGAGCGAGATTGACTGGGATAGATGAATCTCCCATAAGGCGAACAGCTATTTTCTGAGTAGCATCTAGGAGGGTTAAGCTTTTCTTAAGGGCAGCGCCCCAGACATAAGAACAATATTTCAACTGTGGACGGATTTGTGCTTTATACAGCCTCAAAACTGCTGTAATGAAAACAAACTTATAAACACGAAACAGAAACCCAAGCTTCTGTGTCGATAATCTTGCAAACATGTAAGTGCCAGCAAGGATGTTTTGCCTCAGCTATACCCAGTGTAGAGATAGTTGATTTCCTAGGCTCTATATTGCCAGCCATCTGAACGTCTGTGCCCCGTAAGTAACTCTTTCTAGAGAAGAGGCAATTATGTATTTCTGAGGCATTAACCATAACCAGACTTGCAGAGCCTCATTTGGAAGTCTTAAGAGAGCTCATTAATTGAAGAGGTGGCGAATCGATGAGAACGTGCTTGGAGAGAACTATCTCAAAGCTGTTGTTTCAAAAATTTGATTTATTCTGAATATATTTATCAAATATTACAATTAGCGTTACCACATGAATTAGGAGTTTTATCGATACAAAACAAATCAGCAAAAATATGTTTACGTATTGAAAATCTGCACTTTTAGCGAATTTTCGTTGAAAAAAATTCACCATTGAGAAGATAGCGACTTTTGAATTGTGTAAAGTGTTCTTCACATGAACGCGAACTAGGCCCAGAAGAACACATATGCGGGGTCAGTTTCATTTTTATATGTTTATATATATATAAATAAATATATATATATATATATATATATATATATATATATATATATATATATATATATATATAGGGTGGCGAAACAGACCGATTTGCGTTGAGAGAAATTTTTTTTAAGAAGCGCTGAAACACGTCAATTTTGATATTGAGGGGGACATGTTTTGACATATAACTCAACTTTGTCACATCAACCTCTTAAGGGTGGTGATAACAATCCTTATATTTGAAATATGAAACATGGGTCGAGTGTTACATCATTTAAAAGCTCTTTTCTTTCTGAATTCAGCACACTAGTTTTTTTGGAATTTTTATCAACTCGTTTAAAAATTATTCACAGTTGAAGATGCAAAAACGTATTTCACCCATTCCGATAAGAAATGCGCTGATAGTCAATGTTTTCTTGGTTTGTAAACAAAAAATTGACCAGCAGAATATTTTTTATCGGAATAAGAGAAATGCGGTTGATTATTTCAGTTTGTCGGTCGGTTTGATACTTGATAGTACCACCTAAAATTAATTTCACAATGGTGTATTCTGTAAAAGAAAGAGTTGAAATAATTACTCTTTTTCTCAAAAATGATGACTGTGCCAACCGTGCCGCAAATTTGTGTAATGAACGACATCCCAATAGAAAATATATTTTGCAGTTAGTTGCAAAGTTTCGACAAAGTGGTTCAGTAGCCAACAAAAACCGGGATCCTGAACGTGAATTTCCGGTTAGAAATTATAGTACTGAGATTGAAGTTTAAGGACAAATTGCTGCAGACCCAACTTTGAGCACGAGAAAATTGGCCAACCTTTCAAAAATTAAAAGAAGAACTATTCAGAGAATATTGAAGCATCATAAATTTCACCCATATAAACTTCATCTTGTACAACAACTGAATGAGGATGATTTTGATCGGCGACTGGAGTTTTGTGAAGTTATGACTGCACGAATAGCTGATAACGGGAACTGTCTGTTTAATATCTGTTTTCAGACGAGTGTACGTTTTTATTAAACTCTACAGTCAATCGTCATAAATGTCGTTATTGGACAGATAATAATCCAATACATTTTTACACACTCAAACTACACAGAAATTGAATGTCTCGACTGGCATTTTTGGAGACCGCTTAACCGGACCAACTTTTCTTGATGGCAATTTGAGTGGCGAAACGTATTTGGAGTTACTATAAGATATCGTTTACCCTCTAGTAATTGATATTGTTGAAAATGATGATCGCTATCAAGAAAATCAATTAGTGTTTTAACAATATGGAGCTCCTCCGCATTTTCCACTGCGTGTTAGAGAGTTTTTGAACAGAAAGTTTCCAGAGCAATGGATTGGGCGTAGAGGTGCTATTGAGTGGACCACTAGATCACCGGATTGAACTCCTTTAGACTTCTTTGTATGGGGATATTTAAAGAGTAGAATTTTCGCAACAGAACCGGAGTCTCTGGAATAATTACGACGACGCATTGTTGAAGAATGCCGTCTAATAACTCCACAAATGCTTCAGAATATCAGAGTTCGTTTTGAACAAAATTGGTACTTTTATATGGAAGCTGGTGGTCAACAATTTAAACACTTACTTAACTTAATAAAGATTCTTGAACCTTTTGTTTTTTTAATAGTTTTTTTAACGAAAAAATTACTAATTAGTGCATTTCTTATCACAATTAATGAAATACGTTCTTGCAACTCCAACCGTGAATAATTTTTAAACGAGTCGATAAACCTTCCAAAAAAAATTAGTGTGCTGGATTAAGAAAAGAAAGATCTTTCAAATGATGTAACACATGTTCCCTATTTAAAATATAAGGGCTGTTATCACCACCTTAAGGAGTTGATGCGACAAAGTTGAGTTTTATGTCAAAACATGTCCCCCTTAATATTAAAATTGACGTGTTTCCGCGTTTCTTAAAAAAAATTCTCTAGACGCAAATCGGTCTGTTGTGTTTTCAAATCGCCACCCTATATATATATATATATATATATATATATATATATATATATATATATATATATATATATATATATATATATATATATATATATATATATATATAGAAATACGTAGTAGTCAGCCGGACGTCAATTTAAAAGCTAGTTAGTTCATGGATTCGCTGCAAGGCGTCTCCTTTTCGAATCATCTGTATATAGTATAGGCATGTAAGTTATATATAGCGCTTAAACTGACATCCTTGAAATCTGACAACGTCGTTTTAAGGAAGTTTTTATTATTTATTTAAATGTAACGACATCATTCTTATTATTTATTTAAATCTTACGACATCATTCCGTCATAGTTTATCTAAAAGAGGGTGCTTCATCTTACATAGTGACCTCCTGGCTTTATGCTTATATAAACATGAATTCGAGAAGTTTGTGAATGGTGCAGGTGGCACTAAATCAATCAGTTAAAGGCATGCATTATTGAATGACAACGGTGTTACTTTTAATTTGGACGCTCTCAAAAAGCTGCTTGTTTTTTTTTATACCACTGAATATTACTTAAACAAATGTATTAGTTCTAGGATAATTTTAAACATACTTTTTTAAGTAACTATATCTTGTATTTGGAGTTTGCATTATTAAAGAGTAAGTTGGAGCTTTGGCTAACGTCAGCAGAGGAACAATAAATGAGTCTAAATATTTTCGCTCAAGTTTTACTTTGTCAAGGAACGCCGATGGCTGAAGCTAATATTAAGGGCAACTGGCCTACATATCATGATCGAAAAATACATTTATTTATTTATTATTACAAAAAGGCAAGGATGCAGCGGTATTTTTAACTTTTTGAATAGTCTTGATGTGCTTTCAGCTGCCCGCCTTTAGGACACAATGTTACTCAGGATGTATGTTGCCCGTTGCATCTAGAATTAACGTCTGTCCTTCTAGGTTTTCTTGGAATGTATGCGTTCCAAGCACGGTAACATATATAGCTCCTTAAACACTCGGTGCAACTATAGAAGTTAAGCAAAGTTGGGGACAGTCAACAGTTGAATCAGTGACCTCCTTGGAACACTTGTCGTATACGATGTTTTAGAAAGGCAATGGCAAAGCACCGAAGTATAAATACCAGTCAAGTTTCCTATTTTCGTTAGACAATCAATTTTTTGAGAAATGTATTGACGTGCGTTTAAATTTTTTTAAATGTTGAGAAAATAGCATTATTCTTCTGGCTTTCTCAACTAGCAATTTCGATAACAATAGATATCCAGACGTATGTTTAAAACGCTGTTTTTCTAATAATGGTATAGTAAACATTGCATGTAATATTCTATTTAGGTAATTTGCTTGAAATCATCTAGTTTATCAAATAGAATACTAATTTAACTTATTTTATGTGATCTAATACACATAATTTTTTTACTAGAAAATTTTTGACAATTTCTATCAGCAAACAGTCGGTTACAGTTTAAGGCTGTGTGATCCACAATGCGTTCGACATTTAGTATAATTGTAAATTTGTGTACCAGGACACAGAGAAAAGTTTCAAAATAAAATGTGCTTTTTATAATTAATCGGTCAACAGAAATGTTAGTTTCTAAAGAGTGTTTAATTTTTAAACTTGGTAGTAGCTAAGTGAGTAAAGAGCTAGACTTACTTTGACAAGGAGGACAAGGAGGCAGCTTTGCATCTAGCAGCCACTAAAATAAAGATTTCGAAGTGCATCTTCAGAGTTCAGAAAAAGTATCTATTTATCACCATTTTAGAAGGTAGTGGCAAACCATCGCAGTATAAATGCAAGTTGAGTCTTGCAGTCCAGGAAGCATCGGCAGTCCGATTGAATTTAAAAAAAAATTATCTATCACTTTTTAAATAAGTTGGAATGAAACAGTATACAACTGATGAGTTTTGTAAGCATACTTGAGGGTAATGACATACCTACTTATATGATTGATATAATACAAACCTTTATAACTATAAATAAAAAATACCACCAAAATCTCTTCAGTAGTTTCAATGCGACGAGTAGCAGGTACGTACTTATATGGAAGAATATAGAAATATTTAATTGCCTGTTTAATGTTAGTAATTGACTGACCTTTTTGTTTGTTGTTTAGTCTCTTAAACCGCTGTGCTTGTAGAAGTTGTTCCCCTTGAGCACCGGAGCTTGCCAGGTTAATGTAAAATTTTTATATAATTTTATCACAGCAAAAATTTTTATAAAGTTGTAAATTTTCTCTAACAATGACTCGGTTGTTCGTTCCAAGGGCAAATTACAATAAATGGGCTGCTGACAAATACGCATCAAGTTTTTTTGTTTCTTTGTAGTCGACAATGAGACCTCAGACAAAGCTGAAAATTTGTAACCAATCTTCGACTTTGCCGTGCGTAGCCTGTCCTTTATCTTTCCCGCCGGCATGTACACATAATTTTTTGTTAGTCTTTACCAAAAGTTACTTATTAAACGCGTATTTATTGTGTTACGTAAAAATTTAAATTTTTAGTTTGTAGTCGCCCTTACTTTGTGAAACCGTGCCATAGCAAATATAGACGTTTCTATGAATTTCCACTTGTGCAAAAGGTCTCCACTTCGTTGGCTTTTTCGTCTCTTTTATGACCTCTTCATCTCTTTTTCTCATTTCTTCCTTGGCTTCTTGGTCTCTTTTTCTGGCTTCTTCATCTCCTTTTCTCATTTCTTCGTTGGCTTCTTTGCTTCTTTTTCTCATTTCTTCGTTGGCTTTTTCGCCTCCTTTCTGACCTCTTCATCTCTTTTTCTCATTTCTTCGTTGGCTTTTTCGTCTCTTTTCTGACCTCCTCATCTCTTTTTCTCAGTTCTTCCTTGGCTTCTTGGTCCCTTTTTCTGGATTCTTCATCCCTTTTTCTCAGCTCTTCTTCACCTTCTTCACCACCTTTCTGGCTTCTTCTTTCATTTCTTTAATCCATTCCAATAGCTGGGTATCTCTATTGGCTGTTACGCTACGTGGATTAGGCATAGGCGTACCTAAAGCTGGTACACAGTTAATTATGTTCCAAAAACACACAGTTATGAATTACTGCTGACACTGATCTTCCAGAGATTCTAGAAATTTACACGTTGTTCAACGAATATTCTGGAAAATATTTCCGCTAGCAGCGTGAAAATCCCACTTCTGGCACCAGTTGCTACGTTCTACGGGGTTCTGGATTTGATGACTAACAAAGCACAGTTTTTCAAACTACTAATTTATTATAACCAACTATTTTCTAACACCACTATCAACTAAAATATTTATTTCTATGACTAAATGTCCATAGAACAATATTCCACCATCCGCCTTCTATGATCGCTTGTTATACACCAACACTTACTGCTGACTCGCTTTATACTCTGGGATCACTTCTTACTCTGCACCACACTAATTAAATACTGAACTAACTTACTCTGTGTGCCGCTCGCCTATTTATACTGTCCATAGAGATTCTAGACCTTTTACACCTGTCACTTCTGGTCCTTCCTAGAAATATCATTCCAGAGTGTTCGCTGTGACCAACACACTTTAGAACCGGCCTCTGACCATAGAAGTAACAAAGTCTATAAACTTAATTTTTATAGGCGGATGTGACAATATAACATTTTTCTACCTAAATAATAAAGCTTCTGATGAAATATGGTACATTGTTCCTCCTATATAGGTTATACTGGTAACCAAATTTGATGCCAGTTTTCTTAAAAAAAAGACCTATTTGCTATTAAAAAATTTTTGATTAAAATTCACTACCATAATGCACTTGCTGCGTCCAGACTTTTTTTTTGCAATAGCAGTGCTACAGGCATTTAGCTTGCAGATACTACGGTTGCGTGTGCTGCTATTATTTTCAGCACTTGCCAGGTACATGGCGAATCATTGCTAACTATAAAGTTTAAAAGCACGCTATGCGCATTGCAGCTAATGCGCCTACTTCCTCGGTGGGTCCTAAAACTTAGATGATCGTTTGCATTTAACAGGCCGAGTAACTAAGCCTGTCAGGTCTTCTTGGTTTACATAAATGACCTATACTTGATAACGAGCAACATTTTCTTATTCCACTGATATTGCTTACTTTCAGTTACTCTGTCTATTTACTCTGTTTATTTTTTCAAATATAACTGTAGTCTAAAAGCAAAGCATTATAATTATCTTTTTTGTTGTTGTAAATAATGACCACAGACCTGCCTATTTCCTGTCAAAGCTTACTTTTGCATATAAAATAGCTTCGATTTCTATGAAAGCTCTTCACTTTTAAATTATAAGCTGTGCATCGAAAGTTATAACAGTTGTTGGTGTATCATAGTTTATTAATTTCAATTCAATGAAGATATTTTTTCACTTGTTTTGTAATAGCTTGTTTTCTTCTCTCGCCTTATTTGCAGCGGTCAGGCAGAAAAAATGTTTTCTTGCCTGTTTATCCCATAAAAAGCGAAACGGGCTGAGGAGAAAACAAGCATTTGCAAAGTTTACGAAAAATTACTTACGTCTATAAACAATTTGACATGTAAGGAGAACCATAATCCACAAATTTATTACCCCCCCCCCCCCAAGCAACAAATTAAGCCATATTAACTAGCACTCGAATCTAAATCACCTAAACAAGTTGTAATTTAGTAATAATTAACCAGAATGTGGGCTTGGTTGTCATAATCACTATAAATTTGAGAATGCAGCTCCCAACTGACCTATTTTTGACTATTAAAATTACTCCAAAGTCTGTATTTTGCAAGTCACTTAATTGGCAAAAATTTGGTTCCATTTTACCTATAAGTATCCCTAAATATAATTTGAAGTTTCAATTCCACAATTGGTAGTTTTTAGTTCAAAGTGTGCCCTAAATTGTACTGAAAACTGACTAGTAAGTCGAAGTACTTAAATACATATTTTAAGGTAATTTATTACCTAACAGCGAAACGGACTGCAGAGAAGAAAACAAGCATTTGCGAAGTTTGTGAAAAATTACTTACGCCTATAAACAGTTTGACATGTAAAGAGAACCATAATCAACAAATTTAATAACCTCCCAAGCAACAAATTAAGGCATATTAACTAGCACTCGAATCCAAATAACCTAACCAAGTTGTAATTTAGTAATAATTAACCAAAATGTGGGCTTGATTGTTTGAGAATTGAGCTCCCAATTAGCCTATTTTTGACTATTAAAATTACTCCAAAGTCTGTATTTTGCTAGTCACTGAACTGGTAAAAATTTGGTTCCATTTTACCTATAAATATCTCTAAATATAATTTGAAGTTTCGATTCCACAATTGGTAATTTTTAGTTCGAAGTGTGTCCTAAATTGGAAACTGACTACTGAGTCCAAGTACCTAAAATACATATTTTAAGGTAATTTATTACCTAACACTAACTTGCAATACGTCTCTGTAGTATAGTAAATTGAAGGTCTTCTTATGAAATCCAGATTACATATATATTACCAAACTAACTGCAATACAAGACAGGAAATATTTTGGGCACTCAGATAACCTAAAATGGCTTTCTGATTTGCCATATAGTCATAATTATTGCAGAAGTGGTCTTGCAAGTCAAATTGTCTACATCAATGTTGAAAATACTCATAAAATCTGACTTCAAATAAAAATGTCCTCAAAGTTCAAAGTGTACAGCAGTGAAATTAATTTGTAAATATTGAAGGTATTTCAGCTGATGAACTTAATTAATAAAAGTTTTATTCTTCAGTCACAGTATCTGTGTAAATCCTAAAAACCTATGAGAACTTCATCAGCTACTACTATATGGAAGAAAAGCTTCTGATTTGAAATGAGCACGTGTAACCCCTTCAATATAATACATCCCTTTTTATGCGAATGGAATGAAGCATTGGCAACACGGTAAGCTGTCATATTTTTTTCTATTGATGTCTATAACATATTATGGAATCAACGATCGAAAACGCTGTATAATCATTACTATATGTGTCTCCGGCAGCCACGTATATAAGTAATATATATATATATATATATATATATATATATATATATATATATATATATATATATATATGTATATGTATATGTATATGTATGTATATATATATATATATATATATATATATATATATATATATATATATATATATATATATATATATTTCGATACATGAAAGTGTATGATTGCTAATAAATTTAAACTGAATTCCTTTATCATGTAGTTGAAATTGCAATAATAGAACAAAATGCCTTCAAAGTTTGGTTAGTCTGCCTTTTCATTGGGAATTGTGACTTATAGGTAAAGAAATAGGGCAAAACTAACTTCCAGGTCAATAATGTTACAACAGTAGCCATATTAAAATGTGCTTGCGGTATCCGTCTTGATTGTATTGAAAAACTAAAAACCATATTTTGTTGCATCTAGTGTAATCAAATTTTAACTCGAATAAAACATAAAATAAGGCTTGCATACAATGAGGGTAGGATAGTTTTATCTTGTTTACAATACCAATCCTCAAAATCAGAATTTCAAGAATTTCGAATAGTTTTTAATTTTAGCTAATCTTATTTTTTACAGAGGCGCTAGAATTATATCAAAGTATCATAATCATGTTAACAGAAAAAAAAACATAACCGCAGTGGTTTTTTCCTTTATACAGTGCGAATTACTTTTATCATTGATCAAAATATTTAAAGTATCTTCTCTGATCATTCAACATGTTGTTATTTGTAAACAGACATGCACATACTTAGCTGTTAATATCTACTGTGTGTTAGTACGTACATAACCACAGATTCCATAAAGTAATGTCACATACGGAGTTCGTTGTTAAGAATTTCACGACACTTGCGCCCAGATGTCAGATTCATGTAAAACGTTGGACGTATTTACCAATAAATTACGTCCATTGGCCCAATATAGAATGAAAATGCCCTAATAACAACTAAAGCCCGTTGGCCGAAATGCCTTGCTGGACTTATTATCGACTTCCCTATTGCTTTTAGCTTATTCCCCCCATTGGTGAAATACACTTAAATTTTACTTGAAAATGACCTGTGGCGATTTGGTCGCGGGCCTATTGTTAGGACCATTTTACGAAAATTTGACTTTAAATGTTGCTTGGGGTAGGTTAACGGCTGGAACCCTATGGATGGTAATACTGTAGGTTTAAATATCAAGGAAACCTGTGATCGAGAGAAAATATAGTCTAGGTTCTCTTCTGGAAAACAGTTATTACAGTAAGTGAAGATTGGAACCTGTGATGGGCACTGATAAGTACACTTGGAGAACCCAAATCACCACAACACATTTTAAAAGACCTGACGATCGTTCCACTAACCAAGTTAGCGTCATCAGAGGATGAAACATTCTAAATACTTAAAAAACTAACATCAACTTATATACCGGATCTCAGGTAAAGGGATCGAACCGAGATGACACACTAGTCGTAGGCAAATTCCACAGTGTATTGTATTTTTATCGGCTGACCAGGTCTTTGCGCTATCCCTACTGCTTTATCTAAAAGGGTCCATCTGTAATAGTCTTGAGAAAGTTCAACGACAGCTAAATTAACAACGGTTCCTTTGGCGGTAATAACTGTATACTTGTGTTATCGGTAAAAACGTGCCAAAAACGTGGGAATTTTATTTAGCAAAGTAATCTATCAAGTGAGTCGTAATTGGCGCTGGTGCACTGTTCATACATTCTTTGTTGCAACTATATTTCGCAATATATACGCTCTCAAACCCATTCAGCTGACCTGGTTTTCTAACATTTTTTATTAATTTCAGATTTTCTTTATCAACGTGATGATTATTATCCCAAATATGTCGGGCGACGGCAGACTTATCTACAGTACCGTAACGTAATTGGGATATGTGTTCTTTGAATCTGATTCCAATCGATCTTTTTGTTTGTCCGACGTATTTAATATTACAATCTTTACAACTTATTTCATAAATTCCCGACATTTTTTCCGCGCTATCCTTGTCTTTTGGATTACCTAGCAAGTTTTTTAAAGTATTTGTTGTTAAAAATGCTACCTGTAAGTTAGTGAAACGATCGTCAGGTCTTATAAAATGTGTTGTGGTGATCTGGGTTCTCCAAGTGTACTTATTAGTTATTACAGTCGTAAAGTTTTAATTGAAATCTGCTTGATAGTTTTTATATCACAAACATATAGATCTACAAATGTATGCGCAGTATAAACAAAAAAGGGAAATGTTCCAATTTATAGTTACATCTCAAACATATCAGTTTTAAAAGATTACGAGCCTACTTATTTGTTATTCCTTAAGCTTTACCCTAAATTTTAAATGCTTAACGAAACTGCAAAGCCGCATTTATTAATTTATGAAGTTTGGGATGAGAACACAAAATTTCCCCGAAAAACCTCGTCCGATTTTCCTGACTAAAGAACTTATCCAAGCCATTTACCAAGGAAAGGTAGATGCCAAATCGACCCATTATTTTTTGAGTTATCGGTGTGATACATATATATATATATATATATATATATATATATATATATATATATATATATATATATATATATATATATATATATATGTATATATATATATATATATATATATATATATATATATATATATATATATATATATATATATATATATATATATATATATATAAACATATAAAAATTTTAACTGATCCCGGATATGGGTTCTAGGGGTCCTAGTTCGCGCTCATTTGCAAAACTTTTTTCAAAATTCAAAAGTCGGGATCTCCCCATTAGTGAATTTTTTCTACGAAAATTCACTAAAAGATAGAAAACCCACTTTATTAAGGATAACACAAAAACTACTAATCTGATCTTAATCAAATTTATATGAGACCACAAGAGAAGCACCAGCTTTCAAATAAAAAAAAATGGATGCAGCAAGTGCATTATGGTAGTGAATTTTCATATAAATGTTTTTAATAGCAAACATGTGTGTTTGTTAAGAAGGAATTAATTTTGGTTACCAGTGTAAACTATATAGTAAAAACAATGTGCCATGTTTAATCAAAATAACTTTATTGCTTGAAAATGTACAAAAATTTCCGAAAGTAAATTTAAAGCGTTCCCGAAAAAACTAATTCCTTGGTCAACCTTATAGGTTAATAGCAAACTGAGATAATCAAATAGGAAGCATTTGATCAAAATTCGCTACCATAACGCACTAGTTGTGTCTAAAATTTCTTTTCTTACAAATATGCATTATATTTCGATGGAAAATGCAAAAATGCAATAACATAAGGCGTGTTCGACTAAAAAACAAGAAAATTTGTATCACCAACGACTTATAGGCCAGCCTGTGATTGTAGAAATATTTTTTACGGTGTAGCTCAAGACACCCTATAATTAATCTACACAATTTTTTTCATATCTTGTATAATACCGGATATATTAAAGTTTATTATTTTTTTACGAAAATTCGACAAAAATTATATACCATTAAACGATAAAGTCTATAGCTAAGGCTACTGCCAAGTATCAGAGAAAGGTCTATTTAAAATGAATTTTCTGGAAATATTTTAGTAAAATGGAGAATGATGACGGTTGAAACTAAGAGTTCAGGGTTTGTAAAACATTCTTCTTGAGACATTTTCTTTTCATAGCCCGTATTAGGTTTAAGTTTTTTGCCAAAATATTGCTAATTTTGACGTTTTAAATCGCGACTTTGACGTTTTGATGAAAACCCCAATTTTTTTTTAATGCCTATTACTTTTTTGCCTATTTACCGATATAGCTAAATTTTGGCAGTTGATTTACCTGTAATTGTGTAAACCCGTGAACCAAATTTGGTTGCCCTTACTTTGTTACTTCCGGAGATATAATTTTTTTTGAAGGAAAACAAAATTTTTTGGGAAAACCTAGGCCGATCTTCCTGGCTAACGAGCTTGTCCAAGCCACTTGCAAAAGGAGGGTATTCAGGAAATTTAAACAAAATGGGCCCGTTATTTTTTGAGTTATCGGTGAGATACACACACAGATATATATATATATATATATATATATATATATATATATATATATATATATATATATATATATATATATATATATATATATATATATATATATATATATATATTAATCGCAACTGACCAGGGATATGTGTTCTAGGGGGCCAAATTAGCGATTATTTGAGGAAATTTGTTCAAAATTCAAAAGTCGGGATCTCCTCATTAGTGAATTTTTTAAAAGAAAATTCACAAAAAATCGTCAAAACCGGTTCACCTAGAAAAAAGTTCTGAGAAATTTTGTAGTCGGTCACAAAAATACCACCTATGAGAAATATGCATATCAGCGCTGCCACCATTTGTTAAACCTGTTATCGTGGGGTAAATTAAGGATAACTCAAAAACTACTCGTCAGATCTTGATCAGATTGATCTAAGACCACAGGAAAAGCACCAGCTTTTAAATAAAAAACAATCATCGAAATCGGTTTAAAGTTCTAAGGTAACACACATTAAAAAAAATACAGTCGAATTGAGAGCCTCCTCCTTTTTTTGAAGTCGGTTAACAAGTAATCAAGTAGTTTATGCGCCAAACAAAACAAATGTCAAAGAAGAAAACATCATTGTCCTTTCTGAAAATTAGAAATTGGAAATTTCGTACGTCCTCTAGAACAAAATCACGTGGTGGGGATTACAGTTCAGGAATTTCTGTGTCTTGATAAAAAATCGAAAAACGAAAAATTTATAAACTTTGCAGCGAAGATGATTTTTGCACACATAATATTATCGCAGTAATGAGACAAAATAAACCAGAAAGTAATATCGTTGTTTGTAAGGTTTGTCGTGGTTACTATCCGCAAAAGAGTTTACAAACGCCTGCCAAGCTCCTGATCCGAACAAAAGGTTCATGGCCCAAATTGAAGAGCAAATAATGATGGCAGAGCCTTTTGGTTCCAATGACATTTTAAGGGTAAGTGGAATTTTGAATATTTTACAGGCAGATGACGTATCAATGGTAGTTATAAAAGACCCCATCACTTTTGAAATGTGTCGCAGATATATTCGACGTCACAAAGAGAAACATCTAAATGTCGCAAAAAGAAATATGCGTCGTTTAGGGCATCTGCTAATTACTGCGAGGCTCTTATAGGAAAACGAGGCTCTTGGTTAAAGCTACTCAGGAGATGTCTGGGTACGACCATGAAAGTCGCTCTTTCAACTCTCCTTCATTGGCGATACAAATGGAAACAATAATAAAAAATGTATCTTCAGATGAGCCTGAGAACAAGGTCCCCTAGAACCAATATCCAGGTTCAGTTTTAAGTTTTATATGTATATATATATATATATATATATATATATATATATATATATATATATATATATATATATATATATATATATATATATATATATATATATATATATAACAAAATTGAAACTAAATCCGGAAATACAGGGTGGTTCATAAGTGGTGACCAAAAATGAAACCCCATGTTCTTTGAACAATTTTCGAGAGGGTATATTCTATTAAAAGAAATTTCCTATAATGCTTTATTAAAAAGATACAGGGTGTTGAAGTTGAATTTCAAAAAATAAAATTTCCCAATTTTTTAAAAAGTAGCACATATATTTTGCTAAATCTTCGCATGTGTAGGCTGTTATGGAAGGCGCGTATTTTATCATAACAATTGAATCGGCTAATCCAGCAGTGGCGCGCGTACCCACATGTCATTGGTTATCCCTCAAGAAAAAAACGGGTACGCCAATGATATTTTTTTTTTATTTTTTATTTTTTGAATCTTACTTTCATTCGTGAACAAAATGACTCGATAATTTTCTCCACGACGCTTATTTTACGAGTAAGCAATGAATCAGGTAAGTGTTTTAGAGCACAGTTCATGATTTTTAACCAGTCGTTGTTTGGTAGAAAATCGCAATGATACACTTTTATCAGGCTTATAGTAATTTATTTATTGCAATAAATGTTCAAAAATGCCTCCATTGGCCTAAATACACGCACGACATCTTTTTAATATGGAAAATTTAATGTCTTGAGACTTCATTGTTGCTTGAATATGACGAAAAGCATTATTTATCAGTTGTTGTAGCTGCTCTGGTGTATTTATTTGTTCACTGTAGACCAGTCGCTTAAAATCACCCCAAAGAGAGAAGTCATGTGGGTTTAAGTCCCGTAATCTTGCAGGTCAATGTATTGGTCCAGTTCTACCAATCCATCTTTCATTATAATGTTCATGTAGCCATGTAGCAACATTTCGACTATGATGCACTGGTGCACCGTCATGCTGGTACCACATTATACCCCTTTTGCTAGTGGAATGTCATCTAGAATGTTTTCTACACGGTTTTCTAGGAGCGTTAAGTACGAAGATCCATTTAAACGTTGTGGCAGGACTTCCATGAACAGTGAGCCGTTAAAAATACCACACCATAAATTAATGGAAAATCTATGTTGCAATGTGCGAGTCCTTGTTGCATGTGGATTTTCGAATGACCAGACATGTTCATTATGAGAATTATAAATACCATTTCTTGTAAATGTTGATTGGTCAGACCAGAAGATTAGATTGGGGAATAATATATTTTGATTGTTCATTTCCAATATCCATTCACAAAAGACTCGTCGGTGCAGATTATCTCCAGGTAGAAGGCAATGAACATTCTGTCGATGATATGGATGTAAGGCTTCTCGATGTAAAGTTCTCCAAACAAAGCTTTGAGAATATTGTAACTGCGTGGCAATCCTCCGAGTACTTGTAGAAGGTTGATCGATCACTGCATCCACCACTCTCTCTTCGTCTTCAAGTTGATGTTGTCTTCTACCATTAGCTGAAGCGTCAGGACGTTGTCCAATACCGCACTGCCGAAGTCTTGAAAACGATCGAGAAAAAACCCTTGACGGCGAGTGCCCCTTATAGCAACTAATACGTTACACGAAGTTTCGTGAAAGATTTTTCCATAAGATCACCGAAAAACTTCAGACAAAATATTTTTCGATTTAATTGCCGTCTTTCAATTTTACCAAAAATTTTAAATTACCACAAAATGTCAGACACCCATTACATCTATTTACTAAGCATTTATTACAGTACTTATGAAATACCAGTGTGTTCAAAGACTTTCCTAAATAAGTTCATTCCATACATTTCAAAAAAAAATTGTCTGAGCCTTTACAAGAACATTAAGTAAGTACATTTAAAACAAGTATTTTCTGAATTTTAAAACATACAATTCAAAACAAAACAAAATTTTTAAGCAAAATTTTCTTAGTTTTTGCAAGAGTAGCTAATAGATTTAAAAATAAATACCAAATTTTAGACGAGCCTTTAATACATTTAAAACAAAATTTTCTAATTCTCACAAGAACACTTAATAAATTTAAAACGAACAATTTCCACAAAATTTTTTTTTATAAAAACATCCAACACAATTAAAATCAATTATTGTCTAAATTTATAAGACCAGTGTAACACGAAAAAAGGTCTGGTGAATGGTGTTGACGCGAAGTGGTGTAGGGACGGACTTTGCCAAAATGTCACAACCGACGACGGTTACAATGACTACCGAACAGTTCGAAGCGCTGTTGGCGAAGATTTCGGGAATCGGTAGCAATCTGCCAAGTAGAACGGAGACACCCGATTCGAACAGTACACCGCCCATGCCAGCTACCGGAAGTTTCGCGAACTGTACCGCGCGTTTTGACGGCTCGGACACAGCCAATGTCGATGCATTCTTGGACTCAGTGCTAACCTACAAAGACTGTCTGTGTGTGACCGATGAAAATGCACTTCGCGGGTTTTCCAAGTTATTGGAAGGCAATGCGGCTACGTGGTGGCAAGGCGTCAAAAGAACCATTTCCAACTGGGAGGAAACCGTGACTACAATCACAGAAGTATATTCCAAGAAACTACCCCCTCCGGTAATTTTTCGTGAGATATTTTCACGAGAGCAAGCCGAATGCGAATCGACAGAGTTATTTATATGCCATATTCGATCGCTGATCGCACAGCTACCATACACCCTTCAAGAAGAGGTTCAGTTGGACATGGTTTATGGCCTTCTGCATAGGAAGGTCCGCAAACGCATGCCACGCGCTGAATTCCAGACCTTTCAAGAGCTGACCAAGAAGAGTAGAAGCATCGAGTCTTCATTAGCAGAACCTCAGTCTACAACGCAAAAAGTGGAAAGCGGGGCTTCTGGCAACAAAAAGCGCTGCACTTTTTGCAAGTACACGGGACACGAGCGCTCTGAATGTCGCAAGCTTAAGAAACGGGAAAAGTCCTCAGGTGTTAAGACCAGCCCGACCCAACAACAGGAAAAAGAAAGACCGAGGGTGGTATGTTATGGCTACGGCGCTGTGGGTGTTATCAGAGCAAAATGCCCAACATGCAGAAGTCAGACTTCGGAAGCACTAGAGTCAAATTCCGTTGAGTTCTGTGAATCGCTGGAAAATCAATTGGACACTCGGCCAACCCTGTACTTCAAGGTCAACACATTTAAAGGAGTTGGAATCGTTGACTCGGGAGCAACGACGAGCATTGCTAGCTACCAACTATATCGACTTCTCAAGGAGGCGGGGCAGTCATTTTCGCAGCAGAGAATAGCGATAACTTACGCTGGTGGTCGCAGGCGGGAAGAGGACGTTCTAAAAGCGGAAGTTTTGCTTACTATTAATGGGAAAGAATTTCCGATGACGTTCACGATTTTTCCCAAGTTACGGGAGAACAGGACTCTCCTAGGCGTAGATTTCATGAGAAAGGCCAACATCGTTTTAGACGTTCCAAACGACAAATGGTTTTTCGCCGAAACGCCAGGTAATCAATTTCAGTTGTACACGCCCGAGCAGGCAAACATCAAGCAATATAGCAGTGTGTACCTGCGCCCGGAAGAGGGAGCAAGATTGACTTCGCAGCAGAGAGACGCAATAAATGAACTCTTGACGCTAAGTCGAGATATCTTCCGGAAGGGGGGAGCACCGACTGAGTTTGCTATTCATCGTATTGATACCGGTGACCATCAACCAGTATGGGTTCCGCCGTACCCTATGAGCGAACACAAGAAGAAGTTGCTTAGGGAAGAATTGGACAAGATGCCCTTCACTCCGCTCTACCATCCGGAAAGTAATCCGGTGGAAAGGAAGAACAGGGATCTGAAAACTCAACTTTCCATACTAGTCCAAGGCAAGCACAACGAGTGGGATGTGCATCTGAGCAGCATCAGATTTGCCATGAACACGACTACTTGCGAGTCAACACAGCATACTCCGGCCTTCTTAACATTTGGTCGAGAGATGCGAGCTCCTTATGATACCATTTATGACTTGAGAAAGGTAGTCGAAGCAGAAAATTTTGTCCCACGCATTACACCATATCTAAAAAAGCTCACAAAGACACTATGTGAGGCTCATGAAGTTATGCTACGCAAGAAGGACTACCAGAAGGATAGAGTTGATGCGAATAGGCGATATATTAAATTAAACGTGGGCGACATGGTTTTACTAAAGACTCACCGTCTTAGCGTCGCTGCAAGGGGATATACTTCTAAGTTTGCACCCAAGAGAGATGGCCCCTACATTATTGAAAAGGTGGTTACTCCAACTACCTACGAGCTAAGGTGCTACCAGGATAATCGAGTAATTGGAAAATTTCATGTTCGAGACTTGACGCTGTTCCAGGGATCAGTGGGAGGTGTTCCTAATCCAGTAGCTTCTAAAAGAAGAAGAGGTCGACTCAAGAAGAATGTATCATCTACTTCTACCACTCGGAAGAGAAGAGGACGGCCCAAGAAATCTCCAGCTTCTAAACTCCTCTCGTCTCCTCCAGAAGTTTAGAGGGAGAGTGTAACACGATGCCTTGGCGTGGCCATGTGTTTCATCCCCATCGAACCGGCAGGGTGCGGGAATACAGGTGAGTCGACTGTTAAGGGGGCGACAGTTAAGTAGCGCCAAGCGAAGGATACAGACATTTTTACACTAGTTGTTATTTCTTTGTTGTGTTAAAGTTTGTCATTATATTTGTTACCCATATGTACTTGTGTTTTCGGTGAAAGCTATCCACAACCCCGTGTAACAATAACCACCTGTTATACCATTTAATAAAATTATACAAATAATTGCTAAGATTTTCCAATAACCTTTAATACACTTAAAACAACGACTTGCAAAATTTATAAAGGAATCTAACACATTTAAGTCAAATAATTTTTACATTTAAACAAATAATTGCTAAAATTTTACAGAAATACATTTCAACAAATAATTGTAAATTATAAGAAGTCGCTTTTAAAGCACACCTCGATAAACCTGAATTCCTTCGTAAGGAAGTTGAGTAGATTTAGTGATTTATTTTCTCAAATTATTTTGATTACTTATTAATTACTAAGAGCTATATAGTTCGTTACATACAAAAAAAACTTATACATTCATAGAACGAAATTTAACTACTAGATGTTTTAATCCATGAATTGTCAAATAATTCGTGTAAAATGTCACTTATAAAAAAATTACCATCTCTTGTATTTTCCAAAATTCTTATGTCTCATAACAGCTAAATCCAATATTAGTGTTGAAACAAAAATTAAATTTAAAAATTTTTTTAATCTTAAATTTTTTTAAATTCAAACAATTATTACCAAATATGCAGTTTGAATAAAAATGTTTCTATTAAAATTTTTAATTATCTTTTAAGAGATGAATTTAGTCATTACACAAGGCATTAGACCTAATACAAATAAAACTAAGTCAATATAAAATTATCTTATACCAAATTTCAAAATAAATAAAAAATAGTTTTGATTTCGTAAATCAATTTTCAGAAGTCATCAAAAATGTTACAAAAATTTTAGTTGCATTAACCAAATCACAAATCAATATTTTATTATTGTAATCATGCACTAAAATCTGAGGAAAAACAAATCACTCAACAAATAAAAAACAAAAGGGGCTTTTGTCAATTATAGGGAATGTCAAACTTTTAGGCTTTTGTGAAAATTTTAAAGTTGAAACGCCAAGTTGAATTCGAAATAGTAGTATATTATAGCGTTTTTAACAAAGTAAAGAAAGATATTGAATTAATTTTTTTTTAATGACAAATGATACAGAGTGTACATTAAAAGACAACACGATTTAAAAGAAACTGAATTTTTAAATCTTATATTAATCCTAATATGCCATAATTATTATAAAAATATTATTTTGACCCATAACTTTAGCATTAATTTTAAGCAACTCTTTAATAGTTTTGTAAAATAATTAGGTTCAGAAACCTCCTAAAAGTTGTCACAAAATTTTAAGAAAAAAGCTTTCAGAAATTTCACAAACAAGATCATAACAATATTAATGAGACGTACGCACAATTAAAACAAAATTTTATTGACCAAACGCGGAAATTGAAGTGATCAATTTTACTAGTAAATATAATGTATGTCTCCAAGCAAAAATGGTCGTAACTGATATAAGCCCCAATTTCAAAGACCCTTAATCTCTTATAAACTCATTGAAGTTATACACCTTGATGCAATTAGTTTCGATAACTGCAAGTTCTTAACAATTTTCGAATTTTAGTAAATATGCACAGGCATATTACGCCTCAAATATTACAGTCCTGACCACATCCAACAAACTGCGTCACTTCATCTCTCACGATAATTATCTTTCAAAATATTCTCAGACTCTAGACGCAAAGTAAAAAAAATCGGAACTCAAGGAGTTCTTTGTTAAAAATCCATTTGAAGATTACTACTACTACTACTCCTCAAAATCCAAATTCAAATTCGCCTTAGAACAATTATATTCCACACTCTTAGGAAAATTACGTGTTCTTAAAATTTAGACTAATTAAAAATCACCTTAGATGCGATGCAAAATAAAATAGAATATAAGGCCGTTGTAGAATTTCAAGTAACAGTAAGTTTAAAATTAATAAAAAAAAAGGTATTAAAAAGAACATTTTTTCTTAATTTTAGTCAAACAACTAATACAAAAATATTTACTGCTAAGGACTTGAATGTCATTAAGAAACATTTAAAGCATACGTATAGTAAAAATAAGTTAATTAGTTTTGATCAAAATTACAACCTAAAGAAATAATCTTGGAGTTACCAAATTTATTGTTTTAATTATAAGAGACACAATTGTTCTCTCGTAAACTTCCTATTCCAATATACTATTTCCGAATCGTTCCAACAACCCAAAACAATAAAGTATTTATATCATCTGCTTCGTTCTACTTAAAAACACCACTGAAGAATCTGTAGACAGCAGAACAATTCCAATCTGTTGAAGAAGCCACCAAATGTATTGATCAACGACATAAAAAGAAAACCCACACATCTTGATATGTCTCCTAGCTACTACAACCAACCCTTATACAGCATCCGTTCAATTACGAAATGGAAATGTCGTGGTCATCAATATCAGAAAACCAGTATCTTTAAAGAATGCCATCAATATCAGATAGATGGACCACCACAACCAGACCCTTATAGCCAACCAAGAAAAATGCAAAATATCCATCAACAGCGAAACTTACAAAAACCAGCAAACATGTCATGGGTGCCCCAGTAGATACAGCTGATACATCAACAGCCTCAACCTGTCATCAAGTTCAATTCGAGACATCCCAAAGAAGTCAACAAGTTAATATTCTAATGAAAATTCAAATGGAGAAATTCAATCGCCATAATGTGGTAGGTCATAATGTGGTAGGTGGTAGTGGAATGTTCCTTTACGTACGCCCGAGGAGGTACCACCCCATACATCAAGGGGCCGGTGAAGTCCCAATGGACGTTTTCGGTTCTGGTGTATGAGTCGGTTTCCCTTATAAGCAAAAATTATGATGGCTCCTCCTTGTACAAAATATTCCGGAGGCAAAATACCCCTCCATTTGGATCTCCGGGAGAGGGGTGTACAGGGGGCGCCAACATCAAGATTTACCATATCCTTTTCGAATATATGTGGCCTAAAGTCTAACCTGAACTCCGTCCACCATTTCCTCCAGGCTAACAGGCCCCAACTCCTCTTCCTCACCGAAACCCAAATCAGTGCCAAAACAGCCTTAATCACCTTAATTTCCCGGGGTATGAGCTCCTTACTTCCTTTAAATCGCATAGAGGCGTGTGCGCACACGTCCGTAGCAATCTACCATGCACCAGACTCCCCAATTTAGAAGCTGGAAGAAAAGACATACTATGGATAAAACTCTCTCTCAGGGCTGCAACTAAATTCATCTGTTGCATTTACCGGTCACCTTCTGACAACAACTTTGTCCAGCTCTTTGACTACCTTTCTGAAAAAACCGACTGATTTCTGAATATCCTTCCTCCGAGGTCACTATTCTTGGTCACTTTAAGGTCCATAATAAGGAATGGCTAGGATCTTCAAAAACCGATCCGCAAGGGAGAGCAGCGGAGGCCTTTGCAGTCAGCAATTCTTTAGCCAATGTGTTTCAGCAACCTACTTACTTTCCTCGTATCCCAACACACAGCTCAAATCCCTTGGATCTCCTTCTTACTACACAACCTGAATTCTATAAGATATCAGTCACCGCCCCTCTTGGTCCCTCAGACCACACCATGGTCACTGCTTCCTGCGCATTGCAACCCGAAGTCACACAGTCATCACACCCACGTATCGTTTGGCATTACAACTCCGCAAACTGGGACGAAATGCAGGATTACTTTTTCTCATTTCCATGGACATCTGTCTGCTTCTCTCATCCTGACTCCTCTGATATCTCACAAAACGTCATCGAAAGTATCCAAGCTGGCATGGAATTATTTATCCCACGTACACAGAAAACCTATTCAGCCACTCAAAAGGCCTGGTTCTCTAAATCCTGTGACAATGCCAGACTTGAAAAGGTCAAAGCTCACAAAACGCTTCTACACAATCCCAGTCAAGAAAATCGTCAAGCATTTAACGACGCAAGAAACCGCTATGTCCACATTCTTTCTGAGTCAAAAAACTCGTTTAATAACCACATCAAAAACAAAGTCCCCTTAAGCTCCAACGGCGGCAAACCCTTCTGGACTCTTGCTAAACCTATTGGGAATAATTTCTGCAAAAGCGCGTTCCCACCTCTTGTCTCAGGGGATGAAATTGTTTCTACCGCCCTGGGCAAGGCTGAACTTTTTGCTTCGTTGTTCGCCGGCAATTCTACTCTCAACCCACCTCCAAATGTTCAACCACCAACAGTCCCCAATGTCGCGCATAAAATGGCGGATATCATTTTCAAAACTAAAAAGGCACGAAAGATGCTCTCCTTTCTTAATGCCAGGAAAGCCTCTGGCCTTGACGAGATCCCAGCAATTGTTCTCAAAAAATGCGCACCAGAGCTTGCTCCTGTCCTGACTCGTCTGTTTCAGATATCTTGTAATAAAGGCATATTCCCTAGTAACTGGAAAACTGATCGAGTACAACCCATCCCCAAGAAAGCATCCAAAGCGCTTCCTAGCCTATTTCTCTCCTTTCAGTTGTCTCTAAAGTTGTGGAAAACTATATAAACACCGAATTTCTAAAATTTATCGAAAAACACAGTCTAAGCTACGACAGTCAGTATGGATTCCGTCAGCGCAGATCGACTGCCGACCTCCTTTACTTTGTCACCCACTCTTAGAACAAGTCTATGGAACAACACGGTGAATCCCAGATTGCTGCTTTAGACATATCCAAAGCATTCGTCCAAGTCTGGCACGCAGCGCTGCTTAATAAACTTCCGGCCTATGGCCTACCACCAAAACTTTGTACCTGGACAGCAAATTTCCTCTCCAACAGGAGCATATCTGTTGCTGTGGATGGCCATTCCTCTAAACTGTATCCAATTAATGCAGGAGTTCCTCAAGGCTCAGCTTTAGCCCCTACTTTGTTTCCTCTCCACATCAATGACCTTCTCTCTGGCACATCCAACCCAGTTCACAGTTACGCGGACGACAGCACCCTCCACTCAAATATACAATATTCTAAGCCTGTCTCTTTAGCCCAATTAGATGAGGATCGCAGACTCATGGAGGGTTCTATCTCCATGGATCTCCAGAAAGTATTAGACTGGGGAAGTAGAAATCTTGTACAATTCAACCCCACCAAATCACAGTCTTGCTTTCTTTCTCATAAGAGCTACACCAGCACTAGACCAATTACAATAAACAACCAAGTTATTCAAAGTAATGAGTCCTTTTCACTTGTTGGCATTTCTGTGGATCGAAATCTCAATTGGCACCAACATGTCACATCAATTGCATAAGCGGCTGCTAAGAAATTAGGTTTCCTCTTCCGGGCTCGCAAATACTTTTCACCAGCTAATCTCTATACCTTATATACTTCACAAGTAAGACCAAACCTCGAATACCGCTCCCACATCTGGGGTGATGCAGCCGCTTCTACACTCGTTATCCTGGACTCCATTCAGAAGAGAGCTATACGTCTCATCGGTAACCTTACCCTCACCCAAAGATTACCATCACTTGCCCACGGACGTGCTGTTGGTGACCTCTCTCTCTTTTATAGATATCTGCACGAGCACTGCTCAGAGGAGCTTCCTTCCATAGTTCCTCCACCTGCTGCCCCCAACCGATCTACCAGGGGAACAGAGCGAATGCACCCTTTTACTGTCCGGGTCACCAGACATAGAACATCTTGTTATGCCCCTTCTTTTGTCCCGAGGACTTCCAAGTTGTGGAATTCCTTGCCGGAACATGTTTTTCCTTCGCCCCCGAACCTTCAAACCTTCAAGTCCAGAACTAACAAGTTGCCGCTTTCCTCCTTGTCGACACCCACGGTACGATAGTATTTAGGCTGTAAGGCCTCGTAGTGTGTCGTTGAAAAAAAAAAGAATGTACTACATCCCTTGGTACATTTGACGCATATGGAAAGAACCTGCATAGCCTGTAGCATCGTACTGGTCATACTATGCTACCTTCAGCAGACAATTGAGAAGAGAACCATGCAGCACAGGTCCAAGGACCAACTTACACCAGAAGAGCCCACCGGAAAGAACGAAGACGTTCTTCACACTAGGGGTGGAGGAATTATGTCACCCTGTATAATTACGTCGCCCTGTATATGACAACCATAAATTAACTGCTCCGATATCCATGTGCATATCGTCCACTCAGCAAGACAACGACCCCTCGCAAGTGTGAGTTGCTCAATAGGAAACGCAGAATAATCAGAAATAGTTTATAGGTGCACATACTGTTACATTTTAAGACTGATTCTTTACGTATTTAAATGTACTTTTTGGTTTTAAATAAATTAATTTTTTATCAGAACGCCAAAAAGGCCTTATTTGGGTTAGGTTAGGTTAGGTTTGATTGTGAGTGGGCCATAGCTGTCCCTCCACCGCGACTATTGTGGCTCACGCCTAATAATCTATATTTCGCCCAACAAAGCCAGCCTCCTGCAGAGGTCGATAATCTTTGTGGGTGAAAGTTGATACAGATCCTCCGGGGCAAGCTTTCTCAAGCCAAAGATCAGGTATCTAGTCCTGTCCGCTGGCGGACAGGAACACAGTACGTACTCTGCTGTCTCGGCACTCTCCATACACAGCCGGCACTCGGTCTCCTGACCGACTCCAATACGGTGCATGTGGTGACTCAAGCGGCAGTGTCCTGTATACAGGCCGACTAGAGTACTCAGTTGTCTGTTTAACTCTAGAAGTTTTTTAGCTCTTGACTCAGACAGGCCATTTATAAAGGCCTTAGAAAGAGCTAATCCTGAAAGATTTTGCCAATACTCTATTGTCATTCTTTCTGTCCAGGCCTTTAAGGTGTGTTTTTCTGTGCATGATGTTATCTCCAGCACCGGTTCTGGTCCGACAAAGTCTCTCTGGGCACCACTCCTGGTAAGCGCGTCGGCCGCAACATTGCCATCATAGTCCGAGTGACCCGGTATCCAGACCAGCGACACCTCATTACAGCTGCCCAGGGCAGATTTACAAGTCCATACCGTTTTTGAATTACACCGGTAGGAACCAAGAGCCTTTATTGCAGCTTGGCTATCTGCATATATCTTTATCGATTTGTGTGTGCACTGGTTTTTTATACTTTCCCTTGCACACATCTCGATGGCATACACTTCTGCCTGGTGTATGGTTGCGTACTTGCTGAGGCTAGCTGATAGTATAGCATCGGTGCTGCCCCCATATGCGCCGGGTCCTACTCCCATATTGGTTTTGGAGCCGTCAGAGTACCAGCAGAGTTCGGCTCTCAATAGGGTCGTTTTATTTCGCTCCCAGTCCTCCCTTTCCGAGAGGATGTTCCTGAAAGACAGATCTCTACTGATCTTTGTAGGCATCAAGTCTGAAACCATGACCCTCAATGTCATCTAGGAGTCCGGACTCTCCCAGACTGATTACCTTCGGCATACTGTCGGCCGTTTGTTTTAGCCTGTACGTTGTCCACCTCGCCACCCTCTTCAACCATATGTCAAGAGGTGGAATATTAAGGAGGACCTCCAGAGCGGCTGATGGTGCGGTGCTTATCGCTCCCGTTATCATCAGACAAGCTTGTCTCCGTATTTGAGTCAGTTTGGCCCTCGCGATACCACGAAGTGCCTTAGGCCACCCAACTATGGCTCCATATGTTATCACTGGTCTGATAACCACTACATAGAGTCAGTACATCTGTTGGGGCTTTGTTCCCCAGTTGTTTCCACAGATTCTCCGGCATGTCCACAGGGACAGTTTAGCCCTGCGGATTACATTCTCTAACTGTATGTCCCAGTTGAGCTTTTTATCTAGAGTAACCCTCATATATTTTGCTTGTTCCGAAAATGGAATCGTTTCCCCCATAAGAATAGGTGGTTTTAATTTGTCCAACCTTCTTCTTCTGGTTAATGGAACAACGATCGTTTTTCGGGGGTTCACAGACATATATATATATATATATATATATATATATATATATATATATATATATATATATATATATATATATATATATATATATATATGTAACTTTTTTGTTTGAGAAAAAACCCTTAAATTCGTTTGCTAGCCATTTCGCTATAATGTATGTAGGGGAATCTATAGCGGAAACAATAGGTCTCATCGATTTTCCGGGTTTATAGATTTCCGGGAGAGAACTAAATTAATAAAAATAATATTCATAATCAATCAAATCATTATAAAAATAATAAATAATAGTGTTGTATAATACTATGTATTACAATTCGTCACCGCAACATAGGGACATTATCTATTAAAGTGAATAACACAGAGTTATTAAAAAGTTATATATATATATATATATATATATATATATATATATATATATATATATATATATATATATATATATATATATATATATATATATATGGGCTGTTTCCATTAATTTTCACAGAACTGTACATACAGAGATTCTCTAAATAATTAACACAAAACAGTGATGATAGTTGCAGGCAAATCATATATATTAACGGTAATTTTACATGGGATTTTAATGCAGATTTTGTGTTAATTAGGGCAGCAATCATTTTGGTAATTCGCCATGAAATAGAGTATGGAAATTGTGTATTGAAATCTGCGAATCGTGCTTTGCTTTTATGAATATAATATGGTTTGTCACCAAAATGTTTTTCTATTCCTTGTATACGTCAAAACAAATTTTACTACGGGCAAGGGAAAGTGCGAACATCTGGCATAGTGAACAATGTCACGCAATATGCCCTAACCACATTTCAAAGTATCTATATCGATGTCATATGAAATTTTTGAAAGAAGAACGTCTCTGTATCTTTCCGCGATGAAGCGTCACACATGCCTGCCAGCATGAATTAGATATCATTATATAAGCGATTCATATATCTTTTTAAAGCTTCTACTGCTTGAATATTTAAGCGGTTAATTTCACGGAGTATGAAATGTACAATATATATGAATAATACAGGCTGCAAAATTAGTGAACTCGTACGCTCTATCGTTAAAAATTTAGCCAGTTTATGAACTTAAAGATGCAGGAGGTCATAAAAAGTGAGACTGTATTCACTTTTACTATTACTAGGTACACCAGCAAGACGTAAAAGTGCTTGCAAACTTTTTGGTAATTCTTTGCTTTTTTAAATTGTTTACGAAATAGCTCTGGTAACACAGTTGTGTCCATCTAAATGAAAATAGACAGGATAAATATCTGAACAAATATAGTTTTAAAATCAAATATAATAAAAATTGTGCTGCAAATTAAATCGTAACTTCCACATAGCTGTGATAAGTTATTCTCTTCCAAAAGACATTCTCGTGGAATCATTTTAGGGCACACGACTTAAACACAAAGAAAATATTTGTATTTCTGTACACATAAACTTCTAAAACGTTATGTTACTCGAGATTTATTAAACAAAGGTCAATTTTCACCAAATCCGACGTTATTTATCCCCTAGCCCCTGAAGCGAGTTTACCCGAAAACAATTGGAAGCGCTCTTTTGTCGAGTGATAACTGGATACCAAGTTCGAAGATGATATCTCAATTCGTTCGAAAGCTATTGCATCTATTAACAGACAGATACATGCCGACATACCGACCGATCTACCGACAGAAAAATTTTCGTTTCAGAATCAAGTTTTCTATATGTTTTGAGACTTTTAATGCCGTTTAATCAACAAAAAAATGTTTGTCAACAATATTACACTCCCACACATTCAACCCCTAATTTAGTTGCAGCACAGAATACCATATGTTTGATAACATTAAAACTTTTCTAATAAGTAAACCCTAAAACGTCATATTACTCGAATTTTCACGAAAAAATGTAAATTTTCACCAAATAACCTCCACCACCCTACCCGCTAAAGCGATTTTACTCAAAAACAATGAGAACCGATAGTCTGTCGAGTACTCTCCGTATACCAAATTTGAAGACGATATCTCCATTCGTTCTATAGTTATCGTGGCTACAAACAGACAAACATACAGACCGACAGACAAAAAAATTTCGTGCCCAAATCATGTTTTCCAGATGTTTGGTGCTTTTTACGACGTTTGACTGGAAAAAAAAATTGAAATGTTTGTCGCACATGCCATACTTCCACACGTTGTGACGATATGAAAGCAAAATTTATATCCACATATATTGACAAAAATTCCAATGTAATAATTACGTCTCAGTTTCTCAGCTTTTATCCTGGTACAAAACTTTATAATAATAATAATAATAATAATAATAATAATAATAATAGCAATTTCTTTTCCAATAAAAAATTACATTTAAAAACAGTAATAATAATCCATTCATCAAATTAGTAAAAGGCTGGATGCAGCAAGTGGGTACTGAATTTTTATAAAAATATTTTTAATAGCAAATATGTTTTTTTAATGAAACCAGGCATCAAATTTGGTTACCAGTATAACTGATATAGTAGAAACAATGTACCATATTGAAAATCCGGGTAATCAAAGGTAGGATGTTCAAAATGGTAATAGTATACGAAATGCTATTGTTTTCAGTGCAGAAAAATCATCATCCACCACTGCCTAAAACACAAACAGTGATTTATTGCTAAATTGTCTTTTGATTTCACCACTTGCCATTAAGTCTATAAAGATTTCTTCCTCGGCAGTTAAGAGACCTTCGGGAGTATTTTGAAATGGGTCCTTTAAGTCACACGTAACTTCCTATCTGATCGAAATCAGCAAGAAAATACTTTTTAAAACCCTTTGCCTAAACCATTTTCAATGATTCGAAAAACAATTTTCACACGTTGTTCTTCATCCTTGTCAGTTTTAACACATATACACACATTTGTAAACATTTCTAGGTTTGTTGATTTACATTTTTGCTCCATAATTACAGTTTTCTACAAAACGCATTAACTTTATCACTGGTGTCCAACATATATATATATATATATATATATATATATATATATATATATATATATATATATATATATATATATATATATATATATATATATATATATATATATATATATATATATATATATATATATATATATATATATATATATATATATATATATATATATATATATATATATATATATATATATATATATATATATATATATATATATATATATATATATATATATATATATATATATATATATATATATATATATATATATATATATATATATATATATATATATATATATATCTTTGCTCCTTGAAATTGAAGGTTCAAGGTATTTAATTTCTCGAATATGTCGACCAAATAGCTCAATTTTATCACAAATAAATCATATCGAACTTCCTCAGCATCGTGTCAGTTTTACTCTTCCAGAAAAATGGCGATTCATCTCTTAATTCATAAACACGTTGCAAAAATGTTTCACGTGATAAACATCTAGCCTCGCAATAAAATAGTAACGCTGAATGTACTGCACCTATCACAGGGGCCATTACCTCAACCCCAACAGCCGCTATAGAGGTGTTGCTGTATCTGGAACCACACCCCCCCCCCCCACTCACACACTAATTTATCATGGGGAAGGCTAGGATAGGACTACACAGACTAGCCTGCATTGATAGATTGAAGGCCAACTCAAGCTGCAGGGGCCACAAGTTTCAGAAGATCCTGAAGGAGCCCATGCTTGAAATGAGGTCAGACTTCGCGATCCCGAGAATCTGTAGGTATATAAGTTTACAGTGGTAAGCCCCCACCGTGAGGCATGGCGGAGGGAGACGCCGGGCCTACCACGGGACGCACTCGACTGGTTCACGGACGCATCCGGCGGGGAGCGTGGGACGGGGGCAGGTGTTTATTCGGAAAGACCGACGGTAAGTCACAGTGTTTCCCCCGGCGCACACGCAACGGTCTTTGGTCGCAATGTAGGCAATCTTGCACTGCGTGCGACAGAAGAAAATAAGGGGCTACACTAACAAGTGTATCCTCATAGCCACAGGCAGCCTTAGAGCCGTAAGTAACCCACGGCTAAATTCCAGGCTGGTTAGTGAATGCCGAGACAAGATGAGCAACGTGGTTGGACGAAATCAGGTTACCCCATCTGGGTGCCGGGTCACGCGGGGTCAAAAGCAACGCAGAAGCTGACAATCTCGCGAAGAGAGGATCAGTAGAACAATTTATGGGACCAGAACCGATCCTGGGCGTATCGCAAGGCACGACGAGGGAAACCATCAAGTCCTCAGCAGCCAGGGACCAGCATTAGGCATACTTGGCAGATTGTAAGTCAGTGCTTCTCTGTGTAGCATGCAATGTGTCCAGATACACTGTGGAGAGTTTTGTTTCCAAAGTGCTTGTATACTTTGGAATCTTCCAGACATTGTACAAGCACCATCAGTGCATATTGCAAAGCAAATTTTTCACTATATGTGTGCCTGGTTTAGAAAATAATTTAAGATAGAAAATTATGCAAGTACGGGTGCTTTGAGTTTACTTGGTTTGCAGAATAGTAGTTTTTCTCTTGCTGACTATTGTCACAAAATCAAACAGACGCAATTAAACTAGCATCTTTATTGTTATTCGTTGCCCCATAAGGTTGAATTAAAAAAGATTTCTCACGAACTCTCCGATAATCTGATGCTGTATATCTTCAGCTATGTCACGAAATTCGACGGGCAACAGCATCGTTTGATAGAGGTATGGACTGCGATTGGTTGCTAAAATTATTTCCGAACATAGTTTCTAGGATCTTAATAGTAGCTGGCAGAATATGCTCTTCGCGATTGATGTGAGACTTCTTGTATCTGGCTAGTTGATATGAAACTTTGTAAGAGGCAAGTACAGCTTTTTTATTCACAGACAAGGTTTCTTTATATTTCTGCTTTTCATTTGATTGTAATTGTAATTCCAATAATTTAATTGCGAACGTACTTACTATGAAGCGTTTCTGAATGTCGTTTAATCTTATTAGGTTTCATGCTGTCGGCAGCCAAAATTTTTGAGGAAATGACACACCGGTGCCCCTCGTTTTCATTTACTGCAGTGATGGTAAACCCAAACTTTAAATATTTCTTAGACAATATTCTTGATGTTTGTTTCAGAAACACCCAGCAACAAATTAAGGCATGTTAACCAGCACTCGAGTCCAAATAACCTAACCAAGTTGTTATTTAGTTATAATTAACCAAAATATTGGCTTGATTGTCATAATCACTAATTACTCCAAAGTCAATAACTTACAAGTAACTAAATTGGGAAAAGTTTGATTCAATTTTACCTGTAAATATACTTAAATATAATTTTGAGTTTCAATTCCACAATTGGTAACTTTTAGGTCGACGTGTGCGTCAAATTGGAATAAAAACTGACTACTAAGTCTAGACCTAAAATATCTATTTTAAGGTAATTTATTACCTAATATTAACTTGCAATACGTCTCTATGGTATAGTAAATTAGAGGTCTTCTTATGAAGTCCAGGTTACATATATATATATATATATATATATATATATATATATATATATATATATATATATATATATATATTACCAATCTAACTACAATACAGGACACAACACAGGAAATATTTTGGACACTAAGATAACCTATGGCTTTCCGATTCCCTATAGTCATAATTACTGCACAAGCGGCCTTCCAAGTCAAGTTGCCTACATCAAATTTGAAAATACCCATTATATCTGATTTCAACAAAAAAAGGTCCTTAAACTTCAAAGTGTATAGCAGTAAAATCAATTTGTGAATGTTGGAGGTATTTCAGTTGATGAACTTAATTAATAAAAGTTTTATTCTTCAGTCGCAGTCTCTGTGTAAATCCTAAAAACGTTTGACAACTTCATAGGTTACTGATATATGGAAGAAAAGCTGCTTATTTCAAATCAGCATATTTACCCATTCAATCTAATAAATCCCTTTTCATGCCAAGGGAATGAAGCATTGGCAACACGATCAGCTGTCATATTATGCAATCAAAGATCAAAAACACTATATAATCATTCCTATATGTCTCTCCGATGTGCACCTATATAAGTATATATATATATATATATATATATATATATATATATATATATATATATATATATATATATCATTATATGAAAATGTATGATTGTTAATAGATTTAAACTAAATTCGTTTACCATATAGTTGAAATTTCCATAATAGGACAAAATGCCTTTAAAGTCTTGTTAGTTTGCCTTGGCATTGGGAATTGTGACTTACATGTAAGAAATATAGCAAAATTAGCTTTCACCCATATTAAACTATTCTTGCGGTATCCATCTTGATTTTGGTAGAAAACTAAAAACCTTTTCTTGTTGAATCTAGTGTAATTAAATTTTTACTTGAAAAAACCATGATGTATACAATGAGGGTAGGGTAGTTTTGTCTTGTTTACATCCAGAATCCTTAAAATCAGAGTTTTAAGAATTTTTTAATTTTAACTAATTTTACTATTTATAGAGGCGCTTGAATTATATCAAAGTATCATAATTATGTTGACAGAAAAAAAATAACTGCAGTGTTTTTTTCCTTAATACAGTGCGAATTATATATTATATTTATCATTGGTCCAAATATTTAAAGTATCTTCTTTGATCATTCAACATGTGGTCATTTTTTAATAAAGATGGACATACCAAGTTGCTAATATCCACTGTTTCTTAATACATACATAACCATATATCCTACAGAATAATGTCCCATGCGCAGTTCGCTGTTAAGAATCTCACGGCACTTGCGCCCAGATGTCGGATTCAAGTAAAACGTTGCACGTATTTACCAACAATTTACGTCCATTGGCCCAATGTAGAATGAAAATGCCCTAAATATAACTAAAACGCGTTGGTCGAAATGCCTTGCTGGACCTATTATCGACTTTCCTATCACTTTTAGTTTATTCCCACATTGGTAAAATACACTTAAATTTTACTTGAAAATCACCTGTGGTGATTGGGTCGCCGACCTATTGTTAGGTGGATTTTACGTCATTTTGACTTTAAATGTTGCTTGGGACATTCTCGCCTGTGTACTTGTTGATGATTTACTATCGTTAAATGCTTGATTACGACCACTTAAAAATTATCTATGATTCCGTATATACTGTATAAATCCAGTGCCACTCAAATATCGTGAACAGTCAAATTAGAATACACGCATTCACGGTAGAAGGATTGGCTCGACTGCGACTGGCTGGAACTGAACGAGATAAAACATCTATGCACGTTGCGCAGACGCTCTAGAGTGTTCGAAACAAACCGGAAGTTCTCGCGATCTTGCGATGTTGCGAGAATGTCCGCTACGGAAGACGTAAGACGAGGGGGCGCGATTGGACTGTGATTTGAATTTGGATCAGAAATACTAAAAGTTTGACCGGGATACGATGGAATCTCCAACTTAGCCCTAAAACACCTCCCCCGCAACGCCGTGGTATTCCTAGTTACGATTATGGAAGTCATGCTGCGATTTCAACATTTTCCTTCCATGTGCAAACTTGCCGACATTATCAACATCCCGGAACTAAAGGCCGATTAGCCTGCTACCAGTTATCGGCAAAATCGCCGAAAAACTGATTCAGAAAAGGCTAGCTTCCTTCACCTCAGAAAATCATATCCTCCCGGAGGAGCAATTCGGCTTCAGACACCAGCACTCCACCACTGACCAAGTCCTTCGTGTGGTGGAATACATCACCAAAGGATTTAATATAAACAAGTCAACTGGTGCAATATTTCTTGACATTGCTCAAGCCTTCGATAGGGTTTGGCATGCGGGCCTCCTAAACAAACTTCTATTATTTAATTATCCTCTCCCTTTGATTCTGCTAATCAGGTCATACCTGCAACAGAGGAAGTACCAGGTCAAACATCTGGGAGCCAGATCTAGAATGTACCCAGCCACGGCTGGTCTCCCGCAGGGTTCTGCCATCTCCACTCTGCTGTACAATATATTTGTCGCAGACATTCCGACAGCCCCCCTAAACGTGACATACGCACTGTACGCAGACGACACTACCATCCTCAGCAGCTCCACTCAGCCGAGGATAATAACCGAACGACGTCAGACCGCCGTAGTCGAGCTGCAATCATGGTATAGGAAATCCCTTCTAGCCATAAACCCCGAAAAATGTTCAGCTGTCCTATTTTCCAAGAGAAGACACACACACCTCACGATCACGTTTCATTAGACAACAGTCTAATCCCCTGGCAAGATTCCGCCAAATACCTCGGGGTTTTCCTCGACAAACACTTAACATGGCGCACCCATGTCGATTACGCTAGAAAAAAAGCCTCGATGTTCATCTCGAAGCTGTTCCCACTTCTAAATAGAAACTCCTAATTTCCCATGAACAATAAGTTGCTCATGTACAAAGTCATTATCCGGCCAGCCTTGACCTATGCATCACCTGCATGAGCCACCGCGGCCGCTACACACATCAAGACCTTTCAAATCATCCAGAACAAAATTCTGAGAATGGTTAACGGAGCGCCATGGTTTGACCGAAACAGTCAGATTCACTTTGATCTGGAATTGCCTTCGATACTTGAGTTTATAACTCAATTATCCACTACCCAGTTCGCAAAAGCCGCTTCTCACATAAAATACTCCTCTCCGTAATGCTACCGACTACGACGAGCAACTTCCACATAAGCATAAGCGTCCAAAGCTTATACTTACCCGCTAAACGCCCCCGCGGCAAAAACAGAACGGAAACATTCATACCCAAAAAGTCATTGTGTGTAAATCTTTCCGAAGGAGGTATGGACTAAGGTCCGGTACTCCCAGGGAGGGGGTTTTACTGAGTACAGTCTCACAGTACCTCGATATCCCACGGAACCTACGGGCCTGTGAATGGGGTCTGCATGAGCATTTCCACCTCCTGCATTCAACAGAAAAAGAAAAAAAAGTTTGAGAAACATCACGTAAGCATTTGTTTCGTGAGCTCAACGACGCTACATCAGATGATATGAAAACCACGCCTCCAACCAATTTAACATGTTTAACTTTATCAATGAATAATGGATTTGACACTGAAAAACTTTTTTGTTTAACAGGCAAGCTTTTAAACTCATTTAACAGCCAATTCGCTAAATTATATGCCGGAGAATCTTTAGGTTTCGGGAGGCGTTTATATGAAAAGCTTTATGCAACTACCTTAGGCGTGACCTATAAAATTGGATGTAATATTTACTAAGTAGCCTCAGCCCATGCAATTCAATATTCTAAATAGTATAAGGTATGAAGCTACGGCGATAAAAAATTATAAAGGGTTCGTCCTATATTACTCGAAAAAATTCTCATCCTTTGTCTCTCAAAACAAAATGAACAAAATGAGGAAAAAAATAGGAAGTGCTAAAAGTTCACATTCCAAGAAGTTGGCACAATGTAAGGCAAGCTGTAACCAAGCCAAATGCTCTAAGAACATGCCGACAAGTATTGCATATCATTAAAAGTAGCGTTTGTGTGATTAGACACATTAAGCATCATTTATATGCCAACCGTGGCACGCTCGAGGCGTTTTGCAGTTGACTTCAATCCGAACTTACTGTTTTATGGATTGGAAAAGTTCCACATCGTTTTGCCGGGAACAGCCGGGGTGCACAGAATGCCGCCCGTTCGAACAACTTGATCCTTAATTATTATAACACCTCCTTTCATGAATATTCATGGAGACTCTCTATCTTGATAATATTAGGGAGTATTAAGCCCCTCATTTGTGCCAACTCCTAACTTATATTCTTGATTTTACTTCTAGTGGCCGAGTGAATGGGTCTCCGTTTTCTTACAGCCTAAAGGATTTTGTGTAAATGCCTAACATACAACAAAGATTTTACCGCGCAATCAAGCGACGAAAATTGTTTACTGAAGCATAATTTAAGTATATGAACTTCCTGGCCAGAAAATGTATATCGCTGTGATACCTTTATTTTTAAGAAAATTTACTAATCAGGAGATCCCGACTTTGGAATTTTGAAAAAAATGTCTTCAAATGAACAAGGCCCCCTAGAACCCTCATCCACGGTCAGTTTAGATTTTTAATTGTATATATATATATATATATATATATATATATATATATATATATATATATATATATATATATATATATATATATATGTGTGTGTGTATGATGGATGGGGTTTTAGAGTATATATATTTGTAAAAAATGTTTATTTATTATATTCTGAAAAGTCTATATTTTATCAGAAATGTGCATGCATTTATGTAAATTGGTATATATTGTTTTTTAATTAAGTAAATGAGATAAAGAAACTTATGAGAAAATTAGTTTTTTATATTGTTTTGTAACCTTGGAGTAGGAAGAAACACAATGCTTACTGTACTGTTATATAAACATTTTCTTAAAAAAACACAGCTTATATCTAGCAAATGTACATATATATGTATTAGAAAACTTTCTCTTACCTTGATTATCTTATCTTTGATGACACGGCTCTTTTAACCTCAGGGTACCCAATGAGTTCAAATCCTAAAGCTCTTTTCCTTTTTTTTAATGTTTTGAGACTGAAGCTTCTAAAGCTTTGATTCCTTTTATTGAATATAGTCACAAATATCCTGATAAATAAGTAATCAAACAAATATTTAAGTGAAATGACAAATCTGATTTTTATTCTCATTGTATATATAACAAAAATCACAAATTATGATCTTACTTTTAAAATTGATCTTATAATTTGAAATTTATCTAGTTAATGCTAGTTTTGGCCACTACTTGTTTCAAATCTTTGTTATTGAATGGTTTCTTTTGGGGGGGGGGTATTGATCAATAGCTTAACAAATTATTAAATGTTTATCAAATGATTCTTAATATTCTAATTTCAAGATGCTTAACCTATAGGCAATTTCACCTCCTGTCTAATGCTATACAGGTTGTACCTGCGCTCCACGAAGAGTATTCTTTAACTATAATTTTATGTTGTTTGTAAGCAATATGGACACAGCTCTATTTACTTTCTATACAGGTGATAATATTTTACTTCGCTTTGATTTGATATGAATGAGTTATTTAGAAGAGATGCATTCTATGCATCTCCACAATACTACTGGAGCGTATCTACTCAAAATGTTAGTAGTTATTTTGATAGACAAAAAAACTCACTTTGTGTAGGTCTGTCGAGCCCCTCTGTATGTCTTCCACTAGGGTTTTGTGCTCGTGCTACTCAGGTAACTGGTGCGGAAAGGGAGCAGTAATAGGGCATGCAAGAGTCGCCAAGGAGGTGGAAAAGGAAATTCCGACTTCCGCCATTAAGGTGAGGGATGCCGAGGACGATATTAGGTTGACTAGGCCATACACCCTCAGGATCCCCAGTAGGGATCAGTGGTGGGAAAATTAGGTTGCATTCCAGCCCGTAAGCCTGGTCTGTTTCACCGACGGATCGCGGCTGGAGGACCAACAATCCTCCGGGGCAGGAATATACATCGAGGGCCTGGGGGAGCGCGAGAGTTATGCTCTTGGCGCATACACCACGGCATTCGAAACAGAGGCGTACGCTATCCTGTCTGTGGCCAATAGACAGGATGTGAAGATGAGTCCCGAGAAATGCGTGTACATCTGCTCGGATAGCCAGGCGGTCCTCCGGGCAGTCTGCGCGGCCAGAATCAGGTCACCACTGGTTCAGGAGTACGCTGACGCTCAAAGAGGACTAGCCAGGACAAAGGAGGTGCAACTGGTGTGGGTTCCGGGACACTGTGGCGTAGCGGGGAATGAGGTGGCGAATAATCTCGCAAGACTCGGTTCCCGGCGGCCGTTCTGTGGCCCGGAGCCTGCGATAGGCATAAGTAGGAAGACAGTCTCTGTCGCCTTAGACAGATGGACCGAGGAAGCAATGGAGAGGCACTGAGGGTCGGTTGATGGCTGCAGGCAGGCGAGGGACTTCGTGGAGGGGCCGGACAGAGATAAAGCTGTCTGGCTACTCGGAAGGAGTCGACCTACGCTTCGCCGCATCCTTGGGGTGCTGACAGGCCACTGCGCCCTTAGAAGACACCTCACATTGATAGGCGTAGAGAGGGATCCCATTTGCCAGGAATGCCGCGAGGATGAAGAAACGTCCTACCACTACCTGTGTGAATGCGAGGCTTTTGGGAGTCTTCATGCAGAATTGTTCGGATCGAGGACTCTGCAGAGGAATCAGGTAAGTACCGTCCAATTGAAGACCGTCACGGCCTTCATATCGAGGTCGAGG